>CM053791.1:156150747-156788247 GCA_028749045.1 Cupressus sempervirens | reverse complement strand
GCATAATTGAAGAGGTAGTGGGTGAAAGAAGTGTTCACTAGTCAAATGGTGAGAGCTTGATATTGTTAGGAATTTAATAACTTTGAAAAGGGTATTTGAAAGCGTGAAAACATTTTTGGGTTGTTTGGGAGAAAACTATTGATTTTAGTGCTGGAAGGGATACTAGGAAGGCCTAGAAATGATAAAGAAGAGAAAGGGTTGAATATGTGTTGATTGGAGTGAATTTGGAGTTGGATCATGGTAATAATACCATTTGAAATGATCCATAGCATCAAGATCAAGGTAAGAAGTCTTGTTTGGGTTTTGGTGTGTTGGAGGCATTAGGTGCATTAAGTTTGTAAGAGGGTATTGATACTTGGGGAGGTTGGAACAAAGAAAAGTGATAGCGAACTCATGAGTATGGTTGTGGGAATGATTTAAAAAGTTAGGGAACTCCAATTGATCTTTGAGTAGGAGTGACTCCTTTAGTTGATTCCAAGTTACTTGTTGAATCCTTGAGTTGAGTTAGTCTACTTAAGGTGATAGTGCAAGGTTATTCTTAGATTGTTGTGGGTGAATATTGATCAATTTTATATTGTCCTTCAACTAAAAAATAAAACTCTTTCTTATATTATGTTGAATTTTGAAAGCTAGACATCACAAGCTTAAATGAAATTTTCACAAATGCGGCTTTGAAGTTTGTGAATGTCTAATGCATGAACTGCATTGGGTTTGTGCTAGGCATATGCATTTTATAATATAAATTATCTGAGTAATATTAGTTAGTGTGTTTTCATTTTAGAACTTATGGGGTCTTGCTTTGTGGACTAGGTGAATTGGTGTTAGAGCCAAGGTCCCTAATTAGTCTTTGTTAGTTGTTTTAGCAAGTTTAGGCTTAGAAGCTAGAAGAAGGGATTTGAGTTGTAAATGTGTCCTAAACACATAAAAGAGGTGGAAAAGATTATTTAATGTAATTTATGATGTTTATACATAGATCTAGAGGGGTTAGAGGTCCTAGAAACAAGGATCATGGCATAAGAGCAAAGATGCCAAATGTTGTCAAAAAGTTGTCATGACAACATTTGCAATTTATTGCAAATATTGCATGCAACTCGGTTACCTTGGATACCCTAAACATGAGGAGTGGAAAATACACTAAGATGTCTTATAATCTTGGGAAAAGGAATCTGCTACATATTGGAGACTCAATCTCAAGGAGGAGAGTTAGATTGTAACAAGTTTTATGCAAGTAATAATGACTGTGGCAATGATTTAGTGTGCAGACCAAGCATTTTGAGTACTTGTGTTGTTGTATGGATTGAAAGATAAATTTTTGCATTGGATTAATGTATTAGAATTAGTTTCAAGTGTTTCTTATTATTTTTTCTTTTAGCTTAGAGATAGTTTAGTGGCCTTAGTAAATTGTTTTGTAACTAGGTTATTCACTGGTCCAATCTAGACTAGTTTGTGTTGTCATGGCTCTCCAATGAAATGTAACCATGGAAAAACCCTTAAGTTGGATGGAAATGTTAGGGGAGTCAATTATTTGTAATTATCTAGGATTAGGAGTCATGGGATATAGGAGAATGATTTTTAAGAACAACCCCTAAGTGAGCTAATAGTGCTTGGTTAGAGGTTTGGAGGTGAAGAAATTGAGAAAATCTTGTAGGGTTTGAAGGTAATGTATGGAATAACCCCATGTGCATGTTTGGTATGATCTAAGGAAGGTGTGTGTAAATTTTTAGTAGTTCATCAATCCATTATGGTGAGTTGTGAGCAAGAAACTAGCAAAGCCCTATAAACTAGGCCTATTAGCCCTATTAGCCCTAGATATTAGGATACCAATGTATAGATGCCTTGAGAGTATGAAGCTAGAAAAAATTATCATAAAATATAAAGGGTATGTAGATGTGGTGGTAGTTTTTCAGCTTATGTGGAAAGTTTTGGAAAAAAGAGCAAAAAGGTCTCTAATTAGGCCTAATTGCTAGTAGGTCATTTTAGGCCTTTACAAGGAAAGAACTTGAACCTAGTTGGAAAGGGCTTGGAGATCCATAAAAATGGATCCAAATGTAAGAAACATCAATACTTTTGGAGAGATAAGAACTCATTCAATGAAGTTCATGAATTGATTGATGTTCACACTTGGAATCTTCTAAGTGTAGAAGGAAGAGTTGAAGAAATCTAAAGGTTTTTGTGCTTTAAGGTGAAACACAAGGAGTAAGACTCTTGTAGAAGTGTAAGAGTAGGACTTAGTTAACAATCTAAGACTAACTAGATCCTAGAGGAGATTAAGGATCATTGGGGAAAGTGAGAAAGCTTTCCTAAGTACTTATGCAAGCACACCCTAGAACTTACACCATATTTCAACAAGAAATATGTGTTTACTATTACATCCTATTATACACTTGAAATATTTTATACCAAAACTTAGAAAAATCTTGGCCAAATGCACATGCCATTTTGTAAAGGTATAGGCAAGTGTTCCTTTTGTAATCACTAAGGACAATCAAGTGTTATGATTTGTTATGATTTCCTCCCATATGTAATCACTGAGGATAACAGATTGCTTGGAAACACATCAACACCACATGTTAATACCTTCAATATGTGCATATATATATATATATATATATATATATATATATTAGTAATATTTGATTGAAGATTAATATTCAAGTGAAGGATCAAAATCTATATGTCATTGAATTAATAATTTTGTAGTTGCTAGAAAATATCATTGAAGGGTTTGCAAAGTATTCCATCTCACTGTTATCTGAAAATTGAATTCAAGCATATACTCTACCTAGATCCTATTTCCTTAACAAGGTTGAGGAGCAATACTCCTTCATGGGGTTACCCTTATTAGGGTTGAGGGACAATTCCACTTCACTATCTAAGAACAAAATTAGGAATTTGTGATTCATTGTCTATAGAAGTTAAAATCATGTAAAACATTTAACATTACGTAAAAAAGATCATTGAGAATAGTTTTCATAGAAAATTTATTTATTTAGTTAAAAAAAAAACACCAAATTTTTATGTGAGTAATTCACAAAGGCTTTTGGCTTGGGAACTTGTGGCGAGTTATTCAATTATCCTATGAACCATCAAAATATGCAAGACATGTGACCTACTTAAGCTTCTTTAAATCATCATCATCAAAGGATATGCTATCTACTATTGGAAATATAAGAGGAGTAACCAAGAGGGGAGGGGTGAATTAGTTACTACTTAAATAAATCCTAGATCCCTTGGATGTCAAATAAAATTTAGACTGATAATACTGATTACTGCTGATACTTAGTAAGCATACAAAAATTGTTGTAACTCAGTAAATAAAAAGTGCGAATTACTTTTGTAGATCTTAAGATGTTATCATTAATTTACGTGCCAACATGAAAGAAATAAAATGAACACATAAGACACCATGATTTAATGTGAAAACCCAATTTAGGAAAAACCACCAATTGTAACTAGTTACTATTTTTCACTCTTTTGAAGTGAGCCTCATTAGGAGCCAACCCTATTAAAGGTTACAAAACACATTGTTAGGTGTGGCCCTATTAAAGGATTTAATCACCCTATTAGGAGTGACCTTGCAAGAGGTCTTGAAGCAATTTAATGGAATTTCCACCTTGTTAGAAGATTTATAAATGGCTATTAAACCAACTCTATCAAGAGATTTTAGATCACTGCTACAATGGTTAGAGAATGTTGGTGTAAATACATAATTAATACTTACATTTACTTAAGTTTACTTAGGTTAATGTATTATTTTATTATTTATTTTTTTAGATACTTAGGATTTTTCATATCTTTATGAGTTGTCATGTGGACAACACACAAGTATGCAACTCTAATTCAACAAATGGTGTCTACAACACTAAAGTTTGCATCATTAACTGAGTTTTCATATTGACAACACAATTATTCACACTCCCTTTTTAGCACATGTTGTGTATAACTTAAATTTGTGTGTTACACCCTTGAAGGCTTATCCTCTCATCATCACACTTACTCTTGTGCATAATGGAGGATAACCCATATCTAGTGGACATGTGCTTGGTTGTATGACTTATCATGATGCTAATTCCTAGAGATTCTAGATGCATCTTAGAGGCCTTTATATATAGGCACTCCTAGTGTACATTCACATTGAATCAAATACATATCGATATTATGATCATACTCTTTCTAGTCTACAGTTGTGCTTGTGTTTGAGTTCTTTGTTCTTGGGTGAATTTTTCCCTAAGAAAAATTCTTACATGGTACCAGAGCTTGGAGAATCTCTCTTCACATAGCCATTTGAGACCATTATTGCTTCAAAACATTGACTTAGATTTGGAGTATCATAGAAATTGGGAGTGCTTAGAGCTAGAACAGACCTCACCATTGTGTCTAGAGCGTTGATTTGGTGAAAACTGACTATAAATTTGCCTACCCTAGGCCAAAGTTGATCATGAGGCAAATTTGGCATTGATTTGCAATTCTGGTATGGTCATTTTGTAGATCTAATTAATTATTTTTCAAATTTGTGTTTTTTTCGGAAGCTTTTTTCAATTTTTTTTAGCCTAGTTGGGCATGCAGAGATTTTTTTTTTAACACAGGTACTGGGCAGTCACATTGTGGCCCTATGTAGTATATCTTTAAGTAGCAAAATATTCTTTTATTACCCCCACATGCACCTTCTATATTCCAACTAGTGGTATTATACAAATTCTAATGATTGTAGACTATAAATTTGACCCAAATTCCATTGGTAGGCACCGACCACCTAAGTTCTGGCTAACATAAGCAACCAACGGAAACCTTTACATTTGTTTTATACAACAACAAGCTTTGATTTTAAATGGTTTTGTATTAAGCCGTGGGGTCAATGTGGGATAATACCCATAGACCTTGCCAGTCGTAAAACAAACCCAGTGTGAAACCTCCTGCATGGGAACCCTTATCCAATGCCAATCACAGTTTCCAATTGGGCTACATTCTATGACAAGATTTTGACATGATTGCTGTTGCTTCCAAAATCTAGCACACTAGTGTTTAAATTCCTCTTGTTAGTGAGTTTCTCTTGGCATGGAAAATTCCTCCATGTAAGACACATGGAACCTTTCAGCCGTGCCATGTGGTGCATCCTACAGTAGTGCCATCTTACATGTGGACATGTGTCTGCCACATAGTCAGACATGTAGGGCTCTAGCCACGTTAACAAGAAGACATGTCATTTGTGCCATGAAAGATCTATACCTTTGCTGAGTCATCATCATACTACCATGTGTCACCCCTCTGTACAACCATACAATCTAGTCACCTGCCACATTAGTAAGGGAGGCTTTTTTTGCTTACATCAACATTTCACAGGATCAAAATTAATGCCTATCTAACCGTTATTCTTAGGCAATTTATAATTGCTATGATGGCCATTTGATCATCAAATTTGAGCTCACAATTTTTTGGCCAGACCACTCTTCAGATGCATTTTTGATTTGGTAGCCCGACTTTGAGAGCTCATAACTTGGTCATCCAGACTCTCAATCTGGTGAATTTTTTTTTGATTTTGGGTAGAATTTCCTAAAATTTTTAGTGGTGGTGTTGTTTTCTAGTTTTAGTGCAAGGATTTTTTATAAATTACATCCTTTGGTGATTGTACCTATTCAATCTTACATTCTACAACTTCAAACACTCCATACGAGCTCATTTGGACATATTTTTAGGTTCCATTTATTTGAAAGTGCATTATTTTTTGTTTACTTTCTAGATCTGTAGTTAGATTCTAGGGTTGTGTGGACAAAAATCTTACTTTCAGAACTAGGGCCTTTTTTGCATTGTATTGCTTTGATTACTTTCTAGAATTTTTGTACATTTGAGCTATAGTGCTTAGCGATAGATTTGAGCCTCAAAAGGTAGTTGTAACAACAAAAAGTAGAAGTACACTTTGTACATTTTGACAAGTGGCCTATTGTACACACACTACATATAAAGTGCCAAAAGCATCTTTTTTTGGGTGGGGGGTCTTTTGATTGAGTGAAAAGGGGGGTGTGTATTGTGTATTATGTCTCTCTTGTGTGCTCTTTTTTTCTACATTATGGGTTCACCTAAAGATCCACTTCTAACTTCACTCAATTATTCTACATGGAAAGATATTGTATGGAGTAGATTAATGGAAAAAGGTCTAAATCTTTATGTTGATGGTACAATTCCAAAACCCACTGATGCTAAAGAACTCATTGATTGGAAAATTATAGACAACCAGGCTTTAGGAATTATCATGAGTTGTGTACATAGAGATCTCTTCTTTCACATTGCCAGTTTCAAGAAAGCCAAACCTCCATGGGACAAACTTGAATCATTGTATGGTAAGGTGGATGAGGAAAAGGGATTCCAGATTGAAGACAATCTACTTCTATTGGATCCAAAGAACTTTGACACAATTCAGGATTACATCAACAAATCCAATGAGTATAGGGCACTACTTAATGATTGTGGTTATCCCCTAAAGGGTGACAAGTTGATTCATCATATACTGAAGAGGCTACCTTCAAAGTATGCCTCCTTTGTTTCAAGTTATAACACTCACAGGTTGACCATGCGAAGTGCTTTCTAGAAGCCTACATTTGATGCATTTTTAGAGATGTTGATTGTTGAACAATCTCACTTGATAGATTTGGGACTTCTCACAACATCAAAGACCAAAGCATTGGTGGCTAGTGATGAGAACCAATCAAGTCAAGGAGGAAGCAGTTCTAACAAAAACAAGAAGTAGTGGAAGCAAAAATCACAATTTGAGACACAATAATCCTCCTCATAGGAAGGCAATTTTTCTTCCAACAAGAAGGGAAGTAATTAAAAGAAGTAAATACCTTTTTGTGCATAATACAAGAAGCCAAATCATGATGAACATCATTGCAAGACTAAGATAATCGATGAGTTGGAAATCTATTCAGGAAGAACAAAATTCAAGTGCCAGGTACTTCCAAGGATTCAACTCCAACCTCTTCAAAGGGAAATGGGAAATCACTTATGGAAAATACAAGTTCTTTATTAGAATGGATTCTTGACTCAGATGCCTCCTATCACATGGGTTCCTCAAAGGGAGACTTTTCTTCATTGAATCAATCATAGGTACAAGACATCTTTGTGGGAGATGATACCAAAATGGAAGTTGAAGGGAAAGGACATATGGAAATGGAAAATGGGGAATGTAAAGATGTTCTCCATGTTCCAAACCTAAGTCCTAATCTCCTCTCAATTTACCAAATCACTCACCTTGGAGATGGCAACAAAGTTGAGTTCCTTCTAGATTCAGTGATGGTGCACTATCTAAAAGATGATTCATTGGTTGCAGTGGGGAAAGTCAATCATGACAAGAGGCTTTATTCTTTCTCCCACTTTGTGCCTAAGTCTCCTTTACATGTCAAACTATGGCATGAGTGGTTTGGTCATCTTTCCTTCAACTATCTTTAGCAACTTTGCTCAAAGAACATGGTCAAAGGTCTACCTCACATCAACCTTTCTAAGGGTGAGTGTTCATCATGTTTAGTGGATATGACTCTCATGGAGAAGTTTGATAAAGGGAAGTGTTCAAGAGATCTAGTTGTTCTTTAGTTAGTTCACATGGTACTAGCAGGACCTTTTGTAGTGACATCAGTCAGCCAACTACATCCTTACTTTTATTGATGACTTTTCATGCTTCACATGGGTCTACTTCCTTTATCACAAAAATGAAGTGGTTGATAAGCTTCAAGCCTTCAAGAGTCATGTTGAACAAAAATAAAGGAAAGCCATCAAGGTTCTACGATTGGACAATGAAAGTAGATATGTGGATAGAAGACTTAAAGACTTTTGCAAACTTGAGGGTATTGATATTCAAAATCCACCAACATTTAGTCCACATAAGATGGATGTTGCAACACTAAGGATTAGGACTCTTAAGACCATGGCAAGTTGCATGATAAAAGCCAAGTCTCTTGATCCAACACTTGAAGTCAAAGTCATTAGTAGTGTCACTCACATACTTAATAGGTCTCCTCATAATGCCTTATATGGGAAGACTCCTTTTGAGGTATGGTGTGGTAGAAAATAAGTTGTGAGTCACTTTAGCTTCTTCGGTTGTCCAGCATGGGAAAACCTAACTTCTAGGGGATGTAAGGCACTAGTACCTAGGCCTTGTACTTTCATCAAATATGAAGATAGTGCTAAGGCATACTAACTTATAGATCTTGAGACTCATGAAATCTTTGTGGAGAAGGATGCTCACTTTGAGGAAAGTTCATCCAGCTTATCCTCTAATCCTCTCCACACTTCATACATTATGAGAGCTAATAGTGACACCAGTGATAGTGCTTCAACAAATTCAGATACGTGGGGTTCTATCGACAGTTCCAACAAGAGGTCATGACATCAAAATAGTCTACATGCATACATTGCCACAGTGATAGGTCCATCATAATAGGGTACACTTTGTCTTCTAGGTCTAGCAATAGTAGATGACTACATGGAAAACATTGTAGGTTTGTTCATGGAGTCACATACTACAACTTTGGGAGACAGCCTTGATGATTTACATCTTGTCATTGATGAAGATGATCCTTCTATAGTTGTTGTGAGGGCTCACTCTAACCCTCATGCCCATTCTCTACATGATTGATCTTCACAGGTTGATGTGATTATGGATCCTTATGAATAGTAGTTGTCAAAGGTCTCTTTATCAATTGAGGAGATAGATGGTTCATTGGGACAAGTTCTACCTACATCCTTGCCATATCTATATTCATTTTTTCTAGCACTGTTGGAAGGGGTGGCCATCAAAATCAACACAAGGACACTTGAGTAGGTTTTAGGGCCACCATATATCTTCAGGATTGTACATTTGCCATTGTTTCTTCCCAAGGGGAGGAACACCATTCTGTACTCATGGACCAGCTTATTCCTTGGAGCAGCAATCACTGGTCGATATTCTTCCTTTGGGGGGGGGGACTACCTAGTCTCTCTTCCCTTTCTTTTTTATGGGGTGGGTGGGGGGACTTTTTCCTCTTATAAGGTCTTGTTCTTCTCACTCTTCACTATTGTATATACTTGATGTATGTTGTAATGGGGGGGACTTGATTACTCCATCCATCTATGCATCTTGCTTTTCATCTCTCTTTCTGGGGGAGGGTTTTTCTCATGAGGTTTTCTCTCTTTCTCTGCTTTATGAGAGATTGCATTTTCATTGTGTACATGGGTACCTAAAATGGCCTAGTAGCTAGGACCCATCTTTCATTTCATTCTAGTTTTCCAAGCTTAAGGACATTCCCCTAAGTTGCACTTAAGGGGGGTGTTGGTGTAAATACATATTTACTATTTGTAGTTACTTAAGTTTGCTTTGATTAATACATTATTTTATTATTTATTTTGTGAGACACTTAGGAGTTTTCTTACCTTATGAGTTGTCATGTTGACAACACAAAAGTATGCAATTCTAATTCAGCTCATGGTGTCTATAACACTGTAGTTTGCATCATTAACTAAGTTGTCATGTTGACAACACAATTATTCACACTCCCTTTTGAGCACATATTGTCCACAACTTAAATTTGTGTGTTACACTCTTGTAGGCTTATCCTTTCATCATCACACTTACTCCTATGCATAATGGAGGATAACCCATATCTAGTGGACATGTGCCTAATTGTATGACCTATCATGATGCTGATTCTTAGGCATTTAAGATAAATTTTAGAGGCCTTTATATATAGGTACTCCTAGTGTACATTCACATTGAATCAAATACATATCAATATTTTTACGTTACTCTTTCTAGTCTACAATTGTACTCGTGTTTGAGTTCTTTGTTCTTGGGTAAATTTTTTCCTAAGGAAAATTCTTATAGAGAGTAACAATGAAATGACATGATTGTGATGCAACAAAATTACTAATTACAAATCTTTGTTCTGGTTCATACTTGATCCTTCCTCATTGAGTAACACTTTTCTTCTCCACAAGGACACCTACTAATCCTTCAAGTTCACTTCCTCTCTTCTTATCTCTTTTCAACTCATTCAACTTGCATATCACACACTTTGAAATCACAACTTGACCTTTTACTTATACCGTCCAGATTGTCAAGTTGGGTCAAATACAAATTAGAATAACCAATATTCTTCACCTTAGTAAGCTAGAATCAATAGGTAAAATAATTAAGCTTTACATGCCAAAATAAGAAAATCCTTTGGTAGCCAACCGAACTCGATAGAAATTGTTTCTAAAGCAATTTCTTGTGTTAACCAATAGGAGCTTGGTTAACACTACAAACTTATAAAATCCCTTTAGTAATTGAGTGAACTCAATTAATACTAATTCTGTTCAACTCTCTCTTTGTTAACCAAGTGAGCTTGGTTAACACTCTTTTTTTGCAAAGCTTCTTTCAATGCCTGAGTGAACTCAGTAGATACTGCCTTCTATACAGAGTAAACTTAGGAATACTTGGTAGACTAGGAAAACTATCTTCACTGATCAAGTGAACTCGACATACATTGACTGTTAACTAATATGAAATTTGTGTAACATCAAAGACAACACACAATTATTCAATTGTATCCAACAATATCCCTCTTTGACATTGATGGCAACACAACATGTCATAGCATAATGAAAATTTGAGAACAAGACTCCTTTTGTCAAAAAGTTTCTCCCTCTTTGATTTTGGTGTAGAAAACTTCTCCTATAGTGTTCTCCCTCTATGAAGGAATTTATTAACTTCTCCTTCTACAAAATTTTAGAAAGATATGGTAGTAAACTTCTCCTCTTTGACAACACATGCCAAAGACAATTTTGATTAGTATCAATGTACCTTGAGTATAGATTCATCTGCAATATGTCCTTGTCAATATTGCATCAACTGATTGATCTTCAACTTGGTTCTTGTTGATCCATCACTACACTTTATTTAGCAAGCTTCAGATAGGGGAATAACCCCTAGCTTACCTCTTAGATACAAAAATGCATCCTTAGGTAATGGCTTTGTTAATATATCTACAATTTGTTCTTTTGTATGCATATATTCCAATTTAATTTATTTATCTTGTACTAGTTCTCTTACAAAGTGATATTTTATAGAAATGTGCTTTGTTTTGGAATGCATCACTAGATTCTTTGATATGTTAATTACACTGGTGTTATCACAATACATGACTATTGGCTCTTTGATTTCAACCTTCATTCCTTGCAACAACTATTTGAACCAAACAATGTTAGAGCAATTTACTACTGCTACTACATATTCTACTTCTATTGTGGATTGAGATGTGTAGTTTTGCTTCTTGCTTGTCCAGGATACCAATCTTTTACCAAGAAAGAATGCTCCACCACTAGTGATTTTTCTGTCATCAAGATTTCCTATCTAATCAACCTCAGTAAATACTTTTAAGCCAAGGTTGCCTCCAAGTTAGTACCATAACCCATAGTCTTTAGTACCTTTCACATATCTCAATATTTTTTTATTTTTGCCATCATGTGGTTTTCTCTGGGTTTAGCTGAGAATCTTGCTACTATCCCAACTGCTAAAGTGTTATCAGGCCTTATATGTACTACATACTGTAATTTCCCAATCATTGATCTATATAAGGTCTGATCTACTTCTTTGGAGTCATCATCTTTGGTAAGCTTAATTCCAGTACACATGGGGGTTCCAACTAGTTTTGAATCTTCCATTCCATATTTCTTGAGTATCTTTTTGATATACTTAGATTGAGTGATATAGATACCATTTATGTTCTGTTATATTTGCAATCCAACAAAGAATTTTATTTCATGAAACATGGACATTTCAAAATTTTCATTCATTTTTTCTAAAAATGCTTTGCATAAGTCATCATTTCCTATAAATAGAGTATCATCCACAAACATTTTTGCCAACACAATCTTCTTATCTGGTCCTTCCTTGATGTATAGACTATTGTTATCATTTGTTCTTTGAAAACTTGTCTGTATCAAATAGTTATGTAATCTTTCATACCAGGCTCTAGGAGCTTGTTTAAGACCATATAGGGCTTTATGTAATTTTTCGACCATGTCCCTTTTGTTTGGATCAACAAAACCTTCTGGCTATTCAATGTAGACTTCCTCATCAAGAATTCCATTCAAGAATGTAGATTTAACATCCATCTGATATGGTTTGAATCCTTTGTGAGTTGCATAAGCTAGTAAATTCCTAACACCTTTTAATCTTGCAATAGGGGAAAAAGTTTCAACATAATCAATACCTTCCTCTTGAGAATAGATTTTACATACCAACCTTGCTTTGTTTCTTGAAAATTTTTCATCTTCATTCAACTAATTTTTGAATACCCATTTTTTACCAATCATATTTTTATCTTTGGGCATAGGTACAAGAGTCCAATTTTTAATATTTTCTATTTGTTCTATTTTTTCATTCATAGCCTCAATCTAACTTTCATTTTCCAGTGCATCCATAACACTTCTAGGTTCAAATTCACGAAGTAAACATGTACCTTTTAGTTTTCTTCTTGTCATTATTCCATCTAATTTGTCTCCAATGATCTGATTAGGTGCATGATGTCTTCTAACACATTTAGCCAATACAGGTTCTTTTACTTTTGAATGAATTTTATTGTCTTCATTGTGAATCTCAACTTCAGGCTAGGGTCCTTCTATCTGTGGCTCAAGTTCTTTAGACTCAGTATGCACTAACTTGGTAGCCTCTAAATGTTACTCGATTTGTAGTTCCTACAACTCAGGAAATGAAATTTCCTTTTTGTCAAATGTGTTTAGCAATGTATCAAGTTCATAGTAGACAAATCTTCTGTAGTCTTCTGGTTGCTTTTTGCTTTCTTCTTCAGTCTTTTCTATAAACTCATCAATTCTCACATGTGCAATTCTTATGATTTTGTGAGTGAAAAAATTTAGATATTTGTATGCTTTATTTCTACAGGAATATCCAAGAATTATACCTTCATCACCTTTTACATCAAATTTTCCTTTTCTAGATTCTTTCAAGATATAAAATTTGTTGCCAAATACTTTCAAGTAACTTAGATTGGGTTTGTAGGCATATCATAGTTCATTGAGAGTTTTGTTTGAGTCCTTCTTCAACTAAACTTGGGTCAAAGTATGAAATACAGTGCTGATAGCTTCCTTCTAGTATTTGATAGCAACATTCTTCTCAATCATTAGTGTCCTTGCACAATCCATGATGAGTCTATTTCTTCTTTTAGCTATTTCATTTTGCTCAAGAGTACCAGGGGATTATACTTGTCTTTTGATTCTCTTTCAATGCAAAAATTGTTGAATTAATTTGAGATGAACTCACCATCTCTATCTAATCTTAAGAATTTCAATCTTTTTTTAGTTTCTTTTTCTACTCTAGCAAGATACCATTTGAATTTCTCAAAAGCTTCTGATTTTTCATTCAAATACATAACAATCTTCATTCTAGAATAGTCATCAACAAAAAGAATGGATTTTTTTTCTCCACTATAAGTTTCTATTCCAATGGGTCCACATAAATCATTTTGCACAATTTCCAAGACATCTTCTTACTGATAGTTTTTTCTCTTAAAACTGGTCTTTCCCATTTTACCAATTTGGAAATTTTTGAATAATCCAACATCAGGTTTCTTCAAACTAGGAAGACCTCTTACTCTTATGAGTTTTCTTATCTTGACCATATTATCAAAGTTTACATGACATAGTCTTCTATGCCATAGCCAACTTTCTTCTACTTGAGAGATAAAGCATGAACAATCACCAAGATCTAGATAAAATAGGTTACCTTTTGTTTACCTACCTAATCCAATCAGATTTCCTTGGTTATCTAGTAGTCTTGCTTTGCCATTCATGAATTCTACCTTGAATCCAATGTTGTTCAACTATGCCACACTCAGTAAGTTATAATTTAGTCCTTCAACCTAATAGGTATTATCACATACAAGTTCATTGGTTAATGAGATTCAACCTTTTCCTTTTATGCAACAAGGTTCATTATTTCCAAACCTTACACTAGCTCCATCATAGTGTTCAAAATGTTCAAAGTTAAATTTATCTCCAATCATATGGTGAGAACATCCACTATCTATGATCCATGTGTCCATTTTACTAATATGAGAGATAAGTTCCATCTTATCTCCTTCATCATCAAATTCATCTTTTATGGCAATATACACTATTTCATCTTCATTGTTATCAAAATATTTAGCCATAAAACAAATTTTCTTACCTTTGTCTTTGTAGGATTTGTGACCTTTGAATTCCTTCTTGCCTTTGTATTTGTGGCTTTTCTTCTCTTCCTTGCCTTCCTTGTTTGGACACCTAGCAGCAATATGACCAATTTCTTCACAAGAAAAAAAAATTAGAGGGATTTTACCTTTATACTTTCCTCTGCTCCTGGAATATTTCTTTACAAGTAGAGATTCAAAAATTTCAAGATCACTATTAGAATGTTCTTTAGTTTCTTCCTCACTTTTTTATTGATTTTCTATTATTTTCTTGCCTTTTTCTTTGAGTGAGTGTTTAGCTTCAAATGTCGACTCAATATTCTTGGAAGCAAGAACATAGTTGTCAAAGTTGTCTAGTTCAAAAGTTGTTAGTCTTCCTACTAGGATATCCAAACCTATCTTATTATTTGGATCACATCTCTTTTCTTGAATAACAAATACTCTAATTACATATATGGGAAGCAAAGTTCTAAATATTTTACTTACAATAGTTTCTTCTTTGATTTCCCCTCCAGATGCCGTGATTGCACTAAAACTAGCCTTGATACTTTCCACATATTTTTCAACATTTTCATCATCTCTCATCCTCATTTGATCAAGTTTTCCTCTAAGGTTTTTTGATTTGGATCTTCTTACATTGTCATCTAATCCATAGATTTCTTTCAGTTTTTTCCACAAATCAAATTTAGTTTTATAGTCTTTTACTTCATGAAATTTGGCATAACTAAGAGAGATACAATATCAATCATCATAATGTTATGGTTCTTCTTTTCAACAATATCTTCAACTGATAATGTTCTAGTGGGAGTTTTATATTCTTCATCAAGATATTTGCAACCTAAATCACTAATGGGAGCTAGATGAAGCCTCATTAGTCCTTGCCATGCTAAAAAGTTGTCTCTACTCAGCTTTGGAATCTCTCTCTTGTAAGACATCCTGATCTTTAGCTTAGGTACTTGAAACATTCTCTGCAAGCACCAAAAGATTTGATACCAATTGTTGGAAATATAAGAGGAGTAGCTAAGAGGGGAGGGGTGAATCAATTACTACTAAAACAAATCCTAGATCCCTTGGATGTAAAATAAAATTTAGATTGATAAAAATGATTACTACTAATATTCGATAAGCATACAAAAATTGCTATAACTCGATAAATGCAAAGTGTGAATTACTTTAAGATCTTAAGATGTTATCATTAATTTACTTGCCAGCATGAAAGAAATAACATGAACACATAAGACACCAGGATTTAACATGGAAGCCCAATTTAGTAAAAACCACCAATTGTAACTAGTTACTATTTTTCACTCTTCTGAAGTGAGCCCTGTTAGGAGTCAACCTTGTTAAAGGTTACAAAACACACTGTTAAGTGTGAACTAGTTAAAGGATTTAATCACCCTATTAGGAGTGGCCTTGCAAGAGGTCTTGAAACAATTCAATAGAATTGCCACATTGTTAGAGGATTTACAAATGGCTATTAAACCAACACTATTAAGAGATATTAGATCACTACTACAATGGTTAGAGAGTAACAATGAAATGACCTGATTGTGATGCAACTAAATTGCTGATTATTTTTGTGGTCCCATAATGCATGCTCCTTATCCTATATTGTTTTTGGCCTTTTGGATTCCTAGTCTGGGTTCCAAGCTAGTTGGAGAGGCTTTTCTATTTCTTTAGTCTACATTTGAGTCTCCCCTAAAGTAGTTTGATTGTGCACAATTTAGATATTTTTAGATTGGAGGCCATTTTTGTGAAAAATAGATCTACCAATGCACCTGACTAGGTGCGCTGATGCACCAAAGTGGGATTTTTTTTAAAAAGTAGCCGCAACCACACAACTGCACAACTCCCCAAAGGGTTGGGGTCTATAAAACCCCAACCTCTCCTCGCACTCCTCACCTTGCCTTCATTTGTCTCTAGTTCTTCATATCCTCTACCACACCTTTGTAAAACTCTAACTGCACCCCATGCCACAACTTTGCACTTTCCAAGGTACACTCTTCACACTCCCTAATCATAGCTATGCTTGTTAAGAGGTTTTCTACCTTCAATGCCTCCTTGCACAAACTTTGTAGCACATTTTTGCACCTAATTTGGTGTTCTCACACTCCTCCTCACAATGCACAGTCATAAACATAAGTCAATGCAAACTCCTAAATGGGTGTGCACTAAGCACCTATTTAGGTGTGCTGATGCACACTCATTTTGGCTAAATAAAACCTTTGCAAACTCTACTAAATACCCATTTTTTCAACATTATAAAAAAGACATTACAACCAAGGGTTAGGTGCACACTGGTGCACCCAACCTGGTGTGCTAGTGTGCACCTGATCGTACCCCCCAAAAAAACTTAAAAATGAACACAAGAAACACTTAGGGGTGTGCAGTAGCACACCTATCTTGGTGTACTATTTAACACCCCAACCATAATTTAAGCAAAAAAAACCCAAATTTAGGTGCACACTTGTGCACCTAACTTGGTGCATAGGTGTGCACTTGGTATTGCAAAGAAAAAGTAATAAAAGAAACAAGGTGTGCCCTAATGCACCTCATTGGCTATATTGGTGCACACCCTAAATTCAAAACTCTAAATCATAGGTGCACTAGTGTGCATTTGTTATTTTTGAAAGGATGTTAGAAATTTTTCCTTAAGAGGTTAAAAATATAGGTTATTTTTGTTTATGCTTTCAAACAAATTTCACTAAATTTTGGTTCACTAGGGACTAATGAACATTTTTGTCTTTATATCTAGATATAATGGCATCTTCATCAGGTGAGAAAGTGGCACCAAAATCCATTGTGTTCAAGTTCCAAGGTGTGCTGTTGAAATCAAGATTCCAAGATGATTATTCTGAGATTAAGGATATAGATTTGGGAGACACTGATTTAGAAAAATTGTTAAGGATTTGCAATAGACCCACTAGGAGGTCGACTTTGGTTTTGGCATTAATTTGATCAAGACTAGTCAGTACAACTTCACATCCAATGTTAGTACAATCCTTAGAGCTCATAATGAAAATTGCACAACACTTTGTTCTCGAGGAAAGGGTGGCAAAGAGTGTGATTGAAGAAGTTGTCCTAGACCTCTGACTCAATAACATTGAAAGGCTATTCCATCTTCCAAGGGCATATCAATTCATTAGATTAACCTATGAGGTAGTAGAGAGGTGGTATAGAGAACATCTGAAAGAGGCTTCTAAAATCATTCAGTCCTCTTATTTAATAGAGAAGACTCCTTTAGGGAAGGTAACAAGCAAGGTAAATATGATGAGAGGATATATGAAGGATGATAGCAGATACTCAATCATACTTCTGAGTAGGGTGATGGGTTTACCAGCAGTTGGACATCTAAATTTCTTCATGATGCATTTCATTGATACTATCAAAATGGCTAGGATACCACTTAATTGGGCCATAGATTTGAGTGAAAATATATGTGAGTAGTTGGGAGTAGTTAAAGATAAAAGGAAGTTTTATATGACTTCATATGTGGTGTATCTGTTAGCTACAAGGGAAACAAACTACATCGGGCTATACAAAAGAGATAGCATGCAAGATCCCAATGCTTGGCCATATATTGTTTATCCACAATTGGTGAGGAAGAAGCTCTCAAGGTAGACCAAGGAATACATAATTATCAATAATGCCTTAATTTTCATTGTAATCAGATTCACTGAGGGTTATTATGCAAAAAGATTATCTGATGATGTAGTAGCACAAATAGCAACACTTGGGGCATATTACATCTAGTTTAAAACATTCACATATCTAAGGGTAGCTAGTGCCACTATCAACCCAAAGAAGCTCCCAAGATATCCCAATGACAAACTTGTTCTATTGGAGATTGCTCGACAAATTGAGTTAGCAGATGATAGGGTGAGGAAATAGCATAGACCATGTTGGACATGGCCCCTAGTCATAGGACCATATCAAGTTAAACAAAAGCAAGATATTACTTCTTTTGAATGGGAATGAGATCAATATCCCCTAGAGGGTTACAGTTTATTGAGGCCCTATTTTGATAATATTGGGAAGGTCCAAACCCTGGCAGGTAGGGAATTCTAGCATGAAGAAGCCATTGAAGATCACTGGATGAATGAATCAAATGACTATGATGTCTGTATTAGGGACTATTGTAGGATGACTTTGTATTTGGTAGAAAAAGCTTTGAATATAAATATTCCATTGGAGATACTACATCAAGATTTTGGAGAGCTACTTGACCCTCTATTCAATGCAAATAAGATTGGAGAAAGACCCATCATGAATGATAAGGTTGATAGGGAGGAGAATGATGATATTAATCATCAGGTAAGGCACATTATCAAGTTGACATAGGATTGGATTAGGAAACTATTTAGACTTGATCCAATACCTATCATAGTAATTTTTCATGTGCAAGCCTGCCTGACCAAAGGTAGAGGGAAGAAAGTTACTATCCCTATCTTTGTAGCCCAGTCACCAATAAGGCTAGAAATGATATACCAACTAGATAGACCAATTGGATACTATAACCCTTTGGAGAAAAAAGGAAAGGGAAAAAGAAAGAGTAGTTCTCCTCAAAGAGCTAAACTAGAGGATGGTGAAATCCTGGCACCCCCACAAGAGGAGGAAGCATATGTACAAATGGTCGAGGATATTGGGGCACAATAGGAAGACCCACTATTGCCACTAGCTGCACCCAGCTAGATAGAAGGTGAAACTCAAGAAGTCTCTCCTCCTTTGTAGGCTGAATAAGAATCCCCTTCTACCTCTAGGAAATAGAAAAATATCTAGACCCCCATTAAGAAAAGGCAAAGGGTGACTAGAAGGATGGTTCCTTTCACATCTGTCCTAGAACCTATTCCTAAGAGAGAAGAAGAAGAAGAGAAAGATGAGGAAAAATAAGTGCCCTTACAAAGAAGTACATAGATAGTAAGAGCCACTGAAGAAGAAAGGTGCAGAAGCTCTACTATAACACTACGATCAAGCTTGGAAGAAACTTTAGAAATAATTGCTTCGGAGGATGAAGTACAACAATGGGTTGATGAGCAGGATGAAGAGGGTGATGATGTGTTCAAAATGTTAGATTTCAACTTCATGCCTATAGGGACAGAATTAGTGGAAGGCCAAATTAGGGACACCCTAACAAGTGAGCCCTAATAGGAAGACTGGACAAAAATGCCACTAGAATCACAAGGTCTTGATCTTACTTGCCCGTCCCTTGTCCCAATTATAGTTATAGACAAAGGCTTTGCTACTCCTCAACTTCTGAATGCTAAAGAAGAATAGGTTCAAAAGGAGCCTTCACAAGAGGAGGAACCACAAAAAATTATGACCAATGAAGTGTCTAAAGAAGGGAAAATGGTTGAATATAAGAAACAAACCTTCCAAGACACTAAGGTTCAAAATACAAGCTCCATGGAGATAGAGACCACTGAGGGGAAGCCATCATAGAAAGAAAGAACCATAGAGAGGAGTGACAAGGGGAAAGCAATAGTTGAACACATTCCTTCATCCTCAAGAGGTAGGCCTTAAGTAGAAAGAGTTCCAAGGTGGTTGAGGAAGGAAATAAAGAGAAATAGGAAGCCACAATTTCATTCTGATGAAGAGGATATGATCAAGTTGGTTGAAGTTCTAAATAAACCCGAGTCTCCATCATAGGAAGCAAGAGCCTTGGCATTTATCATTAGTACTCATGATCAAGATTTATTTGCACAAGTGGCTATCCCTCCTTAGGATATAGATGTAGAAGACTTAGGCCCACATGACTATCAGATCATGCTTGGGAAGCCTACATTGGATACCACCAGATTGATGGTTACAATGGGAATAAAGGAAGTCTTTAGAAGTTTAGAGTAAGAGGGGGAAAAATCAAAACACTTTGTAGGTAGGATGAAATCTTAAGAGGATATTTAGCTAATGTTGTTGGTCCCCTAGACCCTAACCACCTCAAGGAGACTCTAAACACTATACTTAGAGAAGGGGGAGGTTTACATCTAGACCCATTTTTGAAAGCTTATCAGTAATGGTGGGAAAGTTTTGAGGAAAAAGGTGTCTTAATCATTTGAGGGAATCTGAAGTTGCTGCATGCTACATAGGAAAATGTAAATAAGATGGTAGCAATTTTGAAGCAGGATTTCAACATAATGGATGAAGTGCAGGCATGGAGTAAGGATTTATAGGTATTATAAGCCATAAAAGGGAAAATGTATAGGATTTTGATAGGTGTAAATACAACCAAAAAAAAAGATTTAATTGATGATTGGATTGAGAAAATAGTGAATAGTAATAAAGTAATGGAAACATGGCACGCAGAGATCCATTGCCTCAAGGACTAAGCACAAGAGTGAATTTTGGAGGTAGAGAGGTATTATAGTTATGCATGTCTAGAAATTTTTAAGGATGATGAACAAGAGAAATTAATAACTGTAGAGGTAGTGGTAGAGAAGTTTTGGAAGGTTTTTTGAAGAAGCTTGTACCGATGATGGCATTTGGTAGGCATTCAGAATAGAAGAAGCCTTGCTAGAGTTGGATACAAAACTCGAGGATTTTACTAATACTCAAATTAAAGCAGACAACTATAGACAAAAGGTCAAAGATAAGTATGATGATTTAGATCTTCTAGATGTAGCTAATATTACTAAGATTATTGAGAAATTCAAAGGCAAACATCCAGACATAGCTATGGTATGAGGGGCGACAAAACCCAAAAGCCAAAATTTTTGTTTTGACACTCAGTAAAATTTTGAGATTTTGGACCTTTTGAGGTGTGCAGGTGCATAGGTATGTAGGTGCATAGGTATGCAGGTGAGTTGGTGCACTTTTTCAAAGGTTCTTTGATAGTAAACTGCCAGTTCCAAATATAGAGCTTTCCATGCATTGAAAACATATTTTGATGGTAGTTTAACTTCAACAGATGCCTAGTGAAGGATTAGCTTCTATTTTTGACACTTCTAGACACTTCTACTTTGACTAAAGGCTTTCTTATTATTTTTTCTCTCATAAATTCTTTGTTCTATGAAATATAAAGGCTTATGCATCCAATTAATGAATATAAAATGGATGGAGTCCTACTAAAGGCCAGTTAGATTCTTAGTTTGTATATAATTAGTTTGTTTTATTAAATTAAAAGCATCGTATTGCATGAAGCTATCTCACTCTCAACACAAATTGAGGAGAAAATTTCTTATAAATATGCCATTGTAATATGTAATGTGGGTCACCATTATTTTGCAATAAAATTATTCTTTTGGTGCTCACATTTGGAGTGTAGTGATTCTTGCCTAAATGTGTCATTATTTTGTGAATTAATGTTCATGGAATTGTGATTGAGCCAAAAGTTTATTTCTTTATTTTTGGTTTTGCAATCTCTTTTAGTTTTGGTGTTTTCTATAGTTTTAACGAATTCTATTGACGTATATCGCTTGAGAAGAAATCATCGAATTGTGTCTACATAACTTCTTGTCTCGCATGAGTGCACTTTTTGTGGCCTTGTGATTTGATAAAGAGTGAAATATCTTATGATTATTAAAGTTTTCCATAGACGATTGCATTAGTTGAATTGAGGAAGCACTGCTCCTATTTTCATTGGTTACCCATTGATTTCTTTGAAAGCTTAACTTGCAAACTTGTTGTTTTTTGTAGCCTATGTCCATTAGGATTTTACTTTCATGTTATTTTATTTAAAGTTCTTGTTATTTTCTTTACTAACCTCACTATTAGATTAGGAATTAATATTATTTGCATTGTTAGATAACATTCATTAAAAAATAAAAATAAAAATAAAATAGTTCTTTTGCATGTTTATTTTGAAGTAGTGTGCAGATTCTACATCTCGTCTGAAACCAAACAAACCATCAAAGGCCTCCTCATGAAAAAACACATTTATCTTCAATTGAATGGATTCTAGTAGGTTGCAAGATCACTCAAAACCTTGGAGTTGATCCTCAGATTAGCTTTTCAAGAGAGGAGTTCGAAAGAATTCCTGCCATTTAGCATCATGCATAATGATAGCTCAATAGAAGAGGCACTAGAAGGAGGGTTTGGAATAGAAGAAAAATCTACCAAAGTTTTTAAATTCTACACATTTTGTGAGTTTAGAATTTTTTTTTATTTTTTTCAAAAAATTAGGTGTTCTACTGTGCAGGTCTGTAGGTCCTCAGATTTGCAGGTCCATAGGTGCACAAAATTCTATCATGCATTTCATTTTGTGAGAAAGTGTACCTTTGTAGAGGTGTTCTTTTTCTAGAGTTGATGGAAACTGGAGGGTTTTGATCCAAAATCCCCATTTTGGTGAGCATTAAGATTTTCACCAAGTGCACATGAGTTTTTTTTGAGTTTACCCACTTTTGCAAACCCCGTAGTGACAAAGGAATACCTTGAATTCAAACACTTTCATTTGAACTTTCATCATCTTCTTCAACCCCACCTCCACTCCAACCACCTAGTAGACCACCACATATTCCAATAGTTCCACCTCAATAGTTACCTTTAGGTCCACCAAATTCTTCGATGGCCTTCTTTGCAAATGCTATAGACTTACCAATAAATTTGGAGGTGCACTCCATGACCTCCCCAAAAATCCAAAGAAGTTTTTCCCAAGGTTCATTTATAGAGAAACAAAAACTGTTGAAGGCCACATTAAAGTGTTCAAATAAATTTGTAACCAAAAAAAATTTACTAACAAGGATGTGGTCCTTAATTTGTTCCCCTACTCTTTGGGGGAAGTTTCCTACAATTGGTATGCCAATTTGCCATCTATATGTATTGGAGATTGGGACACCTTCAAAAAATTATTCTTACAAAAATTTAAAACTTTTGTCAACCTAGCAGTGATACATCAATAGTTCATATCAATTAAAAGGGATCCAGCTGAGACAGTTTTGCACTTTAATCATTACTTTCATATGGCATATTGTAGGTTGGAAACACCATATACTATACCAGTTGAAGTAGCTATCCAGATTTATTTGAATGCTATGGACCCTCTTAGTGCTATCTTTCTAAGAAAGCTTCCTACAAAAAATATCAATACATTGGAAAAGGTCTTTGTAGAAGCAATAACTTTCACTAAGCAAGCGAATCCTAATGGAGTAGGATTGATGCTTCCAGCCCAAGCTATTACGGCAATACCAACACACCCTATAAGAGTACCTTCCGTACCTAGTTAATTCATACTTATGAATCTAGTTCCATTATAATAGGCACCTACTCCATAGAATACATCCAATATATGAACCTCTAAAAGTCACCTTCTTTGAGAAAAAGGAAACAATACTTGCTGAAGCAAAAAATAGCTTTATTTTTGAATTTGGTCAAATGAAAAAGACTATGTCACAAATGAACAATGAGCTAACTCATCTAATGTTGTCACAGGGATATAATAATAGTTTTTAGAAGAATAGTGATGGCCCCTACAACAACAATTATGGTCAAAATTATAATAGGAATTTTAGTGGGAACAATAACAGTGGTAACAATAATATGGTAAATAATAGTGGAGGAAACAACTTCAATCCTCCTGATTGAAATAATAGCTTCCAAAGACAAAACTAATAGTGGAATACCCATCCAAATAATGGAAGTATTCCTATAGACAATAAAAATAACAACATTAGTATGTAGATATTAATCAATATGATGATGGTCAGAATGCACCTAACAATGGTGGTTCATACTATAATGGAAATCAAGAGATGGCTCAAAGCTCACAAGTAAATGATAATTCTCCTCTTGTGCAATTTAATGCTATAATGTTAAAATCCTACAACTCCATGCAGAATGCATAGGTAGAATAGTTAGTTGATGAAGAGTTCTCATTTCCATTTAGCCAAGAACTTGACCTTCAGCATGAAGAGATGTTCACTTTTCACAATGACAATCAAAATATGTACAACTTGAGAAGTAGAAAGGAACCTCTAACATATGGAATTCCTCCAGAACTACAACCAACTCCTCTTGATCCAAGGGCAAGCAACAATTTGACACTAGTCAAACCACCATATGGAGGACAACAAAATCAAAACCAAGTGAATATACCAAAAATATTGAAAAATCTTGGTTGGTCTATTGAAAAATACAGTGTGGTGGAGGACTTGAAATGAACAAAGGCCAACATGTCCATGTTTGACACTTTACAAAACTATCCACAACAAAAAGAAGACCTCATGAAGACTTTAGATTATACAAAGACCTCCCACAATGCAAATAATAGCCCTCAAAAGATGGTATCACAATAAGTTAATGCTATGGAGGCATTGCCCACTATGTTTAAAGACAAGGTAGAGGTGCCCCCATTTTTTCTCAGCATCAAAATTTATGGGAAGAATCTTCACAATTGCCTTATTGATTCAGGAGCTTCATGCAATGTCATGCCATTATCCATAGCACAAAAGTTAGGAGTAAGCCCTTAGCCTACAAACTAAATAGTGATATAGTTGGACAAATTAGAGGTAAAAGTCATAGGTGTATTAAAGGATGTGTGGATACAATTAATAGTTGACCCACAAATTCAAGATGTCATTGATATACATGTGGTTGACATCCTAGAGCCATATGGATTACTCCTCAGTAGAGAATGAATGAAGTGTCTAAGGGGATTATTTTCCATAGATTTCACTTAGCTTTGGTTACCATGGAAAGGTCTAAATGATCAAATCAAAATAGAGGCAAAGCAAAAATTTAAAAAGATGATCACATAATACAATGCCCCTAATGAGGTAGCCCTCTTACAAATAGATCTAGGCTCTTAAAAGGTGATGGTTTTTGATACAACTTCAATTAGAAAACTAGATGATCAAGATATGGAACCCATAATTTCAACCTCAAAAGATGAGGTCATAACACAATTCATAGATCATATGATGGCTAATTTACAATGTCTTGGAGAAGAAGCTAACCCCAATATCCTTCTCCTTCTAGGATTTTGTCAATTACATAAAGTTAGCCATTCAAAGTTCAAATGTTCATCATGTCAAGAAGTAGCTACTAAGTTGTTAACACAAATGGTGGGAGTAAAGAAAGTCAATGACCCACAAAATGAACTTATAGAAAACCAAAGTCTTATAAACACATCCAATGACACATTTACAATTGGCTGCATGCCTTCTCCATTTTTCTTATTGGTTGCATGTTGATTGCATGGAAAATACAAAAGATTTGATCTTATCTTTTAATCCTTCGTGATTCATCATATGTTGGCCATAAAAATGATTTACATCTGAATTTGTAATGTTACAAACTCATATGTGCATTCTGTGTTGCTTGGCACTTACTGATCTCTGATGCTTGGCACTTATATTAAACTAGCTTACTCGACACTTGTTGTATTTCTATATTGCTCGGCATTGTCTATGACTTGGCACTCAAATGTCACTCGACACTTGTATCATGCTTGACACCTGATCTTCACTCGGCATCTGAAGACTGCTCGACACCTGAAGATCACTCGACATCTGGAGGCTTCCCTGACTTGGCTCATGTTGTGGCTCAGCATACATGGTGTACTCAGCTCCAATGTAGAAAGTGATTAAGTGTGTTGGCACTCAAGTGTCAAAAACCATTTTGAGATGAACAATCTCCCCCTTTCACATGAGTAACAAAAACACTTAACTAACCTTATGAGTACATGTACTAATCTTCTTGGTATATACAGAGATTTTTAAAACCTTAATCAAAATTTGTAATGTACAATATATATGTATATACCTCAAAAGTATTGTAACTCCCCCTGAGTTGATTGTGCCATTATCAGTGCTATCTTGGTAATGAAAATTTTTGATGCTGTATATCATGCTCTACCTTTTTATATTGTCTCCCCCATTTTTTATTATCTCCCCCATTTTTATTATCTCCCCCTTTTTGACACTTATGTCAGAGGGTTTTAAGGGTTAAGACCATATTTTTCCAAAAATGTGTTGTTTGCCTCCATAATCATCCTAAGAGTTGCATACCAATTATGCAAAGCAATTTCCAATGATTCATGCTGGAGGGCAATCTCTGCAGCAAGGTGAATAAGTCCTTCTAAAGTAGAAAGATTAGGGTCTTTCTTGAGAACAGTTTCAGCATAGACTTGTTCTTTATGGAGGATTTCCAAATGTGGAGTTATAGAAGATTGGAGCTATAATAGTTTGGCCTTGATGTTGGCCTCTTCTGCTATTAATACAGCTATCTCTTTCTAAGTGTGAAGCGTCTGAGTAAAATGCTTCACACTTTGAGCTAGATCGTTAGGTAGCTACATGCTAGAAATATTCAAATTTCTCTCCAGGCTCATTATCTTTTGGCTGGTCTCTTGTGTGAAATATGAAAAGTCACACAACTTTTTGTATAAAGAGAATATATTCTCAAGTACCTTTTTGACTTTGTCTATGACCTTTTCCAATTCAATCTGAGAAAGTGCTATTTCATTGGGTATTTTCTCATTAACCTTTCCTTGAAATTTTCTTTCAGACCATTCCATGAGTTTTGCATTTGTCTCTAGGTCTGCATTTGTCACCTGTTCAACAATATCTGATAATTGTTCCATGATATGCTTTGACTCATCTAGTGACTGAATACTGAAAGCTTCCATAAATATATCTTTAATTTTATGCATTGTTTGGTTTTGTTGATACTCATTTCTGAGTATCTCTTGCCTCTTTCTTCTATTTAGTGCTTCCTGCACCTTATTGATTTGATTAATGTTAATTTTTTTTGAATCATAACTCAATATGACTATCTCTTCATCTAGTTCAGGGTCTCCATAGTGAAGTACCCTTGCAATATTTGTAGAGCTTGATCCTGGTGCTGATATTTGTAAAGGCTTTTGTGAAGGAGTCCATGAGGTAGGAAAATTTATCAATGTTTGTATTACCTCCTGCTCTTTAGGTGTTTCTTCTATTTTCCCCTCTTGCTATTTACCTTGATCAGTTATTGTAATTGTAGGAAGTGCACCTTGAGTTTGTGCTATAGGATCAGATGTAATAGTCTGTCCTATTTGTTTTGTTTCTTTGTCTACTGATGCACTCAGCTTCTGAACTATGGTGTCAACTATGCTTGTTGAAACAACTGTTGGCATTTGAAGTTGACCACTAGTAGCTGTAGAGATGTTGGAAGGTGGTTTTTGTGGATTCACCTTATCTCTAATTGTGTTTTCTACTAGTTTCTATAATTCATCCATACTGACCAATACTGGATCTGTACATAATCTTCCTTGTTGCATAGATTGGTCAAGGATTCTTTTGAGATCCTCTATAGTTAATGGATTGATGTTCTGAGCAGAAGTGTCAAGAACATCCTCTACAGTTATTGTTTCTATAGGTGTGATGGGTACATTCGGAGGGCTAGGTAGTGGCAATTGTGTGTCTTGCACACTCTGATCTTGTTGCTATTTTTCCTTAGCTATTCTCATTTCATCTTGCTTTTGTGTCTCCTCCATTGTTTCTTTCTTTTCTTCTTCCTTCTTCTCATCTTCTTGTTTCTTTTATTCTTCCTTCTTTTCTTCTCTACCTTGCTCTACTTCTGTCTTCTCTTCTTTCCTCTTTCTTCTTTCTTTTGGTGGAGCAGAAGCTTCTTCCTTGTATTCTTCTTCAAGAAAATCTTCAATCCTTTTGTACAAGTTCTTCCATGATTTGGTTGTTCTTTGTACAATCTCTTCCATTTTGTTTTGGAGAACGAAAAATGCCCTATATTTAGTTGTAAACCTGGCATTGTGCCTTTTGACTACTTTTTCTATTTGCTCCTTAGTCAAATCAGGTAGTATACTTGCTAGGGTTGTTTCTCTCATCTCCTTTTCCATTTTTAAACAAAAATGCCATCTGTCTTCTACAATTTTTGACAGTTCATCTAGCAATTGTCCATCTAGTTCAAGAGGGGTGTACTATAACTGTGCCATCATTCCATAAATTGATTCCTCTATTCTATTCTATTCTTCTTTAGTGAACTTATTGAAATCAACTTTATTTATATTGCTTAAATCTCCATTTGCAATCTTTTTACATAATATATCAACTAAAGAATGACTTACCTTTTCAGATTGATCTTCTTCATTAGTATTAGGTTGAGCTACATATCTTTTTATTTTCCTAGGCTCATCTTGTGTCTTCTTGATTGGTTTCTTCTTCGTTGCTTTCTCTTTATATTTTTGAGTAAAGGCCCTTGTTGTAGCTTTGGTTGTTGGCTTTTGGGGTGATGGCATGGAAACTTTGTTTGGTTTGGGTTGAGCTAGAGGCTGATCTTTTGCCTTTCTTTTCTTTGGCTTGGCCTGGGTTGGTGCTTCCTCAGTTTCTTCTTCCTTAGCACCTTCCTCCTTTTCCTCACCTAGGCCTTGAGTTAGTTCCATTGGGCCTTGCTCTTTTTCATCCTCTTCATCATCATTGTCATCATCATCATCTTCAACTTTAGTCTCTACCCCTTCACTAAATTGCTTCTTAATTTTCTTCATCAATTTATCTTTCTTTTTCAATGTGGAGGCAATTTTTAATTCCATATTTATTTTTGATCTTATAACATCATAACTGCCAACAATGCAGTTATTGCTACAGATGCTTCATCAACATTGATTTCATAACCAAATTGGCTTAGCCATCTTACCCTCGAAATTGCTACTTGAATGTAAGTGAAGTCAATATCAACTAAGAAACATATATCATTAATATGTTTTTCTACTAAGGAAATTGGTATTCTCACCCTTTGCTTCATGGATTTCTTGAAATCCTCAAAATAGCTTGTCATCAGAGTATCAAAATTTTCTCCCATTTGTTCTTTATACTCATTTATTTTGGATATGATAGTCCTATCACTCCTCCATGTAACTTTTCCAAAAGAAGGAAATTCATTTTGAACATAAAAGAATATACAAACCAAAATTGCTCCAAATTTACATTGAGCACCCTTTTTCCTTCTTATGGCTGTTAGGTTTTCATTTATCTGTTGTAGTTGTAGTTGAACAAGATCATAAGTATTATTCTTTTTCACTAGTTTGTAACCTACATCTACTGCTATACATGGCACACTGTTGAGTCTA
Source organism: Cupressus sempervirens (assembly GCA_028749045.1). NCBI lineage: Eukaryota > Viridiplantae > Streptophyta > Pinopsida > Cupressales > Cupressaceae > Cupressus > Cupressus sempervirens. The sequence continues at coordinate 156,759,069 of CM053791.1, read as the reverse complement.
CTGGATTGGTAGAATTTTTGGGCAATAACTCTAATAGCAAACTCAACTAGAGGATCCTGAATGGTATGAATAGTCATTCCTCTCTTGTTCCACTGAGCACCTATATTCTTTTCAATGACCTCCTTGGATTCACTTCTCAAGGTCTTGTGCCGATCTAGGGTAGGATATCCAGTTACACTATGAATTATTCTTTTTGTTAATTTGACAGGGACATCTTCTAACCACAGATTACCATCATGAATTTTGCTCAATACAAGTCTGATCCACTCTGTCTTGAACACGGTGGGAAAACTCAAAACTTGTGTCAAACCCTTCCTTTAAACAATTTTGTATTCTTCTTTCAATACTCCATTGACACACAGCTTTGCAAATGCTTCTCTAATTTCCATGTCTCCTAGGGCTCCTATCTTGCAATTGTAGCATCTTCTTACATCCTAGACCATAACAACGTTTGGGGGTATGCAAGAAAGGGCTCCATCTGGGTCATTTTTGTATGCCACTTCGAGAATAGGGCAAAAATTGTGCTACTTGAATTCATTAGACACTAGCTATACTTCAAACAATTCTTTTTCTAGGGTTTTCTTGGAACTTGAAGCCATTTATGTAAACTAGGGTTTCTTTTACAAAAAAATACGAAACTGCATAGCTCAACACAAATGAAAATACCTCAAGATCGATGAAAATGCATTGTAGGAGGTTACAATCTAATTGGAATACTGGATTCTCTATTGTGAAGTCACTCTGTGCTCCTTATCTCCTTATCTCCTTTGCTTCTTGATCACAATGAAGAAAAATGATTGAAATCGTGATAATATACCCTATTTCCATCGCATTAAATGTTCAACTACAAACTCGGCTTATGAAGAATTTTTAACATTACTCGGCTTGCACTACATTTCTATTTTACTCGGCTTCCAAGGAGTTTCTTAACTTGGCATCAGTCATCAACTCAGTCATTGTTAGGAACTCGTCTTCCACTAGGATTTTACTCGACATCCAGAGACAACTTGACATCATCATTTAAAATTTTGTCTTGGTATCTTGTTTCATGCAGATTTGTACTTTGCATTGCTTCTTCATGATTTAGGGCTGATGTATGATAATTCCTTGTATGTATCAACCCCATAGACTCATCTTGAGATTAATTGGATGAGAAATGATCACTTGACCTTGTGGGTGAAGTGACCCTTTCATTGGATATACTTGATTCATTCTTTTTTTGCCATGTCTTGTTCATGTTTTTTTTGATGTATTCCTCATTAGTCTTTTCTTTGCCCTTGTTTGATTCAATTTTTGGTGCTTTTGACCTTGTAGGATAGTTTCTGCTGATGTGACCAATTTTTAGGCAACTGAAACATGTGGTTTGGCTTAGCCACCTACTATAATTCCCTCTAAAATGTGTTCTTATGCAATTTTGGGGTATATGTCCATATTCCTAACAATAATGATAGCTATACCTGGTGTTGTAATCCCAATGATACTGACTTTCATTTCCTTTTGTTTTTGTTTGTTGATTTGATGTCCACATAGGCTTTGATCTGCATTCAAATGCTCTGTGTCCAAACTTCTTACAATTATGACAATGTCCATCAAATCTTTGTGTCCTTGTAACTCTGGATCTGCAATTTTGTGTCATATGTCCTTGCATGTTGCATTTGTGACATTAACTTTTGTTTTTGGGTGTGTTTTTCTGATTGATTCTTCTACTCCTGCAAACATTAGCAGTATGCCCCCTTTTATTACAGTAATGACAAGTAGGTTTAGAATTCTTACCTTTATCACTTCTTTGTTCAACGCTCTTTGATGATCCTCCAATTTTAATATTGTTGTATCCAAGTCTTGATGTATCATGGGCTGATCTTGAAAATTTTATCAATTGTTCAAAGTACTTGATGGCTTCACTTGATTTGTTGAGATTCTCTGCTATCTCTTTTTCTCTATTCAATTCATTCTGCAATTGTTCATTTTGCATCTTCAAAGTAGAGATCTCAATATCTTTCATATTGAGTTCATGATGAAGATTCATCATTTGGGCAAGTGTATCCATCTGCATGTTTGAGATCCTTGTTAATTCAGTACATTTTTCTTCAAGTCTGTTTGCAAGATTTCTTTTGTCATCTTCCATCACGACTTTATCCTGAACTGCTCTTTTCTTTTGTTTAGTGATTTCACATAACATTATGGCCTGAGATTCATGTTCCATCATGAGAGATCTTATCTCATCTATTTGAACTTTGTTTTTCTCCATTAGTTCTGCTATTGCTGCATCAAACTCTTTAGTATCTCCATTGGTACACAGTTTTGTGGTATCAATCTCCTTATAGTTTACATCATTTTCAGCTATAGCTATATCCTTCCCTCTCTAAGAAGGATTTTTTTAATTCCTCCCTTGCTTCCTCTACTTTGTGTAGAGCCAATTACAAATCGATTAGTTGATTGTCAATAATCTTCCCAAGTTTGGAGACTTCCATCTTTAGATCTTTTTCTCCAAGTTGTTAGAATTCTTCTTGTGAGAACCTATTTGCTCTGATACCAATTTTTGGAATATTCAAATAGGAATAATACTTCTGAGAGGGGAGGGGGGGGGGGGGGGGTGAATCAGAAGTACTGTGCTTTGACCATTAAAACTTTTTCTTAACTAAAAGTAAATTCCATGCATATAAACATATCAAACAGTTATGAAAAACACATAAACATCACCACATAACACTTGAGATTTTGGTAACCCAGAAACCCTCTAGGAATAAGAAGGTAAAACTGGGGTGGGGATGATACCCACAAAAATTACTGCAACAATAAGGTTTAACCACTTCTGATGGTCTGCCATGTTAAAGGTCTGCCGTGTTAAAAGCTTTACACTATATCAGTAGTGACCTGGTTAAAGGATTTCAAACACTTTACAAGAAGTGTTACCCTGCTAAAGGATTTCGTGACCTATTTATAGGATTTACAAAATAGCTGCTAAGCTAACCTATTACCATAGGATTTTCTTTCGAATACAATTGCTGGAGAGTATTAGGTATAATAAACCTGATAACTTACAATACTTCAATTGTTGAGTACATGCACTTGATCTACTTTTTATGATCTTGATCCTTTGTGATCTGATACTCTTCACTCTGAGAATTAGTTTTCCTTGCACACCCTCATCCATCCATCATAGGGTTCAATGTGATTTCATCTTCCTTATAAAGACATTCAAAGACTTAGGGTTAGGTATGGATCTACGATCCATATTGAATCTCTATTTCCCACTTATTCCTTGCACATTTGCAATTGGCGACATGCCTTCTCCATTTTTCTTATTGGCTACATGTTGATTGCATGGAAAATACAAAAGATTTGATCTTATCTTTTAATCCTTCGACATTCATCATATGTCGGCCATAAAAATGATTTACATATGAATTTGTAATGTTACAAACTCATATGTGCATTCTGTGTTGCTTGGCACTTACTGATCTCTGATGCTCGGCACTTATATTAAACTGGCTTACTCAACACTTGTTGTATTTCTATATTGCTTGGCATTGTCTATGACTCGACACTCAAATGTCACTCGACACTTGTATCATGCTTGTCACCTGATCTTCAGTCGGCATCTGAAGACTGCTCGGCATCTGAAGATCACTCAGTGTCTGAAGGCTTCCCTGACTCGGCTCATGTTGTGGCTCAACATACATGGTGCACTCGACTCCAATGTAGAAAGTGATTAAGTGTGTTGGCACTCAAGTGTCAAAAACCATTTTGAGACTAAAAGATGAATCTGTGTTTAATAAGAGAACCACTAAAGAAAAAGGTACCAAGGAATGTGATTCATACAATTTAGGAACAAAGGATGATCCCAAGATGGTAAGGATTGGGAAAACATGTATTTTACAAGAAAGGGAAGACATGCTCAAATTTCTCATGAAATATAAGGATGTTATTACGTAGAGCTATGAAGAACTGAAGATGTATGATCCTCAAATTATTATGCATGATATCCCACTCAAACTTGATGCCAAACCTTTTTGACAAAGGCAAAGACCTATCAACCCCATCCTTAAGCCTTTGATAATGAAGGAAGTCAAGAAGTTGCTAGATGTGAAAATTATTTTCCCTATGCATCACTCTACATGGGTGGCTAATTTAGTTCTTGTATGAAAAAATACTAGAGAGATTTGACTTTGCATAGATTTTCACAATTTGAACTTGGCATCTCAGAACGACAATTACCCCTTGCCCTCATTAGATGAAGTCTTACAAATTGTGAATGGTTCAAAAATGATATCTTTCTTAGATGGATATTTAGGCTATAATTAGGTAATGGTAGAAGAAAAGGATAGACCAAAGACTACCTTTATGACCAAATGGAGAACCTACCTACAGGAGAATGCCATTTGGATTGATTAATGCAGGGGCTACATTTCAGCAGGCCGTGGATGAAGCTTTTAAGGGATTTAAAAAAAGATGTATAGTTATCTATATGGATGACTTGACTATCTTTTCAAAGGATCAAACTACTCACATTACTGATCTAAGACAAGTGTTCAATAGGTGTCATAAATATGGTATATCTCTCAATCCAAAGAAGTGTTCATTTGGGGTCACTAAGGGAAAACTCCTTGGTCATGTCATTTCCAAAGCTGGCATCTCTGTTGATCCTGATAGAGTTGAAGCCATTTTGAAGTTATCATCCCCCAATAGTCAAAAGGAAATCAAGTCAGTAGTACATTAGGCCCCCATTTTTGACCAAATTTTTTGACCAAAGGCCTATTTGGGTTGTTAAATTCATTTTTTTGAAATAATGGGCCCGATATGGTTGAAATTTTGACCAAATTTTGATTATGGTAAAATTGTTTAAATTTTGACCTTCAGAACATAAGAAAAAAGGTCACGACAGTGTTAATTGTGTTTTGGGGTGCATTGTGACTGCAATAGGTGGGAGTTTGGTGCAGGGTTAACAGGAGAGGAGAAAGGAGTTAAGAATTTGGTCATTAGATATCATTCCAAGTTTGTTATCTATCAGAAAGTTGCACAGGCAGATTCCAAAGCTATTCAATGCTTTTACATTTTATCTTTCTCTTCTACTCATCACAACTTAAAAAATAGAGCCACTATTAATTCTTTCAGGTCACAAAGTTGTTTTATAGATGATGTTTAGGTTCAGGGTTAGCATATATTTAAGTGCAAGGATAAATCTGTGGAAAATTTATATTTTTGATATAATGCACTATTCATTTTTTGTATTTCTTTTGCATGTAGGGAATCTCGAGATGTCTTGGTGTTGGAAAACTTTGGATCGAAAACAAAGAATGTAATATGCCATAGCTGCTCCCATTTTCTTTTTCACTCAAATTAGCAGCATTACCTTTGATAGAATTTGATCCAGACCCATTCACACAAGTTTGTGGCCATTTTACTGTAGATTGCTTTGTAAGACATTAAACAAGAACTCAATCTTTGGGAGGATTGATATATTGTAGAACATCTGTATCTGAATTCCTTTCCTCTTCATTCCAGTAGTTTATTTTCATCTTTCTATATGGCTTGCATCCAAAACACGACCTTGTTGAGTCAGGAGTCTTTTTCACTACTTTATTTAAAGAAGAAAGGAAGCTTAGCTTGCAAGTTTTTAAAAGAACTTCATTGTAGAATTTGGAGCCCCAACAATGTAAATACTATGAGGAAACTATACGAGATGCATTGTTATAAGTTATACAAGCTTTTGGGGTGCAATCTAGAAGTACCATTTTAAGGAACTATTTCTCCAAAATAGAAAATGTAATGTAGTGATTCTAGCAGATGATGTGTAGATGGGTATGCTTGTGTGGGAGAAAAAAGAAGAAGAAAAGAAGGAATTTGATTTATCATCTCTGGCTAAAGACGCAGCTCATACTCTTGAAGCTGTATTATATTCTCTCATAGATAGTCCTACTATAAATAATTATTCATTTTTTCCCTCATGCTTGTGCTTTGAATGATTAGGAGTAGTGTGTATCTTGTTGGTGTTTCAAACTGTTGAAACTATCAAGCAACAAAATGCTTAATATCACAGTGAAATGACTCACACAATCTAGGGATTAGCCAATTCCCAATATCAACTATATGAATGAATCACTATAACCCAACTTCAACAAAACCAAATGATGATTTCCTACTCTTCTGGCTCTGCTAAACCAAGGCAGGTATACCTAGGGATAATTCTAATGCAACTGTGTATGAATTTATCTTAGTTTCATTCTGATTCTCATATGTTAACTTCACATACATACATATCTCACTTCAATTCTTCAATGCTCTCAAACTTATACACATCCCTTATCAATAGATCTAGTTATAATTCTCCTAAAATTTACAAATATTCCTGGAAATAACAGCTACCTAAGACTCAAGAATTAGATATAAATGAGTTGAGACCAGCATTTATAATTCTTGAATAGGATTGAAATAATTTTGATTTTCTAAGATGACTTGATATGCAGCAGTAGAGTTCATCCTTGTTTACTTCTGATTTATAGGACCAATGCCTTATCCATTGGGCAAGAAATTGACTATTGGCGGGAGATCTAATTCAAATTACTTGTATAAGAATTAATCAACTACAATCACCCATCTCCATTCTTATGCAATATCCCTTTTGTGAACTCATAAACCCTACTAATTTACTGAAGCATTTATATAATTGCTTGAATTAAAAGCAACAATAAAACTAGCATACAACCCATCCAGACTGCATTCAGCCAAATAAAACTTATTTAAATGAATTCAAAGTAAACAAACCCATAAACTGGAGACAAAAATTGATGAATTAGTCAGGCTTCAAGATTTAAGTTTCTAGGTATTCATTTGACACCATTTCCCCATAGCCTACTTCCACTCTCCCAACTGCACCTAAAAACTACCAACTACACCCTTTAGGACCCCAACTACACCATGGATGTAATATTCATTGTCTAAGCACAATTGGGGGCATCTTGAGTCATTTTGGTCTTTTGGGGTGTAATATGCTCTATCAGAGCTCATTTGGTTCATAGAAAGCACCTATTTTGATCAAAATTCACATCTAGGGTTTCAATTTCATGTTAGGACCTAGAGTAGATGACTTTTTGTTACTGATGGTCTATTTACAATATGTGGCAATCATTGGGAGAACACATTCATTGAAAAACTACTAATGCTTGTTTGCAGGATGTTGTTGAAGACTTCTGTGCTTGTTCAAACTCTATGCATGGTTTTTTTAGATGAGATAACACTTTATTTGGTTCACCAAAATTAACTTTCTATGCTACTTGGTGTTTATGCATTGTTTAGAACCCTAGGAGTTGCATGGACATATCATCTCCCCACATTATTCATAGATCTTGGGTGCAAGAGAAATTTGTGCAATTTCTATAGAGAGGCCTATCTTGGACACAAGACTCATCACTTGATGAGCCCTAGGGAGTAACCTTGAAGTGGTGATGGGCCAAAACTAGGTTTCAACATTCCAACCACTATAATAGACTAGATACAATTAATGTCATGTCAATGGTATTGTTGTGTGATAGATCTCCTCCAGTATTTGTGTGATGTATCAAACCCTAGTTCTTAGGGCTCGAAGACTTTCTGAGGAAGTTTATCATTCACTTTCCAAATGAAATGACCATACTAAATACCTTGTTTTAGAGACCAAAATCCTTTCTACCCACTAGCTCAAGGGGTCACTAATGCCCATGAAGACATCCCATATTTTCACATCCTTAGTAGAGACAATAGTCCCTAGGGAAGTAATGCCCCTTGGGAACCAAATATTGGTAGCCCCAAGAAGTGAGTTCACTATAAGGGAGAGCCTATGGTGCCAAGATTCTAAGTTGTCCACTCTAGATAAGCATGGATGAACTTTGGTTCAAGTGGGAATTCAATGGAATATACAGTCTTAAATCCTATGTTGTGATGTAAAACTATTCTTGTCTTATTGTGCCTTCTGTGTATGTAAAACATTTATCAAGATAAAGAAAAACTTGCAAATTTACACCTTGGATACTATTCAAACACTTGTCAAAAAATTTCAACATTGTCAAGACATTGTAAACTTTGGTCCAAAACACTTGAAACCTTGAAAATATGGAGACTTGTAACCTTAGGAGTGCTTGGCATGACTTAGATTACACCTTTGCATAGCATCCAATTACATTTATTATTCTTTGAGCTTCATGCTTGCATCTTGTTAGTAAACAGATTTTTCCTTTGGATAGAAAAATAAAAGAGAACTCAACATACCCAACTACGAAAGACAAAATACACTAATAGTTGGATCAGTTATCTTTGATTGATAACTATCCTCTAAATTAAGAGGTATAGCTCCATCATTTATATATTTGGAATGAATTTAATGATAGGCTATACCTTTAATCCAAAGGTACTAAGGTTTTCTAACATTTATCCAGAGACATAGGATGAATACGATTACTAGATTTATAAACTGAATAGGAAGAGAAAGCCAAATAAGTAGCCACAAGACTATCTAACCAATTTTTTGTATTATAGGAGAGAGAGAGAGAGAGAGAGAGAGAGAGAGAGAGAGAGAGAGAGAGAGAGAGAGAGAGAGAGAGAGAGAGAGAGAGAGAGAGAGAGAGAGCTAAAATTGTTATGTTCTGAAGGCAATTTTTGTATAGTTACTTTTATTTGTTTTTGTTATGTATGATATCATTTTGGGAGTTAGCAATTTTTTCCCAAATGTTTCCATCAATGCCAAAGGAGGAGATTATTGGAAATATGGTCAGCTATATGTCTTGATGGTTTTCATTTATGGAAACATACATTCAACATTTCATTTATGCATTTAAAGATAGAAAATTTTTAAGTATTAAATAGTTTGCAGCAATTCAGAGAATAGATCTTAAGAGTATGGATGATGCATTGAGAGTTATATTATGTTTAGTTGAGGAAATATTCATGAAACTATCATGATGATGTGTTCCATTGCATAGATGTGTATGAACAGTACGACACAAGTTATAATAAGATTAAAAGTGTGGGTATTTAATAGTGCAAAACATAGCATAGCAGTAAACAAAGTTGTATGACTTAAGGAATTATTTTGGTTACAAAATAATTACTAAGTTATGTTGAGCTGACTATGTGGATATTATTCCGTAAGTTATTTTATATTACGTCAAGCATGTGAAGACATGAAGGTTGCCAGTGCAGAGTTTTGTTAATGTGAAAGGTATAAGTAAAGATCTTATATTGCGCAGAGAAGGAGGAACTTGTGTGATTAGATGTGACATGAAAACTATTATGAGAAATATCTGAAAGTTTTATGTGATGTGAAATTTGATGTAAGATTGGAGCAATTTTGAGTTATAGTAGCCAAGAAAGTATTGTATGTATACCTATTTTGTGAAGGAATTGAATTGTGTAATTGCATGTTAGGGCAATGAGATATTATTGCGTGTAATAGTTATACCAACTCCTAACAAGGTTGTAGCAACTCCTAATAGGGTTGAGGCTTCTAACAAGGCCTAGTCCTCTATGAAGGACTTGAAATAATATATTTACTTCATAGGCTCCTAATAGGGTCAATACCCTTACTAGGATCCTATTGTTTAGTGAATCATCTAGTGGGTACCATCCCCACCAGGGTTTTCCCTTGGCTAGGGTTTCCCTAGTTAACAAATAATGGTGTTATGAGTTCTCTATGTGCATGTTTATATTTACTATTCAACAATTATGGTTTACTTCCATATGCAAGTTAGAAAGTAATTAACAATATCCCGTTGTGCGCAAAAGTTTGTAGAATATTGATTCACCACTCCCCCTCTTAGTATTATCTATTTCTAGCATAATAAAAATATTTCCAAAAACATAAATAAGAATATATAATTTGAATATATATGCATATATTACATTTTCATTAATATATAGAATATATTAAACACAAGATATATATGTTAATATATATACTCCCACACATGACATTAGCAAAAATTTAAATAGAAATAAGGAATGGGAATGATCATTAGCAATAAATTATGCATTTATACTTACCTACCTTTAATGTGTCTAACTTATTTCCTTCTCATGTATGGCCACACCACTTGGTTAAACACCTAGTGTACTTTCCTACTAACATATATACACTTAGGTCACTTTTAGAATGGTCTACCTTTTTTTAATTTATATGACCAAATGCTTATACTCTAGGTGATAAGGACTAGTCAAACATGCAAACTTGAATGATGTACATGATGTGAATATAACACCAAACCCTTAAATGGGTCCAATCCAAGTGCCTTAATGTGCCTTGATTTTCACCATCAATATTAATTATTATAGTTAGAAGGCCTCCCCTTGTCTTTACTAAAAATATTAATGATGACACATCACTTATTTTATAACTAGCCAGAGAGTAAAGTGATTCATCCTTATGTGTCTCTCATAATATAGGAGGAACTAATACATCATCTAAATGAGTGATAGGAGTGCATGAAATAAAGATTTTCTGCATCGTACTCAATCAAAGAGCATGATAATCTTTATGTAGAGGCATCATCTTGGTTTATATAGAATAAAGAAAATTTGTAGAGTTTTTAAAGTGATTCTTATTTCTTTCCACTCTAAATATTGTTAATCTACATCTACTACTAGTGTGTGTGATTAGTAGAGAAACATTATATATATATATATATATATATATATATATGTTAATCCCTTATTCATTTCATACCCCATCATGATCATTAGGTGAGAGTCTTTCGCTGCAATCCATTTGGTGTCAATCTTCCACTGGGATTCATTTGGTATGAGTATTCATTTGTTTCTAACCCACATTATGATGCATACTGTCAAGTTGCAACACACCAATGCTGCCACAATACTCTTTGTAAATGTTGGAGATAGACCTTTTTGGACCTCAATTGTAGAGATCCAATATCATTCATTAAAAAAAAAATTAAAGGAACCATCTTCTTTGAGGAACAAGAAAGTGGTTCATTTTCCATCCATTTACTAGAGCTCTATATTGAAAAAAATGGGTTTGTTCTTCATATAGAATATTGCACTAAAAATCCTTTAAGGTAGTTTGTAGTGAAGCACTCCTAAGCATCCTTGAGTTCACACACTTTTGAGTTGGATGGGAAGTCTAGAAAGGATGCTTAGAATATTCAAGGTATTCTTTTATTTTCTTGCATTTATAGTTAGGCTTTGATACCATGTTGAGTAACATAGATCATTTTATATAAATGTAATAACATTTCCAATGTTATTAATGATTTCAAAATGTAGATTTGGATCTCATATAAATATGAGAGGAGGAGACATGTCTCTATAGTTAATCATCATTATATTAATAATATAAATAACTAGTTGTATAACTCATCTTTAAGCATATATGTAATATGTTATTATATTATTATATAATAATATATAATGTATATTATATAAAAAATATATTACATTACATATAAAATATATAGGATATTTGTCTTAAAGATGTTTTACCATCAAATCAATCTGACAGAAGCTACAACCTTAACAAAATGAATCATCACCTCATCACCAACTTCAAAAACATGATGTCTGTTAGACTTATCAACATTAACTGCATACTTTTGATTAATTTTTTCCAAGTTCAACTTCACTTCTTCATGAAAAGACTTCATAAAATCAGAAAATTCTTCCCCTTTTCTCTTCTCTTCACTAGCAACATCCCTCAAATCTGATATACCTCTAGGTTACATTCTAATAACAATCTCAAAACATGTTTTTTCTGTACTCCTATTCACAAAATTATTATATGCAAACTCATCTTGTGCCAATACAATATCCCAATCGCTTGGATTATCTCCAAATAAACATCTGAAAAAATTTCCCAAGCTTCTATTTACAACCTTTGTCTTTCCATCTATCTATAGATGGAATGTAGAACTAAATCTCAACTCATTACCCATCTTCTTCCACAAAGTCCTCCAAAAGTAACCAACAAACTTACAGTCTCTGTTAGAAATAACACTTTTTGGGAATTCATGCAATCTAACAATAGCTTTGAAGAAAATCTTAGCAATATGCACAACATCTCATGTCTTCTTACATGGTATGAAATTTTCCATCTAAGAAAATCTATCCAAAACAACAAATATGGAATCATACCCTCTTGCTATCTTAGGTAATATAAGAACAAAATTCATACTAATGTCACTCCAAGCTTTCTCAAGAAGAAAAATAGGTATATAAAAACTAGTATTCTAACTTACTCCTTTTGCAATTTGACAAATTCCATAAATCCTTACAAAATTCTAAACATCATTATACATATTTTGTTGCTATAACTTATCCTTAAGCAAAAGAAAACTCAATGTCTTATCAATTCCAAAATGTCCATCCAAACCACCACAATGTTTTTTGTTAATCAAATTAACTCTCATAGGACTTCTTGGTATACACAACTAATTATCTTTGAACAATACACTTTCTTGAGTGAAATACTCATCATACTTACTTATTTGATCTGATAGATTTGGTGCTCCACACTCTCTCCACACCTTAGAAAAATAGGGGTAGTATCAAAAAATTCCTTCATTTCATCAAAACCAATAACTTCAACCTTCATCTCGATCATCAAAGAACATCTTATGCTCAATGCATTAGCAACTCGATTAGTAACTCCACTCCTATAATTGATCACAAATGAAAAAATCTGCAAGTATTCAACCCACTTCAGATGTCTTTGATTCAACTTATATTGACTTCCCAAATACTATAAAGCTTTATGATCAATATACTACATGAACTCCTTAGGAATCAAATAATGTCTCCACTTCTTCAAGGCTTTAACAATAGGATACAACTCTTGATCATACACATAATACTTCCTTTTAGCACACAGATATAGTGTAAATACCCAATTGTATTATCCTTTTCATATGACTAATACAAAAACCAATAGAAAACCAATTGAATGTCGAGAATAGATTGCCATTTTTGTCATTTCAATTTTCTTATCAGAAAGTACAATGGAAGCAAACTCAAAACCCCTACATACTATTGGACCAACTGTATATGTACTCTTCTTGAAAGAAAACAAAAAATTAGACAAGTCTCGAACCATCACAATGCCTTGAAAACTCATTTATATAGATATGAGTTGCAACAAGCAAAGGGAAAATGTGATTGGGAGGTGTCCAAGGAACAAAACATTACACAAAAGACAAAAAGGTCACAACAGAATGATAGGTGTATCAAATATTCTTTTAGGTAGGCCCGTTCTTGTTACTGCTATACTTATCAACTTTTGATTTGTCTTTCATTGTTCCTGATCCTTAGAATACGTGGCTTCTAGGCTAGCCAATGAGGGGTGATCTTGCGATGCCTTCAGATCAGTTTGTTCCTGTGGGTTTTCACTGCTTTCACCTTGAGCAGGGACTATTTCCTTTTCACTTTCTTCTTCCTTCAATTTTGGTGCTGATATGTCAATGACCTGCACCTCATCTTCCTATTCCCTATCATTATCTGAGTTGCCTTCCTCCAACTACTGGTCCGAAGGAATATCTGCCATCCATGTGTTAAACTGTATGTCATCCAGCCAGCTGAATCGTAGGATATCATCCTGTTTCTTTAATATATAATCAGCCTCCTTTTCAAAACCAACAAATTCTTGCCTCAAAGAATCAAAAAATAACTGGACTTTAACCAATTCCTCTGTCATGGTGGCCCACCAGGCATGCCCCTTTTCATTAACAACTTTATTTATCCTTATGTAGAAAAGGTCATCTAGTTCTTTACTCCATTCATCGTTATTTTTCAATTGGTTCTTTCTATCCAAAGCACAAGGAAATAGATAAAATTTTTGGTTCTTTTATGTATTCAAATAAGAAACAATTTTTAGTTGCAAAGCAACTTTCCTGTGATCAAAATCTGTCAAGTCATTAGCAATATCATATAATTTTTTAATATGGTCATTTGAAGACCTTATAACTGAATAACATAAAGGGTTATTTCTTTTTCCCTTTTTCCCCACTTATTAACAATAGGCTTGAGGATTTCATCATGGGTTTTCAGTTTCTCCCATATACTTATTACTCTTGCCAACTGATAAAAAAAAAAGGGCCATTCAATCTTATCTACCAAATACATTAGGGCCTTTCTAAGCTTATCCTCATATTGCGTATTTAACTCTACATCTAAATCCCATAGCTTATTTTTCTCTTCGTCAAAATCCTCAGCTATATAATATTCTGGCCTTTGAGGTGTGTCTAGTAGTTCTACAAGGGGGGTGGATTTAAAAGGTTCCACTAGAGGATGGGGGTATGTTATTCTTGGCATTGTGGACTTCCCCATTACCTTGTTTTCAAGTTCAATTCTCCTTTTTACCTCCCTATTATAGGCCTCAAGAAGTGTTTCATATTTACCCTGTAACTCAGACATGGCTTGTTCCTCCTTCTTTGCAACATCCAAAAGAAAATTGGAAGATTCCACATTCCAAGATGTTGCCTGCACATGTGAGGTATCAGCAACTATTCTCACAATTAAGCTTCCCATCAAGCTAGATTCATCTGACTGCAATGATGTGGCTCTAGATCCTCTTCTTAGTGACCAACTGACCAATGCAGCTTGATCTTCAACAAATGCAATGCCTTGAAAGTTTTCTTTATTCTGGTCTTGCAAAGTCAATTTATTTGAAACAGAACTAAAAACTAAAGCATCAACAATACCCCAATTTGGCAACAATAAAATGTTAGATGCCTTAACCATTTTCCTCCTTCCTCAGGGCTTATATTCTGCAATTCTTTTATCATTTCTTCTTTAGTTTGGTTTTGAATGGAAGTTTCTTCCATTTCTAGATGCTTTGTTTTCATATTTTTACATTTCTCCTCAAAAATGTTCATGTTTTCCCTCCATGCAAATTGCTGAAAAGCCCAAGATTTAACAAAACTATCATCAGTCAAAAATTTATGACTTGCCTGCTCTAACATAGGGTCCAATTCCCTACCACTATAATCTACTATAGTTAGATCCAAACTTGGGAGGGAATGTTCTGGAGGGTTACCCTCATCTAATTTTTCTTGAGTAATAAAAATACCTCCTTGTGATCCCATCTATTCAATTTGTTCACCAGTGAGATGTTCTTCTCCAATCCTCAGAGGGGATTGAGTGGGAAAATATTCCTCAACTTAAGGCCTTTCTTCTATTATTACCTTCTGCCTCTTAGGACTAGGCTCATTAGGTCTCTCCTCTTGGGCTATACTAGTGGATCCTCTTATTTGTTTTCCCTTATCTATAGGAACCCTTTTATTCTAAATTATAGTATACCTAGGCCTCTTTTGAACAATTATTTTACCAGCTCCCACATTTGGGGTGAAAGCCAATCTCCTTATGACCTCTCTGCCCTTATCAGGATAGGAATCAATAAAAATTTGTTTCTTTTCATTTATGACTTCCATTATTTCAGGGAAGGTATTCATGAGTTTACTTATTTTTTTAGCCTCTGTAACAACATTATCTAAAGGATCATATTTATTATTAAAATAATGAATGAATTCTAAGACTCAGGAATAAACTCTCCACTTTTCCTTTTTAGTTTCCTGCTCTTGCAATGAGAATTCATTCCTTATAATGTCCTTTGGATAATAAGAATCATGCTTGACCGGTCCCAACTTGATTCTATGCCTCAACATCTGATTGAAAAATCCCTCAGAATCACAAAAATGGGGATGAGAGATAGCCATCATATACTGCTCCAAAATTTTATGCAAAAAGAGCCATCCCCCTTTTGTAATCACAAACTGATGGGCCATTATGCAGGTAGGGAAAATTGACCCTAATTTCCTTTTCAACAAAAAACATTTCTTCAACTCCCCCTAACTGCCACAAAACTTTAGCCACTCCTACCTTCAAAGGTACTTGGTAAGGAAAAACATGAGGACTCCCTTTAAAACCATATATTTTGAAAATAGTAGAAACAGAGTAAGGGATGATATCTCCCCATAGGCCTAATGAGACTCATTAGTGCTTTAGGGATTCTAGGATTGTCACTCAATATAAGGCATCTTAGCTTAGAAGCAAAATATCTATCAAATCTGACAAAACTAGCATTACTTGCATCCCAAGTCATATCTGCACTCCACATTTGGACTGGCAGTATTTCTCTATTCTCCTCTCTATTTAGTTCCATCTCATTACCAAAATATGTCACTCCTTTGAACAAAAACATATGCATTAATAGAGAGTAGTGACCAAAATTTTTTTCCACCTTGCCCTTTGCAATCCCAACTAAACCAATGTGAATTTCTTCAGCCAAAAAAGAAGCAAAATCAAAAATAACATATACACCAAAGGAAGCAATTTGAACCATCATGTACATGAAACCAATGGGCATAAGTTCTTGCTCATCTTCACCAAAAACTCGACATAAGGTCCTGTATGTCTCTACAGCCCGAGAAGTAAAAAGACTCTTCTTGAAAGGCTCTCTAGAGGTTGCAGTAAGTACTGGAAAAGTTCCTATTGTACCAATATGTGCCCTCAGTGCACCTCCCCTGATTACATCCTTCTTTGCTTTACATTCATTCTCTAATTATAGAAAATTGATTTGCACATGGTAATCTGATAATGGTTCCAAGTGAAAAACCTCTCTATTTTCTTTAGGAGTAATCGAGACCAGAGACACACCATTCTTTCTTCTTAACACCCTAATAGCTTGGTCATAATTCTTAGCAATAGCTTCAAGAAAATCATAATCCATGAAAACACTTGGGACTACTAACTTTCCCAAATCAAAATTCTAGACATTACCATGCGGGGCAAACAACTTCCTTTCTGAAAACCACTTTTTAAACAGGATAAGACTAGTTTGAGTAGTTTTTGCATCCTTTACCCAATTCCCCTTGTCATATAGGCCATCCACAATTTTAAGCCTAGGGTTTAAGGAAATCAATTTTTTAACTTGTGCAGGCTCTACAGTAGAATCTGGGAGCAATTCTAATAAATCATCATGGACATTCCTATCCATATAGTTAATTTGCCTAGAAAATGGCTTCTTAGGAGGCATTTTGATAGTATTGAGAGAACTGGAATGCCACATAGGTTATAGTATGAGTACTTACTTGACTTGCTGAACTTTTCTTCTCTGAACCTTTGTAATTGATCTCGAACAATTGAGGAATAGTTTTCATGTTCTTACCAAGCTTAACACGATGAAATCAATAGGCTCTTGTGCTAAGAAAATCTGCAATCTTTGTTCATGTGGGAAAGGAATTAATGAAAATCTCCTCTATTATACTCTATTTTTTCCACATGCAAAGCTTTCATTTATCATAAATGCGTAGGACAAAAAAATAGAGTGGCGTCATAGTTCCTTTTTTAAACTTGCACCGTTGATCCATGAAAAATCCTACGACCTGGGAGTGACAACTAGGCTAACTCAGCTTTCTTCTTAACACATTGGCAGTCAAACAAATGAAATACCTCCATCTGTACCTTTCCTTCAAGGCTGGCACTTCAAATTGGGCCCACGGATGACCACGGACACGTGTCATCAACTCACTAACTCGTTATGCATAACTCTCGAGCACCTTTCCATAGCAAGCTAGGGATAACCACTGATCTTACTTTAATCATGTGACAGATAATTGAAACAACCTTTAAGAACACAATGGTGGGTTCCTTGCTCATTAACTCGCTATACTTATTTATTGCACATCTCCTCATAGCGAGTTAACAAGAGTCGTCGATCTAGATTTGATCTTGCGATCAGTAATTTACTACAATAGTGGTGGGCCACCACTCATGAACTCACTATACATAACTTCCAAGCACTTCTTCATAGTGAGCTAATGATGGTCTTTGATCCTGGCTCGATCTCATGATCAGAAATCTTTGTACTTTATACACGAGAAGTGGGTCCATGATACCGCTGTTGTTGAGCTGGCTCAACATGCTGGCACATATATATATTTATAAATCTCTTGATGACATCACATGTCTTGGGCCTCACTATGTTTATGACTTTCAGGTGGGTTGCTATGTCGCTACCGGCAAAAAACCAACAACCCAGCTAGCGACATGGCGAGCTCTGATGAATCAAAGTTTTTTGGCTCAAAGATATTTCAACAAGATGCCACCATGTAATTTGATCTACACAGCTCAGCCTTATCATGGCCCACCTTTGAGGATTTTTTAGTTACATTACCATTTTTTGAGCAATCGCTACATTGCTACCAACATAAAAACCAAAAATTTGACTAGTGATATGGCGAGTTTCGGTAAGCACTTTAGAAACAACGCTCGAAAAAAGAAACTACAAAAGACAATAACTTGCAAAGGGACAAAAGTGAAACATGTAGCATATCTTCCTCGGGATCCTCAAAATTACTTCTGATCTCAGAAAGATGCCGTCTTTGGAAAATTTGAGCATTCACTATATCACCATTGGCAAGTTGCAAGTGTTTTCAGTTAGCAACTTGGCGAATTGCTAGATAAAATTAAACTCCAGTGACACCACTTGCAAATATTTCCACGTGCCTTTCTTCTTGAAATTGACTGGTCTAGGACATAGTACATGGTCAATAGATCTTCCCACCAACACATTTCACAGCACTAGACTCCACTTTTTAGTATCACATAATTCTCTGATGGTCGCTACCTCACTATGCGTAACATACAGGCATCTTGCCATAGCAAACATGCAACAATCGTAGATTCAAATTAGATCAGACGAAAAGATTAAAACCCCTTTTTCAAAAGACTTAACGATGGCAATCAAGCATGCAGGATAAGAATATTCACTCGTTGTTTGTTTTTTCTTTTTAAAAAAAAAAATTGGCGCCAGGAAAAACTTAAAAGGACAAACCTAAGGCTTTTCACATATTTTTCAAAGGTATCAAAATATACTATGCCAAAACCTAAAGCCCTATGACTTATCAAAAAATTCTCATCTAATTTTTTTATGATCCTAAGAAAATTTGATTCGCAAAAAATCAGAGCAACATATCTGATGTACTCATTAAAAGATACTTTGTCCTCAATTGAGGGATCATTTTTATATAATTTAATGTGAATAGCACACAAATTGAATTGCATATTTATCTACTAGATGTTGGGTACGTTGATTTGACATAATAAATTTCTTAGAGGATATAGAAACTTACTGACTGTAAACAATAGGTATGTTCTTAGAAAAAAACCCATACTCATTGTAAACAATAGGTATGGACTTAATGCATATTTCATGAGTTGTGGTTCATAAAAACCCATACTCATCAGCTTGAATTGTTTGTTTAATACCCAATGCATTGAGGTGATGCTTACAATTTGAATTCATAACAACTATTTCTCATCAACTTAAATTGTTTGTTTAGTACCCATTGCATTGACGTGACACAAGGTTGAAGTATTGCAACTTCCTAGAAGGTCTACCTACTCAATTCCATGATGATCCAACTTTCCTTGATCCTTGGGAGAATGATGCAGGAGCATCAAGGTCAAGGTTGAAGGCATGAGAAGACATTAAGGTCTCAAGATAACCAACACGACCATGTTAGAACAGTTGATGTAATAAGACCCTGTGAAAGTCCTTTTTGATATGTTTGTAATCATTTTAGTTACATTTAAAAACATTAATTAACAAAAACCATATGTGCAGATATGAACATTAATCACAACATGTCCAATTTATTTGTAGGTATATTTTTTTGTGAAGAAAGACCATGCCTGACAATATGAACCTAGAACAAAATAATGAGACAATGGCTACATTGTGGGCTCAGTTCCGAAGAAAACTTGATAAATGTTATTGTCCTTGCAAAAAGTGTAAGGGCTTAAAGAATCAAAGAATTCTAATCACAACACCCCAGAGTCATTGTAGGCAATATGGTGATGTTGAAGGGGGCCAAAATTTTCATCTATTACTGAATGTGGATTTCCTATTGGAGGAATATGGAGGTGTGAATATCTAAGCTGAGGATAACACTCCCATGGAAGAAGATGATAATGTGCTAGAGGACATGATTGAAGAAGATGGTATTGAGGCAAGAGATGAAGAGGCTCACAATGATGGTACTAGTGAATCTGATAATAATGATGAAGATGGTCTTGATATACCTTTACTTGAGAAGGCACATGAGCCCTTATACGAAGGATCCCAAACAACTCTACTGTAGGCTATAGTGTTGTTGGTGAACTTAAAGGTTATGAATAGTATATCCAATGTAGCAATGTCACATATGCTAAGCTATGTCATTTTCATCATCTTCAATGTTAGCATACAATTACTATTAATTATATTAACAATGCATACTTGTTGTTGTAGGTTGATTAGTGAGTTTTTGTTACCACCATCAAACATTTTGCCTCATTCGTACCAAGAATTATCTAACATTATGGATCAAATTGGAATGAAGTATTAGACAATACATGCATGTCCCAATGATCACATTCAATATCATAAACAACATGAATTTGCAATAGAATGCCCTGATTGTCATGTTAGCAGATATCGGTCAGATCAAATAACAAAAAAAGTGCCTCACAAGGTTCTTCGGTGCATTCCCATTATTCCACGTCTTCAACGGTTATTCAGGTGCACTAGCTTGGCACAATTTATGGATTACCATGCACACAATATAAGTCAGGATGAAATTATGTGAATGCTTGCCGATGGTTCTGCATTTAAAGAGATAGAAGAAACATGGTCACACTTTAAAGAAGAACCTCATAATCTAAAACTTTCATTGGTGGTGAACGGTGTCAATCCATATGGAGATATGAGATCTGTTTACTCAGTATGGCCTATTTTTGTTATTAACAATAGCATTCCTCCTTGGATGTCCATAAAGAGGGAGCACATAATGTTGTCAATGATTGTGCTAGGGATTTTTTTATGTTATAGTTATCTAAATTAATTTATAAATGGTGCATGAAAATGGTTATAATAATTACGTAATGTTTATGTTCATTCAATTGCTAGATAAATACCAAGTTAAAGATATGAACGTGTATATTGAGCCCCTAATTGACAAGTTTTTGAAGTTATGGAATGACATCACTATGTATGACATCTCTAGACTGATAGGACATCGACAATTTCAATTCCATGCAATGCTTGTATGGACAATACATGATGCCCCTGGGCTAACTCATTTTTGCGGTATGTTATATTGTTAAGATTACATATTTTTGGTATGTTATAGTGGTTACATATTACTATCGAATGATTAAGTTGCACGTGATCATTGTACATGATCCAACTATACATGATCTTTTAGGTCTTCAGATAAAAGAAAAATTTGCATGTCTAGTTTGTGGTCCGAAGATGAAATGTCATTCGAGAAGTTTAGGAAAGTAGGTGTTTGATGAGTTTAGACACTTTCTCCACCATAATCATAAGTATAAAATTGCTAAAAAACATCTTTTGAATGGGAAAGAAGAGACATCATCAAGGCCACGAAGAATGACACCTCATTTATGCAAGTTGGAATACGATTGACTAAATCGTTGAGGTAATGACCAATTGGTCATCCGAAGTTTACAATTAATATTTTGATATTGTCTTATATTTACTAATGCTACAACTAATGCTCATGAAGGTCTTCAAGGCATCAATGAACAACTTTCTAGAGGAATGAAAAGTTATCCTACTCAATTTAGTAGGTTACCATACTACAAGGATCTCCCAGTCGCGCATTTGTTTGATGCTATGCATATTGGAAAGAATGTAACAGAGACACTATGGAAAATGTTGGATGGAAGGCATGATAGAGAACAAATAGCTAAAATTTGTACTAAAATTCATGAATCTAATCATGCACTAAAAGTTTTCATTGAATCAAATAGGAATGGAGACCACATAAATACAAGTGCCCTTCCTTGGTTATTTACGGAGCAACAAAGTGATGCATTAAAAGAAGTCATAAAAAAAAACAAAATTTCCAACAGAATTTGCTACAAATATAAGCACTCTTCTATCAAAGAAAGGTGATTTTGGGCCAGGGTTGAAGACACATGATTGGCATACCTTCCTCAAGGTAAGTCATGTTTTCTATTTACAGTATATTTGCAAGATTGAATGTAGTATCAGTTGCATTATTTAATAATATATTGAAATGATCATTTTTTAATGATTGTAGTTCGTCCTACCTCTATTCCTTCCACAATAGTTTGACAATAGTATTAAACAAGTTATATATGATCTTGGAAAATATATGAGGTTAGAAGAGTGTTTTTTCTTAGATTTGTAGCTTTTTATTTGAAATCTATTGTATAATTTTATTTGAAATCTCCTCTATGTGTTTTTGCATGTTGAATCTCTTTTAGGTGGTTATCATCTAAAGAAATTGATAAAAAAGACATAAAATATTGGAAGAGAAAAATTCCATAGCTTATGTGTGAAATGCAAAAGTGCTTACCTCCAACGTTTTTCAATGCTCAAGAACACTACCTCATACATCAAGTTGAAATTTATGAAGGGCTTGGTTCCACAAAGAGCATGTCCTGAGGGTTCTATGATAGAGGGATATATGATATACCAGACCATGGTGTATATCAGTGAATATCTTCCAAAGTTTGTAGCAGGTATCCATGTAGATCGCATTTGGGATCCCAACTGTAATGACAAATTCAAAGGGGAGTACTTGACAACGAAAGGTAGATTGAGGAGGGTGATAGGTAATTATAAGTTTTTTTTATATAATTTAACAATTCTTATCCATCATCAATATATATAAGTTGTTTCTAACTGGTGTAATTGTCTTCTTTATAGTTGGTGGTGAGAGGGATGCACTATACTTGTACATTGCAAACAATCTTGATTGGATGACAGTGTGGATTGAACAGTCTCAAAAAAATGGTTGCTCATTAAGATGGGATGGTGTTGCATCGTTGGTTAAAGAAGCTCATTGTAATGGAGATCCCAATGTTATGCCAATGGTACTTGATCTAATATATGGCTTAAGAGATAGAAAGGTATGCATAAGATTACTAATCATGAGACATAAGTTTAATATCAACTCATAGATAAATGAGAAGATTCTTGACATGTTTGAATAATTTCAGGTCAAACACCACAAAGCTATGTACTACCATGGCTATAAATTTTGCACAAAAAAGTTAAGATGAAACAAAAAAAATGTGTGATTCTGGGATAAGTACTGTCTTTGTAGTCACCAATATTTCATCTAGAACTGACATACATCCTCAAAAATATGAAAATTGATACTATGGCATTTTGGATGATATACTTGAGTGCGACTTTGATTCATTCAAAATAGTTCTATTTTTTTGTCAAATGGTTTAGGTTACGATTGAATCAAAATAATCTCGATAGGACTATTATTGAACAAGACAATGGATTTACTATGATTAATACAAGGTCATTTGAGCTAGTCAGAGATGAGCTCTATGTTCTTCCAAGTCAATGCAAGCAAGTGTTTTACTTTGGTGTTCTAGATAAAACAGGTTGGTCATTTTTTGTTAGACATGACCCAAGAGGAAGGGCAGTAAAGTATAATGTGATTGAAGAAGAAGATATTGAAGAAGCACAAGAGGAAGTAAATGATTATCAAGAATGACAGTTACCCAGTGATGAAGAAGAAGAAGATGGTGATGATTTTGGTCATGCTAATGATAATGGCGATAATGATGATGATGATGCTGATGATGATCATGATCATGGTGATGAAGATGGTGATGATCATGGCGATGATGGTCATGATGATGATAGTGATCAACAGGATGATGATGGTGGTGGTGACGACGGTAATCAAAGTAACAAGTTTGATGATGATGATGATGATGACATGGATGAAGATCATGATGATCAATGAAATCTTCAGATATGATCAATTTCAACTATGACAGGGTCTTGTATGACCAAATATTTCTTTCCAAACCATATGTGCACATATAAACATTAAGTAGAACATGTCAAATATTTGTTTACATATAAACATTAGTTACGCTGAATTTTTAACTTAAGACAAATGATTTACATATACAATCTACTTTATTATTAATATTTTTTTTGGTAAGTCTATTACTTTAATTTCGCTGTTGATTTCTAAGACTTACTAATTTTTTCACAGGGCGATATGGATGCACCATCTCAAACACCCTCAATAGAGGTACACATTAATTATTGTAAATTTTAATATTAATATAGAAACAAATGTCCTATTATTATGTTCTTTTCTTTATGGCTTTGGAGTTATTTTGATGAAAGTATATGAATATTTGATGTCACAAATGATAGGAAAAAGCTACAATGATCGCTGATCAAATGCAATTTGAATTACAGGCATCATATCTACATGACATTGGCCTTAGTACTAACCTTGTATTCATCACCCAAAAAATTACTCAAAGATACACTGATGAGCTTGTTAGAATTATCATCAAGGGTGACAAAAGTGAGGAGAAAGAGGCACTGAGAATAGAATTGGACCATAGAATCCAATCTTTGAAAGTAAGCAGTAATAGAAGTTCAATAGATATTAATCTTTTATAGTATCTTATGGATAATGATATCTAATTTTATGTATTCTTGTATAGACATATTTTCCAGTTGCGATGTCACATGGTGAACATGGTCAGGATTGTTGCGAAGTACCTTCACGTAAGTAACACTTTGTTTGTTTTGATCAACATTATAATACTTACCTTTTTTTGTGGATGTTTCTCGCTAGTATCCCATTTGATATTTATCCATTGCAAATTTCTTTGCTAACAATATTCTATTCTTCAGCTCATGATGAAGTTTGGACCCCTCCTTCAGTTGGTGGTCCACTATTGTCTGCTGCATTGGCGGCAACAAGGACCATGCAAACATCATCGTCTATGCCCAGTAGAACTGGTAAAACCTTGTTTTGCTATATTTTGTAATGTGTTATATTTTGTAATGTCTTTCTACAAGTTGATGAACAATGAAGTAGCATATTAGTGCTTAAATGATGTCTACAGAAGCTTGCATACACACAAACACATGCATACACACACCATACATACATACATACATACATACATACATACATACATACATACATACATACATACATACATACATATATATATATATATATATATAGCCACACATAGAGAGACATGGACATAGGCAGGAAGCTAGACCAATAGAGAGTAGTACTAAAATTGACATTTAATTGTATGATGTTTCAGTTGATAGAGCAACAGAGAGCAGTACTACTGAAGCTAATCCATTTTCTGGAGCAATTCATGTGATTAGGACTGGTTCGTATGGAGGGACATTGTTGCTGAATAAGAAAACTATGTTTCCATTAAGAGAACGAAAGCTTCTAGGTGCTTTAAAATTGATATTATTTAAAGTGTAAATTTAGTTTACTTTTACATTACTCATTTTGGATTGATAAATCCTTTATGTTTTTGTAGGTAATAATTCTTTCTTTGAACATCTTTTTCATATGACATTGAGACTATTTGGACCCACCATACGTAAAAGGTACGTAGTTTCATATCATTGCTACATAATTTTTGTTTTCTTCTATTTATTGTAATATATTAAAGTTATTAATCTAACAATCTATTTGTTTTAAGAAGGTGGAATTTACAAGCTGTGGAATTAAAAAATCAGCTAATTGCATCCATTGAGGAGAAATTTGGGAAAAACTTTTTTGACACTGGCCTACTTCTGAAAAGAGCAGCAAAGCATATAAAGACTGTGAGGGGTCAATATAGAAGGGCTCTTAAGGACAAGCCAAAGTACAACTGTCCTCCTATGATTCCACTGATGGAGTGGAATGAAATAATAGAAGATGCAAAGGAGAAAATGCTATGTGAAGATAGAGTTAATGAAGCAGCACAGGGCAAAAAGAGGTATGTCATTATAGTATTAAGTACATTGTAATCATGCACTAATTATTGATATTTTTAAATATATAATCTAAGACATTTTAATTTTTTCATAGATTGCAGGACACATCAGTGGCTACAAAAGCAAGAATAGAAAAGGTTGGCCAACACAAACTTGGCTCTGGTGGCTATATGAATCTGCAGTCTTGAGTTGTAAGTAGAGCAATGAATTTTGTATTTTTTTTTAAATATAATGTTGCAAACAATTTTGTTTAATGAAACCATACATGGAAAACTGACGTTATAAAAAAAAAAAACATAGGGCACAGATTTCAATGTGGAGGTCATAGATGAAGATAGAAAAATTTCCTTGAAGGAAGGCTATAAAGTTGTGGTTGCATGCCTATGTGAAGAATCTGTAAGCCTTGCCCAACAATCCAGTGCACCAAATGATATCTCACAGGTAAATTGGTCAAATGAAAAGTAAATAAAATTAAATAGTTGAGAAGATTCTTTTTTGGTATTAGTTTTAAACGTAAATTGACTACAGAACAATGTGCATAACATTTTACTGCAGCCTTCATATCCTACCACAGAACCTGCTCCTGACGAAGGTCATGATGTGCATTATAGTGGTGGAGGTATTAATTTGCTATTGGAAATTAATTATGCAATTATGAATATAATTAACATCTTCAATAGGAATCTGACGTGTATCCTTTTTTTGAATATATCAGAGAATGTTGAAAATCATGCTGAAGCAATGGACCATGTTCCAAGTGTTCAACATGTTGACATGGTGGCAGATCAAAATGTTAATGTAGATGATGTGGCATTGTCAGGTAAGAAAAATGCATTTTATGTTGTACTCATACTTAATTAAAAAATTGTAATAGTTAGAAAAAGAAAAAGAGTATGCCAATTTATCACATTCACTTGTTCTTGCAACAAATCCCCCTTTAGTGCAACAACCTCCTACTCCTCCAAAAAGAAGGAGCCATCATAATTTGACATTACACGTGCTAGAATAGGAGGAGAATGAAGCTGATATGGATGCTCCTATGAGTGCTTTTCTTAAGATAGCTCGGAAAAACAAAAAAAAGAAATGATATTTTAAAAATCTTCTTTGATAAACCTTGTTGGATAATGAAAGAACTTTTTTTTAAGTAATTTTGTATGAATGATGCGTATTAATAGCGATTTTTAGTTTATGTTAATGAATATTGTTATGTGTTAATGAAGTT
This sequence comes from Cupressus sempervirens, assembly GCA_028749045.1. NCBI lineage: Eukaryota > Viridiplantae > Streptophyta > Pinopsida > Cupressales > Cupressaceae > Cupressus > Cupressus sempervirens. The sequence goes on along the minus strand of CM053791.1, from coordinate 156,732,052 downwards.
TTGATTAGTATTGTGTATTAATAAATTTTATATCATATTAATGAATGTTATGTGATTGTATTGATTGAATGTTATAGTTCATAAATGGATGAATGAATGAATGAAGTATGTAATTAAATGATAATGGGTACTTTAGATTGGTGTTAGGGGGGGGGGGGGGTGAGGCCATATGAGCTTTCACCTTCATGTAGTTGGCCTTGTTCAGTAGAAAATATTATACTATTCTTGAAACCAAGTGAAGCTCAAATTTGTTAAGTCTTCAAACACACATCCCAATTCTCTTTAACGAGACTGAAGTTTTTTCACTTGTAATAGTCTCATTGTAGTCATCTTTTGGTTTGTTGAACATATAGTTCTTGCTTAGTTTAAATCCCAATTATTAGATATTTGTCCACATTGGAGTTAGTTTGGCATAGAAACCTGCATATTTTATTTTATATATTTAGTCAACTGAAAGCAATGTAGAAAGCATTCACATAGTTGATGTCTAACAAAAGAAGACAAGATGCATATACTATTTAGCATGAAAATCCTTGTAGGTGAATTGTGTGTGTATGTACACACACACACATATATGTATGTATGTATATAACTTCAAACAAATGTCTAGACTGAATTAGCAAGAGACACCAACCTCAAATCTTGCAATGCAGAAGGAACTGACCTTTGAAATGCAAGTCAGGAAAATTAACTTTCATCTCCATTCATGATGGAACTTACAATGATGCATATCCACAACAATATTTAGCTTCCAGCAAACAAGTTAAACCTGAAGATAAGCTATTTGAAGACCTGGTTGACTTTGCCAAGGAAAAAAGTAAAACTTCACCCAGTAAAAGTGAAAGTTTTTAAAAATTAGAGGTTGTTCTTTGGGATGGTTTGTACTACATATCTTCAAGTAGCTTGCTACAAGTGACGGTTTAGGTGTAGCATTAGTTTTATTGAAGCCACTGTATACTCTTTTGTTCAATTGAGGTTTAGTATTCATTATGTGTTATATTATTCCTAGTGCACTACAATTTAATTTATTTCTTGTTACTTTTTTTTTTTTCTGATATGAAATTCCTTTTGAAGATTTGTATATTGAAACAAACTTATGTTCTTACCTAGAAGGTAAACAAGTTTAGTAATAGTGCCAAAAGATCCATATATACATATATATATGTACATATATATGTACATATATATATATGTATATATACATATATATATATGTACATATATATGTACATATATATATGTATATATACATATATATATATGTACATATATATATGTATATATACATATATATGTACATATATATATATATATATGTATATATACATATATATATATATATATATATATGTATATATATATGTATATATATATACATATACACATATATAGATATATATATACATATATACATATATATATATATATATACATATATACATATATATATATATATACATATATACATATACATATATACATACATATATATATATATACATATATATATATATATACATATATATATATATATATATACATATATATATATATATATATATATACATATATATATATATAGCAATGTATTGCTGAAGCTTGTTCTATTTTAGATCTCAATTAGTGTGTGAGCTGTTGGTGTTTCAAACTGCTGAAACTATCAAGCAACAAAATGCTTACTATCACAGTGAAATGACTCACACAATCTAGGGATTAGCCAATTCCCAATATCAACTATATGAATGAATCACTATAACCCAACTTCAACAAAACCAAACGATGGTTTCCTACTCTTCTGGCTCTGCTAAACCAAGGCGGGTATACCTAGGGATAATTCTAATGCAACTGTGTATGAAATTATCTTAGTTTCATTCTAATTCTCATCTGTTACTCTCACATACATAAATAGCTCACTTCAATTCTTCAATGCTCTCAAACTTATATACATCCCTTATCAGTAGATCTGGTCATAATTCTCCTAAAATTTACAAATATTCCTAGAAATAGTAGCTACCTAAGACTCAAGAATTAGATATAAATGAGTTGAGACCAACATTTATAAGTCTTGAATAGGATTGAAAATAATTTTGATTTTGTAAGATGATTTGATATGTAGCAGCAGAATTCATCCTTGTTTACTTCTGATTTATAGGACTAGTGCCTTATCCATTGGGCAAGAAATTGACTATTGGTGGGAGATCTAATTCAAATTACTTGTATAAGAATTAATCAACTGCAATCACCCATCTCCATTCTTATGCAATATCCCTTTTATGAACTCATAAACCCTACTGATTTACTGAAGCATTTATATAATTGCTTGAATTAAAAGCAACAATAAAACCAACATACAACCCATACAGACTGCATTCAGCCAAATAAACCTTATTTAAATGACTTCAAAGTAAACAAACCCTTAAACTAGACTCAGAAATTGATGACACATATATAGTGTAAATACCCCTTTGTATTATCCTTTTCAAATGACTAATACAATAATCGATAGAAAACCAATTGAATGCCCAGAATAGATTGCCATTTCTGTCATTTCAATTTTCTTATCAGAAAGTACAATGGAAGCAAACTCAAAACCTCTGCATACTATTGGACCGACTGAATATGTACTCTTCTTGAAAGAAACAAAAAATTGCACAAGTCTCAGACCATCACAATGCCTTGAAAACTCATTTATATAGCATGAGTTGCAACAAGCAATGGGAAATTGTGATCTGACAAGTGTCCAAGGAACAAAGCATCATACAAAAGATGAAAACAATCACAACAAAATGCCAGGCATATCAAATATTCCTTCAGGTAGGCCCGTTCTAGTTTTTGTTGTGAATCATCAACTTCTGATTTGTCTCTCATTACTTTGGCTCCTTAGAATATGTGGCTACCAAGCTGGCCAAAGAAGGATGATCTTGTGATACCTCCAAATTGGTTTTCTCCTGCAGGTTCTCACTGCTTTCACCCTGAGCAGGCATTATTTCCTTTTCCCCTTCTTCTTTTTTTAGTTCTGGTGTAGATGTGTCAATAACCTGCACCTCACCTTCTTGTTTCTCATCATCATCTAAACTATCCTCCTCTAACTGCTGGTCCAATAGAAGATCTGCCATCTAAGTGTGAAATTGTATATCATCCGACCAGCTAAACTATAGGATATCATTTTTCTTTTTTAAAATATAACCAACCTCCTTTTCAAAATCAACAAATTCTTGCTTCAAAGAATAAAAAAAAATTGGACTTTAACCAATTCCTCTGTCATGGTGGCCCACCAGGCATGCCCCTTTTCATTAATAACTTTATTTATCCTTGTGTAGAAAAGGTCATCCAATTCTTTACTCCACTCTTCCTTATTTTTCAATTTGTTCTTTCTATCCAAGGCACAAGGAAATAGATCAAATTTTTTATTCTTGTACTTATTCAAATAAGAAACAATTTTTAGTTGCAGAGAAACTCTCCTGTTATCAAAATCTGATAGGTCATTAGCAATATCATACAATTTTTCAACATGGTCATTGGAAGACTTTATAACTGAATAACATAGAAGGGTGATTTCATTTTCCCTTCTTCCCCATTTATTAACAATAGGCTTCAGGGTATCATCATGAGTTTTCAATTCCTCCCATATATTTATTACTTTTACCAACTGATCAAAGAATAAGGGCCACTCAATTTTTTCCACTAAATACATTAGAGCCTTTCTAAGCTTATCCTCATACTGTGTATTTAACTCTACATGTAAGGCCCATAGTTTTCTCTTCTCTTCTTCAAATTCCTCAGCTATATAATATTCAGGCCTTTAAGGTGTGTCTGGTATGTCTACAAGGGGGGTGGATTTAAAAGGTTCCACTAGAGGATGGGGGTATGTTATTCTTGGCCTTATGGATTTCCCCATTGCCTTTTTTTCAAGTTCAATTCTCCTTTTTACCTCCCTATTATAGGCCTCAAGAAGTGTTTCATATTTATTCTGTAACTCAGATGTAACTTATTCCTCCTTCTTAGCAGTGGCCAATACAAACTTAGAAGAATCCACATTCCAATATGCTGCCTATACATGTGAAGTGTTAGCAACCCTTTTTACAAGTATATTTCCCATAAACCCAAACTCATTTGATTGTGATGGTGTGGCTCTAGATCCCTTTCTCAATAAACAACTAACCAATGCAGCTTGATCTTCAATGAATGAAGTACCTTGGAAGTCTCTTCTATTTGGGTCTTGCAACTCCAATCTACTTGAAATAGAATTGAAAATTAATGCATCTGCAATATCCCAATTGGGCAATAATAAAATGTTAGATGCCTTTATCATTTTCCTCCCCTCCTTAGGGCTTATATTCTGCAATTCGTTTCTTCTTTAATTTGGTTTTGCATGGAAGTTTCATCCATTTCTGGATGCTCTGTTTTCATCTTTTTATATTTCTCCTCGAAAACGTTCATGTTTGTCCTCCATGCAAACTGCTGAAAAGCCCTTGATTTCACAAAGCTGTCATCAGTCAAAAATTGATGACTTGCCTGCTCTAATATAGGGTCCAACTCCCTACCTCTATAATTAGCTATTGTTAGATCCAAACTTGGGAGAGGAAGTTCTGGAGGGTTACCATCATCTAATTCTACTCAAGAAATAAAAATATCTCCTTGTGATCCCATTTGTTCAACCTATTCACCAGTGAGCTTCTCTTCTCCAATGCTCAAGGGGATTGGGTGGGTGAATATTCCTCATCTTGAGGCCTTTCTTCTATCATTACCTTTTGCCTCTTAGGACTAGGTTCTTCAGGTCTCTCCTCTTGGGCTACACTGGTAGATCCTATTATTTGTTTGCCCTTATCTATAGGAACCCTTTTATTCTAAATTATAGTATATTCGGGCCTCTTTTGTACAATTATTTTACCAGTTCTCACATTTGGAGTGAAAGCCAACCTCCTCATGACCTCTCTGGCCTTATCAGGATATGAATCAATAAAAAATTATTTCTTTTCATTCATGACCTCCATTATTTCAGGGAAGGTATTCATGAGCTTACTTATTTTGTCAGCCTCTGTAATAGTATTATCCAAAGGATCATATTTATTATCAAAACAATGAATGAATTCTAAGACTCGAGAATAAACTCTCCATATTTCCTTTTTAGTTTCCTGCTCCTGTAATGAGAATTCAATCCTTATAATATCCTCTGGATAATAAGAATCATGCTTGACCAGTCCCAACTTGATATTATGCCTCAACATCTGATTGAAAAATCCCTCAGAATCACAAAAACAGGGATGAGAGACAACCATCATATACTGCTCCAAACTTTTATGCAAAAACATCCATCCTCGTTTTGTAATCACAAACTAATGGGCCACTATGTAGGTAGGGAAAATTGACCCTAATTTCCTTTTCAACAAAAACATTTCTTCCACTCCCCCCCTAACTACCATAAAACTTCACCCATTCCCTCCTTCAAAGGAACTTGGTAAGGAAAAACATGAGGGTTCCCCTTGAAACCATAGATTCTAAAAACAATAGAAAAAGGGTAGGGGATGATATCTCCCCAATTATGTGAAACTTTCAAGTCATGGGGGTTATCCATAGGCCTGATGAGACTCATTATTACCCTAGGGATTTTGGGATTGTCACTCAATATGAGGCATCTCAATTTAGCAGCAAAATATCTATCAAATCTGACAAAACTAGCATTACTTGCATCCCAGGTCATATCTGCACTCCACAATTGGACTGGCAATATTTCTCCATTCTCCTCTCTATTTAGTTCCATCTCATTACCAAAATATGTCACTCCTTTGAACAAAAACATATGCATTAACAAAGAGTAGTGACCAAATTTTTTTTCCACCTTGCCCTTCGCAATCCCAACTAAACCAATGTGAATTTCTTCAGCCAAAAAGGAAGCAAAATAAAAAATGACATCTACACCAAAGGAAGCATTCTGAACCATCATGTACATGAAACCAATGGGCATAAACTCATGCTCATCTTCACCAAAAACTCAGCATAAGGTCCTGTATATCTCTATAGCCTGGGAAGTGAAAAGACTCTTCTTAAAAGGCTCTCTAGAGGTTGCAGTAATTAATGGAAAAGTTCCTATTCTACCAATATGTTCCCTGAGTGCACATCCCCTAATTACATCCTTCTTTGCTTTATATTCATTCTCTAATTCTAGCAGATTGATTTGCACATGGTAGTCTGATAATGGTTCCAGGTGAAAAACCTCTCTAATTTCTTTAGGAGTAATTGAGACCAGAGGCACACCATCCTTTCTTCTTACAACCCTAATGGCTTGGTCATAATTCTTAGCAATGGCTTCAAGCAAATCATAATCCATGAAAATACTTGGGACTACTAACTTTCCCAAATCAAAATTCTAGACATTAGCATGTAGGGCAAACAACTTTCTTTCTGAAAACCACTTTTAAACAAGATAAGGCCAGTTTGAGTAGTTGTTACATCCCTAACCAAGTTCCCCTTTTCATATAGGCCATCACCAATTTTAAGCCTAGGGTTTAAGGAAATTAAATTTTTAACTTGTGCAGGCTGTACAGTAGATTTTGGGAGTAATTCTAATAAATAATCGTGGACATTCCTAGCCATATAATTAGTTTGTCCAGAGAATGGTTTCTTAGGAGGCATTTGATAGTATTGAGAGAATTGGAATGCCACAGAGGTTATACTATGAGTACTTACTTGACTTGCTAAACTTGTTCTTCTCTAAACTTCTAAAATTTCTCTCGAACGACAGAAGAATAGTTTCACTTCTTTACCAGGCTTAATACGACACAATCAATCAGGCTCTTGTGCTCAAAAAATTTGCAATCTCTATTTGCGTGGGACTAGAATTAATGAAAATCTCTGTGTTATACTTTGTTCCTCCCACACATGAAGCTTTTACTTATCATAAATGTGTCGAACAAAAAAATAGAGTGGCGTCGCACTTTCTTTTTTAAACTTGTGCCGTTGATCCTTGAAAAATCCTATGATCTAGGAATGACAACTAAGCTAACTCAGATTTCTTCTTAACACATTGGTAGTCAAGCCAATAAAAAACCTCCACCTATACCTTTCCTTCAAGGTTGGCACTTCAAACTGGGCCCATGGATGACTATGGACACGTGTCATCAACTCGCTAACTCGTTATACATAATTCTTGAGCACCTTTCCACAACGAGCTAGTGATGATCACTGATCTTACTTTAATCATGTGGTAGACAATTGAAACAACCTTTAAGAACATGATGGTGGGTCCATTACTCGTTAACTTGCTATACTTAATTTTTGCACATCTCTTTATAGCGAGTCAACGAGCGTCATCGATCTAGACTTGATCTCATGGATAGTAATTTTACTTCAACAGTGGTGGGCCACACTCGCTAACTCACTATACTTAACTTCCAAGAACTTCTTCATAGCGAGTCAATGCCACCCTTTGATCCTGGCTCGATCTCACGATTATAAATCTTTGTACCTAGTACATGAGAAGTTGGTCCATGATATCATTGTTGTTGAGCTGGCTAAACATATATATATATATATATATATATATATATATATATATATATATATATATATATATATATATATATATATATATATATATATATATATATATATATATATATATATATATATATATATATATATATATATATATATATATATATATATATATTCTAATCTCTACATGACATCACATGTCTTGGGCCTCGGCATCTGTGACTTTCAGGTGGGCCGCTATATCGCTACTAGCATAAAAACCAACAATTCGGCTAGCGATATGGTGAGTTCCAATGAATCAAAATAAGTGTGTAGATTTGTGTATTAATTTAGTCCATTCTCTTTGTAATGTTGCATGTTTTAGTTTCAATTTTTTTATAAATTATAATAAATATTTAGCATCTAAGATAAAATTAATTCAATTAAATAATGAGAATATGCAATAATTAGTATTGTAATGATAAAAATAATTTTTAATTCATCTTTATATTAATTTGAGCTACTCATTTTTTTATTATGTGAATAGTTATAAATGCTATAATTTGTGTTTTTTATTTATTTATAAAATTGATTAATTATATATATTAATTATATATATAAACATGTATATTATCTTAGTTTAATTTATTTTCTTATAGTATTTGAATATTAAATCAATTAAAATAATCTCTATTAGTAATCTGATATACGGTTCCCTACTCCTAATATTTTCTACTAACCATTCCTAAACTATACTATAACTATCCCTTACATCTTCCTTTACTTCCTACCACCCTTTATCTAATTTTACCACTAATTCCCTATCCACTAGCCATTAACCCTTATATCCTTTAAAAAATAACAATATTTAAGCCAAATCTTTTATTTACTACATTTTACTTTACTTATACATCTCCTCATACAAATAACATTAATCCACTTAACGTCCCTATAATCCCAACCTGACGCCAACCTTCCTAGAATTCATGTGACATGGGGTCAAGTGAATCATTACTTTTTTCTTTTGTGTTTGATGAAATTGACTTAATGTAGGGAGGTTTGTCAATAAATATATGATAATACTAAGTTCCATAAAATACTTGAAAACTTCATCCTTAAAATCATTCACTACACATCCATCTCACAATCTATGCATGTAAACTAAAATACCAAATTAAGCATAACTATTCATAGCTTGAAAGTAAATAAACATTCACACATATGACACAAGATATGATTACCCAAAAACCCTCTAATGAGAAGGTAAAACTGGGGTGGGGATGACACCCATACATCTTCACTACTACATTTATAAAGTATATCCAATGAATGTTACAATGTTTGATCATGAAATATGATCTACCCTATTAAAGGTATGCCTTGTTAAAGGGTTACAAAGCCTATTACATCTTACCCTATTAAAGGATTTCAATACCCTATTAGAAGTGTGCCTAGTAAGAGGACTTCAACTTACAATGAAGTAAGCACCCTATTCAAGGATTTATCTCAGCATGTTAGGACTACTCTGTTAAGAGATTTAAATGATTCACCTATTAAAATGTCTCAACAATGATCCTTTGTTAGCACTCTACTACTTGATGTTAGATCACCTCTTTGCATGTATTCTTGATCCTTCTTTGATTAGATGTATCTCTTCTATCCTCTAACTCCTTTACTATGTTCTCCTCTAACATATTCTATAATTCATGTCTCTAGATCACAATTCCTTAGTCACACCTTGATTCTCTTTTTGCATGCACAAAATTCTCTTTCTACTCATCTCCTTACTTACATTCTATATTAGGGTTTACCCTCCTTATGAAGATCTTGGTGTCTTAGGGTTAGGTATGAATCAATGATTGTGATTCACCTATTGCTTAATCCTTCTCTTTTTTCTGATTGGTTGCATGTGTTGCATTGGGATAATCAATCAAGATTCATTGTTATCATCTAGGATCTCAAAATATATCCTTAAGTTGGTTCCAAAATAATTTACATAGGAGTTTGTGCCATTACAAACAACTATGTCAAAACTATATAACTCAACACTAGAAGTCCCTAATGCTCAACATCAACTAACATCTGAATAACTCAACATCCTTTGATTAGTCGGCTCTTGAATCACTCGACATCATCTATCTACTTGACACTTGAGTGGATTGGCACCAACTGTTTACTCAACATACACCAAGAATCTCACTTGATATGCACTATCTGACATGTTATGCCCCAAATGTATTACTTGTTTGACATGAACTAATCTTGTAAATGACTTAAGTGTATAAACACTCATATGTCAAAACCAATTTGAGATTAAAAATCTCCCCCTTTGACATGAGTGGAAAAAACACTTGGTCATGCATGAATATCTTTAACTTATAAGCATAACTTAGATAATCACCATCTTTACTCGGTATAATACAAAATATCAAAATTTTGCAAAACTTGACTTTACTATCATACCTCAAAATCTTATAAATCCCCTTAAGTTGATTATTATATCTTGAATCTTGAATCAATACTATTGCTAAGTAAATATGCATATGCTATACTTTGTTTATGTCTTTGACTCCCCCTTTATTTCGTCTCCCCCAAAACTGTATCTATTCATCACTTGGAGTCAATGTCACTAAAAAACTTATTATGCTCCCCCTTTCTTATTTCTCATCCTATCTTATTACTCCCCCTTTTTGAAACTTATGTCAAAGGGTTATACTTGAATATTGTGTTTATCCAAAAAAAGATTTATGGATCTCAAGTATTAGCTTCAAAGCTACATCCCAATTATCACAACCTACCTCCAATGATTTGATTTGGATGGCCAAATTGGCAACAAGATAAACTAAGCCTTCTAGTTTAGAAAGATGGGGATCTTTTTGCATTAGTGTCTCTACAAAGGCTAGCTCCTTGTGAAGTATTTCCATGTGTGGGGTCAACATGGATTGGATGCTAATAAGTGTGGCCCAAATATTTTCTTCTTGAGCATGCACTAGGTCAACCAATTGACCTTGGGAATTCATCGAATTCTTGAAGTGCTTCTAACTTTGAGCTAGAGAATTGGGTAGAGTAATACCTGTTAGCTTCATTTTTGCCTCCAAATTGTCAATATGGCACTGTACTTCTTCTGTGAACAAATTTGTATCACACAAATTGGTGTAAAGTAAGAAAATATTCTCTAAGATTTTATTTACACTTTTAGTCTTGGTTGCTAACTCAACCAAGACTAAAAGTGTAATAGAACTTGATACCTTGTCATTTACCTTTCCTTGAAATTTTCTCTTAGACCATTCAAGTAGTTTGACATTTGAATCTAGGTCTGCATCATTGATGTGTTCTATAATGAATACCAACTGTTCCATGATAGGCTTGTCTTCTTTAGGTGCTGGCAGGCTGAATGCATCAATAAATATATTCTTGATGTCTTGCAATGCTTGCTTCTATGTATGCTCCCTTCTGAGTAGCTCTTGATTCTTTTTCCTTGCAAGTGCATCTTGTAGTATGCCAATTTGTTCAATTGTGATTGTTGCAAGGTCAATCTTTGGTAGGAAAATCACTTCATCCAAGTTGACATCAATAAATGATGTAACCTCACCTACCTTGGATGTACTAGACCTTGGTGATTATAATGGTGTCGCTTCTATACTCGACCTTTGAAGTGCTTGACTTGGAAGAGTAGTAGTTGCTGGTAAGGTCACCAGTGTTTTTATTGACAATTTCTCCTGAGGCTTATTAGAAACAATATTCCACCAAGATAATTGAGTGGGGGGTTGGGGGGGGGGGGGGTGGGTGAATTAGTTATCCAATAATTAAAACACTTATCTTCTTTAAACAAACTTAACCATTCAACCAAAGTAAATAACAACAATAGAAAGATTCACATAAAAAAATACACTAGATATTTTGACTAGGGAAACCATTGATCAGAGGGAAAACCCCAGTGGGAATGATGCCCGCAAGATGATGTACTAATATAAAGATTCCTTGTTAGAGTATAGACCTTGTTAGGAGTCTATTACAACATTTAGTAAAATCAGTCCCTATTAGGACACTTTGAATCCTTGTTAGGAGATTCTAACCCTATTAGGATTTGTGCTAACCTTGTTAGGAGTTATGGTACAATGTATGCAAGAAGATCCCATTGCCAAAACATGCAATTTCAACTATGAGAAGAGCTCATTGCTCAAACAAGTAATTTACTGTTATTTATCTTCCCTACTTGTTCTTTCCTCTATCCTATCAACAAGACCAATTATGATTAGACATTGTAGACTAGGTCATAAACCTCAAATCCAAATACCAAACCTTGGATCACTTAGAAAAACCTTGGCAATGAAGTTTCCTTTACTTCATCACTGCTTTGCTCAATTTCACATTCCATACTCTCTTCTACATCCATGCTTTGCTCAATTTCACATTCCATACTCCAAACATTCATAATTCACATACATCCATGCCATGATAAAGGAAAATATCCTTCCTTTATACCAAGTCCATTAAACAATTCCTTGAGCTGGTTGTTAATCCTTCTCAATTAATTATTATAGGACCACATTAAGAGCATGTTACACTTAGCGATAACACACATCTTCCACCTTGCAACTTGAATAAATTTTTCTACACATAATATTATTACAAGTGACCTTAGCCATGCCATCCTTAACATGTCTTCTCCAAGTCCTCAACCTTGATCCTCAATATATCAAATTTGCTAAGAGATATAACAAGTTTACCCAAACATGCCTCTATAAACTCTATCTTAGAACAAACATTACCAAAACTTACACAACTTCTTCTAGACTTAGCCTTTCTACTTTCGATGTTAACTGAATATGCTAGATACTCAAATGTATCTCTCATAACCATGAGTGGTTGTTATGTTCAACTAGTCAAGCATATGAAATTGATCTTTCCATTGTTCTTCTGTCAGATACCACATAAGACATCAAACATGCAATATTGACATCAATGAAAAACTCGGTCATGAGTGTTACATATTATCATCAAACCAATATTCCAAAAATCTCTCCAATCTTCCAACAAGGCTATGTAGTCAAGTTTGAATCTTCCATCTTTCCTCTTCTTTCTTTTCAATTTCAATTGTATCTTGAACTTGTGTTGTAGGTAGACGAGTATCTACCTATCTTGTTTGAACTTGTGTTCCATCCCATGCTTGAGTAGAAACTTTTGGTACTAACAAATTTTGCACCAATTTGTTGATGTTAGCCATGGTGGTTGTTTCTTTCCTTTGATACACTACAATGGGTAATGTAGGTTGCATCATAGTAAATTAAGGGGTTTTTGATGTCTCGAGTTTCCACCTCTATAAATGTCTTCTCTACCTCCTTAAGTTCATCTACACTCACCAATATAGGGTGACTACATAAGTTCTCCTTGGTGGTGGTGTCTAGTTGTATCTTCTTCATGTCCTCCTCTATTAGTGAATTAATATATTGAGTCATAGTGTCAGAAACATCCTTGATCTATATGATTTTAGTGTCTACTTTTCTCACATGTAGTGGATTGGCACTCAACATTTGTATATCTAGTATACTCTATTCTAGTTGCTACTCATCTTCAGTTATTGCCTATTTTTGTTCCCATTCTTCAATGCCTTCCATATGTTCATCCTTCTTAGAATCAACTTTAGTAACCTCAATTAATTCTTGCTCATATTTATCTTCACCTACCTTAATAGGTTTTTCCTCAATTACCTTAGATGTTGTTAGCCCATAAATTACCTTCTAGATTTGGGTACTTTTCTGAACAACATCTTCAATTTTAGTTTGGAGAATATTAAATGCATGATACTTAGGAGAAAATCTCACTGCATACTTCTTTATGGCTTTAGTCATCTTAGCTTTACCTAAATCTGGCATCACTCTTACAATTGTAGTCTCTCTAATATTCCTTTCTATTGTAAGACTATATTTCCATCTTTTCTCAACTCTATCATATAAAGTATTTGGTAGAGAGTTCTAAATCTCAATTAGAGTCATCTTAAATGTTACCATCATGGCATATATTGACTCTTCTACTTTATCCATTTCTAGCTTTCCAAGTCTATCAAATCCAATATGTGAAAATCCACTCAAATCTACATTATTCTTTATATTTTCACATAGATAATCTAAATTAGAAGGACTGTGACTTACCACTTTAAATTGGCTATTATCATAAAATTCTATCCTCTCTTCATATGATTTAGTTGGAGCAATGTACTTTCTCCTTTGTCTCTTCTCAGACACATCAACTTGTATAGCTTTCCTAGCTTTGTTTTGTTTTTGCTTGGCTACTTCTTGAGCTTTCTTAGTAGTAGGTCTTGTACTAGTTTGTGTAGCTAGAACTATAGGCTTAAGTTTTACAACCTTATTTAATTTTTGACTACTAAGGCTTTATCTTTTCTTTTCTTCTCTATGGCTATAGGTTCTTCACTAACTTCTTCTCCTTTGACACCTTCTTCAAGCTCGACTTCCACTTCTCCTTGATCTTGTCCCTGACCTTGTGTTAGAGCTAATGGTGCTTGGGCTAGTACATTTTCTTCTTCATCATCATTATCATCTTCATCATCTTCCTTTGCCCCTTCACCATATTTTTCTTTCAATTTCTTGACAATCTTGTTCTTCTTCCTTATCACTAATGTTGTCTTTAGATCCATAGTTATCTTTGATTTGGCAACATCACAATTTACAAAGTCAGTAGCCTTATTATCTACTTCTTCTTCTACAAGAAAGGATGCAATTACTATAGATGCCTCATCCACATTGACTTCATATCCTAGTGATCTCAACCATTAACCCTTGGAGCTACAACTTGTACATTTGTGAAATCAGTATCAACTAGAAAGCAAACCTCATTGAAATGTTTCTCAACTAGTGACACTAGTATCTTGTGTCTTTGTTTCATTGACTACTTAAAGTCCTCAAAATAGATAGTCATAATAGACTCAAAGCTCTCTCCCATTTTCTCAATGAATTCTCCTATTTTCACTACAATGGATTTGTTTGTCTTCCATGAAACTTTTCCAAAGGAAGGAAATGTGTTCTACACATAGAAAAGTATACATACAAGTATTGATCAAAAATTGCATTGTTCACTCTTGGTTTTCATCATAGCTTAGTAACAACTAGATTTCACTCGACAACTTAAGTGAAAATTTTCATGCTTGACAGTAACATGAAAATTGAAAAACTAAAAGATTTCTTCAAGATTCTAAACAAAACTTTGCATCTTTCTTCATGAAAATATAATCTTTTCAAAACTAAGTCCTTGGAAATAATTATGATATATTATTTAAATATTAGTCCGACACATACCTCTTGATTTCTTAGTTGGAGGTGGTGTCATCAACTGACCCATTGGGTGAAGAGATCCCATCAGAACTTGATGTGCTCCAATCTTCCTTTCTCTTCCATGTATTTTTCATTTCATCTTTGACATTCTCAACATTTTCCTTTTCTTTGCCTTTGTTGAATGACTGATTTGCACTTTTGACCTTGTTGGGCAATTCTTACTTATGTGACCAATCTTCAACCAACTAAAACATGTAGTTGACTCAACCATTTTTTGTAGTCACTTCTAAAGTGTGTTCTTATGCAATTCTTAGGAACATGTCCAGACTCTTGATAGTAGTGGCAACTATACCTAGTATTGTAATCCTAATTATAAGATTTTCCATTGTGATTTACCTTTGTGTATTTGTTTGATGACCACTTAGGCTTGGATCTGCACTCATATGCTCTATCTCCATACTTCTGATAGTTATAGTAGTATACTTCAAATCTTTGCATGCTCAAGGTCTTGGTTTTGCATTCATGTGCCTGATGTCCTTATTTGTTGCATTTGTGGCAGTGACCCATGGACTTCTGCTTAGGATTCTAATTTGCAATCTTGCTCTTGCAAACATTAGTAGTAAACTTTTAATAAATTAAATTTTAAATAGGAAATTAGGATATTTGGCAATAATTTTAGTATTATGAGTTGTTAATGAGTAGTATCAGATTTTAGATAGGGAAGTTTATTATATAAATTTATTTTTAAAATAATTAAAAATAATTAAATTTAATAATTAGAGTATAAAATAAGTTTATTAAAGTTTCAACTAAATATTATATCATTTTTTATTAAAAAAACTATTCACATAGATTTAGCATAGTAGTTCTCCAAGAGTTTATATCAATTAAATTTCAGAAAATTTATTTCAAAAATTTCCTATTTAAAATTTAATTTATTACCATTTTACAACTTCATTATATTAAATATTAGTTTTTTTGATAAAATTTAATTGAAAATAAGAATTAATAATATTTACATAATTTTCAAAATATATTATAAAGGTAAATAGATAAGTAAATTTATTATTGTGTAAGAAGAGATAATTATATGTTGAATTTGGTCGATAAGATACAATCCTAAAAAATAAATTAACAATGATACTATTTAATAATACTAACACAACTATGCTTTTAAAGCAATTATATTTGATTCCACTAAAAAAAAAATACACTAATTAACATCATTTAAACTAACACTTTATTTAATACAAAACAAACAACTCTATTGCCAAATATCCTAATTTAAAAACATACTAAAAACCTAAATTTTTAAAAAACTATCTAAAATCTGATACTACTCATTAACAACTCATAATACTAAAATTAATAAAAAGTAAAAATAAAAATTAAGACATTAACACTACTAACTTAACTTTCAAACAATAAATTTTCAATGTTTTAAAACATTTAAATTAAACTACCTAACAATTAAAATCTAAATTTTAAACTTATTTTAAATAACTAATCTATCTTTAAACTAAAACTAAATTAATTATCACAAACAATAAATTTAATTAAGAACTAAAAACTAAATTAAATTTATACTAACTTAAAATTAAACTAATCTAATACTAATTTAAATTTAAAACTAATCTTAATTTAATATTAATTTAAATAATTAAAAAAAAAAACAAACTAACTTAATTCTAAACTAATTTTTAAAAGACACATATTAATTAAATTATATATATATAACCCCAAACCCCTAACACTAATTGCCCACAACCACAAACTTCAAACTTCAGACCACATGGGCTCAGGGCCCCATAAATATTTTCCCCCACCCTCATGCTGCCCCAGGCCTATTTAAAAGGACACAACCCAAAATTGTGCAGGGCAGTACATTTTGTAGGAGCTAACAAAAGTAAGGGAGGTAACGGCACATGCTATTTAGCCGATGCATTTTTGTTGCTATTTAGCCAATATCCGAGCATTCGCTATATCGCCACTGGCAAATCACAATTATTTCCTGTTAGTGACTTGGCGAATCGCCGAATATTTTTACACTCCGGTGACACCACTTGCAAGTTTTTTCCCACATGCATTCCTTCTTGAAATTGACAAGTCTGGGATGTATCACGTGGTGATAAGATCATCCCGTGAACACATTTTGTGACATCGGATTCCACTTTTTAGTATCATAGGTAATTTTTTGTTGATTGCCATCTCGCTATGTGTAACATATGAGCATCTTCCCATAGCGAGTATGCAACAACCGTGGATTCAAATCGGATCCAACGATAGGACTAAACCACCTTTTTCATGAGACTCAACCACGACGTCCAAACATGCAGGAGAAGAATATCCGTTCTTTGCCCCTTTTTTCAAAAAGAATTCGTGATAGGGTAAATTGTAAAAGCCAAACCTAAGGTTTTTCATAGACTTTCAACTTGGCAAGCATACTTATATACACCCCACATGAAGTATGTCTGTGTTTCATAGCAGACCGGTAGTGCAGGGAAAATGTGGGGTACTTATCGAGGTGCAAATCTTCATTTATTTAGCCAATTAAAGTCATTTATCTCAACATATGGCTACTAAAGCTGTTCATCTGGACAACATGATGAAGATGAGTGGTTAGTATGTTCTTCAAGTTCCTTTTTAAATTTTTTACTATGAATTTGTTCCAGTTGCAATATAGTAGTTTTACAAACATATTTCCATGGATACTACATGGATCCTCAAACTTGAGTTTATAAAAGTCTTAGAAAGTGCATCTTTTAAGCTAAACTTCTCTCATGGATCATATGTTACATCTATCAAATTATATATCAGATTTGTGTGATCTCCATTAGGCACAACTGCATGCATTTGTTGGAATTGTTGGAAAAAAGATAATAGGAAAGGACTAACACCATGCTGTAGAAAAACTACATATGTTGGGTTGTTTATTATTTGTTTCTTTTTGTTCATAAGTAAAAATGGATCTGTCATGTAATTGTGCACCTCTAGCACATTATATTATTACTTTTTACTGCATAGTATTTCGTGGAGTTTGATATATTTATAAATATTGTATGTTGTCAACATATTTATTCAATGGTTATAAATAGTAACACTACCTATGATTATGAGATTCATGCTTGCCTTATAGGTTTTATAAGATTGGTGTTGCAGCTGCTATATATGCAAATGTTGGATATTCTCAGTCTACTATATTTATTGCTTTGGCTCACCAGGATGCAGTTCAGCAGGCCTTTTTAATCATTGTATATTTTAGTGGAAATGATTCTTTGGATCCTCACCCCTCAGGATTAGGTCCTCATGTACCACTTCCTAAATACATTGAGAACATTAAGATAATTACAACCTACCTCCAGGTACAATTTTCATCATTTTTCTGTGTTTAGATTTCTTCAATTTCATTTGAAAGATACATATATTTCAATTTTTATGATGACAATTATCTAATTTGAGTTTGGGGTAAACAAATCAGGACCTCTCAGAGTCGACATGCTTGATTATTTTAAGTTGCCCACCTGCTAATGAAGATTTGATTAGTA
Source organism: Cupressus sempervirens (assembly GCA_028749045.1). NCBI lineage: Eukaryota > Viridiplantae > Streptophyta > Pinopsida > Cupressales > Cupressaceae > Cupressus > Cupressus sempervirens. Next base: position 156,713,745 of record CM053791.1, on the reverse strand, counting down.
GTGCTTCAAGGTACTATTCTTCTTGTGTGTGTAATGGTTCACAATTTCATGATGCTGTAATCTACCTGTTTGGCCTAACTTTTTTGGATTCTATAGTAGTATTTTTGCTCCAATAGTATGGACAAATGAATTGTGTCATTAGTATTCTGAAGCCTATGTGCAAGTCTACAAAGAGATGGGTGTCAAGGTTATAGATTCATTACTACAGTCAGGAATGGGCTCATCTTGAATCTTCAGAAGATTGAATATGAGCCCATTCTAGACTGTAGTAATGAACATCAAAGCTCCTTCAGCGTGAGCATATCATGTCTTTCGGATGATCTTTTTGAAGCTGCTCTAACATTGTATCCTTCAAACTTTAGTTTATATCTTCCAACAACAAGACTATTTGCATCATTAGAATCATAAATAAGGAATGTAGAGGTAAGCTTTTCTGGGTTTTTGCTGAGAAAATGTTGATATTAAAACAGTGGGGTTGCTTGGCATTTTATGTAAATTTTTTATGCACAAATAGGAATAAATTGAGTTTGAAATGATATATATCAGTTGTTATCTTATTTCAAAATGTGGTTAGGTTTAGGAATTATTTTATAAGATGTTATATGAAATGATTGCTAGCTAACACCTGCCAAGGAAACATAACTTGCTTCTTCCCACAGTGAATTTTGCTCAAGGTTTTGGCATTGTGAAGTGTAGTCTAGTTCTTTATGTGCCAATGGAAATACTAAGAATTCTAAGAGATGGCATGGTTACTCTTGTTGATGTTATTTCTTTGTTGCATTATATGAGATTTATTACTACACTCAGGAATGGGCTCATCTTCAGTCTTTAGAAGATTGGAGATGAGCCCATTCTGAGTGTAGTAATGAATCTCAAAGCTCCTTCATCTTGAGCATATGATGTCTTTTGGACGATCTTTCTGAAGCTGCATCAACATTGTATCCTTTAGGTGTTTGATTCTTCATCTTTCTTCTTTATTATTCTATAGAACAATTCTTATGGTTTAAGTTTTTTAGCATCAATTTGTAATTTTAGTCAGAAATCTCTATATATCTTTTTTTGCTAGATAGGGTTGCTTAGTTTTTATGTAAATGTCTTTTCTTTTGCAGCTTGGACTTGAATTCACCATCAATGTTCTTTATACTTAGCCGACAATATATTTGTACCAAGTATAGTGCATTGTAATGGTATTGTTCATACAATGTTGATGCTTACTCAAGAATACTATTTTTATTTAGTTTTATTTGCCAAGTTTCCTTTTCAGTTTGATTTTGAGCTAGTGATGCTTGAGAGTCAAATGCCTACAAATACTTCATGTAATGTCCAGTCTTAAGCCTTCATCACTAGGTAAACTCCTATCTCTTGTTACAATTTTCTTCCTGGAATGTCACATCCAGTTTGCACGTGATTCTACTGACCTAAAGGATCCTTAACCACAAACTATAGTAGTCTCCTCTACCCAAGATAATACAACTTTGTTTGGATTTAAATAAGAAAATTGTAGCAGCATTATTAGTGAGGATTTGTGTCTGCTCAAAAACTTCTTATCTAAGAAAACCTTCCTGAGGGTTGTGAGCTTTTGTACTTCTCCTTTACATCAAGGGTTCAATGTGAGCATGTTGCTAAGACCCTACCCAAGGTTACAAATGTAAAGTGAACTAGTTTTTAATGCTTCTCACTAGCAATAAAGCATGTTTTATTAGCCCATTATCTAGTTGGTTCACCTTTATTTCAAATTTAATGCAGGGATGAGGAGCTTCTTGGTAAGGGTCTTGCATTGAATGATGAATTAGATCGTGTGCTAGGGAAACACAACTCCATTACTACAGGGTCTCTTGTTAGATGAAAAAGAACAAAAGAGAGTAAACTAGAATAAATTTGGTAACTTTCCACATTTCAAATGTCGATTATACCTTTGAACTATTGCATAGAGAGAGAGAGAGAGAGGGGGTATGGTGTTGCAGAACTATTGCATAGCCAAGGAGACAACAAAGGAGCCTCCTTGTCTGCCCTGCCCTGACATGTGAGAGAGAACACTATTGCATAGAAAGGTATGTAGGCAATAGAGCAAGAACATGCACTAGAGTTTTCCCTAAACTGGGTGTTCCCATAGGTAAATAACTGAGGTTGTTACACTTGTTTATTTTCATATTTTCCATTTGAATGTATGCATTAGAATCTATTATCAATAACTCAGCATAATATTTGTGTTGGTGACTTTTTCCATTGGAATTGGAATGTGGAAGATAGGTATGTGCCAACATTTTATTCTATTTGAGAGCACATGCTTTTCCCTCTTGTTTTATGGTCTATGGCAGTCCAAATGACTGTTAGAAAAGCCAATCTCAAAGTTCAGAATGGTAGAATCATAATATCTTCATGAGTTGATTTATAATCTTGTGTTGTTTACATTGAAATATAAGTATAATATGTTAAATTTTAGGTTCAATTCGGGGAGGGGTTAGGGTACATCTTGTTTGTGAATTCTTGTAATTTTTAAACGTAAAGAATTAGTTTTTGGGTAGATTTTTATTATTGATCTTTGCCTTTCCACTGGTCTATTGGTAGTTGCTTTGCTAATGTGGTGCTTCAGTGCCTGATATACACAAAACCTATTGCAGCCTATCTACTCCATGGATCGCATTCTAAAAAATGTATGTTATCATTTCTTAGTAGATTTATCCTTAGAAACAGGCATTGCAATATTAGTTATGGCTTGCAAAAACAATAACCTATACTATTTGTTGGGTCTGCTCAGGTCAGAAGAAAGACTGGTGCTTCATGTGTGAGCTTGAGTTTCTTGTCTTGAGGGTAAGAGTAGGAGATGGTGCCTTATCACCAATTAGAATACTTTCTAGAATTAAAAACATTGGTAATCACCTTGGATATGGAAAACATGAAGATGCTCATGAGTTTTTGAGGTAACATGAATTGCAAAGTGCTTAGAGTCTTTCAATTTTTAAATCATACCGACATATATCAAGATAAAAATTCTCATAGAAAGGAGTATTTAAGGATATGCTACAAATTATGTGCATACAAAAATTAATCTCCATTGATGTGCTTAAACATACTTACATGGCACATGCATGCATGCTCGCATGTGCACACACACACACACACAGATTGATATCTTATTTTTCTTTTTCCTTTTAGATTTGTAGTTGATACTATGCAGTCGATATGCCTTGATGAAGCTAATGGAGAGGAAGCCATCCATCCAATAGCACATGTGACTATATTCATTCAACAAACATTTGGTGGTTATCTTCAGTCAAAGGTGGTGCTAATATTAACTTTAAAATGCAAAAATGTCAATGAACAAATACACGTGATTTGTAGATTTTGATTATAAAATTTATTTCTATATAAGGAGTTCAGATTAGGGGAGTCAGCCTGGCGAGCTGACATGGCGAGTCGACTTAAAGTGGCGAGTTGGTGGGGCAAGTGGGGGTGACTTGGTGAGCTGACTTGGAGAGTTGGCTTAGGGGGCAGACTTGGTGAATGAACTTAGAGAGTCGACTTGGTGAGTGTACTTCAATTGTCAGCTTGCATGAGCTAACTTGGGGAGCTGACCTAGCGATCTAACATGGTGAGTGGGCTTAAAGTGGAAACTTGGTGGGGCAAATTGGTGAGCCGACTTAGCAAGACCACTTAGAGACATGACATGGTGAGCTGACTTGGTGAGCAAGCTCGATGAGCGGACCTAACAATTGACCTTGATGAGGCAATTTGGTAGAGTGACTTCATCACTAAACTCAAAGAGTCAACTTGGCGAGCATACTTGTGCTAGTACATTTGGGTTCATTTTTTGACTTTTATTGGTTGACTTTTTGACCCAATTTTTGACCAAATTCGACCAACCCATTGGTCAAAATTTTGACCAACTCACTGTTACATGATTTGTCTCAATCATATAACTAATTATATATTCTTCATATTATTTACTATCGGTGTTTTTAAGGCATTCTATAAAATAGTTCACATGCCTTGCATATGATATGACATTTTGCATGCATCCTGCACTCTCTTTCATCTAGCTAATGATGGATTACGTAGAGTCCTCTGAAACCATGATGCTAAAAAACACACAATCAAATCCAAAATGAACTTGCACTACAAATGGATTGTGGAAATTTGATATTAGTAAAATTGCATGCATGTGTACTAGGACAATCAAAACTTAAACATACATTTGTCCTAGTAGACATGCATGCAAAATTAACAATATCAGATTTCCACAATCCATTTGTAGTGCAAGTTCATTTTGGATTTGATTGTGTGTTTTTTAGAATCATGGTTTTAGATCACTTTGTGTAATCCATCATCAGCTGGATGAGAGAGTGTAGGATGCATGTAAAATGTCATATCATAAGCAAGACACGTGAACTATTTTATAGAATGCTCGAAAAGAATTTACACCTAGCTGTTGGTGGAAATTTCCACCTTCATTGGTCAAAATTTCTACCAACTCTTGGGCTTTTTCTACCTTTGTTGGTGGAAATTTCCATCAACGTCCAAATTTTATTTCCACCAACGTCTAAATTTTTTTCTGCCTTTGTTGGTCAAAATTTCCACCTTCATTGCTCGAAATTTCCAACAACGTCTAAATTTTTTTTCCACCTTTGTTGGTCAAAATTTCCACCTTCATTGGTCGAAATTCCACCAACGCTTTAATTTTTTTTTCCACCTTTGTTGGTCAAAATTTCCACCAATGCGCAAACTTTTTTTTACCTTTGCTAGTCAAACTTTCGACCTTCATTGGTCAAAATTTTGACCAATTCTTGTTTGAACCTACACAATGGCTTGGGAAGGTTTTCGACCAATAGGTTGGTCAAAATTTTGACCAACCAGAGAATTGGTCAAAATTTCAACCAGAAAAATATCGACCAACGGGTTGGTCAAAGTTGGTCAAAAGTTGGTCAAAAGTTGGGTCAAAAATTTGACAAATAAAGGTCAAAAAATGAACCCAAATGTACTAGTGAGTCTTTCTTTGGGAAGATAAATTTTGTGCAAAAATTCATAACTGGATATGTGGAGATTTTGCATCCTCTTAATGATTTACTCAAAAAGGGAGCTAAAATAGAATGAGTTCCCAAGGTAAAGAAATTGTTCAAGGATATTAAGGTAGCCATTTCCATGGCTCCAGTATTGGTAAGTATTGATTACAACCTTCCCTTTAAGATATATTCCTTTTCTTTGGAACATTCATGTGCACAGATCCTAATCTAGAAAAAGGAGAAGAAAGATGAAAGCCCTATTGCTTTTATGAGCTACCCACTATGAAATGCTGAGTTGAATTATTCTAACCTTGACAAATAGTCTTTTTCCTTGGTTAAAATAGTAAAGAAGTTCTACCATTACATACTAAGGAGTAAGGTGTATGCTATCATACTTGACCTAGCAGTAAAGACATTGTTGATGCAAAATGAACTTGGTGAAAGGCAAGGAAAATGGACAGTGATACTTCAAGAGTTTGACCTAGAAATCCAACCTATGAAGTTAGTTAGAGGTCAAGGATTATCAAGAATGATAGTTGATAAATAGGTTGGTGATGAAAAGAAATTTAAGATCAAGAAAGAAATAGATTCATAGGATTAGAAGAAAATGATAGTATCTCAAGTTGACATTGGCCAAGGTGTAGTAACAAATGTCTGGTACTAGGATATTGTTTACTATCTCTTATAGAATTGGTGCCCTAGTTGGATGAATAGTTCACAATGTAGAGGACTTAAAATGAAGTGTGAGTCCTATATGTTGCAAGATAACAAGTTGTATAGAAGGAACTATGAAGAGATCTACTTAAAATGCTTAGGACATGAGGAAGCAAAAGAAGTCCTAGAATAATTTCACAACAAGTATGGTACAAGGGATAGTTCAATAGAAGCAACTACTCATATGATTTTAAGATTAGGTTATTTTTGGCCCACAATATTCAAGGAAACTTTTGAGTATGTACATTCTTCTCATGTTTGCCAAACTAGTGCTAATAGAGAAAGACATCCAGAAATGTTGCTACAACCCATATATGAGATACGTCCTTTTGCAAAGTGGGGGATGGATTTCATTGGTCCAGTCAATCTGCCATCATCAACTAGACACACATACATTCTTATAGACACTGATTATTGTATGAGATGGATAGAAGTAGAAACTTTCAGAAATTGTACTACTAAGGTAGTAATAGGCCTCTTGGAGGAACACATTATTACTAGATTTGGGATGCCATTCACTTTAGTGTGTGATAATGGATCAACTTTTACATCAATATTCTTGATGCAATGGGCATTTGAAAATCAAGTTATTATCAAGTTTTCTTCAAATTATTATCCACAAGGGAATGGCATTGTAGAATCTATGAATAAGAACTTGATCATAATAATAAATTGTTTGCTAGAGAACAACCCTAAAGATTGGCATATACAACTTAAATATGCTTTATGGATAGATCGAGTGAGGGTCAAGAGTGCTTTGGGGACTTCTCCATATTTTCTTGTTTGTAGATAAGAACCAGTATTCTCGCTCAACCTTAGGATTCCTATTTTGAAATTCATGAGTAGATATGATGAAGATGCCAATAAAGTACAAATTAGATTGATGAATCTTTTGGAGATGGATGAGAAATGCATTGCATTGGAGCACATGGAAAAGCATCAAGCTATCATGAAGAGATGGTTCAATAAGAGGGCCATGAAAAATTCCTTTAGGATTTCCAACCTTGTTTTTCTTGGGATAAGGAAAAAGAAAAGCCGGGCAGCCATACTAAGTTTTGACACTTGTGGATCAATCCTTACCAAATAGCAAAAATTTTCAGAGAAAATACTTTTAGGCTCAATTCCTTAGAAGGGGAACTAGTTTCATTGCCACTCAATGAGAAATTTTTGAAACATTATTTTGAAGCCTAAGAGAGGAATTTTTTTTTAGTTAGATTTTATTTTTGCAAGCTTTTTTATTTTTGCAAGTGCATTTGCTCTCAATTGTGTGTTTTCTTCCAGTCGCATGTTTTCTTTCAAAGTTGTGTTAGTCTTGGGGGGTAAGGTGCACTTGAGATATCTTACTAACTCTTCTTTTAGTTCCAATTTTAGGAAGAGGTATTACTTTGTCAAAAAATTTGGATGATGGTGTATCTTAAACCAACTAAGGAGTGGATGTTAGTTGTAGTAATTGGAGGATTTGTAGTCTTGAATTCAGGATTCTAGACCAAAAAGTTCTCAACACTTTGCAAACTTAAAATTTGATTATTTTAGGTGTTGTCAAATTAAGGTTGAAGATAGCAAGGAACGATCCCAACCTCAATTGGTTCAAATAGAAGGGGTCTCCTTGAAGGATTACTAAGATCATTATTTAGTGTGAGAGTTTCTAAAAGTTCTCAAAGAGGAACTCAAGGGATCTTCATAAAGGACCAAATCCAAGAAATGACACTGATAGCCTAGCTACATAGTCTAAGTGTAGTTAGGATATAGAAGAAAATTAAAAAGAAAAGAAAAGAAAAGAAAAGAAAGGAAAATATAAAGAAAAATGATGTTAGGATTGAAGGATTCTAAGAGAGCTAAAAAGGAAAATAGATGCACATTCAAAATGAAGCATCTGGTACCAAAGCATTGCTTCATTAAATAGTGACATTATGAAGTACATGGAGCAATTACTTAAAGATCTTCCAAAAAGTTCAAAAGAAAAATGACAGCTTGCTAAGAGCCCTAAAACTGATTCTCTCATCTAGTCAAGCAAATAGTCAATACATAACCTTTGTGGAGATTCCTAATGAATGAGATAAGACGGGTGGAAGATTTTTCCAAGTTGTCAGAAGCTTTTGATAGACAACATCCTAAGATATCGAAGAAAATAAATATACTAAACACACACACTGAGCTTGAAGGTTTTAGATCCTAAATTTTTGATTGTGAAGTCATTCAAAATTTGCTTGGAATGTTCGAGATTTAGTTGGTGTTTGACACATGTCAGAAGAATGTTTGCTGATGAAGAAATGCCTTGATCATTTCTTCCATTTTTCAGGGGTATTTTTTTTTGTCCCACAATGCATGCTCCATATCCCAAATGGAAATGTGGATCCCCTATTTTTTTTTTGGCCTTTTGGATTCCTAGTCTGGGTTCTGAGCTAGTTGGAGATTCTTTTCTATTTCTTTAGTCTACATTTGAGTTTCTCCCCAAGTAGTTTTATTGTGCCCAATTTAGACATTTTTAGACTAGAGGTCATTTTTGCAAAAAATAGGTACACTAGTGCACCTAACTAGGTGTGTTGATGTGCCAAAGTGGGAAATTTTTTGTTTTAAGTAACTATAGCTATACACCTATGTAGTTGCGTAGCTCCCCAAAGGGTCAAGGTCTATAAAACCCCAATCTCTCCCTATGCTCTACACCTTGGCTTCATTTTTCTTTGGTTCTTCGTATCCTCTACCACGCCTTCCCAAAAATCTAACTACACCCTATGCCACAGTTCTACACTTTCCAAGGTGTACTCTTCACACTTCCCAATTATAGTTGCACTTGTTAAGATGACTGCTACCTTCACTGCATTCTTGCACAAAGTTTATAGTGCATTTTTGCACCTAAATTGGTGCACTCGCTCTCCTCTTCACAACTTGTGCAAACACAAACATAAGTCAATGTAATCTCCTAAATCTAAAGAAAACCTTTTCAAACTCTACTAAACACCCATTTTGTCAACATTAAACATGACATGAAAACCAAGGATTAGGTGCGCACTAGCATACCCATCTTGGTGTGCTAGTGTACACCCAACCACACCCTCCCCCAATTTTTTTTAAAAAATGAGCACAAACAACACTTAGGGGTGTGAAATAGTACACTTGTCCTAGTGCACTACTTTGCACCCCCAACCATAATTTAAGTGAAACAAAACCAAAATTGGGCACACACTTATGCACCTAACTTGATCTGTAGGTTCACACCTAGTATTGCAAAGAAAAAGCAATAAAAGAAACTAGGTGTGCCCTAGCACACCTCATTGGGTGTGCTGGTGTGCACCCCAAATTCAAAACTCTAAATCATAGGTGTGCACTAGTGCACCTAACTAGGTGCACTAGTGAGCACCAATTATTTTTGAAAGGATGTTATAAATTTTTCCTTAAGAGGTTAAAAGGATAGGTTAATTTTGTTTATGTTTTCAAAAAAAATTTGCTAAATTTTGGTTCACTAGGGATTAATAGATTTTTTTCTCTTTGTATGTAGATATAATGGAATCTTCATTAGGCGAGAAAATGGCATCAAAACCAATTGTGTTCAAGTTCCAAGGTGTGCTATCGAAATCAAGATTCCAAGATGATTATTTCGAGATTAAGGATATAGATTTGGGACCCACTAATTTAGCAAAATTCTAAAGGATTTGCAACAAACCCACTGAGAGGTAACAATTGGTTTTGGCATTAATCTGATTAGGACTAGTAAGCATAGCTTCACATATAATGTTAGTACAATCCTCAGAGCTCATAATGACACTTGTGCAACACTTTTCTCCCAAGGAAAGGGTAGTGAAGAGTGTGACTAGAGAAGTTGTATTCCATCTTCCAAGGGTAGATCAATTCATTAGATTAACCTATGAGGTAGTAGAGAGGTGGTATAGAGAAAATCTAAAAGAGGCTTCTAAAATCATCCAATCCTCTTATTTAATAGAGAAGACTCTTCTAGGGAGGGTAACTGGCAAGGTGGATATGATGAGAGGATATATGAAGGATGATATCAGATACTCAATCATACTTTTGAGTAGGGTGATGGGTTTACTAGCAGCTAAGCATCTAAATGTCTTCATGGTGCATTTCATTGAGACTATCAAAATGACCAGGATAACACTTGATTGGGCCACAACTTTGAGAAAAAAATTATGTCAGTAGTAAAAGATAAAAGGAAGTTTTAAATGAATTCATATGTGATGTATCTATTAGCTGCAATGGCAATAGACTACCTAGGGCTATACAAAAGAGGTAGAATGTAGGATCCCAATGTTTGGAAATATATTGTTTATCCATAATTGGCGAGGAAGAAGTTCTTGAGATAAAGCAAGGAATATATAATTGTCAATGATGCCTTCATTTTTGCTGTAATCAGATTTATTGAGGGTGATTATGTAAAAAGATTATCTCATGATGTAGTAGCATAGATAAGAACACTTGGGGCATATTACATCCAGTTTAAAACATTCACATATCTAATGTTAGTTGGTGCCACTATCAACCCAAAGAAGCTCCCAAGATATCCCAGTGATTGACTTGTTCTATTGGAGATTTCTCAGCAAATCAAGTAAGCATATAATAGGGTGAGAAAACAACATAGACCATGTTGGACATGGCCCTTGGTCATAGGACCATATCAAGTTAAGCAGAAGTAGGATATTCCTTCTTTCAAATGGGAATGGGATCAATATCCCCTAGAGGAGTACAATTCCTTGAGGCCTTGTTTTGATAATATTGGGAAGGTCCAAAGTCTTGTTGGTAGGGAATTCTAGCATGAAGAAGCCATTGAAGACCACTGGATGAATAGAACAAATGACTACAATGTCCATACTAGGGACTACTATAGGATGACTTTGTATTTGGTAGAAAAGGCTTTGAGTATAAATATTCCATTGGAGATACTACAACAAAATTTTGGAGAGCTTCTTGACCCTTTGTTCAATGAAGATAAAATTGGAGAAAGACCCATCATGAACATTGAGGTTGACAGGGAGGAGAATGATGATATTAATCATTAGGGTAGGCATGTTATCAAGTTGACATAAGATTAGATCAGGAAACCATTTAGACTTGATCCAATACTTGACATAGTAATTTTTCATGCACAAGCCTGCCAGGCCAAAGGTAGAGGGAAGAAAGTTACTATCCCTACCTTTGCAACCCATTCACCAATAAGGCCAAAAATGGTATACTAACTAGATAGACTAGTTGGATACTATCACCCTCTAGGGAAAAAATGAAACGGAAAAAGAAAGAGGATTTCTCCTCAAAGCTCTGAACTAGAAAAGGTTGAAATCCCAGCACCCCCACAATAGGAGGAAGCATATGTACAAATGGCCGAGGATACTAGGGTGCAATAGGAAGACCTACTATTGCCACTAGCTACACCCATCTAGATAGAAGGTGAAACTCAAGAAGTCTCTCCTCCTTTGTAGGTCAAACAAAGATCCCCTTCTACCTCTAAGAAATAGAAAAAGATCAAGACCCCCATGAAGAAAAGGAAAAGGGTGATTAGAAGGATGGTTCTTTTCCCATCTATCTCAAAACCTATTCCTAAGGGAGAAGAAGAAGAAGAGAAATATGAGGAGGAAGATGTGTCCTTACAAAGAAGAACATGGCTAGCAAGAGCCACAAAACAAGAAAGGAGGAGAAGCTCCATTGTGACATTGCCATCAGCCCTAAAAGAACCTTTGGAAATAACTACTTTGAAGGATAAAGTACAACAATGGGTTGAAAAGCAAGATGAAGAGGGAAATGATGTGTTCAAAATGTTAGATTTTGACTTCATGCCCATAGGGACGAAATTGGTGGAAGGCCAAATTAGGGACACCTCAACAAGTGAGTCCCAATAAGAAGACTAGATGCAAATACTACTAGAATCATAGGGTCCTGATCTTACTTCCCCATGCCTTGTCCTAGTCATAGTTATAGAAAAAGCCTCTGCTACTCCTCCACCTTTGAATACTAAAGAATAATAGGTTCAAAAGGAGGCTTCACAAGAGGAGGAACCACAAAAAATTGTGATTGGTGAAGTGTGTAAAGAAGGGAAAATGGTTGAATATTAGCAAAAAACCTCCCAAGACACTGAGGTTCAAACTACAAGCTCCACAGAGATAGAGACCACTAAGGAGGAGCCATCACAGAAAGAAAGAACCTTAGTGAGTAGTGACAAGGTGAAAGTAGTAGTTGAAAACACTCCTTTGTCCTCAAGAGGTAGGCCATCAGTAGAAAGAGTTCCAAGGTGGTTGAGGAAAGAAATGATGAGAAATAAGAAGCCACAATTCCATGCTGATGAAGATGATATGATCGAGTTGGTTGAAGTTGTAAATAAACTTGAGTCTCCATCACAGGAAGAAAGAGACTTGAAATTTATCAACAAGACTTGCAATCAAGATTTATTTGTACAAGTGGCTATCCCTCCTTAGGATATAGATGTAGAAGACTTAGGCCCATATGACTATCAGATTTGAGATGTCATGCTCAAGAAGCCTACATTGGATATTTCTAGATTGATGGTTATAATGGGAATAAAGGAAGTGTTAAGAAGTTTAGAGGAAGAGGGAGCCAAACTTAGAACACTTCATAGGCAGAATGAAATCCTACAAGGATATTTATCTAAAGTTTTTGGTCCCCTAGATCTCGATCACCTCAAGGAGACTCTAAACACTATGCCTAGAGAAGGGGGAGGTGTACATCTAGACCCATTTTTGGAAGCTTATTAGCAATGGTGGAAAAGTTTTGAGGAAAAATGTGTCTTAATCATCCAAGGGAATCTAAAGTTGTTACATGCTACATAGGAAAATATAAATAAGATGGTAGCAATTTTGAAGTAGGATTTCAACATAATGGATGAAGTGTAGGCATGGAGTAATTATTTATAGGTATTACAAGCCATAAAAGGGCAAAGGTACATGATTTGGATAGGTTTATATATAGTGGAAGAATTATATTTAATTGATGATTGGATTGAGAAAATAGAAAATAGTAATAAAATAATAGAAAAAATACATGTGGAGATCCATCGACTCAAGGACCAAGCCCAAGAGCGAATTTTAGAGTTAGAAAGGCATTGAAGTGATGCATGTGTATAATTTTTTTGGGATGATGAATGGGAGAAATTAATACCCATAGAGGTAGTGGTAGATAAGTTTTAGAAGATTTTTGAAGAAGCTTCTACTGATGATGACATTTGACAAGCATTCCAAATAGAAGAAGCCTTGCTAGAGTTGGATACAAAACTCAGGGATGTTACTGGTACCCAAATTGAAGTAGACAACTATAGACAAAAGATCAAAGATAATTATAATGCTTTATATCTTTCAAATGTGGCTAATATTATTGAGATTATTGAGAAATTCAAAGATAAACATCTAGTCATAGCTCTGGTATGAGGGACGAAAAAACCCAAAAGCCAGAATTTTCATTTTAACACTAGTAATATTTTGAGATTTTGGACCTTTTGAGGTGTGTAGGTGCACAAATGCATAGGTACAAAGCTGAGATGGTGTTCTTTTTTAGAGGTGCACTGACAGTTAACTACCAGTTCCAAAAATAGAGCTTTTCATGGATCAGAAACGTATTCTAATGACAGTTTAACTTTGATAGATGCCTAGTGAAGGATCAACTTCTATTTTTGACACTTCTAGACACATCTACTTTGACTAAAGGATTTATTATTCTTTTTTCTCATAAATTCTATGTTCTATGACATGTAAATGCTCATGCATCCAATTAATGAATATAAAATGGATGGAGTCCTACTAAGCACTAGTTAGATTCTTAGTTTGTGTATAATTAGTTTGTTTTATTAAATTAAAAGCATATCATTGTATGAAGATATCTCTCACTCTCAACACAAATTGAGGAGATATTTTCTCATAAATACTCCATTTTAATATGTAATGGGGGCTGTCATTGTTTTGCAATAAAATTATGCTTTTTGTACTCGCATTTGGAGTGTAGTGATTCTTGCCTAAATGTGTCATTGTTTTGTGAATTTATGTTAATGGAATTGTGATTGAGCCAAAAGTTTATTGCTTTGTTTCTAGTTGTGTGATCTCTTTTAGTTCTAATGTTTGCTATAGTTTTAAAAAATTCTACTGACATATCTAGCTTGAGAAGAAATCATCAAATTGTGTTTGCATAACTCCTTGTCTCACATGAACACACTTTCTATGGCCTTGTGATTTGATGAAGAGTGAAATATCTTATGATTATTAAAGTTTCCCATCAAAAATTGCATTAGTTGAATCAAGGAAGTACTGCTCCTATTTTCATTGGTTACCCACCAATTTCTTTGAAAGCTTAACTCACATACATGTTATTTTGTGTAGCTTATGTCCATTAGGATTTTACTTTCATGTTATTTTCTTTAAGTTATTTTCTTTACTAACCTCCCTATTAGATTAGGAATTTACATTAGTTGCATTGTTAGATTGCATTCATTGGAAAATATAAAAAATACAAAAAAATAGTTCTTTTACATGTTTATTTTGAAGTAGTGTGCAGGTTTTACATCTTGTTTGAAATTAAATGAACCAGCAAAGGCCTCCTCATGAAAAAACACATTTATCTTCAACTAAATGGATTCTAGTAGGTAGCAAGATCACTTGGAACCCTAGAGTTGATCCTCAAATTAGCTTTTCAAGAGATAAGTTCAAAAAAATTCCAGCTATTTAGCATCATGCATAATGAAACATCAACAATTATAGATCTTTGTTTTGGTCCATACTTGATCCTTCCTAATCGAATAACAATTTTTTGCTCCACAATAATACCTGCTAATCCTTCAAGTTCACTTCCTCTCTTCTTATCTCTTTTTAACTCATTCAACTTGCATATCACACACTTTGAAATCACAACTTGACCTTTTACTTATACCTTCTAGATTGTCAAGTTAGCTCACATTCAAATTAGAATAACCAATATTCATCACCTTAGCCAGCTAGAATCAATAAGTAAAATAATTAATCTTTACATAAAAAAAATAAAAAATTCTTTGGTAGTCGACCCAACTCAGTAGAAATTAATTCTGAAGTGATTTCCTGTGTTAACTAATAGGAGCTCGGTTAACATTATGAACTTACAAAATCCCTTTGGTAACCAAGTGAACTCAGTTAATCCTAACTCTGTTCAACTTTCCCTTTGTTATCTAAGTGAGCTCGGTTAACACTCTTTTCTACATAACTTCCTTTGACACATGAGTGATCTTGGTAGACATTTCCTTTTGTACAAAGTAAACTTAGGAATGTTTAGTATACTAGGAAAATTGTCTTCATTGGCCACAAAGTAAACTTAGGAATTTTTGGTATACTAGGAAAATTGTCTTCACTGACCAAGTGAGCTCAACAATCACTGACTATCAACTAATATGACATTTGTGTAACATCAAAGACAACACACAATTAATCAATTGTATCCAAAAATCTACATCAACTAGGGTAATGAGACAACATACAATAGGGCTCTCTTGGATTTGAGAGAGATGGTGATCTCCATGGATTTACTAAAGTCTAGTTGAATGTGTGCGGGGACAATCAATGTTTGATACAACACATATTGTCACAACCAAAATTAGAATTAAAAAATTCAGCAACATGATGAATAATGTTATCCATGTTGATCATTTTAATAGTGTGCCTAGTTCAGGTATAATTCCATAAATATGAGGCAAAGTTTGATCCACTTGAGTTGTATTAGGATGCTGATATGACAAGACTCATAATTACTCTCTTTTGGGATTATTGCAGAAGGATGAACAAAGAGCCATGGTACCTCAAATGATAAAACAAATACCAACTATATTAATGCATTTGAAATGACTCAAATGAAATCATCTTCTACAAATAGAACATTTCAAGGTGCCAAGATTGCCAAGTAACTAAGTAGGATGTGAAATAGCAATGAATTGAATAAAAAATCATTTCCCAATGCATGAATAGATTTGGAGAGCTTTGATTTTTTTTCCGATGTTTCAAGAATCATGCCAGTTGGAAACAACAGTAGATATTTTTTCAAAAACAAAAAAGCCATTAGCCAAAGTTGGATAAACCAATGTGGAAATGTAGATTGGAGTTCAGGAAAATGTGTGTGGTCTATCATCTATTGAAGATAACAAAGATGAGTTCTCTAAAATGTGTGGGAATAGTTAGAAAGATGAGAGTGTTGAGCTTGAAATTAGCACCATGAATGAGAATATTGTTGGTTCAGGATTTTCTAAATTTTGTAAGAGTAATATATTTTCCAATGATATATTATCTACTCTTGGGATGTTAGATGGTGAGGAAAATAGATTTTCCATTAGGACTCTTGATATAATTGGGATTTTAGACCCCCAAAATGGAAATCTTAACCAGTAATGCAATTATGTTAGTATCTCCTCAGATGGACTCGAATGTGAGAATGATGAGAAAATTAGGACTTCTGGACAGAAAATAGAAACATGGATGAGAAGATGATGGAGGGTGCTGAGGAATATATGGGAAAGGGTACATACATTTTTCTATTCTGAAGATAAATACTATGGGAAAGGGACCCTAAATTAGAAATAACTGTATACAAGGCATAAATGTTAGGGATCCTAAAAATGGACTACATCCCAAATTATAAATACTTGGAGAAAGAAAAAAGAATATGAATATGCCTACATATTACATAATATAGTTGGGGAAAAAAGATGCCATAGATTAAATCAACCATGTGCTCAGCATATGTGATTAAAAAATATAATGAAAATCAGTCTATATGCATGACATATGAGTTCCAAATATAGTCATCCAATGGTGTAAATAGACTTGTATAGTATTCCAATTTATAAATTCATCCCCCACTGCACACGACTTAATATTGTTTGACACAAATTCTTTACGAAGCTCTAGATTTGAAAGTGCTTTCTCAAAAGAATGTTCAGGTGTTAAGGAAAACTCACTTTCAAGTGAAGATCTTGTCAAAAGTGATGGGGAAGAACAAGTGAATCTTGTTCTTGCCAAAGTAGGTGTAGGTGTAGAGGGAGCATATTATAGACTTGGAATGCTTCAAATAAATAAATATTTCTAGGGTAAGGTTCTAGAGCTAGCCCTTGTTCAGAAGCTACACAAGCAACATAGTTATCATAATATATCATATGTTTTGGTATCCTCTCTATTAATAAATTGTCTTAGAGGTGTTTTTGTGCTTTGTGGATCCTCTTGTCTAGTTGCTACTGAAAATGTGAGTGTTAACAAAATAATTCAATTGTTTCAAACTAGTTGAGGACTTTTCTCCTCAAAATATTGATTTATTATTGCAACAAAAATGACTCAACTTAATAGGGTAGGATAATACAAATGGGTTTCTCACTGTAGCACAATCATTACTAAAATGGAGGGAATTAGATCCCTATAGAAAGACCTCAATTTTTTTTTTTCACACATTTGACCCTCAAGTATAGGATCAAGATGGAGACTACTGCTATATTGTAGGTTTTCTTACAAGATTCTTTGACAAGGAATCTTAGCAATGCAAGTAGGATGATGGTTAGATTTGGTGTAGGGGTGTTGGACTCCATTATAATATCAAACCCATATCCCATGTAATTTGAGTTATAACTAACATGTTAGAACCTATTTAGGGTTAGGAAAGTATATTATAACTTAAAATGAAAAATGTGGAAAAAAAAAGTGTAAAAATTGCCAAGAAATATTGTCAGCAATTCTTTGCAAAAATTGACAAAGTGTAGAAGGTGAACAATCATTCATCTTGTTCGAGCCATTAGAGAGGTGTAAAGTAATAATACACTATAAAGAAATATAATATCATGTTATTGATATAGAGGGAGATATGGAAAATGTAAATGAAAGGTTTTGTGTATGGTTTTTGAAGTAGAAATCAAATTTTTTGGGTAATATTGTTGATATACTAGTATTTATAGTACAATCCTTCTATCTTCTCATGTACTTTGTTGTTATGGTGGTTATTAAGTTTCTTATATAGAGAAAATAATATCTAGAACTACTATTGATATTATAAATTGATATAGCATCATTTCATGATTGAAATTAAGAGCTCACTACTCACAGTTAGGTAGTAATGTTTGAATGACAGTCATTGTTTCTTCTTCATATCCCATGTTTGTGGTATTCATTAAAATTAATATATAAATGGAAATGAAGGTTGATATTGAATTTTTTGTCTAGTATGTTGGGGTTATTTCCATTAAATAAAATATTTTTGGAGAGGGAAAGAATCATATTCATCTTCCTTGTCCACTTTTTCACTTTTCATCACACATCATAGTTGAATTTTTTTTTTTTTCTTACAACATTATTCTAGGGCCTTTTTGCACCATACATGCTTCTTTTAACATCTATATTCTTAAATTTCACATCTACATATTTATCAATTTTTCAACTATCACAATCTCTTGGACTGAGATAACTTGATCTTTTCTTCTCATGTCTTCATTCAAAAATGTTACTGTAGAAAATTCAAACTAAACCATATGTTCCTTTATTATTAGATTTTAGACCCACTAATCAGCACTCTTTTCCAACTATTAGGATGGGAGCAAAAAAACAAGATGGCCCTGATTTCTTCTTCAAAATTACTAGCATGATAGCTTCTTACAACTTCCTGCTCATCAACATTGTGAAAATCAATAAAGTTAAGTAGTATATTGCAATTAAGATAACTATGTCTTTGAGAATTTGATTTGGAATTCACATAATTTAATTGTTAAACTATCAACAAATAAATTTTTAAAAATAAATCACCCAATTCAATTGTTAAACTATCAACGACAATTTTGCACTTATCCATATCAAAAAGCATTAAATATTTATTCTTAATTTAGTGACCAAAAGTAAACTTGACCACTAAATAAAATGATGTTCAAGAATAGCCATTTTTAAATGTTCTTTTGTAGTCTTCTTGTAAGTGTCACTAAGACCTTTTACTGCTAATCCTTAATGAACAAAATATTCATGAATGCCTTGATGATTATTGATAAGAAAGATCAATTTTAATTTATATATAAGGAGATGATTGAAGAGATTTTGGATATTGGAAAGAAAGGTTAATGGGTATTTTGGTCTAAACTATCCCCAATACTTCTAGTATTATCAAACAGATAAAAAATTATAATATATGGTTGATAAAAAAAAGATGTTTAGCACATTAGTCAACAAAATAAGCACAATATTGCTTTTACCTACTCACAACTTCATATTTTCTCAATAAATCTACCACTTTAGCCAATTTCCATAAGAAAACTTAATTGATGATAGGATTAATTTTCATGTGGACTTAACCTATCACCCACAAGATAGATAAATGTAGAGAAGTTATCAAAATTATCAAGCGTAAGAATATTTACAATAAATGAGATGAAATAATAAGATATTTTTCTATTAAACAAACCGGTTCTATTTAATTGTGTGAAATGTTGATAGAGCTCACCTACAACAACCCATTGAGGTTCAACTCCAAAAATTGGATGAAGTTGCACCTTGCCCAAATCTACAATCACCATATTTCTCATCCATATGTTTGTATAATAATGGAAGAATAACAAGTAGGGCTATACCATGAATCAACTTTGAAGATCTAAGAAGGGTTAATAATTTATACCATGAATGAGTCTAGTCAAATGAAGCCAATCTTCATTGTGATAATCTTAATGAATGGCTTCTATTGTTTGGAAAAGATGTTCAATTTGGGGCTCATCAAGATCAAGATCATATTTATCAACAAACTCATTCAACAATTCACAAAATTCCCATATTCTTCACCCTTACCATATTCTTCACGCTTGCTTAAAACCTGTAAAAGGTAAAAAAAAAACCAAAATTTATGCAAAAAACAAGCTAATAGACAAAAATCTCCAATGAAAACCTAAACTAGCTCCTATGCACATAGAGCTCATCGAGAAAACTACTTGCAAAAATGAAAATGTTTTCCTATTTTCTTTTTACAATTAAACTCGATTTGATTGAAATTTTGGTAGGAAACTCTAATTTGGTCAAAATTTTGTTCAAATCAGGAAAAATAATAATAATAATAATATTTCAAAGTCTAACTTGGCCTTCAATCAAAAATCTTGGTTGAAAAATTAGTGCAAATATACTAGTGTTAGCATTGGGGTTATTTGTGAAGTTATGAGCAAGCTTGTACTAACCAATTGATGTGCACCAATTGAAGGAATATGATATACTAGCTATGATCCTTGGAGGCATAGAGTGTGTTAGAATCCCTATTTTGGTCAGGTGAAAGACCTAAGAAGACTCTAGAGAGCTTAGGGTTTGAGAGAAATATTGGTTGTCACATCAATGTGCATTATTATTTGAGCACGAGTATCTTGGGTTCCATAGTGGGGTTCCCTTTTCCTTGCATCAAAACTCAAATACAGGGGGAAGACAACTACATGAACCATGTAACTCATTTATTAGAAATATTGGAGATTGTTTTGGAACTGATACTAGTGTAACCATTGGAGCATTTAATTGTTGTAGGATGAAGTTGTGTTAATTAAGGAAGGAGAGTAAAATAGGTCCTAGCCTATGTTACAATGCCTAGTTGGTTTCATAATCAAGGTGCCTCTGTATAAGGAGGCCTATCTTATTGTTTTCAAAATAAGACATCAAGAAATAAAGGACTTTGGAGATAGGACTTGGAGTAGAGGAGAAAAATGGGTTTCTTTTCTAGGTGAGTCTTTGTAGATTTTTTTTGTAAGAGACATGGGATTAATTGGCATCATTGTAATAATATCTATGTGAAGAAATCCTTAGAAAGATGAAACTTTGAGGAAAATGAATATTTTTGAATATAACATCCTATTATTGTTATTGTAATATTGGATTGCAAGTAATAAAGGAATTTGGGAAGTTCACCCCACCCATATCTTGGTCTGTGTTAATGCATCTTTATATTTTTGCATTGTTCTATTAGACAATACATTATTTAAATATTTTGAATCTTTCGGAGGTAACATACCCATTGACATGAAAGTTTACACTCTTACTTGAGGTATGACCCTCAAGTGACTTCATGTAACATGAAAATAATCTCCAAGATGTGGGACTTAAACTTTGAGATTGAGTCTCTAGAGAAGGTCAACTTCCTTACAATCAAGATGTACCTAACTACTGCTTTGAAGAAAAATGGAGAAGGATATGCAAGAAAGTAAATTTTTGAAAGTGAAAGGGGGGTGATGCACCTAATTAAAATGGTTACAACTCCACCCTTATATGCACAACACATTAATGAAGAACCCAAATATGCAAGTCTTAACTCTATTCTACTTTATATGTAGGTATGAAACTAATCAAGTGCTAAATGGAAAGACATATTCATAATACAAGAATCATCAATAGTTTGGACACAACATACAAACCTAAAAAAACTAGAAAGAAACTTTCAAAATAAGGTAGATACATGAAAAAATAATGAATAGCAAGAAGAGGTAAAGAAGAGAGCTATTTCATTAATGGAAAGCAAGGAATACAATTGTAGATAAAAAGGCTACTGCTTGTAAATATGATAGGACAAAGAAACCTTAAAACATATTTACAACTTCCTTTTATAGAGTTTAGGCATAACTCTAATATTACATTGAGTTAAAAATCCAACTAGGTGGAGTTGAAATTGCAAAGGAGAGAAATAATTGAGAGTTAGAAAGAAATCTGATCAGATGCAGATCTCCATGTAGAAAAATTAGATCTTGTGTGCAAATCGAGCCTTGAAGAGACAAAAATGATGACCATAATTGCAGTGGCTAAGTAGATGGATAAAAAATGTGGAAAAAAAATGAAAACTACAATTACTAGGCATAGGGAACACCAAAGAGTGGTTGTAGATGATACTTCTGGTAGAGTTCTCAATACGTCAAATCATAAATGTCATCAAGTCAACAAGATTCAACCATTGAACCTGCCACATGGTCTCATAACCTTCAAGCATTTTTTCACCCTTCCCAACTTTTTTTCTACTAGGTTGACCTATACCTACCTTCGTCTATAGCTTCATAACTTATTTTCTTTATTAAAATTTTAACCATGCAAAAACATGATGTTTTCATTTCATGTCATATCATCACTTCGTACCTTGCAATCACTTTAGCCCATAAACTATTGTGACCTTGTGACCATCATTAAATTGATTGCTCTACATCTTTGCAATTGCCAAGGCTTAACATTCCTCTAGTCATGTGATGCTATGATACCTCTATCTTTAACCAAGTTGCCCCATTAGAACTTTGAAACACAAAACATTGTTGGAACATGCGATGTTGTGCCAATGACTAACTTAACTATTTTAGCCCTATATCATAACTTTGCGACTTGAAATCTTTGTTGAATGCTTAACTATGTGAAGCTATGAAGACCATTAACTGCTTCATAATTTCTTTGTTCACAACTTCACAACATTAAATTGTCTCAAAGAAATTTAGCTTGCAATGATGTGATAACTACCCAAAGCCAATATTTTATACCATTATAGCTTTATGAATTTATTTCTTCATTGACCATGTAGACCTGTGAAGCTACAAAAAAATTCTTAACTATTGATCTCACTATCATGACTACTTGCTATTTCTTTCCACTAACTACTATCAAATGATGATACCATTAGACTAACTACTATAACATCATGACATAAGTTCTTAACTCAACAATTAACCTTGTGATGGTGTGAACAAAGACTTTCGCCACTTCACAATCCTGACCTTAGGTTAGGCCTAACTGGATGTGATAGTGTGAAAACCATTAAATCAAACTATCACCCTTCAATTGTAACCTTGGACTTGAAACTAGAGTCTATTATTTAACTTTGTGACCATGTTCTCAAAACATTTTTCTATTTCATAGCATAACCTTAGGTTAACTTTAATCATCTTTGATGGAGAAAAACCATTGAAATTGACTGTAGCTATTGACTTTCACACCATCGCAACTTAAATCTCCTTAAACCTATTGATGGAATGGTATCAATTCAAATTATCTTCCCTCATTAAACAAGATAATCCTTTGGAACTAATCATATTAGCTATCTCCTAACCCTTGTGACAATGTGATGAGGGTCAGTCACTCCCTCACAATTTGACCTTGAATGCTAGCACTAAGCACTACAAAGCCATGTTGATGGTTATCTTAGCTATGTCACACCTTTGTAACCCATGCAGAGGTTCCACAATAGATAAAGATAATCAAATTGATATTCCTCTTGAGTGTACTATGTCTATTTTGAGAATTATCTCTTCCATCATGAACTACACTTGAATTGTCAACCCAGGGATGTAGAACTTGAAATGGGTCAGCATAGTATGTGCACTAAATTCCTTTGAGTCTTAACATCTATGCTATAGGAAAGTGAAATGCATGAAAGGAATATATACTACTAATAAAAAATAGTAAACATTCTTGGACCAACAATAGATAATTGTTGAAAACTTTGAAAAAGGAATTCTAAGCTAGTTAACAACTCAAACATCCACTATGATCATTTTCTACAAGTGCTATAGGAACTTTCACAGTAACTATGTTGCAGGACTAATACAGTCTTAAAATAGGAAACTACAAGAGATGAATCTACTCTACCTAAATCTATTCCACCTCCCAAGTGGGCCCCCTTGGTTGGCTTCAACTAACTAAGAACACAATAGGTATTCCAAGATCACTTTCTCATTAGAATTCTTCTTTTGCTACATGACTGAATAATAAATAGAGAACTAAAAAGAGCACTTCAAAATCCTTTTGACTAACTAACTAACTTTCTCCCTTTTTCCTTATATCTATAGAGGATTGGAATTTATTAAATTACATAAAACCATGAGCAAACATTGTTAGAAGAAAAAGGTAGAATATCAACCATGACTTTAAATCATTGATTAAACAACATAATAACAGTCTACAAATAATGTAGCAAGTCGGGTCTCCTAGAAATAACTCTTCTTGCAGACACAACTTAATCCTTGCAACTGACTTCCCATGCTATGATTGGTCTTCATTACCCCTTCTTTAATATAGTGTTCACCACTCTTTGCACCACTTCTCCATTTCCTAAAAATTAGAAACATTTGAACACATATGCACAACAACATTTCTACTCTTATTCAAATATTAGAACATAGCCTAAAATATTTATATGAGATACTACACTTTATATATAATATTAAGCAAGGTTTGTCATATCCATTATCCATAGGTTTAATAAGTTCTACCTACATTCAACATAAGAAAAATACATTGGAAATGTTTTTCACAAGGTTCAAAGAGTAAGTTCAGACTATATAAAAACTATATCAAATTTGAGACATTAATATGCCTCATCAAACCATTTGACAATTAAGTGTTAAACTGGAGTGACATGGCAATGAAGGGCTGCCACATGGTTACAACTTGAAATATCCATGAGATCAAAACATGCAATATAATGAATTTAACAACTTAGGGATATAAGAAAAGGAATAAGGTTTTTTTGTATCCCTAACATGATTGCGTGGCAATTAATGAATAATTCAAAGGAAGTGGACATGGATAACACCCTAGTTTTTCATGAGACTGGAAAAATTGGCATCTTAGAAGGGGGGGCTAAAATAATTAACAATACCTAAATAATTTTGTATTATACATAGGCACATAGGAGAGGTATAAATTAGTATATTGTGTTTGTAAGCTAACATAGTCTACAAATTAGGACAAAGTAGTTGGTGCTGCATAGGGTCCTCCCAAATTTCATTATAGATGATATTAGAGAAATGTATTTTCTTAAGGTTTAGATCTTAAATTTGGAAGATGTATGGGTGATGTAGATAGTAAATTTAATGTGTACTATCCCCAATAATAATATCATGATGGGGGACATAACAAGAGTGGAAATATGAAAGATAAGGACTAGCTATAAGATCATGAAGTAAGGTTGGAAGTTTTGGAGAATGCAAACTTGGAGGAATGATTGGAAGAGAGATGACTCAATGAGTTGAATAAAATGGATGATTAGGTGGATTCTTTGAAGAAAGAAGTCTATTTCCTCAAAGATGGTCAACAAATCTATCATGCATTATTGCAAAGAGGTGGGTGGGATTCCAAAATAATATAGATTAGTTCCTATGATGGTGACATGACTATGATGCACTAGATAACTCATTTTGGGATGAAGAATATTATTTTTCATGCACATTAGAACTAAGTATTGAGGCTCAATACAAAAATATTACCACTTGCTTGATTAGAAGAGGAAATCTTTAGTGGCAAACTCATCAAGTAGATGAACATGCAAGTAACCCTGTGATATCAATTAATTCATGGGAAAAATTTAAGGCTATACTACATGATCAATTCAAGTCAAGGAATTTAGACTAGATAATCCAATCATAATTTGATAAATTGAATCATACTAGTACTATCCATAAATATATGAAGGCATTTCAAGTGTTGGGTTTGGAATGTACTAAGCTCAATGACTTTAAAAAACTATTTCTTTCTAAAAGGGGTTTACAACCTTGGGCCAAACATGAAATGAGGTGTTGAAAGGTATAGACCCTTGTCAAAGCTATCATAGTTGTAAATGAGTTGGTTGACTATAAGAGTGATGCTGCAAAAGGATTTGGTGGTGCCTGATCTAAGAATTAAAGGAACTAGTTCTATCACAATGAGAAGAAGGGTAACAACTCCCCAAATCAAGGTGCAAACTAGAAGGGAAATAATGCTAACAAATCTAATAGTGAAAATAACTCAAAGGAAAAGGATAAAGCCCTTAGAGAGAAGATTAAAGAATGTGATCCTAATTTTTTTTTTGGAAAAATTGATTATTAGGAAATGAACTGTCCATATAGGAGAAGAATCAATGCAAGGAAAATAAGAATCCCATGATGATCATCTTGTATCTCCTCAAAGAATTATAATACAAATAATCATATTTTTTATAAGCATAAAATCATCTATTTTGAGACATTCTTTGAGGAAAAGAAAGTGATGACTATAGTGGATTAATGGGTGACCCATAATTACATATCAATTGGGTGAGATAGGAAGCTAGGCCTAAAGTTGGAACCAACATCAACTCATTTCAAAGTTTTTACTACTCCTACATCAAAGGTGACTAGAGAGATCCAAAAGAAAGTCATCCAAGTTGGAACTTAGTAGGTTATAGTAGATATGGTTTCTATTGACATGGGAGAGATTGATCTCATCCCTAGACAAAAGATTCTAAGGACAACAACAACAAGAGTAGTGCCTTGCATGGAACGTATTTTGGTACTTGATACAAGCATAACTTGTATGTTCCCCACAATGAGTTTAAATAGGTACTTAGTGCATTGAGCATGAAGTAGATCTATAAGATTAGTTAGGATAAATTATGCTTAGCAACATTGCTTGGAGTTTGGGATAAAGGATTTTTGTATGAGACTTTCATTAACTCGTTGGTCATCCAAGATGTTTTGATAGAGTATTCAAACATCATGTCTAACAAGATTTCTCTAGTACTTCCATAACAAAGACATGTGGATCATAGGATAGAGCTTGAAGCTAGAGCAAGGAGGTATGCAAAGGACCCATGTCATCTTTCATGCATGGAGAATGTAGAATTAAAGAGATAGTTGATAGAATCCTTTGAGGCTAAGTACTTGCATCCATCCTAATCTCCACATGCTAACCTAGTATTGTTTCAACATAATAAGGAAGGGACACTTAGGCTGCGTGTTGATTATAGGGTTTTGAAAAAGTTAAAAATCAATAAAAAATATTCATTGCCCCCAATTATGGAAAAATTATGCCACATAGTGGATGCACATGTGTTCAGTAAGCTAGAATTGTGACAAGAATACTACCAAATTAGAATCACACTAGGTGATGAAAAAAAACATAGCCATAATAGCTAGGTACAAGAGTTATGAATTTTTGGTTATTCCCTTTGGTCTTACTAACACCCTTGCAATGTTCAATACTTTGATGAGTGATGTATTTAGATCCTTGCTAGATACATGCGTAGTTGTGTATGCAGATGATATACTTGTGTAAAACATATATTTGAATGAACACAAGGAACACCTCATGGAAGTGTTCAAGTTTCTCAAAATACATGAACTATATGTAAAAAACACTTTTCATAAAATGAAGTGCCATTTTTGGTTTACATTGTTGGACATGGTAAGATCTACCAAGATCTAGAGAAGCTAGCAATAATTCATGAGTAGGAGCCACTTCATAATGTTCATGAGATGAGGTGGTTCCTTGGCCTATCCAACTACTATAAGAAGTTTTTAAGAGAATACTCCAAGATAGAGGGCCCCCTTGCCAATTTTTTGAAGAAATATAGATATTGGAAATGGGGTGAGAAGAAACAAAATACATTTAATACTTTGAAGGAGAAGTTGATTGAGGATCTAGTCTTAGCATTATTTGAAATATGGTAAACCATTTAAAGTCTAGACCAATGCATTAGGTTATGCAAGGGAAGGAAATATTATGGAAGAGGTACATTTGATTACCTTTGAGTGAAGGAAAATCAATGGAAATGAGTAGAACTATTTGACACATGGGAAAGAGATGACTACTATTATGCACTACTTGATAACTTGGAGACATTATTTTTTGGGAATCTTATTTGTAGTTAAATGGATAAAATTAGATAGAAATATTTCAATAAATAGTTTAAGCTTACCTAAAAGAAAGTGAGGTGGTGAGAATTCTATTGTGGTTTCACAACACACATCACATTTCTACTAGAAATGGGGACTCCTTAGTAAATTTTTGTCTCCTAAACCCCTAGTCTAGGGCCTAGGTCATTTTTGGACTCCCCTAAGAGTCTAGGTAAAGCCTCAATCTTTAATTGGGAAAGTCTAAAGTGTTAGTTCTAGAGGAAAAATGGAATTTGTAAGTGATTTAGTGCAAAAGTGTGCACTAACACACTTGCACACCTTATTTAGGTGTGCAGGTGCACTCAGTGCACAAGTGCACACTCATCTCCCTCTGGAGATGCACAAATGTGCACTTACACATGAGTGAACCTCCAGAGGGTGTACACCTATAAAGGTGTGCACCAAGGGTTGGGGTTTATATAAACCTTGGACCCCTTCTCCTACACTTCACTTTTCTCTATGCACTCCTGGCTAACCACACCTCCACAACTTCAACATGTGCTTCATCCCTATGCTCCTACGAACAAGCACCAATCAAACAAGGTTAACACACACTAAGAAGGTGTGCAAATATGGACCTCCTCAAGGTGCACATGTGCACACCTTCTTGCTCCCTAAATAAAAACAACACCTTTTGAACCTTAAAAAAAGTAACCTAAGGAAAAGATGTACATGTGTGCACCTCCTTAAGGTGCGCACATGCATACCTTTTTAAATGCTTAATAGTGCACTCATGCACATATGTTTACCCCTTCAAGGTGCATGTTTGTTCACCCTTTGTGCATAAAATTTCAAGAATTAAGTTAACTCTCCCTCATATACACTTGCCATTATGCATTTGCATTCCTCAACTAGGTGTACATGTGAGTAGGTGCACAACTGTGCCTAAATGTTCAAATAGAGACCATTTAGCATACCTAAAACACCTGTAAGGTCATACTAGGTGTGATAATTTGTATAATAGGGTTTTAAGGGGTAAATTAACTAGTTTTTGATTGTTATGGTTGGATTTGCACTAGATTTTGATCTTTTAGGGTTTGATTTTTGGTCTAATTTTAGTTTCCCAGACTAATGCCTCTCTCTTGTGCATATAAGATGGAATCATCATCCTCCTTAATGAAAGAAAAGATTTCTCCCAGACCCATTATCTTCAAATACCAAGGTGTACTAAGAAAATCCCATTTTCAAGATGGACATATTGAGATTAGAGATATCGAGGTCGGGCATATTGACTGAAATGCATTCCTCATCATTTTCCATAATCCCAAGGAAAGGTCTTCCATGGTATCTAGACATATGGATTCAGGTGTATTCAATATAGGATCACATCTAACTTCAATACAATCACTAGAGTTGATTATAACCTTGGTGGAACATTATGTGTTTGAAGAAAAGGTTGGTAGGAGTGTCACTGGAGAAATAGTTCTCAACCTTTGAACTCATAATATTGAGAAGGTATTCCACCTACCAAGAGGAGATCAATATTTGTAGATCACATGTAAAGGACCTAAGAGATGGTACTAGGAGAATGAAAAGGAAGCTAAAGAGATAATTCAATCATCCTTCCTGATTGATAGAACACCAGCAGGCCACAAAGTTAGTAAAATGGATATGACTTGAGGGGAAATAAATAGATGTATTTAACCTCTCTAATTTAAACTCCATGCCAATAGGCATTGAGATAGTGGGTGAAAAGATAAGAGATACCCCAAGGAGTGAATCCTTAGGAGAGGAATAGAGTCAAATTCCAACTCTACCTAAAGGACCTCTGGTAATACCACCAACACCATGCCAATATTTTCCATTCATAGAAAAAGGCTCAAAAACACCATTCACACTATAGAAACAAAAGAACAAGAAGTAGAGGAAACAAAGCCCCAACAACTGCAAGCTAATAAAGTATCAGAGGAGGAGTAAATACTCAAAGAGCCTCAAGAAAATTTTCATGATATAGATGCTATGACCTTAGCCCAAGAAAATAAAAAGACTTCAATTGTTGATCTTTCACAAAGGGAGAATAATCCAGAGAGGACTAATAAGGGGAAGGTTCCTATAGTAGAAACCACCCCTTTAGTCAAGTACATGTCTCCAATGAGCACTACATCAGCATGGCTAAAGAGGGAAGTTATGTTTGGGCAAAAGAAATACTTGGATCCAACTATCAATGAGAGAATGAGAGAGCTCAAGAAACCTGAGCCACCTATGGGTGATGCACAAGTACTGACCTTTATTATGAAGAACCAAGATCAGGATTTGCTTGTGCATATAAATATTCCTCCTTGAGAAAATTACATTGAGGAAATGACTCCTAAGGATTACCAAATCAAGAAATTCATGTTAGGAAGGCCCATGGTAGATACCACAAAATTAACGATCACTACAGGAATGAAGGAGGTGTTTAGGAACATGGACCAAGATAAGTCCAAGTTGATTATGCTAAGGAAATAATATGAGCTTCTAAAAGGCTATTGGCATGGAGTTGTGGGCCTAATAGACCTAGATCATCTAGAGATCACTCTTATTGTGACACTAGAGAGGGAAAAAAAGGGAACCATATAGTTAGACCCAATTTTGGATGCATGTTAGCAATGGCGTGAAAATTTTGAGAAGAAATGTGTTCAAATAATACATGGGAACTTGAACCTGTTACACCATATTTAGTCAAATGTAGATAAGTTGGTGCCCATAGTGAACCAAGATTTTGGATTCATGGATGAGATATGTACCTAGGAAAAAACCTTCAAGCCTTGACATCAATAAAAAGGTTAAAGTTATCATACACTCATGGAAGTATATACAACTAATAAGCTTGATGATTGGATGGAGAAGATATCTATTAGTAATTAAGAAATGCAAGGACTACATGAGGATATTTAGAGATTAAGGGACCAAACTCAAGAGAAAATTTTAGAAGCAGAAAGGTACTATAACATTGCTTGCTTTGAGATTTTGAAGATGAGTTAAAAACCAAGCTCAACTTGGTAAATCAATGGTCCAAAAATTCTAAGGAACCTTTTAAGATGCTTTCTTAGATGAGGATATTAGGAAAGCATTCAAGAATGAGGAGGTATTGTTGGAGTTGGACACCAAACTTGAGGATTTTGTGGTAACCTAGATAGAGGTCAGAAATTACTAACAATTAGTAAAGGATAAGTATGGAGCTTTAGATTTACTAGAGGCTACCCAAGTAATAGAGATAATTAAGAAATTTAAGGGGAAACATCCAAACATCATTTTGGTGTAAAAGGGAAGAAAACTTAGATGCTATAAATTCATTTTTGACACTTGGGAAAATTTTACATTTTTGGAACCTGTCATCAAGGTGCACAGGTGCACTATTCATAGAGGTGCACAAACAATTTTGAAGAACCAGCAGTGCATTGACAATTAACTACCTATTGCTATTTTAAGAGCATTCCATGTATTGAAAACACATTTTGATAGCATTTGAACTCCCAAAAATATTCAGAGATGGTTAAGCTTCCATTTTTAGAGATTCCAATGACTCTCATATCCTCTTGCAACTTCCTCCTTCTTATCTACTCTATCATTCTTTTAAGTTATGTAAAGTCTCATACACCCATTAATTGATATAAAAAAGGGTAGAGACCTACTTAGCACCATTTAGAGACTCAATTTATATATAATTATATTTGTTTTATTAGTTTTTACAATGAGTTTCACTTTAAGTAATCTCTCTCCTAGCACAAAGGGAGGAGATAATTTGTTATAAATACATGGATGTAATATGTACTCCAAGGTGTTATTTGGATGCAATAATATATGATATTGGTGATCTCATTCTGAGTGTAGTTATTCTTGCTAGAGTGTGATATTTTTGTGAATACATTTTTTTGAATAATAATGGAGCCAATGATTTTATTATATTGTTATGATTGTACAACCTTTTAGTTCTAGTGTTTTGCTCAAGTTAACAAATTTTTCTGGTGTACTAAGCTGGAGAAAAGATCACCTATTGTTCCTACATAGTTTCTTATCTCACTTAGGCACACTTTCCATGGCCTTACAATTTGACAAGAAGTGAAACATCTTTCAACTATTATTGAGTTCCCATCGATGATTGCATTAGTGGAATTGAGAAGCACTACTCCTATTTTTAGTGGTTTCCTACCCAATCTTTTTGATGATTTAACTTGCAGTGTGTTCTTACTATGGCTTATGTCCATTAGGAATTTTCCTTTCAAGTTATTTTCTTTAATCTCTTACTACCTTATCTTTATTATTTTCTTTTCTAACACTTGGTTAAAATAGGAATTCATATAGTTGCATTGATAAATTGCATTCATTATAAAACAAAAAATACCAGAAATATATCTCTTTTGTGGTTACCTTTCCAAAACAATAGAGAAAAAATCTTATCTAAAATTGGTCAAATCAACAAAGGCCTCCTCATGAGCATACACATTTATCTTCAATTGAGCATATTCAATAAGTTGCAAGACCTCCTAGAACCTTGGAGTTGACCCTAGATTAGCTTTGCAAGAGAGGAGTTTGAAAGGATTTCTATCATTAAGCATCATGCAAAATGATTTTAAAAAAAAGTGACACTAGAAGGAGGGACTCAAACTATTTGGAAGAGAAAAAAAACTCAATGTTTTGAAATTTTGCAATTTTTAGAAGTTCAAAAAATTTCCATTTGAAACTGTTAGAAGGTGCCCAGGGGTGCACAGGTGCATTGTTTTGAGAGAGTGCACTTATTAAGAGGTGTAATTTTTCTAGAATTGATGCAAATTAGAAGAACTTGATCCACCATCTCTATTTCAACAAGCTTTAAGATCTTTAGATAGTGAACCCAAGTTCTTAGAACTCAGTCATTTTCATAAGCTTTGTAGTGACAAAGGACTGCCAAAAATTCTAACACTTCCATTCCAAATTTTATCATCTCTAGCTCCACCTCCAAACCAACTTCCATTCATCATTCTATCAAATCCTCCACCGATGGCCTCTTTTTCAAACATAGTAGATTGACCAATTAACTTACAAGCTGCACTTAATGATCTTACCAAGAATCCTGAGAAATTTTGCCGAAGGTTCATCAATGGAGAAATATGAACAACTAATGACCATATCAAATTCTTTATAGAAATATATTGAAAGAAATTTCAATAGGAGAATGTGGTCCTCTATTTATTCCCATATTCATTTGGAGAAGTTTCCTTTAATTGGTACGTGAATTTGCCACTAGGATGTATCCAAAATTGGGTTGCCTTTGAAAAGTTGTTCCTTGACCAATTCAAAAAATTTGTCAACTTGACTGTGATACATCCTTAGTTCATATCAATTATAATGGATCTAATAGAGACCATTTTACATTTCAATCATCACTTTCATATGGTTTTCTAGAGGTTAGAAACACTATATACTATACCAATTAAAGCTGCAATCTAGATTTATCTTAATGCTATGGACCATCTTACTGCTATCTTTCTGTGAAGGCTACTAGTTGCAAAAATTGACACAAAAGAAAAGGTCTTCAATGAAGCAATTACTTCACCAAGAGAGCCAATCTTAATGGAGGAGGATTGATGGTTCTAGTTCAAGTAACTATAATAATACTGACATATCCTGCTGGAACACTAGTGATGCCTAGTCAATTCATTCCAATGAATCCAGTCCTGCTACAATAGGCACTAGCTCTACTAGTTCTGGCCATAACCTACCTGGGATATGAACCTCCAAAAGTTTCCTTCTTTGAGAAAAAGACAACCTCTTCTGAACTAGAAAATAACATCATATATGAGATTGGTCAAATGAAGAAAACTATGTCTTAGATTACTAATGAATTAACTCATTTGAGATTGTTGCAAGGGTAGAACAAAAATTTTTAGAGAATGAATGCAACCCCTTACAACAAGAACAATGGTTATAATTACAACAAGAATTTCAATAGAAATAAAAAATGCAAGAAATAACAACATAGGGAACAATTACAATCCTCCAAATTGCAACAAAAACTTCTAAAGATAGAATTGATAATGGAATACTCATCCAAACAATAGAAATATTCCCACTGTTAATAAAAACAACATTCAATTTTTGGACATCTACCAATATGATAATATTCAAAATGCACCTAACAATGGCAACTCATATTTCAATGGAAATCAAGAAGTGAACTAGAATTCACAAGGCAATAATGATGATTTTTTTATGCAGTACAATGCTATGATGTTAGAATCTTATAATTCTCCATCAAATATTAAAATGGAACAACCAACTAGTGAAGAATTCACTTATTTGTTCAACCAATAATTGGATCCTCAACCAGAAGAGATGCTAGCTTTTCAAAATGACAATCAAAATACTTATAATTTACATAATCGAAGGGAACCTATGATTGATGGGATTCCTCTTGCTTTACATCCAACACCACCTGATCTGAGAGATAATAATAATCTAATACCTACTAGTGTACCCTATGTTGGGAAAAAGGTCAAGGGAATGTGCATACAATCCTAAAGAATCCTATATGGGAAATTGAAAAATATAGTGCAATGGAAGATCTAAAGAGGAACAAGGCTAATATGTCCATGCTTGATATGCTACAAAATTTTCTAATCAAAGGGAAGTAGTGCTAAGGACTCTTGATCATACAAAGTAAATGCCCATTGCAAACATAGTCCTCAAAAGACAACATCACAACAAGTCAATACTTATGAGGTATTGCCTATCATGTATAAAGATAAGGCTAAAGTGCCTCCTCTTTTGCTCAATCTTAGAATTCTTAGAAAGAACCTACACAATTGTCTTATAGATTCACAAGCTTCTTGCAACACCATGCCACTTTCGTTACCTCAAAGGTTGGGGTTTACACCTCAACCCTCAAATTGGATGGTGATACAACTCAACAAGATAGAATTAAAATTTATCGGGGTATTGAAAGATATTAGAATATAGTTAACTATAGACCCCCAAATTCAAGACATTATAGACACACATGTAGTTGAAATCCCTGAAACATATAGATTATTTTAAGTAGAGAATAGAAAAAGTGCTTAAAAAGATGGTTCTCAATTGATTTTACTCAATTATGGCTACCTTGGAAGGGACTAAATAATTAGATCAAGATAGATGTCGAGCCATAATAATCACAAAATACAATGCACATAATGAGGTAGTAGTCTTACAAGTTGAGCTAGGATCCTACAAAGTGATGTCACTTGACATAAATTTAGTCAAGAGACTCGACCATATTGATAAAGAATATGGGATCGCTACCCCAGAAGAAGAAATTGTCACTTAGTTTGTAGAAAGTATGGTTGTAAACTTAAAATTCTTAGGTGAGGAAGCAGACCCAAATATTTTTCTTCTTCCAAGATTCTATAGGTTACACAAAGTTAATCATTCAAATTTTGAATTCTCACATTGTTAGGAAGGAGTTTCTAAGGTACTTACTCAAACAATGCAATCCAAAATGGTCAAATTCCAAATGAGGTGCAAAAAGGAAAGTTCAATTTCTATGTGTACACCTGAATCTATGGGGATTAATGAAGAAGAAAAAGAAGATTCTAATGCATCATATAGTGACACTTCTTGAGATATTGGGGATTTATCTAATCCTTGACCTGGGATGATCAAAGTCTAGAGGAGAAGACATTTGTAAAAGGACAAGGTTGGACCTTAGTGATTGTTCATCTAAAACCTCAAATTGATAAGATTACCAAATTAATTAGGGATATCAAAGTCAAAAATAAAAAAATGCCCTTGTATCAAAGATAAACTATGGTAACTCACCAATTCCACCATGTGAAAGATTGTAATGGATCCCAAAGAATTAATATTTTAAAACTCAAGTGAAGGGAAAGCTATGTATGAATAAACAGAAGTCCAGAAACCCAAAAAAAAAGCCAATTTGGACATTCATGTTTGATGGCTCTAAATGCAAATTAAGAGCTAGAATTTTATTGAATTAATGAATCCCAAAGATAAGTCTTTTTATGCAGCATATTGCTTAAAATTTAGATGTACTAAAAATGTTGCATAGTATGAAGCCTTGATTCACAAACTTCTATTCACATTAGTGAAAGACACCAAAGCTCTCAATTGAAGGAGACTCTAAGTTGGTCATTAGAAAGGAGAAATCAATCTACTCTTGTAGTGATAGGAGACTACTTGTGTACTAAAAAAGAGTTTGGAACTTGTTGGAAGATTTTGAGGCCTTGGAAATAAGGTCCATTCCAAGGAGGAAGAGCATGGTATCTGATGCCCTTGCCATTTATTGGTTGCTGCCCCATCTATTCTAGATAAAATTATGAACTTCCAAGTCTTCCAAGATGACCAACATTTTCTTGAGTTTATTATGTGCAATGGCCTTTTCAAGGGATGAGATATTGATGATACTCCTGACAACAAACCTAAAGATGATGAGCTAGAGGATGAAGATGGGATTATAAATTTGAAGACCAATACTATTCCTAAGGGATGGTATAGTTGGAATGCATCTTGGATAAAAATAAATCAACTCATAGTAAAAGGAATGTTGAATAAAAATGAATTGAATAATGTGATTCATATAATCTAGGGATGAAAGAAGATCCAAAGACAGTGAGAACTGGAAAGATGTGTAGCCCTTAAGAATGAGAATGTATGCTTCATTTTCTTATAAAATACAAAGACATCATAGTACGGAGTTATGGATAATCAAGATGTACGATCCCAAAATCATCACTCAAGACATTTTGTTGAAGCTTGATGCCTAACCCTTTCATCAAAGATAGAGACTAGTGAATCACATAATTGGCCTTTGATAAAGGAAGAAGTACAAAAGTTACTTGATGCTAAAATTATCTTCCCAATTCAACATTCTACATGGGTTGCTAACTTGGTCCAAGTAAGGAAAAAGACTAGAGAAATTTTCCTTTGCATGGATTTTCAAAATTTGAGCTTGGCTTCCCAGAAGGATAATTATCCTTTGCCCTTGCTTAATGAAGTGTTATAAATTTTGAATGAGTCTAAAATGATATCTTTTCCAGACGGATATTCTGGATACAACCAAGTGATGGTAAATGAAGAAAATAGGTCGAAGATTACATTTACAACAAAATGGGGAACCTTTGAATACTGATGAATGTATTTTGAATTGATCAATGTTGGAGCCACATTCCAAAGAGTGATGGATGAAGCATTCAAAGGTTTGATAAACAAGTGCACAGTTATCTATATGGATAACCTCACAATCTTTTCTAAAGATAGGAGTACTCATATTGGAGACTTGAAACAAGTGTTCAACCAATATTGAAGGTATAGCATATCACTGAATCCTAAAAATTGTTCATTCAAGGTCACAAAAGGAAATATTCTTAGTCATATTATTTTTGAAGTTGGGATATCCATTCATCCTAAAAAGGTAGAAGCCATTCTTAATCTATCACCTGCTTATAGTCATAAAGAGTTGAAATCTTTCTTTGGAAAAATTAATTATGTACATAAATTCATTAGTGGATTTGCTAAGACAATATGTCCTCTTAATGACCTACTCAAGAAAGGAGCAAATACTGAATGGGTTCCTAAAATAAAGAAATGTTTTGAAGACATCAAAGTAGCAATCTCTATGACCCCAGTTCTTATGAGTCCAAATTATGATACCATTCAAAATCTATTAATTTTCTTTAGAAAATTCATGTGCCAAGATTCTTACTCAAAATAAAGACAAATAGGATGATAGATCTCTCATGTTCATGAGATACCCTCTAAAGAATGCAAAGTTGAAATATTTTAATCTTGATAAATAGCCTTTCGCATTAATAATGGTAATTAAGAAAATTTTCCATTATATACTCAGGTGCAAGGTATATGCAACTGTACCTATTCCTGTAGTTAAAATATTTCTAATGTAGAATGAATTAGCTAAGAATCAAGGAAATTGAATGGCTATATTGCAAGAGTTCTATTTGTAGATTTAACTAATGAAGTTAGTAAGAGGAAAAGGATTGACCAAGATGATAGTTGGTAATGAAAATGAAATAAGATTTGATGATGAAATCAACACTGATAATCAACAAAAGATCATAGTGTCTCAAGTGGATATTGATCAAGGAAGAATAACTGATGTTTGGTATCAAGATATTATTTACTATCTTTTACAAAATCAATACCCTAACTAGATGAATAGTTCCCAACAAAGGATTCAATATGAAATATGAATCCTATATGCTACAAGATAGAAAAATTTACAAAAGAAACTACAAGAGAATTTATTTGAAATGGTTGGGACACAACAAAGTGAAAGAATTCTTAGAACAATTTCATGATAGATATGGCACAAGACATAGATCAACAAAAGCTACAACTCACATGATTTTGAGATCAGGTTACTTTTGGCCTACCATCTTTAGGGATACATTTGAACATGTATGTTCTTGCCATATTTGTTAGACAAGTGCCAATAGAGAAAGACATCCAAATATGCCACTATAGCTAGTGTTTGAGGTACACCCTTTTGCTAAGTGGGGGCTATAATTTATTGGTCTAGTAAACCTACCATCATCTATAGGAAATATGTTCATCCTCAAAGCTATAGACTATTGCATGTGCTGGATAGAAGGTGAAACTTTTTGAAATTGCACAACAAAGGTGGTTATAGATTTCTTGGAAGAACACATTATCACAAGGTTTAGTATGCCATTCTTCCTTGAATGTTATTTTTCATCAATCTTCCTTACTTAATGGGCATTTGATAATTAGGTCATAATCAAGTTCTTCTCTAATTACTATCCGCAAGGAAATGGTGTGGTTGAGTCCACCAATAAGAACTTGATTACAATGATAAAGAAATTGCTACAGGAAACCCAAAAGATTGGCACACTCACTGAAGTATGAATTATGGATGGACATAGTCAGGATAAAAAAAAATGCTCTGGGGACATCTCCCTATTTACTCATCCATAGACAAGAACCACTATTCCCACTTAATCTCAAAATTCTAGTGTTAAAATTTATGAAGGGGTACACTAAGGACATTGATAGAGTTCAAATCAAATTAATCAATCTCTTGGAATTGGATGAGAAAAGAATAAAAACTTTGGAGCATATGGTGAAACATCAAGATTTCATCAAACTATGGTTTGACAAGTGGTCCACAATCAAATATTTAAGAATATCCAATGTTGTTCTCCTATGCGATGAGGAAAAAGAAAAGCTAGGAAGTCACAGTAAGTTTCAATGCTTGTGGATTGGCCCTTATCAAATTGTGGAGATTTTAGGAGAAAATACTTTTAGGATGAGTTCCTTATAATGGAAATTGTTCCTAGTTTTAGTCAATGGGAAGTTCTTGAAATACTACTTTGAGGCCTAAAGGAAGAAAACATTCCACAAAAAAAAATTCTGCAAGTGTGTTTACTTTTATTTGCGTGTTTTCTTTCAAAGTCATGTCTATCTTTTCCTGTCATTTTGGGGTTTAGGTCCAATCAAGATTCTATCTTGATACATTTCATAGATCACTTCTTATGGCTTCAATTTTTAGAAAGAGGTATTTCTTTGTCAAAGCATTCAGATGATTTTGTTTCTTGTACCAATTGAAAACAAATTCTACTTATATGTGTAAAGGACTTTTAGTCTTGAAATTAGAATTGTAGATTGATAGTTCTCAACACTTTACAAATTTAAAGATTGACTATCTTAGTGTTTTCACATCAAGCTTGACAATAGCAAGGGATATTTCAAACTTGCCAGTTCAAACAAAAGGTTTTTTCAAGGAATTGCTAAGATTATTGTTTGGCATGAGAGTTTCCAAAAGTTCATAAAAGAGGAATGTAGAGGTTATCAAACTAAAGAAAAGAATCTAAGAAATAACACCAATGCCTTGGTCACACTGTCTAAGCATGGCATATAGAAAAAAAGAATTAAAAAGATGGTGTTATGATAAAGATTTCAAAAGATCTAGAAAGGTAATCAGGAAATAGGGATATGTAGTCCAAAATGGCTATCCACTATCTATATAAATGGAAGAATCAAATGAAATATGCGAGCTTCATAAAGAAGAATCAAAAGAGATTACTAAGGACCTAAAATGTAAAATTGATAAACTATTAAGAGCCCTCAAAATAGATCCTTTCATCTGGTCAGATAGTAATTGATACACATGTTCTATGTAGATTCTTGATGAATGAACCGATGGAATGAAAGATTGTCTCCAAGTTGCCAAAATCTCATATATACTATACTTTGAAACAACA
This sequence comes from Cupressus sempervirens, assembly GCA_028749045.1. Classification (NCBI taxonomy): domain Eukaryota; kingdom Viridiplantae; phylum Streptophyta; class Pinopsida; order Cupressales; family Cupressaceae; genus Cupressus; species Cupressus sempervirens. The sequence continues at coordinate 156,674,230 of CM053791.1, read as the reverse complement.
AAGGAAATGAATACACTTTTCACACATTGAGCTTGAAGATTCAAGATTCTAAAGTTTTGACTATCAAGAAACTTGAAAGCTAACTGAAGTATTTGAAATTCAGTTGTCACTTGACACATGTTAGAAGAATACTTGCTAATGAAGAAATGCCTTTGTCATTTCTTCCTTTTTTTGGGGCTATTTGTTATGGTTTCACAATGCATGCCTGGTAAATTTTTGTCTCCCAAGCCCCTAGTCTAGGGCCTAGGTCATTTTTGGACTCCCCTAGTAGTCTAGATCAAGCCTTAGTGTCTGATTGGGAAGGTCTAGAGTGTCAAATCTAGAGGAAAAATGGAATTTCTAAGTGATTTAGTGCAAAAGTGGGCATTAGCACAAATGCACACCTTATTTAGGTGCGCAGGTGTGCTTAGGATGCAAGTGCACACTCATCTCCCTCTAGACATGTACACATGTGCACTTACACATGTGCACACCTACAAGGGTGCAAACCTATGTAGGTGCACACCTAGGGGTTGGGGTCTATATAAAACCCAAACCCCCCTCCTACACTTCACTTTTCTCTATGCACTCTTGACTAATCACACCTCTACACCTTCACCATATAATTTATCCCTCGACTTTTACAAAAAAATGTCACTTAAATAAGGTTAACACACACACTAATAAGGTGCAACATGCACACCTTCTCAAGGTGCACATGTGTACACCTTCTTTTTCCCTAAATAAAAAGAACATCTTTTGAACCTAAAAGGAAGTAACCTAAGGAAAAGGTGTTCATGTACATACCTCCTCAAGGTGCACACATGCACATCTTTTTTAATACTTCTTAATACATTCAAGGTGCATTAGGGTGCACACATGTGCACCCCATCAAGGTGCACATGTGTGCAACCTTTGTGCACAAAAGTCAATAATTAAGTTAATTATCCCTCACATACACTTGCCTCTATGCATGTGCCCCATTGTGCACATGCACATGTGTGCACCTCACCTAGGTGTGCATATATGTAGGTATGCAATTACAAGGTCTAAATGGTCAAATAGAGACTATTTAGTACACCTAGCAGACGTATAAGGGTGGGCTAGGTGTGATAATCTACATAACAGAGTTTGTAGGGCAAAACTAACTAGTTTTTGATTGCTATAGGTAGATTTGTGCTAGATTTTGATATCTTAGGGTTTTCTTTTTGATATAACTTAAGTTTCCTAAGCTAATATTTCTCTCTTATGTAGATAAGATGACATCATAATCCTCCTCAATGGAGGAAAATATTTCTTCCAAACCTATTGTCTTCAAATACCAAGGTGTATCAAGAAAATCCCATTTTCAAGATAGACATGTTGAGATCAGAGAAATTGAGCTCAGGCATATTTACTGAAATGCATTCCTCATCATTTGTAGTAAGCACAAGGAAAGGTTTGCCATGATATCTAGATTGATGTGTTTAGGCTTAGTCAACATAGCATCACATCTAATTTTAGTATAGTCATCAGAGTTTATTATGACCTTGGTGGAATGTTATGTGTCTGAAGAAAAGGTTGTCAAGAGTGTCATTGGAGAAATAGTTTTTGACCTCCAACCTAAAAATATTGAGAAGGTATTCTATCTCCCAAGAGAAGATTAGTATTTTTAGATCACATATGAAGGAGTTGAGAGATGGTACCAGAAGAATGAAAAGGAAGCCAAAGAGATAATTCAATCATCCTTCTTGATTGATAGAACAATTGTAGGCCGCAGAGTTGGTAAAGTGGATATAGCTCGAGGGTATATGAAAGATGATATTAGCCCCACAATTCTACTTCTGAGTAGAGAAATGGGAATCCTAACGGTTAGACATCTTCAAACTTGGATGGTCCACTTTATAGAGCCAATGAGGATGACAAGAATACCAATTGATTGGGTCATCGCTTCAAGAAATAACCTTGATAAACAATTGGTAGCTATTAAAACTGATCCCAAATTCTAAATGACATCATATTTGGTGTACCTATTAGTGATTAGAATGATAGACTACTTAGGGCTTTATAAGAAGGGAACCATGCAAGATGCTAATGCTTGGCCTTATGTGGTATATCCTCAACTAGTTAAGAAGAAACTCCTAGAGTAGAACATAGAGTACATAATGGTGAATGATAGTTTTATATTTGCAATCATTTGATTCATAGAGGGTGATTATACCAAGAAGATATAAGTGGAAGCAATGACCAAAATTATTGAGGTCAGTGCATACTACATTCAATTCAAAATATTTACTCACCTAAGGGTTGCCAATACATTAGAGAATCCAAAGAAACTCCTGATTTATCCATTGGATAGGGTCATTTTGTTGGAGATTGCTAGGAATCTCACATCTGCATATGATAGAGTGAGAAAAAAGCATATGAAGACCTGGGTATGGACCATGCTAATTTGTCCCTTTTAAGTTAAGAAAAAGTAGGATATTTCTACTTTTGATTCATACTGGGATCAATATTCATTGTAAGAGTACAACTCCACTTGCCTATACTTTGACAATATTGGGATTGTATAACACTTGATAGGGAAGTATTTTGTGCATAAAGATGCATTGGAGAAACACTAGATTAATGTGATAGGTGACTACAATATTTAGATAAGGGATTATTGTAGGATGACTCTATATTTTGTAGAGAAGGCTCTCAAAATAAAGATCCCATTAGAGGTTGTCGAGAAGGATACTAAGGATGTATTGGACCCATTATATAATAGGCATAAATTTTTTAATAGACCTATAATGAATGCAAAGATTGGAAGGGATGAGATCTCAAATATTAATCACAGAGCTCACCATATAGTCCAAGTGACAAAGGAATGGATCAAGAAACCTTTTAGACTTGATCCAGTTCCTCAAGTTGTTCCTCTTCAAGCTACAACATGCCCTCAGAAGGGTAAAGGTGCAAAATTCATGGTACCAACCTTCCTAGGTTAAGCCCCACTGAGGTTAGAAATAATGCATTAGCATGAGTAGGAGGTTGAGTATATCAAAGATGATAGAAGAGTTAAAAGGAAAAGAGCTCTAGAAAAGGGAAATAAGCAAATGACTCTTGTACAATCCTATCAACAAGAATAGACACAACTTGAAGAAGAAGAGCCCCAAGCTGACTGAATAGCTCAAGTTCAAGAAATTGAGCAAGCACTACCACAAGCCCAAGAGGAAGAACAAGTGAAGGAATAGGAAGAAAAAAAAAGTGTCGCCTATAACTATAGAGGAAGAAGCATCCCCCTCAATACCTAAAATTGAGACATAGGTGGCATTCCCAAAAAGGAGACAGCTAAAGAAGAAAACTAATCTGATTCCTTAGGTTCCTAAGATAATTCTTGAAGTTGAAGCAAAAGAAGAAGAGGATGAACATATTGAATATTTTCCCTTGAGTCAAAGGACTTGCTCAACTAGGGCTATGAAAGAGGAGAGAAGAAGACGCTTAACTAAAACTCCTCCATCTATTCTGAAAGAGCCTATTCAAGAGTCTACTTCAAAGAATGAGCAAGAATGGTGGATAGTTGATATGGATGGATAAGAAATATATTTCTTTGACCTCTTTGATTTTGAATTCATGATAATAGACATTGAGATGATGGGTGAAAATATAAGAGATACCCCTAGTAGTGAATCCTTAGGTTTGGACTAGAGTCAAATGAAGCCTCTACCTAAAGGATTTTGGGAATATCACCACCACCATTTCAAGATTTCTCATTATTAGACAAAGGCTATGCAACACCACTTCCTCATGATACAAAAATAGAAGAACAAGTAGTGGAGGAAGTAGAGCCCTGACAACTGCAAGTTGATGGAGTATCAAAGGAGGGGAAAATACTTGAAGAGCCTCAACAAACTCCTCATGATATAGAGGCTGGGACCTTAGCCCAAAAAATTATAGAGACTCCAACTATTGATATTTATCAAAGATATAAGACTCCAAAGAGGACTAATAAGGGGAAGGGGACTATAGTAAAAATCACCTCTTCAGTCAAGTACATTTATTCAATGGGCACTATACTAGCATGGCTAAAGAGGGAGGTTATATTTCAACAAAAGAAACACTTGGATCTAACTACTAATGAGTGAATGATAGAGCTAATTAAAGCCATCAAGAAACTTGAGCCACTTATAGGTGATGCATAAACACTAACCTTCATTATGAAGAACCAAGATCAAGACTTTCTTGCTCATATAGCTATTCCTCCTCTGCACACTGACACCAAGGAACTGACTCCCAAGGATTACCAAATCAAGGAGCTCATGTTTGGAAGGCCCATTATAGATACCAAAAAAATAATTATCACAACAAGCATGAAGGAGGTGTTTAGGTACATGGACCAAGATGTGTTTGAGCTAATTATGCCAAGGAAAGAAAATGAGCTTCTAAGAAGCTATTTGCATAGAGTTGTGGGCCTAATAGACCTAGATCATCCAAAGATCACTCTTTTGATGGCACTAGAGAGGAAATAAAAGGGAGCTGTATAGTTAGACCCATTTTTGGATGCATGTAAGCAATGACATGATAATTTCTAGGAGAAAGGTGTTCAAATAATACATGGGAAATTGAACTTGTTACACCATATTCAATCAAGTGTGGACAAGATGGTGTCCATAGTGAACCAGGATTTTGGATTGATGGATGAGGTGCATACCTGGGCAAAAGACCTTCAGGAGTTGACATCAATAAAAGTTCAAAGGTTTCATATGTTCATGGAAGTATATACATCTGAGGAGCTTGATAAGCTCGATGATTGGATAAAGAAGATATATGTTAGTGATAAAGTCATGCAAGGACTAGATGAGGATATTTAGAGATTAAGGGACCAAACATAAGGGAAAATTTTGGAAGCAGAAAGGTACTAATGCTGCTTGCCTTGAGATTTTTGAAGATGAGTAAAAACCCAAGCTCAAATTGGTGCAATCAGTAGTCCAAAAATTGTGAGGAACATTTGAAAATGCTTTTTTAGATGAAGATATCAGGAAGGCATTCAAGACTGAGGAGGTATTATTAGAGTTAGACACCAAACTTTAGGATTTTGTGAAAACCCAGATAGAGGTTAGTAATTACTAACAATTAGTAAAGGATAATATGGAGTTTTGGATTTAATAGAGGCTACCCAAATAATAGAGATAATCAAGAAATTCAAGGGGAAACATCTAGACATCATTTTGGTACAAAAGAGAAGAAAACCCAGATGTTGGAAATTCATTTTTGTTGCTTGGGAAAAATTATCATTTTTGGAACCTATCATCAAGGTTCAAAAGTGCGATATTCTTAGAGTGCACTCACAATTTTAAATAATCAATAGTGCATTGATAGTTAACTTCTAGTTGTTATTTTAAATGCATTCCATGCACTAGAAAAACATTTTGATGGTAGTTCAACTCCCATAAATATTTAGAGAAGGTTAGGTTTCCATTTTTAGAGCTTTCACTAACTCTCATATCCTCTTGCAACTTCCTTTTTATCTACATCTTCATTCATTGTTTTAATTCATGTAAAGGATCATACACCCATTAATTGATATAAAAAAGGGTGGAGACCTACTTAGCACCATTTAGAGAGTCAATTTGTATATAATTAGATTCATTTTATTAGTTTTTAGCATGATTTGAATTTGAAGAACTCTTAGTCCTAGAACAAAGGGAGGTGATGATTTCTTATAAATACATGGATGTAATATGTATTCTATGATGTTATTTTTATGCAATGATATATGCTATTGGTGCTCTCATTTTGAGTTAGTTATTCTTGCCAGAGTGTGTTATTTTTGTGAATGCATGTTCATGAATAACAATGGATCCAATGATTTTTTGTGTTGTAATGACTTTGCACCCTTTTAATTCTAGTTTTTTCCTTGTTTTAATAATTTTTCTAACATGCCAAGTTTGAGAAAAGATCATTTATTGTTCCTGCATAGCTTCTTGTCTAACTTGAGAATACTTTCTATGGCCTTACGATTTGATGAGAAGTGAAACATATTTTGGCTATTACTGAGTTCTCATCGATAATTGCACTAGTGGAATTGAGTAAGAACTGCTTCTATTTTTGTTACTTGATCTTTTTGACAATTTAACTCACAAACATTTTGTTACTCTAGTAAATTTCCATTAGGAATTTCCCTTTCATGTTATTTATTTTAATCTATTGTCACCTTATCTTTGTTATTTACTTTTCTAACACTTTGTTAAAATAGGAATTCATATAGTTGCATTGATAAATTGCATTCATCATAAAACATAAAATACCAAAAATATATCTATTTTGTGGTTACTTTTTCAAAACAATAGATCAAACATCTTATTTAGAATTAGTTGAACTAGAAAAGGCCCCCTCACAAACATACACATTTATCTTCAATTGATCGGATTCTAGTAGGTTGCAAGATCACTCAAAACCTTGGAGTTGATCCTAGATTAGATTTTCAAGAGAGGATTTAAAAAGAGTTCCTAACATTAAGCATCTTGCAAAATGAAAACTCAAAAAACTCCTAGTGGACTTCATTTTTGAATTGATGCATAACACAAATTGGTATAATGTGATTGCCAATGCACTCAACAAAAGGGAAAACTTGGCACTTTGGAGGCAATGGGATAAAGACAAATCATGTTGACATATGAGATGATTGATAAGATTAAGGAAGCTTTGGAATATGATTTTGAGGCATGGAAAATTAGTTTGAAAGACTATGCAGGTTAGAAAGGGTATTTTATGATCAATGATGTGATCCTATACTATTCCAACAACTAAGTCTACCTTTTAAAGTAGATAGATGTTCATATAGAAGTGCTACAAGAGTGTCATGATTTTTTTTTGGGTAGGCCATTCAGGATAAAAGTAAATAATGGTATTCTTGGAGAGAGGTTTCTAATGACTCAACATATGAGATGATGTTAAGAAGTATGTGAAGAATTGCCCCACTTGCTAGTAGGACAAAATCACTTGCCAATAGAACAAAGCGGTAAAGATGCAGCTTGTAGGACTTCTACAATCTCTTCTATTTCCAATATGACCTTGGACAAGTGTCAATATGAAATTCATCACATAGTTTCCTAATGTAGATGGTTTTTCTAGCATAATAATTGTTGTAGATTTGTTTAGCAAACATTCCATTTTCATTGTATGGAAGTTAACCTATATAGCTAAGGATGTAGTTATATAATTTTTCAAGAATGTGCTCAAGTTGTGGGGCATACCTTTGAACATAGAAAATGATTGATACCTAAGGTTTACTTCCAACTTTTTGTAAGATTTTTTCAAACTAGAAGGGAATCACTTATTGATGATTTTTGCTTTCCATCACTAGAATTATGGGTAGACCATGTAGATAAATGGTATTGTTGAAGATTACTTGAGGTATTTTGTTGCATCTGATTAGAGAAAATAGTCTAGATTTCTTGATGTGGCCTAATTCTCTTAAAATTTTCAAAAGAGTGAATATTTTAAGTATATTCAATTAAAATTGGCTACAAGAAAACAACCACTCACACTATAAATTGTGTTGGCTAGATATCAAGGTGTAGATGCCAATACTATCAAACTCTTGTAGTCATAAAATAGAAAATTTTATTTGGAATAGTTCTATTTGACACATGCTTCAAACAAAATAAAGAAGTTTGTTGACAAACACATGAAAAAGCTTGAATTAAATATTGACATTAATGTTTTTCTATTAATGGATCCAAATCAATTCAAAGTGCCCAAGGGGTTGAGTACTTCACTAGTTAGATAGTTTGATGATCCTTTTAAAGTGGTTCATAAGATCATCCTGATAACATGCAAGATAAATTTTCCTTTTCATTTGGGGATCCATCCTATTTTTCATGTCTCTCAACTAAGGAGATTTGGGGACCATCCCATTTTTCATGTCTCTCAACTAAGGCCATATCATATTGATGATGCAGACTTACTGAGAAACATTCCACATAGGATCCCAACCAATGTGATTGATAATTTGAACCTCCAAGTAATATAAGTTCTTTCAATACAAACCTACGGTAATGAAAAGAGGTTATTCCAAGAGTTCTTGGTAATGTTTGATGGGAAAGGATGTGAGACATCCACTTGAGAGTGTGGTGAAACATTGTGGTGCAATGAGGATATCATCACAGAGTTCCTTAAGGAAAGGAACCCTTACAGACCTAAGTAATCAATTCATGATTACTTCCCAATGCAATGGAAGCTTACATAGGCATTAATGACACTTATATTAGTTTAGTAGGGGAGTATTTAATGGGTCTATACTTGAGTTATCAAAGCTAAATCAATTTCCTTATTGGAACAACTGAGTTGAGGTATTTTATTATATTTTGGATGACTGGGTCCTTCATATTTGACAAATTGTCAAGAATATGAGTTTGATCAACATTATTTTTAAAGTATGGGTATCTTGGGTCCCATGGTAGGGTTCAATTTTTCTTGCATTAGAATCTTCATATAGGGGAAATCTAACTCCATGAATCATGTAACTCAATTATCACCTTGGAGATTACTTTGTATCCAACACTAGTGTAATTGTTAGAGCATTTAATTGATGTAACACATATCCATGTTAATTAAGGTGGGTAAAATAGGTCTCAACCTATCTTGCAATGGCTAGTTGGTTGCATATCCAAGGTTCCTCTATATAAGAAGGCCTATCTTGTTATTTTTATAAACATACATCAAGTATCAAAGGATTTTGGCAATAAAACTTGGAGCAAAGGAACAAAACGAGTTTCTTTTCTAGGAAATTCTTTGTAGCCATTCAAAAGTACATTTTGGAAAACATGTGACTAAAAATTTTAGTCACACCACTAATTTTTTAGTAAAACTAATCACCTTCTACTGTTTCATTACAATTTATACCTATAGGTGACTAAATAAGTGACTAATTTGGTCATTGGGTGAAATCTCAAGATCAACCAAATAGAAATGATTAAATAAATTGTCAAATAAATGAATGAATAATTAGTCACTAATATTTACTCATATGTACTTCCTAACTTTAATTTTATTTTCTATAACTCATTAATAGCAGTTAGACCTTCTCTTTCTTCCTTGTTAAATGACTCGAGGGATCTATTCACCATTTTGGGTTCTTCGATCAATATTGAAAACTAATTTAGTTATTCACTTAGAGGCATATCAATGAATGAGTATATTAATATTTTTTTTTCTTAATGTAATTCTCTTCTATTTACATTTCTCATTTGGATTCTCAATTATTTATTTCAATATTCACAACTAAAAGAATTCCTAGTTTATAAGCAGTAGTGAAAAACATATTAAAATATATTAACAATTTATTATTAATTAAAAATATATTTAACAACATATAAATTTTATTTTTCATAAAGTATGTGAAGACTTATATTCATTTTCATTTGGAAGGAATTTTAGACAATTGATATTTTTGCATGAAAAAGGATGGAATTTTTTTAGTTAGTTTCCCTTTAGTTAATCAAATATGCATTTTATATAGTTTTCTCTAAAGTTTCATATGTGCTTCAGTATGACAACTCTTTTTGTATGCATTTGTCCTTCCCAAAACTCACTACATTAGGTTTTAACAACTAATCTCCATGCCTATTCTTATGCAAGATGCCTTGTATTAAAATATTTTTTTGTCAAATTTTATAATTTCTAAAGTCTTTGGAATCCTAATATCTCTTTGTTTTTACAATTAGTATTACTTGAAAAAGGAGAAATATTATTTAAGAAGATAACACAAATTGGTTATCACAATAAATTATGTAAATACTATTTTTTTAAAACAATATCATTTCTTGTAACTTCTATTATTACTTATATTATTTTTATTTATTAATTATTTCAAATTGAAAAGAAGCCCAAAAACACATATTTTTTCATCATGGAGGGAAAGGAGGAATGGTGGAAAAGAGTGAAAAGACTATTATGCTGAAAAAGAAAATGAGAAATGGCAGAAAAGAGTCAAGAATTGTTAGGAAGGGCAGAAGATTTTGGAGATTTTTGATTCAATTCATCTCTAGAGACCTTCTAAGACTACATCTACACATGTCACCATTTGGAAAGAGTGGAAAAGTTATGAGAGCTACACACCTATTGTTGAAAATGAGAGGATCTCCATGTCAAGGTTGTAGGGATTTCATTAGTGAAGGTAATATCCATTGTCATTTTTAGAGTTTCCTTTTATCTTCGTTGACAAATTCTAGGGTTTCTTTATTACAGTGGTTATGAAAATCATTGAAGGAATTTATTTCATTTGTCTCTATTGTATTTGGTTTTTTAAAATTTTCCTAAACTTTTAATTTGGAATTCAAGTTTACTAACTAATCTTTATGGATGTATCAAGTTAATAATTGTATCTACTCAAATGGGTCCATCTCTTCTCACATTGAGAGGATCATTTTACTGAAAGGAGACCCCATTTCCCAATAAATAGGTTTGGTTCTCTCTAAGAATCCTAAAAAAATGCTAAAATAAACTCTTGAGCTCCATGAGCACTTTATATATGTAGTCTCTTAGCTTAGAGGTCCAAATAGTGAACATTCATATCTAATCATCTTTTAATAGTGTTAAATTCTGTAGGACTCTGGTCTACTTACCATGAGTATCAACATATAATCATCTTGAAATCATGTTCAAATCTAAACAAGACTAATTTTATTAGCTTGGGAACTATGTGAATCACCCCTTGTTTGGAATGTAATAACTAAGTGATTGCATATAATGTTGAAAGTTGGATTGATCTTAAGGTAAATTACTCTTTAGTTATCAAGGCATTGCATATTGATTTTCTTTTATGTTGTTTGTAGAGGCAATACTAAAGTCTTTGATGAGAGTAGTGGGTGTTAAAGGACTAACTCTTTACTACCTAAAGATCCATTTGTAAGTATAGGTAATATTTGGGGTGGTATAAAATTAGACAAAGTGGAAATTCTAGGCATAAGCTTTATGATTAATATCGATTCATACACACTATATCAATATACATAAGAAGAACACGCTTGTTTGTTTTCATCTATTTCAATTTTAAACTAAGTTAAAAAATATTTCAATTTAAAATTTCTATGTATCACCATCTGATATAGAGCATCTATTTATGTTTGTAAAAATATAGGATTTGTAAGAATCTTCACATTAAAACTATATATCATAAAATAGTGAGATTCATGATTGAAAGTTCAAGTAATTTTTCTTCTTTCTTCTAGGTTACTTCATTCCACTTTCTTTTTTCAAAATATATAGTAAAAATATCATCATATAGGATGGGGCAACATCACTTTAGGTTTCTTGGAAATGGACTCTCATGGAGGATGTGTTGTAGGTTTCTTTGTATAAGCATATAGGACATCTAAAATTCAAGATGCAAGCAATACTACCCCAAGAATAATGGGAACTAACATGACAAAGTAAGATTCTTCTTAAATGGTTGTCTTATTTTCATGTTATTTTTGCTCTTATGGTTGTCCGTATATCACTAATTACCTTTAATACAACATATAGGTAAATTAAAAATCTTAAATGTTTCTCTCAAAGAGTCAAAAATTCAAAATATAGTATGTTCTTACAAAAACACAACCAACAATTCTATAACCATTGGCATGGGGGAAGAAATCATATCTATGTGAGCTAGGAAAATAAGAGAGATTGTTTAAAATGTGGATTCTTTGACATACTCCTAGTTGAAGATGGTGTCTACAATAAATAGTGACAAGAAATAAGCTTGTTAGTTATAGTCCTTAGTAAGGAAAATCTATCCTCATTTAAGAATGTCAAGTTTCTTGAGCTTTCTCTATTACGAACTACAAGTTTCTCATGTTCAAGCCTTAAAACATGTTTTAAAAAAAACTTATCCAAACCTTCCTTGAACTTTTCATTATAGAAGTGCTCCTTTATCCATAATTTTTGAGATGTTGTGGAAGCTCTTTTTGCTTCTTAAATTTCTCATTGAAATTTAGGAACCTGTTTGATCAACACACTTCCTAAATTAGGAATAGATACAAAAGAAGAATTTTGCTATAATATATTTTCTTCATTGTGAATGTTTTCAGATTGGATTAATATAGGTTTCTCAACAACATAGGTAAAATAATCTTCCCAATGTTGAGGAGCGTAATCATTCGTATTGTCTTGCACATTGCTTCTATGGTTATAATCATCAAGACCATCACAACTTTTTATCTTAAAATTTGTTGATGTCAAGTTTATATGTTTGTCATGTGCCTTTGCAAAAGCAATTGCAACTGTCTTCTCCTTTTCTAACCTAGAAAATCTCTTAATGAGAATCTTATCTAAACTCTCAACTTGTTCTTTAGACTTTTTTTTCCCAATATTAGTCTATTTTCTTTCCTTAAAAGGAAAAACACCTATCATATTTGCATTCTTATTCTCTTTTTTATTGGCACAACCTTTAAAAAAATTTCTTTTGATCGTAGAGTCTTGTCTCTTCAAAATTTTGCTAATCCAAGTTTACTGTGCTCATTTGTACAAGATCTTATAGATTTCATGTCTTTCTAAACTTTAAGTATCATGCCTATTGCAGTTGCTTCCTTCTTATCTCTTTACAAGTTTGATACATGTTTAACAAGGACTTTATGAAGACTTTGTACTATGTGCCCTGACTATTGATGAAATATTATCTCATATCCTTTGTATGAATTTTTGGTTTCTACTATTTCTTTTTGTAACTTCAATTTATTCTTTCCAAGGATACTCCCTAAATTATGCATATTTTCCAAAAAAAAATTCTTTTTAGAAGCTCTAGATAAGATAATAGACTTAGAAGCTGCAACATTTTTTGCCTCTAGAAAAGAAATGTGATTAAATAATATATCTACAATGCTACAACCATTTTTCTTGTCATTTACTTCTACATTTTGATCTTCTAGAAAACCAACCAATCTACAAGTAGACACTACTTTTTCTAGAGATATAAGTTCTTTAGTGCTAAGGAGTTTCATCCATTCCCCCATTAGCTTCACCAAATCCTCAAATGCTTCAGTATTTGATGGAATATCTTTAGATGTTCTTCTTTCTAGTGGTGACCTACCAGCTTCATGTTTAGTATTTGGAAAACTATGGTTATCTTTCTCTTCATTTTATTTAAAATCAAGATGAGTGTTGGTTTCAAACATCCTTCGTGCAAGCCAACATTTTCATCCAATCCCTTGACAATTTATGTTTCACCAATGCTAGCAACACCTAGTGCATCTCCATTGTAGATACTAGAATTGTATTCATTAGCCCTTTCTATATCTAATATAGTAGAATCATAACATTGAGACAATCTCTTGAAAGCAACCTTAATAGTTGTTGAGACTTCTTTGTCCACCTCAAATGCAGTTTTAAAAGATGCAGTTATAGTATTACTTATTCCTTCTATATTATGAAGACTTTCTCCTTTGCATGAATGGTTCTAAGTTATTAGGTTATTCTTCATAATCAAACCAAGTGCTATTTCCTCAGCAAGATCTTCTAATGAATTTGTCTCTACTTTCTTCAACTCCTTTGTAGCTAATCAACAAGGAATTCTACATAGAAAAGGGAAAAAAGATGAGCATGGAATTAATCCTCAAGTGTTATAGAGTGCTACATTAGTGATAGTTTACAATAAAAAAATCTAAACAATATTATTACAACCCTACCCCGACTAGGATATGACACTAGGATGCTTCTACAAAATCAACTTTATGAGTTTTCATAGCTTCTCTCGCTACAACTTGCACTACATTTTTTCCCCTTTCAACTCTGGGTAATATGATGTTTGAACCCACCAAAGTTTCATCTAGGAATGCCATTATTCCCTCTACTTCCTAAAAGTAAAAGAAAAGAAAGAATATGAACATATTTGAAAGACTTACCTTCCTTTATAGCCACTTTAATGGATAGGAAATTTAAGATATACAACCAACATTTTGATCTTCTACTCAAGAAAAGATTTTTTTCTTCTTAGATGGAAACTAGTACAATGGAGACTTTTTTAAGTAAGGATTCTTGGTAATTCTTGAACCTATACATCAAGGACCTAGGCTTTGCATATTCAAATCTATTTTCACTATCTTGTTGGTCTTTCCAACACTAGATTTATTGATAATAGGCTTCCATACACCAAGAGATCTGGGTGTATTATGTACAACATCACTAGATGCGCATACACAAACTGCCAACACTATGCTCACTATCAAAAACAAGATGTAGAATTAGGAATTGTTTTTCTTACACATAATATAAATAGATTCCATTTTCCAAAATTCCCTTAGAAATTTCATTTTCCATAAACTAAATTTTATCTGGATGTTGCTCTACTTTTTCTAAATTTTTACATGTCCCTAGAGGGTTTCTATTGTAGTCTTCCCTACTTGATATTTCAGACTTTATATGAAGATACTCATTAAGGGTTACTTTCTTCAAATTATCTTCTTTGGCATAAATTGTTTAAATAGATGGTTAATATGGAAAAACTGGTATTTCTTATTTATATTCCATTTGACATTTAGGATGACAACTGTCATCAGTAGATGTCTTGGTTTTCATTACTGTTGAGGCATTCTGAATGACATTAACCTCACTAATAGAGTTCAAGTACTTTAATTCTATTGAGATAGATTCAATATCCTATAAAATGAATAAATATAATGAAACATATAGTATTAGTAAACCTAGGAAGAGAAAGTTAACAAGACTTTACTAGATTATGTCCTAGATAATAAACAATGATGCTTCACATCCTCTTAGATAACTTATTATAGAAACTTAAATTATAGGTACACTAAATCATTGCTCAAGAGATTTTTCTATTTTATATTAGATAAAAATCTTATCTTCCAAAATACAAACAACATAAATTAGATTGACTACCAATATAATTTAAGGGCCCTTTACAACTTACCATCTTTAAACAACAATTCTAATACATTTTGTGTGCTAAAATGTTGACACACTTATATGAGTCATTATATCCAAGATTTTTCAAGAATGAGATCTCAAATGGTGACTCATAGATCTCTATTCATTGAGTGCAATTGTTTTTAATGGAGGGCCTTAGTTTGATCTAGTTTGTGCCCTTGCAAGTATACCATAAAATGAGAGATTCAAATAGGGAAAGCAAGAATTCTTATCTCCATGATTGTCAAATATGCATGTAAAAGAATTTGCAAGCTAATCTAGATGATAAAAATGCAAAGCAATACAAGAAAGGAAATAACAATGTAAAGCAATGCAAGAAAGGAAATATAATCTATGAAAGGAAATAACAATGCAAAATTTAACTATAAAAACAAATATGACTTCAAGATAATATGAAAATGCAAGGATGAATCATGATGATGGAAGCCATGGATGCATGAGAGAAGAAAACAAGAAGAGAGAAGTTGCAATGAAGCTCCAATGTCCAAAACCTACGGCTCAAACTCCTTCTCCAAAATCTCTCTCCAAACCTACGGCATAACAAAACTATAACAACTAACATATATTATTCTTATTATGAAATGAGAAGGAGAGGGCTCCTTATATATTCAATTGTGGAGGTGGGAGGCTTCTCAAAACCAATATGGGATAATATCCATGTGAGACAATATTCCATCAATGAGAAAAAAAGAGCGTTTGACAATATTCCATTTTAATTAAATAGGAGCTATTTTATTTAACTGAAAGAGAAGTTTTATTTTAATTAAATAAGATTTATAAGAAGATGATCAAACCTTAGGAACTATTGAAATAATTAAATTAATTGCAATTTGATCAAGGAGAATGATTTGAATTGATTCAATAAAATATTGCAATGCATTGATTTAGGAAATTGATAAATTGAAGAATAAGGGCCCATAGTCTAGGCAACCATTTAAGGGTGCATACATTTTCTCCTCTTTGACTAATGCGAGATCATTTCGAGAGCCCATGTAGTCAAAAAATGCAATTGAAGTGTGAGGTCAATTTGGGATCATAAAACAACACAGATGTGCGGTCAACTTAGGACCACATTAGTATAAAGAATACAAATTTTTATAATACTTTTGTCTTGACAAAGACAAGGTTGTCCCATGTGGAACAAAGATTGATAAATCTAAATCAAGGATTGAAGTTTGATAGGTATTTCCCCCTCATGATCGAAATCAAAATGAAATAGATGAGAAATAAAAAATTGATAAATTTAATCAAATCAAACTAATGATAAGGTTATTGATGTAAAATGAAAAATATAAGGATCACAAAACTAAGGTAGATCATCAAGCATGAAAGATTATGCCCCAAAGTTGAATTAGAAGAAAAGAAGTGGGGTGAAAGAAAATGGAAGATAGAAGTTTGGAAGAAGAAAGATAATTTTCCTTAAGAAAGAGAATGCCTCAAAATCAATCAATTGTTTAAGATAGAAATTTTGATTGAGATCATGAAAGAAGATAAGGAAATGAAGATAAAAATATAACCATAGTTGATTAAAAGTCCACAAGAAAGATGAAGGATAACCATCTCAAACTCAAAATGCAGCCTAAAAATGCAAATTAACATGAAGTCTAATAATGAAAGCTACATGAAAATGAAAAGGTGTACTTGCAATAGGGAAACTGTAACATAGGATTTTGTGTTCATCATTTATGAAAAAATGCAAAGAAACTTATTTTTTTCATTGGGCCATTATTAACAGACATCGAAAAATCACACAATCATCACTAGTCACAAGTGTAACTATGAAGATATGAATGTGATTTATATCAAATTGGAATGTAGAAATATTATAACATAATCATCAAAGAAATCAAGGTCAAGATGACTTTGATGTTAGCTTACCCAATTTAATGTAGCACAAAAATGCTCACATCAAGGCATAGATGCCAGGATGACCACAAGAATGACTATGCAAAAATAGTCAAGGATGATGCCCCAAATCTCCTAAGTATTTCAAGGGGACAACAAGAGATACTCTAGGGTTTCAAGACCACACCCACATGGAGAAAGAAAATAAAAACATGCCCCATGTCCCAAGTCCTCTAGCTATGCATACTAGGGAGACTTGTTAGACAATAAAACTCAACAAAAATCAATAATAGTCAGAACACAAAGAAAAGATCGTGACATAGCTCAAGCATTTAGTGTTTGTGTCTAAAATTTGAAGTGTCTTAAATGATACTAAGTTTCGAGGATAAGGACTAAATACTTGCAAGTAGGTGAGACCACATGAAAAAACTAGGTAGGACCAAACCAATAAGTGTTAAAAAAACACTCAATGTCAGGGGTTGTATTAAAAAATACAATTGGGGGTGGTGTTGAAAAACACTATTAGCAAGGTGTCCTAAAGACTAATGTATCCAAGAGACCAAAGTCAACATAGTTATGCCCCATAGAAAAAGAAAAAGACCAATTCCAAACCAAGGCAACAAGTACAAGGCATGATGTAGAAAGGCTAAATGTTGAGGACCCATGCTAAGAAATAGGGGTGCAAAGGCCTCAAGTAGTGCCAGTTTCTAGGTTTTCACCACTTGGATCTTATTGTATTTTAAAAATTTTTTTAATTTTTGATTTTTGGAATATATAATTTTTCTAAAGATACATTTAAGTTCCTATTAGTAGATTTTCCCTAAGATGATTTTTTTTTTAGGACATTTTCCAATTATTAGAATCTTTGACAAGATATCATTTTTTGGATTTTTTTTGAAATACATCATTTTTTTGGATTTTTGAAATATATTATCTTTTTGGATTTTTGAAATATATCAAATTTTTTAAATTTTTGAAATATATCATATTTTTGGATTTTTGAAATATATCATTTTTTGGATTTTTCAAGATCAATAAATATTTACAAAGGATGCCCCCAGACAAAAAAAAGGACCAAACTACCAAGCAAGATCACATCATGTAGTCATAATTTTTAGCAAGGTGGAGGATAAGAGGGATCAACAAGCTAATAGAAGAGATGGAAGACAAGATAATGAAGGAGAATTAAGGGAAGAAATCCTCAAGGGAAAACTCCTCAATGGTACCCAAGCTAGGAAAAGAATGTCATGTAAAGCACATTTGGACAAGCAATGAAAAGCTAACATAGGATAAGTCATGAAAGAGTAATGCAAAAGAAGGAAATGATGCAATTAAAAGGAGTACAAATGTCAAGAGACTTCATAGCATCATGTTTTACTCTTTTATATTAAACGAAGACCAAATGAGAAAAGTATAGTGAAAGGCTAGAACGAATGGAGGAAAATAGATATGAAGGTTAAGCATGAAAGGAATGAAAGAAAGATCATTGTAAGATAGCTCACAAGATAGCCAAATGTTCGTGTATAGGTCAACATTTTCATGATCAAAGCGAGACAACAAAATGGATGAAAGATGTAGAAGAACTACACATGATGCTTGATTACTAGGTTTTTATCATGGTACTTATCCCAAGTGCCACAAGGGAGTGGTTTTCACCATAAGATGAATTTATTTCTCTTTAATTTTTCTACCAAGGTTCATGTTTCTAGGTTTTCACCAAGGTACACTTTCAATTTTTTCATTTTTTCTCTCTTTCTTTTTATATTTTTTTGAAGAAGGAAAGATTTTTAGATAATTCTCCTTGAAAGGATAAACCATGATATGATAAGGATTAAAAATAATATGCTCAAATATGTTGATAGGGAAATGAAGATGGAAGAGAAAAATAAAGGATAAGGTTTTATGCAAAGTGAGTGAGGTTGGAAGATAGGAGGAATAGTCCAAATGAGTAGAAATGTCAAGAGGCTTCATACCATTCTATTTTACTCTTTTTTATTAGATGAAGATCAAATGAGAAAAGGATAGCTAAAGGCTAGAATGAATGGAGGAAAATAGATATGAAGGCTAAACATGAAAGGAATGAAAGCAAGATCATCATAGGATATCTCACAAGATAGCCAAATATTTATGTATAGGTCAACATTGTCAAGATCAAAGTGAGAGTATGGAATGGATGAAGGATGTAGAAGAACTACACATGATGCCTAATTGCTAAGTTTTCATAATGATACTTATCCTAGGTGCCAAAAGGGATTGCTTTTCATTATAGGGTGAATTTATTTCTCTTTAATTTTGCTACCACAATGCCTATTTCCAAGTTTTCACCATGGCACACTTTCTATTTTTTCATTTTTAAAATCTTTTTTTTTTTGAATTTTTTGGAAGAAGGAAATATTTTTAGATAATGCTCCTTGAAAGGATGAACCATGATATTCCAAGGATTCAAAATAGCATGCTCAAAGATGCAGATAGTTACAGGAAGATGGAAGAGAAAAATGGAGCATAAGGTTTTACTCAAAGTGAGTGAGGTTGAAAGACAGGAGGAATAGAAAAATAAAGAAAAAAGATAGAAGATAGAAGGATTTGAAATGGTAGATAGAAAGGAAGGAAAGATCAACATCAACACACACCTTGAAGGGTGGAAATAGGATGAAGGAAACATAAATGAAGGAATACATGAAGGAATATGGTGAATGGATAGAAGAGGTTGTGGTTTAGGTGCATGGAATGGAAGAATTACTTTGGAAGAAGATGAAGTGGAAGTCTTTGGAAGCTTGAATGTCAACTTCACTTGTTGCTCAACATTAGACTCTTTCAAGAGAGAATTTGGAATCCATATAGTCATAAGCTTTTCATTTATTTTTGATGATTTACTGAGAATATCTTCAATGATGGATTTTGGAACCCATACATATTTTATAGTTCTCTTTTTAGATATCTCTTTTGACTTTATGCCTCTATGTTGATTAGAGAAGACATGGTGATCTTCTTTTTTAGATGGATTCTTGTATTTTTTAATTTTTTTTTGTATTGAACACTCAAGTTACTTCTAAGAGACTTGGGACTTATAGAAGAAAAGGAGGATATGAATGGTTTGGATGGGTGGGTAGCTAAAAAAAAATTCAAGGATGTGCATCTACATTGATATTGAGGAAAGATAGGAGATGGAGAGATGAAAGAACTCAAAATAGATGATGAATTAGGAGAGTTATGAGGGGAAAATGAAGGGACATAAGGACCCAAGATGGAATGAAGACATGAAGCCCTTGGTATTGTTGTAGGAAGTCCAAGGACAGATGTAGAAGATGAGAAAGGATAATCAATAAGTCCATCAACATCTATATGCAAACCAAGGACATCAACATTTTTAGAGTGAGTGTTAGGAGTTTCAATAGAATCATGAGCATCTTGAATAGGAGAAATTTGTTTGATAGGATTTTTTGGAGCTTGAAAAGACATAAGAAGAGTAGAAAGTGGAAGTAAACATGGAGTGGTAGAACAAGAAAATGGAATACTTTGATCTTGACAAGGTTCCTTTAGATAGAATAGGAATCAAACTTTGTTCACAATTTTTAGTAAGCTCAAGGGAAATAGTGGAAGTAGTGTCTTCATCATACTTAGGATATGGAAGTGTCATCTTTATGGAGATGAAGGGGTGCTTGATCTTAATCTTTCTTAACATTTTTATCTTTAGCTTTTTGAGAGTCCTCTTGACATGGAGCCACTTCTAAGGACAAGGGATAATATGAGGTTTGCATGATAGTATCTTGAGGAGATAGTGACTGACTAGTTGAAGTGAGCATAGTAGGCATAGCATCATATGAAGGTTGAGCATCTTTAGTCTTAGTAGCATGAAAAATGTTTGTAACCAACTGTAGATTAGCTTGAGTTTCTTTTGGAGGTAGCCCTTGGGGATACACATAATTAGTGTAGAAAGAATTAGGATCTTTGTTTGATGGAGGTATGTTGGATAGCTTTGAAGTTTTAGGAATTTCATGAGTGTTAGAAGAAGTAGAGGCGTCAATGAAACCATCACTTGGCATAGGTTCATTAACATGATCTTGCTCAAGAGAAGTATCCTCATCATATAAGCCTTTAGGAATTTCAACATCAATGATTCCATCATCGATAAGATCTTGAATTTTACATTTCAACATAATACAATCTTTAGTTTTATGACCTTTATTTCTATGGTAACCATAATAGTGAGCATATCTCCACCATGGAGGTTTTACCTCAGGTTCATAAGGTCTATAGATTTGTATGGTAAAGTAATTTTTTTTTTTGTAACTAAATTCTCAAGAACCATGTCATATGAAAATCCCAAAGGAGTAAAAGTTCTCTCAATAGTGTGTCTAGGACCATTTTTGTCATTCTCATATTGGTCAAAGATAGGCCCATCATGAAATATTGGCATATGCTCAAAGGAGTTATTACTGGCTTTATGAAGATAACTGATTTCTTGGATTAGAAGATTTAGACATTAAAGAAGATGATTCATGTAATGATGTAATGTTCTCTTGTAATAATTTTTCAAATTCATGTTTTATTCCCATTATGTGCTTAGTGAGATAAAGGTAAGCAGGATCATTTGTCTCTTCTATTTCCAACAAAGCTTGTAGCTCCAACTCTAGGAGTTGAAATTGCTCTTCCTTTGTAGCTTGTTCATCTAGGAAGGTTTTCCTTTCACACAAAATTTTCTTAAGTCTTTGGTGAGTTTGAACCAAGGGTAATTGGTTAAAAACAACTTGAGGTCAATTTCCTTGGTCTACTTGATATATTGTTGTAACCAACATGAAATAAAAGGTACTAGTTGATAGGAAAACCCTAAGAAACTTTAGTATCAAACTAGGAAAGTAAAAATTCTCACTTGTCCAAAAGAAAGATGATAAGATAAAATCTTTGCAATAGACATAAACCAACACTACCACAGAGGTTCCCACTACTTTGGGTGAATACCCTACCACATATATATTGGGAGGATGATTTACCCAAATTATAATTAATTATAATTGAATTTGAAAGGAAGTGAATGGACAAGAGATTACTATGACTCTTTGCGCATGTTATCAAAGAATCCAAAGGTTTATCTTCTCAACAAGGATGATTTCTAACTCACTAACTTCAAGAAAGGTCACTCATAAAATCATAGATTACTAATTCAAGAGGTAAAAACACAACAATCCAAGGTGCAAAAAAGCTTCCAATAGCAGGGTAAGTGAACTAATATAACTTGGATCAACCAAGGACTAGAAATGACAGGATAAAAAATTGAGAAAGGTTTTAGCTAAAGAACTCAATTTTATTATTTGTTTTAATTGATTAACTAGATGCATCAATATAATTTTATCATAAATTAGTTATCCAAGGTCTAGATGTATAAATAAAACTTTTCACAGCTTAGTGAATCCATAAAAAATTGATTCTTGTACTCCTTTATATAATCATAACTCAACCATTCCTCTAGGTGCTATTATCACATCTTTTGATCAAATCCTCTTCATCAATCAAATAAGTGATAGTACTTAAATAATATAAGCAATTGTCTTACTAGAAAATAGTAGGTTTGACATCAGTGACAGAAAAATGATTGAAGCATATTGATCATACTTGTATCAATCTATTATCAACAATCCCCCTCTTTAACGATCTTCTTCAATTTATTCTCAATAATCTCCCTCTTTGGCATTGATGGCAAACCAAACTGATCAACCAAATTAATTGGATTAAAGTAGTAAGACCAACAAAATACCAAAAAGAAAATAATTCCATATATCAAAATCTCTCCCTCTATCAGCAACTTCTATCTTCTGAATAGGTTACAAAACTCTTCAAAAAGAAAATAATTCCTTGTATTGAAGTTTCTCCCTCTATCAAAAACTTCCATATTTTGAATAGGTTGCAAAACTCTTCCTTATAACTCCCTCTAAATTTCTTCTTGTATCTCCCTCTTACTTGGTAGATGTTAGAATTTGAATTTCTCTTTCTTTTTTCTCTTGATTAGTGACCAACTCCCTCTTTCTTGTATTTTCCTTGATCATCAATTATCTCCCTCTTTAACAATAATGCCAAAGACTTGTCATCTTAATACGTAAATATGAACTTCTTCAATTTCTCCATCTATCACCTTACTTGTAACTGATTTGAAGTATTAGTTCTTTGGTTACTTTAGGTAGTGCCTAAAGTAAGATCCTCTACATCAATTTGTAGTATTTAAAAAGCAACTTTTTTGATGTAGGGCACTCCTTTTGTTACTTAGACAGCTTTTGATAGGGCTATCATGCCTAGTTTACCTCTTATATACTCATGAGCATCCTTAGGTAATTTTTTTGTGAAGATATCAACAATTTTTCCTTTAGTGTTAACATATTTGATCTTCACCTCTTTATCTTGAACTAATTCTCTTAAGTAATGATACTTTATTGCAATGTGCTTAGTCTTTCTGTGCATCACAAGATTCTTTGATATATTGATAGCACTTGTATTATCACAATAAAGTGTTATTGGTTCTATCATCTCTTTTTTCATACCTTTGAGTAATTGTTTGATCCATACAATGTTTGTAGAATTCACAACAACACAAACATCTTTAGCTCCAGTAGTAGATTTTGAGGTGCAATTTTTTTTCTTGCTAGTCCATGTAACCAACCTCTTGCTTAAGAAAAATGCTCCTCCACTGGAGCTCTTTCTATCATCAATGTTTCCAACTAATCAACATCAATATAGGCTCTTAATTCAAATTTTTCATTTTTCTTATAGTATAGACCATACTCCTTTATTCCTTTTAGATATCTCATTATTCTCTTTACATCGATCAAGTGATTCTCACTAGTATTAGCAGAGAATCTTTCAACTATCCCTATACACAATGCTATATTAGGTCTTCTATGTACTACACATTGTAATTTTCCAATCATAGACTTGTATAATGTTTGATTCACATCAACTGAACTTGTTTCCTATCACCATAGGTGTGCTTACTAGTTTGGAATCCTCAAATCCAAAAGTTTTCAATATTTCCTTGACTTATTTTGACTGAGTGATGTATATGCCATATTTCATCTGATATAATTGCAAACACACAAAGAATTTGATCTCTCCAAACATATAATTTTTAAATTCTTGCTTCATTTCATTTGCAAAATCCTTACCTCTAAATATGATACCATCAAAAAAAATTTCAGATAATAGAATGCATTTTTCCTTTTTCTGTCTTTATGTACAGATTTTTGTTATCATCAATCCTTGCAAATCCAATCTTCATAAGATACTTATGAAGTCTCTCATACCATGCTCTTGGTTCTTGTTTTAGACCATATAGAGCTTTATTTAATCTACATACCATATTTTTATTGTTAACATCAACAAATCCTTCTGGTTGCTTTATGTAAACTTATTCCTCTAATATACCATTTAGAACTATAGATTTGACATCCATTCGATAAACTTTGAAACTTTTATATGCACAATAAGCAAGTAGAGTTCCCACTCCTTCCATTCTAGCAATAGGGGCAAATGTCACTCCATAGTCAATTCCTTCTTCTTGTGCATATCCTTTGCAAAAAAATCTTGCTTTGTTTCTTGTGACTTCACCATTTTCATCTAGCTTATTTTTGAATACCCACTTGGTGCCAATCACATTGTCTTCTGGTCTAGGAACTAAAGTCCATGTTTTATTTTTCTTAATTTGTTCAATCTCTTCTTCCATGGCAATACTCTAGTTGACATCTTCTAATGCATCTCTTACTAATTTAGGTTCCTTCATGCTCAATAAACATGTGTCATTTCTCAATTTGTTTTTTGTCATTGGTCTAGCATCTTTATCTCCAATAATTTGTGTAGCAAGATGATGTCTCTTGACATATTTGGACAATCTTGGTTCAACACTCATTTCTTCAATTTGTCTCTTAGCTTCATAATCATTGTGTACATCTCTATTAGGTAGCTCAACATTTCCACTAATCTCTAAATCTGAATGTGTTTCAACTTCATTCTGTAACTGGGCATTTGAGTGTAACTCAATTCCTAAATGGAACTCAACATAGTATGTGACTTGGTAGTCATTGAAGCTCTCTATTAGTTTGCAGCTTAATTTGTGACATCTTCTTCAGTAGGCATACCTTCATAAGTGTATACAAATGATTTGTATTCTTCTAATTCTTTCATAGGTTCAGCCTCATGCACTTCTATATATTCATCAAAATTTACATTTACACTTTCCACAACTTTGTTAGTGTTAGTATTTTAACACTTATAAGCTTTATGGAATATCCTAAGAATATAACTTCTTCACTTTTTGCATCTAGTTTACCATTCCTAAAGTCTTTAAGAATGTAACATTTTCTTCCAAATACCTTAAAATATTTTACATTGGGTGAGTATCCATGCTATAGTTCAAAAGGTGTCGAATGAGTACCTTTCTTGACTTGTACATGGTTTAAGGTATAGATAGTTATACTTACAGCTTCTCTCTAGTACTTTAAAGCAACATTTTTCTCCATCATGAGTGTTCTAGCATAGTCCATTATAGACCTATTCCTTCTTTCAACAACTCTATTTTGTGGAGGGGTTCTAGGGGTAGATGTTTGTCTTTTGATTCCTCTATCATTACAAAAAATCTCAAACTTATTTGATGTGAATTCTCCTCCTCTGTTAGATCTCAAACACTTTAGGCTTTTACTTGTTTCCTTCTCAATTCTTGTTAAGTATGACTTAAACCTTTAAAAGAATCAAATTTCTATTTTAGAAACATAACTATCATCATTTTGGAATAGACATCAAAAAATAGCATAATGTACTTATCTCCTTTGTAGCTTTGCACTTCAATTGGTCCACACAAGTTAGTATGAACAATCTCTAGTATTTCTTTAGAGGTATGAGTTTTACTCTTAAAACTTGACTTTTTTGTTTTTCCTAACTGATACTGTTTGCACATTACATTATCAAGCTTCTTTAATAGAGGAAAAAACTATAACTTTTCTCATGTTACTAATACTGACCAGGTTATAAAAATTAACATGACATAACCTTTTGTGCTATAGCCACACATCACCAAATTTTACAACTAGACAAGTAGCATCCTCTATATCAAGATAGAATAGATTACTCCTAGTCTAATCACCCTTTTCAATAAATTTACCATTTGTGTCATATATCTTAGCAATCTTGTTCTCAAATTCAACTTCACATCCTAAATTATTCAGTTGTGACACACTTAAGAGATTATATTTAAGTCCTTCAACATAATAATCATTGTCACATAGAATCTTATTTTTGAGTTCGATAGAACCTTTTCCTTTTATCAAACATGGTGCATCATCATCAAATCTTACACTATTTCCATCATAATAATTCAAGGTAATGAACTTACTTTTGTCTCCAACCATGTGATGTGAACATCCACTGTCAATGATCCATCTGTCATTCTTGTTCACATAAGTCACTAGTGTAGTTGCCTCATCTTCATTAGATTCATCCTTCATTGCAACATAAACCACTTCATCATCATGTCTATCAAATTCATCTTTTGTTTCTTCTTTAGTAATATAGCAATACTTCTTTCCTTTGTCTTTATAGTCCTTGCTATCTTTATCTCTCCTACTTTTGTACTTGTCATCACCTCTATAGTTCTTCTTCTCTAGACATCTAGTAGCAATATGACCAACCTCATTACAATTAAAATAAATTATAGGTAATTTACCTTTGAACTTGCCTTTACCTTTGTGGAATCTTCTTTCCAGTAGTGCTTCAAGTTGTTCTACATCCTCCTCATCTATATCATGGTCACTGGACACATACTTTATCTTTATCTTTATCTTCTTCTCATTAGGTTCCTTCAATGGCTTCTTAGCTTTGAAAGAAGATTCAACATTTTTAAGTTTGTAATTATCAAAGCTAGATAGCTCAAAAGTAGTGAGTCTACTTACTAGACCTTTAATTGAATGATTATTTCTTGGTATGCATCTTAATTCTTGAATTGTAGAAACTCTAATAGCATATATAAGTAATAGTTTCCTTACAAATTTTCTTAGTATAGTATCATCATCTATTTTGCCAGCAACTCCTCTTATTGCATTAACAACTTCTTTGATCCTTGTAACATATTGAGCAATATTTTCACCTTCTTCCATTCTCACATAATCAAACTTACCTCTGAGACTTTTAGCTTTGGCTCTTAGAACATTAGTGTCTCCTCCATAAATGGTGGCTAAGGCATCCCACATTTTCTTTTCACTATCAAGACCTTTGATATCATCAAATTTGACATAGCTTAAGGAAAAGGCAATCTCAAGCATTGCCTGGTTGCTTTCTTTCTTCTTTTTCATATCTTACGCTATTAGGGCTCTAGTATGATCAACATGCTTAGTAGTAATGGTATATTGTGCATGATCTCCAAGTCCTCCAAGGTGTAGCTTCATCAAATTTTTTCATTCAAGAAATTTATCTCTATTAAGCTTGGGTACTTCTCTTTTGATATCTTGATCTTTGCACATCTAGTAGCTTCAAACTAGTCTTCTTAATTAGATGGCTCTAATACCAATTTTTGGAATAATTTAGAATAACTAAGAGGGTGGTGTGGTGGGAAGGGGTGGGGGGGATGGTGGGTGAATAGTTATCCAAGGTCTAGATCTATAAATAAAACTTTTCAAAGCTTAGTGAACCCATAAAACATTTATCTTCATGTATGCATCCATAAGATTATGTAATTACTTAAAACATGTAGGTTACTATCAAATCAACTTGCAAAAATGTAAACATGAAACATAATAGATTCATCAACACACTTGACACAATTATTTATGTGGAAACCCAATTTGGAAAAAAACCAACAGTAACATGCTACTCCTTTTCATTCTTTTGAAGTGATGCCTTGTTAAAGGCCTACACTGTTAAAGGTTACAATACACACTATTAAATGTGACCCTATTAGGAGTGAGCCTCGTTAGAGGATTTTAAACAATTCACTTGGAATGCCACCTGCTTAAAGGATTTACAAATGACTGTTAGGTCAACCTTAATCCAAAGGATTTACCTTAGACTGATACAATTATTATAGAGTAATAGTAGGCTTGATTTGATAACAACTTACAACTCCATTTATAGATTAAAATTTTTTGTTTATGTCCTCCATTCTATTTGGCCTTCATACATCTTAGCTCTGATAGCTTGTTTACCCTTCAAGCATTCATACCCTTAAGCCTTCTTGCTTAACATTCCAATGTAGACTCTTCTCTTAGGTCACTTGATGAAGCAAAACCCTTGACTCCTTATCTTCCTTAGGTTCTCACATATGACAACCTTTGCTTCTGACTAGCCATTTCTATCAAGAGGAAATTTAGATCTTCTTCCACTCATTCCCATCATCCAATGTGAGGTTATGATGGATTAGGCAGGATATAATGAATCTACCCTATATTTCATATCTCCTCTAGAAACTTCTCCATCGATCCTCTTTTAATTTTCCTAAAAATGGTTTACTTTGAATTTTGTTCCACCAACTCATCAACCTTATCTTCCACCTAGTTGACACAATCTAAGAAAACAAATTCATCAACTTAGATTCATTGAATTTATAATTTTTCAAATAATGTAGCCACTAGGAATTATCTATCTTTTGATGCTGAATACATAGTACATTGCTCAACATCCTCTATAAAATCACTTGACATGAACTAAAGTTATTGGTACTCAACATCAACTAAAATTTACTCAGTATCCAATTTTTTTCTCGACATACACTAGAATAGACTTTTACTCAGCTCCAACTATTTTTTTGCTCATCTTGCATTGACTTTTCTTGGCACCTACTATCCACTCAGTTAAGCTTGGCAGAAAAACCTTGTGTAACTTATTCTTCTAAACTTGCTTAGTGCAACCAACATTTATAACCTTAAATAGATTATCAATGCATCATATTATCACTATCTTAACTAATTCTTGTACTCCTTTACATAATCATAGCTCAACCTTTCCTCTAGGTGCTATTGTTACATCTTTTGATCAAATCCTCATCATCAATCAAATAAGTGATAGTACTTAAATCATATAAGTAGTTGTCTTACTAGAAAATAGTAGGTTTGACATCAGCGACAAAATAATGATTGAAGTATATTGATCATACTTGTATCAATCTATTCTCAACAAAATCCATCTTTAATAGTTTTCTTCAATCTGTTCTCAACATAATCAATAGGCAATGAACAAAGAAACCTTGCATATAAACAATAATAGTGTCTTAGTATGAATCTAATCCCTAGAACTACTACTATGTATGTGCTCAAAATGTTTTCCAATTATGCACATAGTCCTCGAAAAGAAAATTTGGGATGCACTATGGTTCTTAGTAATAGTCAACTCTAAAACTCTTATAATCTCAAGTGGGAAAAATTGGATCCTAATGCACCAAGGTTTTGACACATTCTGAGAATTTAATCAATTGGAAATGCTGAGGAGATCTGACAACCCAGAAAAAGACTACACCTATAGAGATTCCTTCCACAAGGACATTTATATAGTGGGTGTTGATACCATGATGAAAGTGACTACTACCACTTGAGGTTCCATCTACATGGTTTACCCAATAAAGGGAATGTCCACTATGGTTAACCCTCTCTAATCAAGTAAGTCTCACAAAATTGGACCACATGGGGACTTAGTTCATATTTAAGTGTTCCAAGTTTCTGATGTGCCCAAAAAGGAAGATAGCATACTCCTCTAGCCTCTTCACCTCACCAAATCATAACAAATAAATTCATTGACATGCTATTTTGAAATCACTTCACTGAGGTTTGAAAGTCCAACAACAATCACCACCAATCTCAAGAGAGAAAGTACCAACAAATGTTGAAGACAAACCAAGCAAGACAATGAAATAATATCAAATCCTTTCCTATCTACAAGATGATCTATCATCAAGAAGAGCTTCACATGTAAGGAACTTGAATGAATCCCACTCTCTCAAGATCACCACAAATAGTATTCATAGGGCCTAATTACTATGTGAAACATGTATGTAGGACATAAAATCTAGTTCCAATTTTAGAGCACCAATCAAAATGTGAATTACGAAAGCATGTAAAATACTCAAGCCAAGCACATGAGAGGTTCAATTTTAATTCCAAATCCCAAATATTATAGAGATGTATAAGAATACCTAAGATCTAAAGCAACACATGCTTATCACTCCATTGATCTAATGAACCAAGCAAGTGCTCCAAGCAAACAATACAAGATAGATATGTCTTATACAAAACCTAGGGTTAAATCTCAAAATATGATTGTTAAGAGTAATAATAACCAACAAATAACCCAAATAAAAAATCAAATCATGCATTGAACCATCTGAAAATTAAATGCAAGTTAATCATTAAATGACTTTTTTCTTTTAATTTTGATTTTTTGATGTAGTCAACAAGATTGAAACTATATGCTATAAATTTAGACCCAAAACCCTAAATATATAAAAGAGACCCCTATTTAAAAATAGAAACCTTTCAAAAAATGTCATAATTTTAGAAAAAATATTTTCATTTGTGCCCTAGGGACCCATTTTGTCAAAACAGATCACTTATTGTAAATTCAGTGTTTGAGCCCTCACATGAGCTCTAAACTAAAACACAAAGAAATGGTCCTGCTTAGATTTTAGATACCTTTCCAAAAATTTACAGTTTTTTGAAAAATTCTCTAATTTCCATCCAAAAATGATTTTTCCTAAAAAATAAAGAAAAAATTATAAAAATATATAAATTACCTTGGAAAACTTTGAAATTTTAACTAAATCTTCTCTAATATGTTTCCAACCTAAATTAAAAAATTTAGACCAAAAAACCAAGCTTTTTGGGAGATATGATCAAATATTTAAGATCTAGGGTTTTCCATCTCCAAACAAATCCACACAAGGGGGTTTAGCTTCAAAAATAGCCAAAACCAACATGTAAAGGTGGGTTGCCCCATGGTGGGCACCAAAAAAAGTGTACTAAAATGTTGACACACTTCTATGAGACATTATATCTAGGATTGCTCAAGAATGAGATCTCAAATGGTGAATCATAACTCTCTATTCGTGGAGTGCAAGAGTTTGTAATGGAGGCAATGGAGGCCCTCAATTTGGCCTAGTTTGTGCCCATGCAAGTACACCATAAAATGAGGCATTCAAAGAAAAAAAGAAAGAATCTAGTCTCCATGATCATCAAATATGCATGCAAAAGAAGTTACAAGCTAATCTAAATGATAACAATCCAAGAAAGTAAATCTAATCCATGAAAGGAAATAACAATGCAAGATTAATCTATAAAAGAAAATACGACTCTAAGATAATATAAAAATGCAAGGATGAAGCATGATGATGGAAGCCATGGATGCATGAGAGAAGACAAGAAAAGAGAAGTTGCAATGAAGCTCCAATGTCCAAACCATAAGGTTCAAACTCCTTCTCCAAAATTGCTTTCCAAATTTGCAGCATAACAATACTATATAAAATAACATATATTATTCTTATTATTCTTATTATTATCAAATGAGAAGGAGAGGGCTCCTTACATATTCAATTGTGGAGGTGGGAGGCTTCTCACAACCAAAATGAGATAATGAGATTTGATCTTTATGAGACAAAATTCCACCAATGAGAAAAGAGGAGTGTTTGACAAGAAAGTGGAAAGAGGAAATTAAAGAATCCCACTTAGAAATATGAGCATTTAAGTGTAGAGGATTTTATTTATTTCCTTTTTCATCACAAAGAGAGCTTTACGTAAGGATTTTATTTAATTAAAAGGGAGCAAGTTCTATAAATTAAATAGGAGCTATTTTATTTAATTAAAAGAGAAGTTTTCTTTTAATTAAATACGACTTAGACTAAGTCAATCAAACCTTAGGAAATATTGAAATAATGAAATTAATTGAAAATTGATCAAGGAAAATGATTTGAATTGATTTAATATAATATTGCAATACATTGATTCAGGAAATTGATAAATTGAAGAATGGGGGCCCATAGTCTAGGCAACCATTTTAGGGTGCATATACATTGAAAAATTGACCACTAGAGAAAGAATGTAGAAAGAGTAAACTTATGATTTAGAGAAACTGAAATATGCTTAAATCCCTACCTTTATATAATGAGAAAGAAAATTCATGGCTCATACATTATCAAACAAAAAGTGGGCAACACCTAGGGTGGGTTCTAATTGCATCGAGTGTGGTTTCTAAACCAAACTTTTATATTATGTCCTTCCATTCTCATATATGAAAGTGTTATAAAGAAAATTAAAAGAGACATTAGTTTCTACATAAATAATTGTTCTTCTACACAATTAGTTTTTCAGGGCAATGTGGTAGACCTTGCTTCTACACAATTTCACATCTAAAAAGTAGCTTGATAACTTTAATGGGCTCAAGCCTCTCTAAAAATAGAATCTAAAAAAGAAATGAGCATACCTTATCATATGTACATCATTATATTAAATAACTTATTTAAGAAGCTAAAAGAAACATTATTCATATCAATGCATTCAAGTATCATAAAAAAATGTATAAAAGTGATATATATTGCATCCCACTTATAGTCATTGAAGTCACCAAGTTAATATTATAATTGTAGCTTGAACTTGGGCACTCTATAGTATTGAGACTTTATGAATTTGGAGAGGATTATTATTTTGAAAGTTTAAGTTGTTTAAATATTTCTCAAGTAACATTCAATTGGTATACCACTTCATAAAAGGAACAAGTTGAGATGTATTAACCAACTCCCATAGAGATTGTAATACCATGACAATTATTATCATCACAAGAATTATTTAGTCCATACAATCTCTTATAAGACTTTTTTAGTCCATCTCATTTGAAATCATCATCACATTTATTATTTAGGATTCTATCTATTGTGTATGAGAATGTGAAAACATTTACAAAATGAAAAGAAGACAAATAATTAACAAAGGTACCTACCAATGCAACAAGCAAGTCCTCTTGAATAATTGCAATAATTATGTCACATCAATTTGATGTCTATGAAGATTTGTGTCAAATTCATTAACAAATCAAGTGTATTTAGGAATGGACACTTCAAAATTGGTGGTCATTATCTTTTGGTGTTGTTTTCTTTAATTGTTAAACATATGCTTATCCCAATGAAGCCACTCACCATCACCAACATACGAAGAATGGTGCATCCAATGATGGTTACAAAACATGTGAAATTCATATGGATCTTTTGTAGAAATGTCTATATTTTTTAAGGAAGATCAAGTAAATTCTTGGAAAAAATAAAGATTTATCTTTCTCCTACCTATGGAACCTAAATCGAGCTAAAAGAAGACTATTAAAGGTGGATTCACATAGAGGTTTCATATGTACTTCAAGTTAAAGAGTTTAAGATTGTTCAAAAATTTCATCATTTAGGCATTTTAGTCTTTTAAATATTTTTTGAATATATTTATGATCATTGCATGTTTGTTGTCAAAAATTATCTAAAACAAAAATCTTTGTAATCATTGAATGAGGTATTTGAATGAAATAATCTAGTCTAGTCAATTTATGCATGTATAGAAATACTCTTTACTTATGATATATTTATCAGTCAAAGTCTTCTACCAGATGTTCAAAGTTTATTGGTTGAGAAACAATATAGATAGCACAAGTTGTTCAATTAGAATATGCAAAACAAAGAATCTTACCTCTCATCATGAAGACCTTTAATATTTTTAGAAGTTAAATTATTCTTAAACTATGATAATAGACATTTGAAAGAATTTCCATTTATAAAGTCAACTCAAGGTTTAGTTGTAAGCTGGGAATGTATATAGTTTGGCTCTACACAATGATTTTATTGGACTATTATAATTTTAGATATATGGGTTGGACTAGGATCCTCTTGTTACAACATTTGTTTTTAGATTATCAGGGGTTCAAGCCTACTACAACATGATCTCCACACAAGGACCTATATCTATGCTCACTACTACATACTCTTCCCTTTGTGCTAACAACATGACTACTATGAAGAAAGGTTGAAACTTGGTCTCTACTATAAGGAATAAATTATCTTGATCACTTAACTAAACTCATTTTGATTCTTTAGAATGTTCTTCGAGAAAATGTCTTTTTTATTTTCATTAAAAGTACTAGCCTAGTAAAAGAATGGGTTTGGGAATAAGGTATGTTGTTATGCCATTTTCTTCCTAGGTATAGTTATGTGGATGGGTTCATGTTTTTGTCTAATATCTTTAATTATATATACATACACACACATGTAATCATTTGTAGATACCCACATTCATAATTTGGATGTGTGTGTGTGTGTGTGTCCCAATTCTAGAAACAAAGATTTCTATTGTTATGATCTTTAAGAAATTATGAATGCAAAGTATGGATATATGAGAGATGAGACTGGAAAAGGCTAAAGCTGCAAAGAGGATTCCATCTAGTATAAGAATTTGGATAATCTAGAATGTGATATGGAATTGAAGAGCCCCAAGGAATGGATGGGAAAGGGTTTATCATGTCAATAATTCTTAGTATCTCTTTCCAAATGATTGGATAGGGATGAGGCATAGATCACAATTTTATCTCTTTGATCCACTTGACTTAGGTAATCAAATTCCTTAGAGAAAAAATATTTCAAAAAGCATAGAAAAAACATTTTCTATAGTTGTGATTCATTTTAGTGCCATTAGACCATAGCATTTTCTTCCACTACCTCAAGCCCTCCATGCCTCTCTTTCTGATCTATGTTGTTGGTTTGTGTTTGACTTGGAAGTTATTTTTCTCCTAGGTTTGATATTGTCATGGTTTGAATATATGAATAATAGTTATATATATATATATATATATATATATATATATATATATATATATATATATATATATATATATATATATATATATATATATATATATATATATATATATATATATATATATATATATATATATATATATATATATATATATATATATATATATATATATATATATATATATATATATAATTAACATATAGATATATTTAATAATAAATCATTTCAATAATATTAATATCAATACTTCATTTAATAATATTATTAAAAAATATAGAATCCACTTGGATCATTGTTCATTTGGGCCAATTATGGGGTTGGGATGGGAAGGGAAGCCTCTAATATAGTCTTTGACTAAATGTTGGTATCCTTGTTTTCTTGTATATGGAGACACATTATCTATTGGGTTGTCAAATTAATTGTCAACATTATTTTCCTTCCAATCGACGAGGTTCAATGTCTGGAACTTATATTGTCAGAAAATTTTTGATAATAGTTTTTGACCCCTAATTCTCTATAATTGGTAAGCATTACGAATATGGTAAAATCCAAAGGTTATTATCATTTTTAATGTGTTTTATTGATATATTATTAGTTATTATAGGGTACTTCTGTATCACATACTTATTTTGTAGCATTTTGTCAAGTGTTTTCTTTTTGTTCTGACCTAGATTCTTGTTTGATTTCAAGGCCATTATTCATAACTTTTTCTCTAAATGTCTTCTTGAAAAAAACTCTAGTTAATTCTTTTACAAGTATGCCTATTAAAACATATCCAAATATTAGTACAATCCAATATACCAATTATAAATTATGCTATCTACATTGAGACCCATTTTCCATATCATAAACTAGAAGTAAAACATGTAACCTTGCCTAGGAAGTCCAATTTATTTCAAAAATAAATTCAAATGACACAAAAATAATTCCACATTATCCATTAGTGAGTATAGTTTCTAAATATTTAAGCCATTAATTTTACCAATACATAAATCATTGTATAAGTACAAATCTTTTTTGATAATACCATTGAAGGCATTTAAAAACTAGTCTTCACTTAAATCTTCATAACTTTCACAAATCTATAAAAAAACATCTCAAAAAAATTAAATGGAAGGTAATTAATGTATCTTTCTAATGATTCCATTTAGAGTTTTTAAACCATCCATAAATGTCCATACCAAATGCTGCAACATGACTATTTTCAAGAGTTCTCAAATTTGAAAGCAATAACTCTCACCAAAATGATCATAAATTCCTCAAACATGAATTAAATTACTCCAAAAAAAAAAGAAAAGGAATATTACTCATGATTCTATCCAAATATTCATATTTTATAGGGTTTCAAAGTCATACATGTCTGTACAAGACCTAGAACCAACAGAAAAACATAAAAAACCAATCAAAACAATAATATACAAAAGCTCCAAAATAGATCCAAAATGTTTCCTTCTTCTCCTTCTCATAAATTTATTTGGAATGACCATTAAAATGCTTTTATAGTGGTTTTTTTGTGGTTTATAACTTCCCAGCCACCCTATTACAACCTTTTAACCCTTTTTGCACTTTTTGTAATATTACAACTTAAGAGTTTTGCACTTACTTGACAACTTTACATTTATTGCCTTTAGGAATTACCATTGATTCCATTACATGGAATATCACATATAAACATATGGAATTACATTAAATAATTACAATATTTCTTGGGATCATCTAGAATATCTTTATGATTAGGTGCTTCTGCACCATACTCCCAACCTTGGAATATTTCCATGTCCCATGGAAATGCTCTGGTGAGAATTTGTAAAAAAAATTGTTGCCTCTTTGTCTTCATCTATTGATTAATGCCTATTCTTATTCCTCTTTATCCTTTAAATTGTGACTTATATCTATGGATTTCATGTTGGTTGCCTCCAAGGTGCATCACTCATCTAAAGCCCACTCCTCCATGCTGCTACAAACAACAACTTTTGTCCCTCACCTACAAGTCCTCCCTTGCCTCTCTCTCTAGTCTATTGGAAACATACAATGGAAAAACTCCTCTAGCCCTATACCATATATTATGGACCTTTTGGTATACCTCCATGTCAAACTATCTACAGTGAGTGAACCTGTATGTACAACCAATTAACTTCACAACAAGAATAAAAATATCCAACTCTTCCTGGTGTGGATTGTCTTCTATCTACATGCTTAGAATCTTCTAAGATTTGATACTGATATGATGTAGATAAATCCTACAAATAAAACAAGAAATAAGATCCTTTTTGATACTTTCATCATAAATTCAATGCGTTCATTATATAAAGGCATCTTATGAGGTAAAACACAACATGTTTTAGCACAAAAATATCAACCCTTCTCCATTTGCATATCTTGATATCTATATCCAATCCCAATATTCATAAATCCTATTCTAAATTTCTTCTTGAAAAAATCTCTAGTGTAATTGTTCCAAATTAGACATATTAAAACATATCCAAATTTTAATACAATTCAATACACGAATTACAAATTATTCTATCTGCATTGAGAGCCA
Source organism: Cupressus sempervirens (assembly GCA_028749045.1). Taxonomy (NCBI): domain Eukaryota; kingdom Viridiplantae; phylum Streptophyta; class Pinopsida; order Cupressales; family Cupressaceae; genus Cupressus; species Cupressus sempervirens. The sequence goes on along the minus strand of CM053791.1, from coordinate 156,637,177 downwards.
TTTTCTCTGTCATAAACTAGAAGTAAAACATGTAACCCTACCTAGGGATTCCAATATATTTCACAAAATAAATTAAAATGACACAAAAATAATTCCACATTATCCATTTGTGAGTCTAGTTTCCAAATATTTAAGCCATTAACTTTTCCAATACATAAATAATTGTATAAGCAAAAATCTTTTCTAGCAACACCATTGAAGGAATTTAAAAACTATTCTTCACTCAAATCTTCATAAATTTTACAAATATTCATTAAAACATCTCCAAAAAAGGAAATGGAAGGTAATAAATTTATATTTCCAATGATTCCATTTAGAGTTATTTAACTGTCTATAATCTGCCCATAGAATAGTAGGGGTACCATCCTAAACAAAGGATGAAGGGTGGATGGATGTCTAACAGGCATGGCCTAATCAGATAGATCATGGTTGAGAAAAGATGGCATAAATGACATGGAGGGGCAAGTGGACCACCTACCAAACAATGAGGCCCCCATTTTGGTAGCTATATCCCATGTTGAGTGAGTCATGTGCTGAATGCTCTTGCCATACCCTTCACGAATGAATAACTCAATATGTAGTTCAACCTAGTTTACGAGATTTTGAAAGCAATGGCTATTAGGCTTGGAATGAAAAACTCTTGTTTTCAGGGGCCCACATGATGAACATGGTATCCTCTCTCCTAGATGGTAACTTGAACAAGATAATACAATACCAAATGCTGCAACATGACTATTTTCAAGAGTTCTCAAATCTAAAAATAGTAACTCTCACCAAAATGATCACAACTTCCTTAAAACTAGATTAAATTACTACAAAAAATAAATAAATAAGGAATCTTACTCATCCTTCTATGTAAATATATATATTTTACATGGTTTCTAGGCCATACATGTTTGTACAAGACCTATAACCAACACAAAAACTAAAAGAAAAATCAAAACAAAAAATATAGAAAAGCTCCAAAATAGATCCAAAATGTTTCCTTCTTCTTTGTCTTCTCATAAATCAATTTGGAATGACCACTACAATTATTTTATAGTGATTTTGGTGGTTTATAACTTCCCAACCACTCTATTACATGCTTTTAACCCTTTTTGCACTTTTTGTAATATTACAACTTAATAGTTTTGCACTTTCTTGACAACTTTATATTTATTGCCTTTAGGCATTACCATTGATTCCATTACATGGAATATCACATAAAATCATATGGAATTACATTAAATGATTACAATATTTCTTTGGATCACCTACAATATCTTTATGACTAGGTGCTCTTGCACCATACTCCCAACGTTGAAATATTTCCATGTCCTAGGGAAATACTCTAGTGAGAATCTATATGAAAATTTGTTGCCTCTTTGTCTTCATAGCTTGATTGATTCTTTTAATGTTTCTTCTTTATCCTTTAAACTATGAATCCTATCTATTCAATTTATTTTGGCTGCCTCCAAGGTGTATCTCTCATATTAAGTCCACTCCTCCATGTTGCTACAAACACCAACTTTTGTCCCTCGTTTGGGAGTCCTTTCTTGCCTCTCTTCCCAGTCTCTTGATTACACACAATGGAACATCTCATCTATCCCTAGACCTTCTCCTATGGTCCTTTTGGTAGACCTCCATGTCCATCTATTTGTAGTGAGTGAACCTGCACCTATAACCAAGTAACTTCACAACACGAATCCAAATATCCAACACTTCCTAGTGTAGATTGTCTTCTATCTACATGCTCAAAATATTCTAAGCTCTAATACCAATATGATGTAGGTAGATCCTTTAAAAAAAACATATAATAGGATCCTTTTTTATCCTTTCATCATAAATTCAATAATTTCATTATATAGAGGCATCTTACGAGGTAAAATACATGTTTTAGCACAAAAACATCAACTGTTCTCCATTTACATATCCTAATTTAAATATATGATTTTGTTATTCATAATATATGTTCTAAATGTCTTCTTGAAAAAACATGTAGTGCAATTGTTTCAAATTAAACCTATTAAAACATATCCAACTCTCAGTAAAATCTAATACACCAATTATAAATTATGATGTTTGCACCAAGACCCATTTTCTTTGTCATAAACTAAAAGTAAAACATGTAACCATGCCTAAGGAATCCAATATATTTTACGAGATAAATTAAATTGACCAAACCAATTCCAAATTATCCATTTGTGAGTCTAGTTTCCAAATATTTAAGCTGTTAATTCTTCCAATACATAAATCATTGTATAAGCACAAATATTTTTCAGCAACACCATTGAAAGCATTTAAAAACTAGTCTTCACTCAAATCTTCATATCTTTCAAAAATATACATAAAATTATTTTGAAAAAAAAGGGAAATAGAAGGAAATTAACATATATTTCCAATGAATCCATTTAGAGCTCTTTAACCATCCATATGTATCCATACCAAATGGTGCAACATGACTATTTTCAAGAGTTCTCAAATCTGAAAATAGTAATTCTCACCAAAATGATCATTGTTTCCTCAAACCTGAATTATATTACTCAAAATAAAAAATATAAGGAATCTTAGTCATCCTTCTATCCAAATATATAGAGTTTACATGGTTTCTAGGTTGTACATGTCTGTACAAGACTTATAACCAACGCAAAATCTGAAAAACCAATCAAAACAAAAATATAATAGAAAAGCTCCAATATAGATCCAAAATGTTTCATTCTTCTCATAAATTGATTTGGAATGACCATTAAAATGCTTTTATAGTGGTTTTCGGTGGTTTATAACTTCCCAACCACCCTATTGCATGCTTTAAACCCTTTTTGCACTTTTTGTAATATTACAACTTAATACTTTTGCACATTCTTGACAACTTTACATTTATTGCCTTTAGACATTACCATGGATTTTGTTACATGGACTGTCACATAAAAACACAAGAAATTACATTAAATAATTAGAAAATTTATTGGGATCATCTACAATATCTTTATGACTATTACTTTATCCTAGACATGATATTATTTGTTTCTAGTTTTCATGTGCAATTTTACAAAGGAAATATACTTTTATAGAACCCTATAATCCATGGTATTTCCATGTACTGGATAGTAGCCTTTTAGAGTTGCATTGCCAAACTTGTTCACAATTTGTTATAAAGTTCCCCATTATGATAATATATGATTTTAGTTAAGTCTTCTATTTCTTATCTAGTTAATAATGAGAATCTCTCTTATCTCTCTTTCTTCATGTTTATTTCAATCATCGTGATTTGAAGGACATTGTATGATAATATTAAAATATAATGCTCCTATTATGAATATGCATAGTCTATCATTGCATCTTATTTGGGGAATAAAATAGGAAGACAATGAGGATAGTGAAGTTTAAGCACATGGCACTTTGAATGTTCATCCTTATTAGCTTAGTTAATGAAGAACTTTGATGCAAATGATGGTCAGCCAAAGTTTGGCTTATTTGTATTGCAGGTGGAACACATACTTGAGTATACCTTACAGAAAAGGTGGTCGGTCACCAGAAGAGGACAAGATCTTGTTTGAGGTAAATTTCAAATAAAAAATTGGATATTATTTTAGAGTAGTGAGGTGTAGACTATTTACTCATAGCACTATGGAAGGATTAATGCTCTTAATTTCATCAAACTCTTATGAATTCAAGCATTTTGGATCAACCATTGAGCCTGTAAGTTTAGTATTCAATAAAATTCTTTATATTAGTGAGTATGATTTGTGTGTGGGTCTAGGAGTTGAGTCCTCATAACATTATTATTATTTTGTCAATGCATGCACATAAACAATTTGGCAATAGATGGATAGAGATCACAAAAGTTGTTCAATGTAGGTTGACAGTAAATTTTCTCAAGACCATGATATACAAATAGGTTATATTTTCTTTAGGAAGGAATTACAATATCTAAATGTTGTTTAGTAATCCAAAAGTTCTTTATTACACTATTGATATTCTAAAATCTTAATTATTGTTGCAAGAAATTAATTTTATAACCTTTGTTATCATCATTATATGAGATGCACTTGAAATTTTTAATTAATTTATGTAATCTTGTGCAACAAGAAGTTGATTTTTGTGTGACCTAAGTAGGACTAACAATGCTACCAAAAAATGATTCAATTCATTGCATAGAAAGCTAGAGAAATGGAAATTGTGCAAACATAATGATGATGATATTGGTATCATTGTTAACAAAAGAGTTGTGCTTGAAAGAAATCTCAATAATATTCTATAAAAAATTAAGGTATAATTTCATGAAGTTGATTCATCATCAACAGTTGCCCATGGTGTTCTTTCTGAGTCTTACCATCTCAATATTGTAGGATTTGAGCAAATAAGCCAATCAAATCCATGAAGCCCAAGAAAACCTGCATGCAAAAAACTTGTCACAAAGAAGAAAAAGACACGAAGAGGCAAGGGTTTGATCTGAAAACAAAAAATTTGTATTTAGACAAAGAAAATATTATTCAACGGATTCAAGAATTTACAAAGAGATCAATCCTTATAAAGGAGATCGAAACTTGAAAAGGGCAACCTAAAGTCTAAAAAAGCTAGGTTGCACATTATAATTAATAAAATATTAATTATATGCACCTACGAGATAGCTTAAGAAAACTAGAGTAATAGGAAACTTATTTAATTAAATCAAAGTGATTTAATTAATAAGTGAAAATAACTAATTACTCTAACACCCCCTCTTAAGGGAAGCTCAGGAGGTTCGCTAACCTAGCACAACTATGAAAGTAGGAAAAATGGGTCTCGAAAACAAGGCTTGACCAGGTACCCAATACAAGGAAATCTTTATAAATTGGAGAAATAGAGAAAACCACATGGGAAAAACCCTACTCCAAAAAGAGATAGAAAAGAATGTTCCAAAAGATAGGAATAAAGAGAGATCATGAAGAGAACCATTGAAGCATGAAGAATCCACAAAACTCTATAAAAAAGAACTATTGATCTGTAGAACCTCCATGGAAATAGAAGGCATGAACCGAGAGTGTCTATATAGTAGATGATCCATCTCACTGAAATGCATAGGTAGCCAACTACTGCAATCACCTAGTATGTAGGATTATGTACTAAATGCATAGCTCACACTAATAAACCATCAAACCAAGGAAGTATTAGAACAATAGAATAACCCCCCCTTAATGTAGACAGGGGAAGGTGATAGGAAATTGAAAAGGTGGGCCAAAAAACTCCTACAACATAGGAACCAAACACATCGAGAGAGAGGTATAGACAACTATAAAAGAACATGTCACCAATACTGCATGGGGCAAATGTCATGGAAGGGACACTCACTTGAAAAATGAAGAAGGCCTAAACAACAATCAATTATCCCCCCATGGTACTTTATAGAATAATGCAAGTACAACAAATTATAATGATGAAAAGGATCCTAAAATGCAAGAAGTGGCACTTTATCTCAGTGCATTTGCATAAAGATGCTTACAAATTATATCAACAATGATAAAAAAAAACATAAGACTAGTATAATAGAAAGTACAAACGAAAACGAAGCATCAAAAGCAACAAAATTGATCCCCAAACCTGAAACAACCAAGACATCCACCAAAATGTAAAAATACATAAGACTAGATAAAATGTTCCTAGAGTAGAATCTATAATAAAAAATAGCATCACTAGAAAGAGTGTAGGAATAGCTTTCCAACAATATAAAGAAGTCCAAAATCAGAGATTGGATGCTCAAGATACCCCTTCCTGGAGTGCAAAACAAAACATCTCGCTTTGACTACCAAAACAAGAAAACAAACTACATCAAAACTTAAAAACACCTACATAAATACCTCCATCTTAGAACCAACTTTTTGGTGCATTTTTCAGATCGAAAAAATACTTTTGTATGCTCATGTTACAAAGAAAAAACCAACATGCCCTCTGAAATGCATGAAAAATTTATTTTTTTTAATAAAAAAAACAAAAAAAAAAAAATCACCTCTAGCCACTGTAAGTGGTGGTGGAGTAGTACTTTGGCCAAGTGGAGCGAAGATCTTGAGGTGGCCACACAAGCAAAGGAGGAGGGTGGGTGGTCCGTTGGATGAGGTGGAGCTGTAGCAACTAGTGAGCCGTTGGCGATCTGCGGGATGACTAGCAATTTACCATAGTCATTAACAGTTTAAGTGACTGCTAGTGGTTTATGCTAATTGAGGTAGCTGAATTTTTTTTTGCAATTTTTTAATGTTTTTCTCTCCTCAGAGTGCGTGCAGAGGTTGTACAGCACTATTGGGCAATTTTTTTTTGCCTCCCAGATCAATGTTGTCCAAATCGAACAAATTTTATATGGAAATAGGGGTTTTAACGCCTTCTAAATCCATCTATGATGTTTGTTTGGCCTCAAACTACTCCAAAAATTGGTGACCCCCTATTTTCTTAGAAAAAACATGAAAAAACACCAGATTTGATTTGCCAAACCCTTGTTCTCCCTTTTTCTCCAAATATCGAACAAGCTACAACAAATCTGGCTCTAACACCATGTAGGATTTGAGTAAATAAACCAATCAAATCCACAAAGCCTAAGAAAACCTACATGTAGAAAACCTGTCATGGAGAAGAAAAAGACAAGAAGAGGCAAGGGTTTGATTTGAAAATAGAAAAAATGTATTAAGATGAAGAAAATATTATTCAGTGGATTCAAGAATTTACAAAGAGATCAATCCTTATAAAGGAGATCAAAACCCATAAAGGGTAACCTAAAGCCTAAAAAAGCTAGGTTGCACATTATAATTAATAAAATATTAATTATATGAACCTACGAGATAGCTTAAGAAAACTAGAGTAATAGGCAACTTATTAATTAAATCAAAGTGATTTAATTAATAAGTGATAACAACTAATTAATCTAACAAATATCTCTATCTTATGTTTTAGGAAACAATTTTTCAACACTTCAAAGGGAATGAATCTTCAAAATGAGGAGCATGTAATAAGGAAAAAGTTGCTTTAGGAACATTTGAAAGAGGTGCAACAATTAAACTAGGAATTCAAGGTAGAGAACTAGATTCTATACACTAATCTAGAGGGCCTTGTTGGGTGGTCATTTTACATGAGGTCAATGGCAGGAATCCATTGCATAATTCTTCTCTTGAAAAGCTAATCTTTTGAGGATTAACTCCAAGGTTCAGTATTTGTCTTGTGACATACCAAAATCTGCTCAATTGAAGATAAATGTGATTGTTCACAAGGAGGCCTTTGCTAGTGCTGATTTAAACTCGAAATGCAGTAAATCTATTTTATGTCTCAAAATAACACACAAAAGTATTTTTTTGTTGTATTTTCTAATTTTTTTGATGAATACAATCTAATAGTGCAACTAAAATGAGTTCCAATTCTAACAAGGGGATAGCAAAGAAAATAACAAAATAGAAAGGAAATAACATGGAATTGAAATAACTTGAAATTGAAATCCTAAACAGACATAAGCTACAGAAAACAACACGCTGTGAGTTAAACATTCGAAGAAATCAGTAGGAAACCAATGAAAATAGGAGTAGCACTTTCTAGAATCCACTTATGCAATCATCAATGTGAAATTTCAATAACCGAATGATGTTTCACTCTTCATCAAATTGCAAGGCCACAAAAAGTGTTCTCATGAGAGACAAAGAGTTATGTAGGCACAATTTGTGATCTCTCCTCAAGCTAGATACATCAATGAAAATTGTAAATATTTAACAACCACCAGAACTAAAAGATCACGCAACCAAAAATAACACAATAAATCTTTGGCTCAATCAAAATCTCATGAATAAAATTTACAAAAACATGACACATTCAAGCAAGAATGACTACACTCTAAATGCAACCACTAAAAGCATAATTTTATTGCATAATAACGACAACCCTTGATACATATTACAATAAGGTATTTATAAAAAATCATCTCCTCAATTTGTGTTAAGAGTGAAAGATATATTCATGCAATAAAATGCTTCTAAAACATTAAAAAAAACTAGATATATACAAACTAACCATTAATTTGATGCTTAAAGGGACTCCATCCATATTTTATTCATTAATTGGATGCATGAGCCCTTTACATGTCAAAAACAAACAAAGCATGAGAGAGAAAGTAGGAGGAAGCCATCAATCAAAGTGAAAGTGCATGGAGGCACCAAAAATAGAAGTTGGTCCTTCACTAGGCATGTGTTGAAGTTAAACTGCCATTAGAATGTGCTCATGATGCATGGAAGATGTTATTTTTGGAACTAGTAGTTAACTATTGATGCACTTCTGAATTATGGAGCTATAGAAGTGCATACCTATAGAGCTAAAAACTTGTATGAAAATGTGGAGCTATAGACCTATAGAGCTGCATGAATATGTAGAGCACCGAACTTGCAAAGCTATGGACCTTGGTAGGCTCAAAATCTAAATTTTTTACTAAGTGTCAAAATTGAAATTCTGACATCTGGGTTTTGTTATTCTTCATCCCAAAGATATGTTTAGATGTTTGCCCTTGAATTTTTCTATTATCTCAGTAATTTTGGCTGCATCTAAAAGATCTAAAGCCTCATATTTATCCTTTACCTTCTATCAATAGTTGTCCACCTCAATTCGAGTCTCTGCAAAATCTTTGAGTTTGGTGTCCAACTCTAACAATGCTTCTTCTATCTTGAAGGCTTGCCTGATATCTTCATCACTAGATGCTTCCTCTAATGTCCCCTTGAAATTCTCTACTACTACCTCAATTGGAAATAGCTTCTCTCATTCTTCATCTTCAAAAATGTCCAAGCATGCATCATTGTACAACTTTTTTGTTTCCAAAATTTGCTCTCAGGCTTGTTCTTTGAGCCAATGGATCTCTTTGTGTAATGTTTCCATTACTTTATTACCATTTTTTATCTTCCCTATCCAATCATCAATCAAGTCTAGCTCTTCTCTAGTACATACATCAATCAAAGTGTGGTACCTTTCACCTTTTATGGCTTGTAGAGTTTGCAAATACTTGCTCCATGTCCGTACCTCATCCATGATACTGAAGTCCTACCCCAAAATTGCTACGATCTTATTCATGTTCTCTTGTGTAGCATGTAGTAACTTCAAATTCCGTATGATTGTGGTAACACCTCTATCCTCAAGGCTTTCTCACCATTCTTGACAAGCTCTCGAAAATGGATTTAGTCATACACCTTCCCCTTCTCTAAGAATGGTATTTACAGTCTCCTCAAGGCACTCAAGATCAAGAAGACCAAAAAATTCAGCTAGATATCCCTTTAGGATCTCAACTTTCCTTAGAAGTGTTTGGAGTTTAATCTCATCTTGCTCCATGTGCCTGAGAACCCCTTTGACTCCCATGGTCATCATTTGTTGGGATAAATCCTATGTAGGCCTTCCTAACATAACATCCTTTTCTTCATAATCCTCAAGAATAATGGCTTCTGCATCTATAACTTTAGGAGGGAGAGTCACTTGTGCAAATAAATCCTAGTTTCATATGGCAATGACAAATGTGAATGGCATTGCATCATGTAATAGAGACTCAGGTTTGTTCAAGATCTTTGCAATATCACAAATATCATCCTCTGAAGCACAGAACTAGGCTTAGCACTCCTCATTATATCCTTTCAAAACCATCCCAGAATGTGTTTCTCTACAACCTTAGCTCTTAATGATGAAGTGGTGTGTTCAAGTACCTCCTTCCCTTTATCACTCTTTCTTGGGGTTGTCTCTTGTTGTGAGGATTCTCCTTCTGTAACGTTAGTCTCTGTAAATCTTGTAGCTTGCTCCTCAAAATCTTTGGAAGGTTGTTATGCATATTCTACCATCTATCCCTCTTTTGATGCTTCATCAATAGCCCTTGGTTTTCATTGTTCTTGTGGTGATGGTTCCTTCTGAACCTATTCCTCTTTTGAACTTAGAGATGGGGAAGTTACTGAACCCTTATCTAACACCGTAACCTATGGTGGATATGGAGGAGTAATATTAGGACCCTATGTATCAAGCAGCATCTATGTCTAGTCTTCCTATTGGAGTTCACCTATAGGGGTGTCTCTGATCTTATCTCCAACCAACTCTATACCTACTGGCATGAAATCAAAATCCATCATCAAGAAAACATCCTCACCTCCTTCCCTTTGCTCATTCACCCACTGTTGCACTTTGTCTTCTGAAGAAGAGAATTCTAATGGTTCTACTTGGGTGGATGGTAGGGTACCCATGGTACTCTTTCTTCTTTCTAACTCTGCAATTTTTGCTAACTAAGTTCTTCTTTGTAGGGGTACCTATTCCTCCTCCTCTTCTGATTCTATTTCTTCGTCATCTTCTTCTTCCTCTAGAATAATTTTGAGAATAGATGGATTAGGCACTAATCTTCTTCTTATCCATTTCCTTTTCTTCATCTTAATCTTGTTCCTCTTATGTTTCTTGGACATGGAAGGAAAAGGGGGCTCTTCTTGTATAGGAGGAATGGAGGCTTCTGGAATCTCTCCCTCTTCTACTTGGCTTGGCACAACAGGAGGCAACTGAGGTTCATCCTAGATTTGAGAGGCTCTAATACCTTGGGACTCTTATGAGCTCTATTCATACTATTGAGGAGACACATGTTCTGCAACCTATTCTATCTTAATCCTCTCAGGAGAGGTTCTCTTCCTCTTTCCCTTCCTTTCAAGAGGGTGATAATATCCCACTCGATGATCAAGCTGGTAGACAATCTCTGGCCTAATAGGAGACTGGAGTGCAAAGATAGGAACTATGACTTTCCTTCCTTTACCCCTTTCTAGATGAGCATGTGCATGGAAGATTTCAATATTAGGAATTGGATCAAGTGGAAAAGGTTTCTTGATCCAATCCTTTGTCATTCTAATGACATTTCTCACTCAATGATTGATGTCATCTCCTTCCTCTCTATCAACCTCTACATTCATAATGGGTCTTTAACCAACTTTATCTACATTTAATAGGGGATCTAGTAATTCTTTGGAGTCTTGTAGCCTTATCTCATCAGGGATATTCAAATGGAGAGCCTTTTTTGGTAAATATAAAGTTATCCTACAATAGTCTGTAATGTGGACATCATATTTATTTGTGGCATTCATCCAATGATCTTCAATGGTATCCTCATGTTGGAAGTCCTTTCTTGCTAGGGTTTCCATTTTACCCACATTGTCAAAGTATGGCTGAGGAGAGTTGTATTCTTCAAGAGGATAGTTCTCCCATTCCCACTTCAAGGTCAAAATATCTTGTTTCCACTTCACCTGATATGACCTAATGACCAAGGCCATTCCTAGCGGGGCCTCCATTGCCTTTTTATCTTCTCATAGGTTGACTCAATTTTCCTAGAGATCTCCAATAGTATTAACTTGTCACTTGGGTATCTTAGGGGCTTCTTTGGATTGATGGATGCACCACCTACCTAAAGATATGTAAATGTCTTGAACTAAATGAAGTAGGCTTCGAGAGCTGTGATCTATGCTTTAGCTTCATTAGATAACCTCTTCCCATTGTCTCCCTCAATGAATTGAATGATCCCAAAGATAAACACATCATTTACAATTCTATACTCCTTTCTCTACACTGAGAGCTTCTTCTTCACCAACTAAGGGTAGACTACGTATGGCTAGGCATTAGGGTTGTTGGGACGAAAAATTACATGCTTCATTTTTAGTCCCATTTTAAAATTTTGAGAAATCAAGCCCCATAAATGCTTGTGTACTTGGCTATACTTGTAAAGCCCCAAAGGTGTTCAATGTTTCTAACACCTTTCATTTAGCCTGTCTAAGTGTTCCATTAAGTTAAACTGACATTCCAAGTTGTTTGGCAAAGTCCTATTTCAAGCATTTGTCAAATTTGCAATTCTGCCCTACTGTCAAATAGCGACAGGAGGCTGTGTTTGCCAATGAATATCTCGCACCCAAAAATGTGTCATGACTTGTCACTTTGAGATTGTCTAGTGTCCATAACTAAGAACCTATGTTTCATATTTTGAGTTGTTTTGAGTCCGTTTGACAAGGTTTTGAATCCCTCAAAGTTGGTTAGTTACTATTTTTGTGCTTTTGAACTTTGCACCTAATTCTAGGAAGTCCTGTTTGACCCATAATAACTTTTGACCAATTGACCCGAATGCTAAAATTCCTTTTGCGTTACATTATAGACATTAAAGACTTGTTATGTTCCAAGTTTCAGCTTATGAAAAATCCGTTTGGTTAGTTTTCAAGTGTGATTCCAAATGCAATTTATAAGTTTTAACTGGTGTCAGTAATTGTAGATTGATTGTAACCGCTATTCGTAATGTCATATCTTGAAACCTGTGATTGGTGAGATTGAATGGTTTGATCCTCTATATTGTTCACTAAAAATACTACAAGTGTGCTAGTTTTTAGAACTTGACAAATCTGTCTTCACTCTTTACTAGGCTCATTCCATTTCTAAAAAATAACTTTATGACATTGTTTTAAATCTGCAAAATCCAAGTAGCCCAATTTGAACACTTGCCAAATTTGCCCTGCGATTTTTCATGAGCCCAAATCATAGAATCATATTCTCATCATGACAATGTACCTGTGTCCCAGTTTTTGTTTCCCCATGTGCTCATATGCCCAATTTTTGAAGCCAATTTGTTTTTTGACATGTTTTCTTGCAGGTAAATCCGAGAAGGCAACTTTGACGGTCAATATCTTTTGACTGGTAATTTTTCATGAGACAAGATCTAGCAGGATGCAAGAATGCATAACAAAGACTTAGTGTATTCATTTTCAGGGCATGATTAGTTGATTTGGTCAGTTTGCAAAGCCAGTCAACGGACCTCCTGGCGCAAAAGTTGATAGTCGACAGAAAATGATAAAATAAGATTTTAATGATCAATTGATGATCGAAATCAATTCTAGTGGATATTAAAAGGTCAACAAATCAGTTTGAAAATATTAGTTGTTTGAACATGAAATTTTTTTTTTTAGTCAGACCTGCTTTGGGGCCCAACTAAGTTCACCTGATTGCATAGATATTGACTTAGAATCAAGGGGCCCTTATTTGGAAAATTGTTCTAATATTTGATAGTGATTGGATCCCACTAAATGATTTGCGAGCTTTATAGAGAACGCACATTGATACAACAGTTGAGTTCCTTAAAGTTTTTGATTTTATTCCCCTTACATAGTGGAGGAGAGATCTCTAATTATTGCCAAACTAGACATTGAATATGACACTAATTTGTAGAACTTTAATGCTACTATTTGCCAATAGATGCTTAGATGGGGTGTAGCACACTAGTTTGAAAACTATGACAAGTTTCACAACTCATGAAAATGGGGATGGTTGTATGTTAGTTTTTGCCGCATCAAAATATTCATTTGAGAACAAAGCTAGAGATATTACAACTATGTTATGCTATGAAATTTCTGGATGAAGTTGTAAAAATCACAGAGCAGTTTCATTCCCATGTGATGAACAATTTTCATCATCCTATTAGAAGGATTGCCTTAGCACAAGTTGTGGAAATATCCTTGTGTCTCGCAGCAGCCAATTGCTTGAAGCATGTAGTGGACATTGAATCTTTACTTGAATTTTCCAAGTCATAGTTATACTTTGAATGTTCAAGGCATGAAGTTGATTTAGTGTATGAGAGATTATGCCAAAAGTTTTTGACACTAAAAAAAATAGAATACTATCCACATTATGATCAAAAATTAAAAAATGCAGAGGAGGCACCAAGAAAAATGAAGCCTATAGCTCGCGTTTGACAAAGACCTCCACGCTGATTGCAAAATGCCACATAGAAAAGAGGTTAGCACCAATTGCAAAAGGCCTCACACTAATCAAGGAAGAGCAAGGGACGTGTGAGAGATAACACAAAACCATACGCAGTTCAAGCAAGCCACTATCAACATAAAGGAAGCTTCTGCCATGTAGAGTCACATCCATGTAAATTGAAGGCCCAACATAAAGACAAAGGGACAATTGGGCAGTCAATGAAGCCCACATTGTAACCAAAAGTAGATAAAAGAGATGCCCATGCTGGCTAGAAGTAGAGCAGCCACTAGTCAAACAAGAAGCCGCTGGAAGGTGAAGGAAGCAGTCAATGTTATAAATAGACCCTGCAACAAACAAGACACCCATGTTGTGAATGGAGTTTCACACATTTGAAAAGCAGCTCCACGCAATTGGAAAAAGGGGAGCCACCCAGCATAACAAAGATGAAAGATGCCATTTTAAAAGGAGCCACCAGTCTGCAGATGAAGGTGGGAGCTTTGTGTAGGAAGCTGCCCATATCAGAGGAAGAATCTATAGGGCACACCATGAAAAGACATAGCAAAAGTAGTGCCCACATTCTAGAAGCTGCTAGTGCAAGGTTGTTTAACCCAATATCCCACATTTGTTATGTTTAAAAGATTTTAAAACTTTAAATACAACTTTAAGCAATAAGAGTTGTGTCTTAAGAGACACGCCTTTTAAAGGCAGCAATCCATGGTGGGGGCCCTGTACCTGTGGATGACATCATCAAAATTTGGGGTCTTCAAAATTTTAAATGAAATATCAATAATGATGATATGGCGAGTTTTGGTGGCAAGGCACGAGATGTCGACACGTGGCGGAGATCTATGAAGGAGGCAAAACTACAATATGAAGATGCATGCTGAATAAAAAATGCGAGATTGCAAAAAAGTGCCAAGTGGCAGGCAGGTCCCGACTAGTGGCGAGGTGGTGCAGATGAGCAGTTCAGACAGAGGCACAAGATGCTGCCATGTGGTAGCATCTGGCGAATGACGCATATCCACAAAAATAGAGTTGCTCAGAGGTTAAATAATACGGGCAAGCGAGGAAGTGCCATGTGGTGGCAGGTCCCATCCTTCAATGATGTGGCAGATGTGCAGATGGTGGGCCAATCAAAAAGCACCATGTGGTGTTGGGTCAACAGAGATTTGACCTCAGATTAAAAAAAAACCAAAGGAAATATAAAAGAATAAAAAACATATTTTATTCTTTTCTCAAGGCAAAAATGTACGTCAGATTTTTTTAAATTTCCAAAGGGGATTTGTTCTAAAGTTTTAACTTTAGATAAATTTAAAATTTTCAAATTTTAAATCTAAAAGTTGCAGACTTTGAGTTTCTACCAGAGGGGTCATTTTTAAAACGAAGTTTTAATGGGTTTCCTGAAGGCCAGATAGATGATGTTATATATCACCAGAATCGGGAGAAGATGAACTTTTCAATTTTGGAGTCAATTTTTGCACAGGTAGTAGCTGGTTCAAGCTATAGGAGGTTTTCTTTCAGGTTCCCAGATTGCAATCGAATTCAGGTGTCAATATTCAAAATTATTTTCTAGCATGGAAATGACCTGAGTACAGTTAAAAGGAAGTGAAAATGAGATTTGAGGCAATTTTAACCATTTTCAAATCAGTTGAATCTCAATTTCATCAGTATTTCATTGAGGCAAATCAGATATTTTAGTGAATCAAAAGGCTTTCATCATTTGAACAGAGATATTTTCCAATCAGTTAGAGTGTAATGATGAAACAGAAAATCATATCAGATGGGTAAAAAGATGAAAGAGGTTTTTAGTTGCACAAGATTGAATTCCCAGTGGACAGATGTCGGTTTCAGTTTCAATCCAAGAATTCATCTCCTTGCTATATTATTCTTTCTTTCTTCCATTTAGAGGGTTCCAATTTCTGTGACTGAGAAACTAGTAGGTTCCAGTCTTTTGGAGAAAAATCTGCACATTACTGTGATACCAAGGTTTTGGATCCAGTTTTGGTTGCATTCCCATGACTGTGACACCATTTTGTTTCAGCAAATTCTTCTCATGTGAACAAAAATTAAGAAGTATAGTACAGATAGTTTTGATATGTTTGGTTGTTTCATGTTTTGATTTCAAGCACCTGAATGTATATTTTCGAAGAAAATGAATACATATGAGCAATAGTTTCACTAGCTTCATTTTGTTTCTTGTCTCCTGTCTCAGCAATCTATAATTCTTATGTGGTTTTGGAACAAAGATCTGAGACCCATTTGCATCCCTTTCAGGTTGCATGTTTGATGTATTTTGCAGTTGGACCAAAGGGCCAAGTAAATGATTGATATGTTTAACAAGGTTGCTGGTTACTTGAGAAGGATATTTTGTAAGAATGAGATCTGAATGAACATTGATGTCTGAAATCACATAGATAGATTTGATGTCTGGGTATACAAAATATGTCCTCACATCATAGATGTATGTTTTGGATTCATGAAATTGCCCAATGGATTAGGCACTGATCAGTTAATGGATCATTAGGTTTTGCTGCATGTTTGAGGATTTGTTGAACATCAAGATCAATAATCAACGCTTTTCCCTTTCATGTTGAAGAGCTATAATAGAATACCCTCACTCAGCTTCTAAGATTCCTAGATATGCATTTAGCTACTGTAGATTGATGTTATTTCATGAGTTATCAGGAGAAATAAGGGTTTTATCTGCTTCATATTAGATTCAGTGTATGCTTTGACAACTGGTACCATATAAAGATTCTATAGGTCTACCCGCCTAGGTTTTGCAGAGCCTGAAGAAGAAGAAGGGTCAAGCCTTATATTTGGCCTAGTTTCTAAATGGACATGTTGAAAATGGGAGTTATCTGCCCCTAGATGTGTTTTGTTCTTATCAGGGTAATTGAAAACTGTCAACATTTTCAAACACCAACAAGGGTCCTGCATACTACAGGATAGTTCACTGCCTTTTCTGCAAGTAGGTACAACATATACGAAGTCATATAAAACTTCTTCTTGTCCTTCACCATCCTCAGTTTCTCACACAAGTTTTCACTTAGTATGGTGGCCTAATCTAGTGGTATTGGGAGATGATTTTTTTGTTTTTTTTTTTTTTGCATTTCAACTTTTTGAGTTTTCTAATTTTTCATTTATTTATTTTTTTTCAATTTTTTCACTCTAAAATCTAGCTCTAATAGAATTTTTTTCTCTTGGCTCTCGAACTATGAGTTAGGGAATCAAAAAAAGTAGGAGGTCCCCATTCCTAGTGAGGAATGGGGCATGTGTTGTGGACACCACAAAAAATAACCCTAAAAAAAGGAAGAAATGACCAAGGCATTTTTTCATCAGCAAACATTCTTCCAACATGTGTTAAACACTAGCCAAACTTTGAACATCTCAAGCATCTTTTAGATGACTCTTCAATCAAAATCTCAGAACTTGAAACCTTCAAACTTAGTGTGTGTGCATTTTGTATTCATTCCCTTTGATGTGCCAAGATGTAGTCAATCAAATTTTTTTTGACAACTCAAGATAATCATCCACTTCTCCCAACTCATTCATTTGGGATCTCCACAAAGGCTTTCATCAATCAATTACTTGACCAAATGAGAGAATCAGTTCGAGGGCTCTTGGTTGGATGCCACGTTCTTTTAAATTTATGGCTTTAGAATAATTGCTCCACATCATTCAAAATGTTACTTTTGGTGGAACAATACTTTTGATACCAGATACTTTGTTTTGAGAATGTATCTTTTTCCATTTTAGATCTTTAGAATCTTTCAGACTTAACACTGCATTTTTCTCTTTTCTTTTTTTCTTTTTTTCTTTTATGTATCCTAACTATGCTTAGACTATGTAGTTAGAACATCGGTGTCATTTATTAGATTCGATCTCTTTTGAACACCCTTTGCGTTCCTCTCTTAGAACTTTCAGGAAAACTCTCATGCCAAATCAATGATCTTAGTAACCTTTTAGGGAGATCCCTCCTATTTGAACTAGTTGAAATTTGGATTATATCTCACCATCTTTGACTTAAATCAACAACACCTTAAACCATAAAATCTTTAGATTTGCAAAGTGTTGAGAACTTGGTGGTCTGGGCCTCTGATTTCCAAACTGAGAGTCCCCTAATTCCACAAGAAATATCCATAGCTTGGTTGGTATAAGACACACAATAATCTAAATGTTTTGACAAAGAAATACCTCTTTCTAAAATTGAAACCAAAGTGTGGTTAGTGAAATCTTAAGAGAAAATTGATGCAACTTTGAAAGAAAACACATGACTAAAAAAAAACACACAACATGAAAGCAAACACACTTGCAAAAATAAACACACTTGCAGTAATGAAAATCTAAGCTAAATGCGGAAAACAAATCTAAGTAAGTTTTTTTTTTTGTCTTTTAGGCTTCAAAATAATGCTTTAGAAATTGCCCATTTATGGGAAAGGGAAGAAATTCCCCCTGTACGGAACTGAGCCTAAAAGTGTTTTCTCCCAAAAATTCTACGATTTGATAAGGGCCTATCCACAAGTGTTGAAACTTGGTATGACTGCCCATATTTTCTTTTGCCTTATCCTAGAGTAGAACAAGGTCAAAAATCCTGAATGATTTGATCGTGGCCCTCTTGTCAAACCATCTTTTTACAACCACTTGATGTTTAGCCAGGTGCTCCAATACAGTTGTCCATTTCTCATCCATTTCTAGGAGATTCATCAATCTAATTTGAATTTTGTGAGCATCTTCAGAATACCCACTCATGAATTTCAAAACCAAAATTCTAAGATTAAGTGGGAACACTGTTCTTGCCCATAAACAAGCAAATATGTAGAAGTCCCCAAGGCATTTTGACTCTCACTCGATCTATCCATAGGGCATGTTTTAGTTGTGTATGCCAATCTTTAGGATTCTCTTTGAAAAAATTATTTTATTATTGTGATCAAGTTCTTGTTTGTAGATTCTACTACCCCATTTCCTTGTGAGTAGTAATTTGAAGAGAACTTAATAGTTCATTTATTTTCAAATTCCCATTGGGTTAAGAATGTCGATGCAAAAGCAAACCCATTATCGCACATAAGGTCGAATGACATTCTGAACCTGGTAACAATGTGTTCTTCCAAAATATCTATCACTACCTTAGCAATACAATTTTTGAATGTTTCTACTTCCATCCATCATGTGTAGTAATCCGTAGCTATAAGAATAAATGCATGTCCAATTGATGATGGTGGATTGATCAGACCAATAAAATCCAACCCCTACGTTACAAAGGGATGCACCTCATATACCAATTGTAGTGGCATTGCTGGGTGCCTCTCTTTGTTAGCACTGGTTTGACATATATGGCAATAACACACATGCTCAAAATTATCCTTGAATATCGAGGGCCAAAAGTAACTTGATCTTAAAATCATGTGAGTTATTGCTTTTCCTAAACCATGTCTTATACCATACTTTTCATGGAAATGTTCCAAGACATCCTTGGATTCTTCACATCCTAAGCATTTCAGATAAATCCCTTCGTAGTTCCTTTTATACAACTTGTTATCATGTAGCATGTAAGACTCACATTTCATCTTAATTCCCCTACGTTGTGAACTATTCATTCATTTGGAGCATTGGTCTTGTAGGAGATAGTAAAAAATGTCCTAATACCATATATCTATCACCACTCCTTGATTAATGTCAATTTGTGATACAACCATCTTCTTTTGATCATCCTCATTTCTTTCATCGTCAAACTTGAATTCCTTTTCATTTCCATCCTAGTTATCAACTATCATTTTTGGCAACCCTTGACCTCTAACTAATCTCATAGATTGAATTCTCAAAGTATGGCCATCCACTTTCCTCTCCTTTCACCAAGTTCATTATGCATTAAAAGCATCTTTATTGTTGGATTAGGTACAATTGCATATGCCTTCTGAGTATGTAGTGACGAAACTTCTTTATTGCCTTGATCAATGCAAAGGACTATTTATCAAGGTTTGAATATTTCAACTCTACATTCTTCAAAGGACAACTCATAAAAGCAATTGGTCTCTCATCTTCCTTTTCCCTTTTCTATGTTAGGATCCCTACACAAGAGTGTTCAAAAGTGAAGGAATAAATATTGAAAGGTAACCTGTAATCTGGACTCACCAAAACTGAGGCCATTGAAATGGTAACCTTGATATCTTCAAATAACTTCTTTATCTCAGGCACCCATTCCATCTTAGCCCCTTTCTTGAGTAAGTCATTAAGGGGACAAACTATCTCTGCAAATCCACTTATGAATTTTTGCACAAAGTTTATCTTTCTAAAGAAAGAATTCAATTCCTTTTCTGACTATGTGGAGGTGCTAACTTGAAAATAAACTCAACTCTATCTAGTTCAATGGATATTCTAGCCTCAAAAATAACATGTCCTAGGAGCTTTCCTTTAGTAACACCAAATGAACATTTCTTGGGATTGAGATATATGCCATATTTATAACATCTATTGAATACATGCTTTAGATCAGTAATATGGGTACTTTGATCTTTTGAAAAGATAGTCAAGTCATCCACATAGATAACTATACACCTGTTAATCAATCCTTTGAAAGCTTCATCCATCACATGTTGAAATATAGCTCCTGCATTAATTGGTCCAAAGGGCATCCTTCTATAGGAAAAAGTTCCCCGCTTCATTGTGAAAGTCATCTTTGGCCTATCTTCTTCATCAACCATCACCTAATTATATCCTAAGTAACCATCTAAGAATGAAATCATTTTTGAACCATTAACAATTTCCAATACCTCATCTAGTGAGGGTAGAGGGTAGTTATCCTTTTGAGATGCTAGATTCAAGTTATGAAAGTCAACACAAAGATAAATCTCTCCTATCTTCTTCTGCACAAGAACCAAATTTTCCACCCATGTGGAATGGTGGATGGGAAATATGATCTTAGCATCTAGTAACTTCTTTACCTCCTTCATTATCAGTGGTTCAATGAGAGGATTTATCGATCTTTGTCTTTGTTGGAATGGTTTGCCATCGAGCTTCAGTAGGATACCATGTGTGATAATCTTAGGATCATAAGTCTTCAGCTATTCATAGCTCCAAGAAATGACATCCTTATACTCGGTGAGTAATTTGAGCATGTCATCACTTTCCTCTAAATTGCATTCTTTTCCTAACTATACCATTCTTGGTTCTTCATTAGTACCCAAATTCTACGAGTTACATTCTTTGATTCCCTTTTCTTGGGTTTCCCTTCTATTAGTGCTGATTCATCATAGTCAAATATGTGTTCTAGTTCAACCATTTCTTTCAAAATAGTGTTAGTTTTTAAATTTAGAATCCCATCTTCATCTTCAAGTCCATCATCTTTAGGTCTGTCATCTGGTGTATCATCAATTTCTTATCCCTCAAAATGGTGACTACACATGATAAACTCAAGTATATGTTGATCATCTTGAAACACCTGAAAGTTTGTGATATTATTAGGGATGGATGGAAGAGTGACCAATTTTACTAAAAATATTTTCAACTTGGTTCTTTCAATTGATTGCAATCCACTAGCTAAGATGGCAAGAGCATCTGCTACCATGTTCTTTCTTCTTGGAATGGACTTGATGTTTAAGGTGTCAAAGTCATCCACTATGTCCCATACCTTTTCTTGTAAGAAAGTAATATTTTTTCATTGCAAGAGTATATGGATTTTACTTGTCATATGACCAATTGGAAATCCCCTTTGATTTTAAGAGCTATGACTCCTTTCTTCAGTGCAAAGAGGAGTCCTCAGATTAATGGCTTATGTTCTGTAACATTGTTAGTGCATCTAAATTGTAACTGATATGTGACATAGAAAGACCTACCTTTTGGGTTGACCAATTTGATATCTGCAATGGCTCCCATCTTGCACCTAGAACCATCAAAGTAGAGTGTCCAAATTGCATTTTCCTTGGGTTTTCTAACTTTATGCTTATTCATCCTTAATTTCTCTTTCACTTGAGCCTTGAATGATTGTTTCTTAGGAAATCATTGTAACTTTCCTCATGCAGGACTTGATGAGTCCCCTTTGTAATATGTAGATAGAGGAAATGCATTTTTTTCTTGATTATATTGAATTTCCCCTATTAGATCTTTGATTTCCTCAACTCCAGGTTCAAGATGAATGACTACTAAAGTCCATCTTTTACCTTTCACATATCATAGTCTTCTTTGGACTTTAATCATTCCTAGAGGAGGAGAAGAAAAACATCTACCATTGGAAGAGGTATCATTGTATGACATGTTTAGTTCTCCACTTTCTTCTTCAGTCTTTTCAACAAGGTGGGATAAGTTCACAGAATTTTGACTTTCTATGAGTTCATCAGTTGAGGTCTTTGTAACCTTATTTCCCATCATGTGGGTCAATACCTTTGCAACTGCTTCTTGACAAGATGAACATTCAAATTTAGAGTGACTAACTTTGTGAAACTAAAAAAATCCTAGAATGAGGAGGATTCTAGGATAAGCTTCCTCTCCTAAACACTATAAATTAATCACCATATTGTCTATGAATTGTGTCACAATTTTGCTTTTGGGTACTGACACCTTAGGTTCTTCATTTTGATCTTGAGATGAATTATCTGGAACCATATCCAATACCATCACTTTATATGAACCCAAATCTAATTGTAAGAATGCTATCTCATTCAAGGAATTTTAATCTATGATCATTGTTTTCAATTTGGGCTTAGCATCTATCTTGATTTGATTGTTCAATCTTTTCCATCGCAACCATAATTGAGTGAAGTCTGTAGAAAACCATCCTCTTAGACATTTCGTCCATTATTTTCATAGAAGTAACCCATATGTTTCTAGGATTTCAACCACATGTTATCAATAACATCTTGAATGTAAGGGTCAACTATTAACTATATCCACACATCTTTCAATACTCCAATGACTTTTACCTATATTTTATCCAATATATATCACCACTCGATTAGAGGGTTGAGGACTAACTCCTAGCCTTTGAGATATTGATAATGGCATTATGTTACATGAAGCTCCTAAGTCAATGAGGCAATTGTGAAGGTTCTTCCCATGTATCCTGATGATAAGAAAAAATGGGGGTACCTCAATTTTATCATTGAACATAATGGGCATCACTTCTATAGTCTTGTTGTGGCACTGTCTTTTGAGGGGCAACATTTGTATTGTGGGAAACCTTATGTATTATCCAATGTCTTCATGAACACTTCTCTTTGTTGTGGACAATTCTATAACATGTCAAACATGGACATATTGGCTTTAGTTTTCTTCAAATCTTCTCCTGCCTTGTACTTTTTAGTGGACCAAGTGGGTCAGTATTGTTGGTATATTCACTTGATTCTAATATTGTTGTCCTCCCTAGACTAGTCTTACCAGTGGCAGATTGTTATTTTCTATTGGATAAGGTGGAATTGGTTGCAAACATGGAGGAATCCTATATGTCAAGGGATCCTTTTTATTTATGAGATTGTATGAATTCCAATTGTCATTTTGAAAGGCGAACATCTCATCATGTTGAAGGTCTAGTTCTTGGCTAAACATGAAGGAGAATTCCTCATTTTCTTGTTGTTCCACTTGTGTATTCTGTAAAGAATAGAAAGATTCCAATAGCATAGCATTGAATTGAATAGGAGAAGGATTGTCATTTACTTGTGAGTTTTGATTCACCTCCTGATTACAATTATAGTATGAACCATCATTATTTGGTACATTTTGGCTATCATCATACTCATTGATAACAAAATATTTGACATTGTTGTTGTTGTCAGTAGGAATTCTCGCATTATTAGGATGAGTGTTCCATTGTCAATTTTTCCTTTGGAAGCCATTGTTGTGATCAGGAGGGTTGAAGTTGTTTCCTCTGCCATTGTTTCCTACATTATTGTTGTTATTCCAATTGAAGTTCCTATTGTAATTTTGACCAAAATTGTTGTTGTAGGGGCTAGTGTTATTTCTTTGGAAGTTGTTACCTTGTCCTTGTGACAATCTAAGACATGTTAGCTCATTGTTCATCTATGACATAGTCTTTTTCATTTGACCAACTTTCGAAATAAGATTATTATCTGTTTCCATAGGAACCATTGCTTTCTGTTGAAACAAAGCTATTTTTGCAGGCTCATACCTTGGATATGTTATCGCTTGAGTTTGTGGTGTAGGTGCCTGCTATAATGGAATTGGGTTCATAAGTATGAACTGGCTAGGCACTATGGGTGCTCTCACAGGGTATATTGGTATTGTAGGGACTTCTTGTGCTAGAAGCATCATTCCTCCTCCATTAGGATTGGCTTGCTTCATAAACATGATTGATTCTGCAAAGACTTTATCCAATGTGTCAATATTTGGTGTAGGAAGTCTTCTCAGAAAGATTGTTGTAAGAGGATCCATAACATCCAGATAAATTTGAATAGCAACTTCAACTAGTATGGTGTATGGTGTTTCCAACTTGTGGTAGGCCATATGAAAGCAATGGTTGAAGCTTGAAACTATCTTAGTTGGGTCCCTTTTTATTGATATGAATTGTTGATGTATCACATCTGGATTGATGAATGTTTTGAATTATTCCAAAAACAATTTTTCGAATGTATCCCAATCTCCAATGCATTTAGGTGGTAAATTGATGTACCAGTTGAAGGCAGTTTCTCCCAAAGAGTAGGGAAATAAAAAAAGAACCACATCCTCATTAGTAACTTTTTTTCAGTTGTAAATTTCCTTGAATACCTTGACATTATCTTCAGTAGTTCGAGTCTCACCATAGATGAATCTAGGGAAAAACTTCTCGAGATTCTTAGGGAGGTCATGGAGTGCACCTCTCAAGTTTATTGGTGAGTCTACAACATTTTTGAAAAATTCCATTGGAGGTTTTGGTGGACCTAACATTGGTTGTTGAGGAGTAGCTATCAAAATATGTGATGGTTCACTAGGTGGTTGGAGTGGAGGTGGAGTTGAAGAAGATGATGAAAGTTCGAATGGAAGTGGTTAAACTCGAGACATTCCCTTGTCACTACATGGTTTATGGAAGTGGGTAACCTCAAGAAACTCATGTGTACTTGGTGTAGACATTAATGCTCACTAAAATGGGGATTTTGGATCAATATCCTCTAGCTTGCACCAATTCTAGAAAAAAATCTCACCTCTCTACAGAGGTACACTTTCTCACCTCTCTGAATTTTGCACACCACAAAGTTTTGTGCACCTACACACCTATGAAGCTAGGGACCTATGAAGTTGCATAGTTGCAGACCTATGGACCTACATATCTATAAAGCTATAGAGTTGCAAACTTGAGTTTGTCAAAAACTCAAGAAAATTTTCTAAACTTTTGTGAAGCATAGATTATTGTAGAAGTGTAGAATTTTGAAACTTTAACAAATTTTCTTCTTTTCTGGGAGTCAAAAGGGGGGCCCTCCTAGCACCACTTCTATTGGGTGGTCATTTTATATGAGGTCAATGATGGGAATCCATTGCATAATTCTTCTCTTGAAATGCTAATCTTTTGAGGATCAACTCTAAGGTTTAGTATTTGTCTTGCAACATACCAAAATCCACTTAATTGAAGATAAATGTGATCGTTCATGAGGAGGCTGTTGCTGTTTCTAATTTAAACATAGAATGAAGTAAATCTATTTTTTGTCTCAAAATAACACACAAAAAAACAATATTTTTGTATTTTCTAGTTTTTTTGATGAATGCAATCTAACAGTGCAACTAAAATGAGTTCCTATTCTAACAAGGGGTTAGCAAAGAAAATAACAAAACTAAAAGAAAATAACATGAAATTGAAATAATTTGAATTTGAAATCCTAAGAAGACATAAGCTACAAAAAATAACATGTTGCAAGTTAAACTTTCAAAGAAATTGGTAGGAAACCAATGAAAATAGGAGTAGCGCTTCCTAGAATCCACTGATGCAATTGTCAATGGAAAATTTTAATAATTGAATGATGTTTCACTCTTCATCAAATTGCAAGGCCATGAAAAGTGCACTCATGTGAGACAAAGAGTTATGTAAGTAAAATTTGTGATCCCTCATCAAGCTAGATATGTCAGAGGAATTTGTAAATTTGTAGCAAACACCAAAACTAAAAGATCACACAACCAGAAACAATGCAATAAAACTTTGGCTCAATCACAATCTCATGAACAAAATTCACAAAAAACATGACACATTCAGGCAAGAATGACTACACTCCAAATGCAAGCACTAAAAGCATAATTTTATTGCATAATAATGGTGGCCCTTGTTACATATTACAATGGGGTATTTATAAGAAATAATCTCCTCAATTTGTCTTGAGAGTGAGAGATATCTTCATGCAATAAAATTATTTTAAAACATTAAAACAAACTAAATATATACAAACTAACCATTAATTTGGTGCATAGAGGGACTCCATCCATATTTTACTCATTAATTGGATGCATGAGCCCTTTACATGTCAAAAACATAGAAAGCATGAGAGAGAAAGTAGGAGGAAGCTATTAGTCAAAGTGGAAGTGCATGGAGGTGCCAAAAATAGAAGCTAGTCCTTCACTAGGCATGTGTCAGAGTTAAACTGTTGTCAGAATGGGCTCCCCATGCATGGAAGATGCTATTTTTGGAAGTGGTAGTTAACTGTCAACGCACTTATGAATTGTGGAGATGTAGAGCTATGTACATGTGGAGCTATAGACTTGTATGAAAATGTAGAGCTGCAAACCTATAGAGCTACATGAAAATGTGAAGTTGTGGACCTTGACAAGGTCAAAATCTAAAATTTTTACTAAGTGTCAAAATTGAAATTCTAACATTTGGGTTTTGTTCTTCTTCATCCCAAAGATATGTTTTGATGTTTGCCCTTGAATTTCTCTATCATCTCAATAATTTTGGCCACATCTAGAAGATCTAAAGCCTCATATTTATCCTTGATCTTCTATTTGTAGTTGTCCACCTCAATTTGAGTCTCTACAAAATCTCTGAGTTTGGTGTCCAACTCTAACAATGCTTCTTCTATTCTAAAGGCTTTCCTGATATCTTCATCACTAGATGCTTCATCTAATGTCTTCTTGAAATTCTCTACTACTACCTCAACTGGCAATAGCTTCTTTTTTTCTTCATCTTCAAAAATGTCCAAGCATGCATCACTATACAACTTTTCTATTTCCAAAATTTGCTCTCGGGCTTGGTCCTTGAGCCAATGGATCTCTTCATGTAATGTTTCCATTACTTTATTGCCATCCACTATCTTCTCTATCTAATCATCAATTAAGTCTAGCTCTTCTCTAGTATATACATCGATCAAAGTGTAGTACCTTTGCCCTTTTATGGCTTGTAGAGTCTACAAATCCTTGCTCCATGCCTGTACCTCATCCATGATACTAAAGTCCTACCTCAAAATTGCTATGATCTTATTCACATTCTCTTGTGTAGCATGTAATAACTTCAAATTACCTATGATTGTGGTAGCACCTCTATCCTCAAGGCTTTCTCACCATTCCTGACAAGCTCTCAAAAATGAATTGAGCTATACACCTTCCCCTTCTCTAAGAATGGTATGTAGTGTCTCCTTAGGGAACTCAGGATCAAGAGGACCAAAAACTTCAGCTAGATATCAATTTAGGATATCAACTTGCCTTCGAAGTGTTTGGAGTTCAATCTCATCTTGCTCCATGTGCTTGAGATCCTCTTTGACTCTCATGTAGGCCTTCCTAACATAACATCCTTTACTTCATAATCCTCAAGGCTAATGGCTTCTACATCTGTACCTTTAGGAGGGAGAGCAACTTGTGCAAATAAATCTTTGTCCCATATGGTATTGAAAAATGTCAATGGCATTGCATCATGTAATGGAGACTCAAATTTGTTCAAGATCTATGCAATATCACAAATATCATCCTCTAAAGCATGGAACTAAGGCCTAGCACTCTTCATATCTCCTTTTGGAACCACCTTGGGATGTGTTTCTCTATGACCTTAGCTCTTGATGACGAAGGGGTGTGTTCAACTACCTCCTTCCCTTTATCACTCTTTCTTGGAGTCATCTCCTATTATGAGGATTCTCCTTCTATAACTTCAGTCTCCATAAATCTTGTAGCTTGCTCCTTAGCATCTTAAGAAGGTTGTTGCACATATTCTACCATTTGTCCCTCTTTTGATGCTTCATCAGAAGCCCTTGGTTCTGGTTACTCTTGTGGTGATGGTTCCATTTGAACCTATTCCTCTTCTAAACTTAGAGGTGGGGAAGTTACTAAACCCTTATCTACCGCCGTAACCTATGGTGGAGATGGAGGAGTAAGATTAGGACCCTTTGTATCTAGTGGCATTGACATCAAGTCTTCCTATTGGAGTTCACCTATAGGGGTGTCTCTGATCTTATCTCCAACCAACTCTATACCCATAGGTATGAAATAAAAAAATTTCATGGACAAAACATCCTCACCTCCTTCCCTTTGCTCATTCACCTAGTGCTACACTTTGTCTTCCAAAGAAGAGAGTTCTAATGGTTTTACTTGGGTGGATAGCAAGGTACCTATGGTACTCTTTCTTCTTTCTAACTTTGTAGCTTTTGCTATCTGAGTTCTTCTTTGTAGGGGTACCTATTCCTCCTCCTCTTCTGATTATATTTCTTCCTCTTCTTCTTCTTCCTTCAAATTTTTTTTAGGAATAGATGGATTAGGTAGTAATATTCTACTTATCCTTTTCCTTTTCTTCATCTTAATCCTGATCCTCTTATGTTTCTTGGAGATGGAAGGACAAGGGGGCTCTTCTTATACAGGAGGAACAAAGGCTTCTAGAATGTCTCCCTCTTCTACTTGGCTTGGCAAAATAGGAGGAAACTGAGGTTCATCCTAGATTTGAGAGGCTCCAATACCTTGGGATTCTTGTGAGCTCTATTCATACTATTGAGGAGACACATGTTCTATAACCCGTTCTATCTAAATCCTTTGAGGAGAGGTTATTTTCCTCTTTCCCTTCCTTTTAGGAGGGTGATAATATCCCACTAGGAATTTAGGCTGGTAGACTGTCTCTAGCCTAATAGGAGTCTAGAGCACAAAGATAGGAACTGTGACTTTCCTTCCTTTACCCCTTTCTAGATGAGCATGTGCATGGAAGATTACAGTATCAAGAATTGGATCAAGTGAAAAAGGTTTCTTGATGCAATCCTTTGTCATTCTAATGACACGTCTTTCTTGATGATTGATGTCATCTCCTTCCTCTCTATCAACCTCTGCATTTAGAATGGGTCTTTCACCAACTTTATCTACATTGAATAAGGAATCTAGTAATACTTTAGTGTCTTTTAGCCCTATCTCATCAGGGATATTCAAATGGAGAGCATTTTCTGGTAAATAAAAAGTCATCCTAAAATAGTCCCTAATGTGGACATCATATCCATTTGTGGCATTCATCCAATGATCTTCAATGGAATCCTCATGATAGAAGTCCTTTTCTGCCAGGCTTTCCACTTTACCCACATTGTCAAAGTATGGCTAAGGAGAGTTGTATCCTTCAAGAGGATAGTTCTCCCATTCCCACTCGAAGGTCTTAATATCCTATTTTTTCTTCACTTGATATGGTCCAATGACCAATGGCCATTGCCAGTAGGGTCTTCGTTGCATTTTTAACTTGTCATAGGCTAACTCAATTTACCTACAGATCTCCAATAGTACCAACTTGTCACTTGGGTAACTCGAGAGATTCTTAGGATTGATGGATGCACCACCTACTTGAAGATACACAAATGTCTTGAACTGAATGAAGTAAGATCTAAGAGCCATGATCTATGCTTTGGATTCATCAGATAACCTCTTCCCATAGTCTCCCTCAACGAATCAAATGATCGCAAAGATAAATGCATCATTCATGGTTCTGTACTCCTTGCTTTTTTCTAAGAGCTTCTTCTTCACCAATTGATAGTAGACTCTTTTTTTGTACAAACTAGGATAGTTTGTTTCCTTTGTTGCAAGTAGGTACACCATATATGAAGTCATATAAAACTTCTTCTTGTCCTTCACCATGGGTGAGGTTTAAGTGCTACTGTAGGCATGCATTGCTAGCACCACCATGGGTGTGGGCACGCAAGTGTTACCCTCTTATTAACATTCCCACCATGAGTGGGGTTTAAGTGCTACTACAGGTTTTCTTAGCTAGCACCACCATGGGCAAGGGCATGCAAGCACTATCCTTTTATTAATATTGGAACTGCAGGTGAGGTTTAAGCACAGCTCTTACGTTTGATTGACCAACTCTCTAAAAAAAAAAAAATTAGAATGTGGTGAAAACTTGAGGTTTTATAACCCTTGCACACCTCAGTGCACACGTTTCCACATGGTGCATTGTCTGCCTGCTTGCGCAGGCACATGAGTACTGGGAGATGTTTTTTTTTTTTTTTGCATTTCAATTTTTTGAGTTTTCTAATTTTTCAATTTTTTGACTCTAAATTCTAGCTCTAAGAGAATTTTCTTCTCCAAACTCTTGAACTATGAGTCAGGGAGTTGAAAAAAGTAGGGGGTCCCCTTTCCTAGTGAGGAATGGGGTGTGTGTTGTGTACACCGCAATAGGCCTCTATTTGTTTTATTTCATGAGAACTCAATCAACTCAAGGGAATCTGGACTCCCTACTCATTCAAGGACTTATCATTCTTTTTCCATAATTAAGCTTTCTATATGGAATTAACAATACTCCCTATTACTCTATTTGACAAAGTATTATTTTATAATAGAAGACAAAAGTATCAAACTTTGATAATTTGCAAGCTACATGCCATCTAGCTCTGATCAAACTCATGTATATTATGTTTACTTGTAGTTTCCAGGATACAAGGTAAATTCTTAGAAAAGGATGATCCAAGACTTTAGCTTTGGCTCAGTAAGTACAAGTTTTAAGCTCACTAGCTCGAAGGAGAAATGCAGAAACATCAAATCAAGAAGCTAAAAATGCTTGGAAGGTAAAGTCCAGTGCATCTATAACATGTGGTTATACATAATCAATATTTTAATAATGGTTTCTAAGTATACTTTTTGATAGATTTGCACCCTAGGTCATTTTAGTATCACATTTAAGATACCTTGATGCATCTACAAAGCATACATTTGGCTATTTTCTATAAAACATTTAAGTTTCAACATATCATAATGCTTTTCTATTACCCTTACAAAAATTTCATAAATTATAAAAATAAAACCTATCATAGAAAGTACTTTAAAAGAGGGGAGCATAATAGAATTTTGTGCCAAAAGAAAATAACTTCATTCAACACTCAAATTTAGAAGTTTAGTTAAAACAAATCTTAGTTTTATGATCTCTACAAATAGCACAATAGTAAAAAAATATGTTTTTATTGTTTTAGTTTGCTTGTCTATTTGTCCTCGAGATAATCTACTTTTTATTGTTTAGGCCATAGATGGGATCTTAATTGAAGGAAAATATATTCTCTTGATGGCTAACAATCAAATGAAAGGCTAAAGTCTAAATATCAGCCCAACAACAAATGGTTCAACACCTTACAATGATATGACAAGGAAGGAGAAATGCACAGGTGTAACCCATTTTCCTCCAAAGACATAATGGTAAAAAAACTTTATTTTTATTATTTTTACTTTAAATTTGATCTTGGTCTCTCATAGAATAATGCTTCAGGCTGCACATCCATTCCTTTCCCAAACTATGTGAAAATATTATAGAGTCAAGTCCTGTATTTACTATTGGCTCAAACTTAAATGATGTGTCCAAATGTAACATACTTCATAATGATACCTCTAATTTTGTCTTCGAGGATAAAAGTTTACAAATTTTCTCTACCAACATTGAAGGATAGGAACAAGTCTCATCTAGCAATAAGGATGTATCTTCTTTCTCAACTATAGTTCTTTACAATAGCTATAGACTAATGATATATTTAACATGTTCATTTTAATGCTTTGACATGGTTATATGAATATCTTTTCCTTCCTCAAATTAATCATATGATTTATATAGTTTCTTTTTCATGTCTTAGTACTTTCATCTAAGACAACTAAAGGAAAAGATGAGAGACTTGTTCCCATCACCTCAGAGTATTGCTCACCCACACAACTAATTCTATACCTCTGGTCTTCTATTGATGAGATTCCTAGTCCAAAATTTTTAGAGAGTGCAAGTAAAACCATCCTACTCTAGTCAATGGATATTTTAAAATTTGAAACTAAAATTAAATTTGTATAATTGACTTCATCTCACTCTAGTTATTGGGTATCTTGAAATTTGAAAATAAGCTTAAATTTGTTATAAATGCTTTAGAATAACTGGGGGGGGGGGGGGGGGGAGGGGGTGAATCATTTATTCAAGGTCCAAATGTCCAATTCAAACTTTTCATCAAGTAAAGTGTGCCCAACAATCTATTCATTCATCCAAGCTTAAACTTTCATACTTATCAAGTTATTATAAATCAACATGCAAGCATAACACATGAAGAATCAACACATAGCACATTGATTTATGTGGGAACCCAATTTGGAAAAAACCACCAATAACATACTACTCAATTCTCACTCTTTTGAAGTGATGCCCTATGAAAGGCCTGCCGTATGAAAGGCTGCAACCCACTATTAGATGTGACTTGGTTAAAGGATCTATCCATCCTATTAGAAGTGGGCTTGCCTAGAGGACTTTAGAACATTCACTTGGACTACCACCCTATTAAAGGATTTAAAAATGGCTATTAAACCAACCTAAGTCCATAGGATTTAACCCTAACTGATACAATTTCTAGAAAGTAACAATAAGGGGTTTTGACCCAATTACAATTCACAACTTATCTTGCAAATTTCATATCACTCTTCAACTCATAACACTTTTCCTAGTTTTCAATCTTTTTAGCTTTGACAGCTTTTCCTCCTCTCAAGATTTGTCTCCTTGAGTCTCCATGCTCAATGTACCAGTGAAATCATCTCTTTCTGACCACTTATCAAAGCAGAGTCTCTATGCTCTATTCTTCCTTCTCCTAGATGTCTTCTTCTTGACACCCTTTAACCACTTTGCAATTTGGAATAGCATTTTCTCTTGCTTCTTGATCTACAACTCCTTAAATAGAGGTCTAGAATTCTCTTTCCCACTTGATTATTCCCTCTTTTAATTTTAGTTTGAATGGATTAGGTAGGATTCATTGAATCTAACCCACATTTTGTTCCTTCTAGAAGTATCATGAAGAATCCTCTTGAATTCACTAAAAAATAGATTACATAAATTTTTTTTCCTCCAACTCATAATCCCTATCCTCCAACTATTTCACAACATTCAAGGTAACAACTTTGTCAACTCAGATCTAGCAGATCTTTGACATTTCAAATAATTTAGTAGCTTGACACTATTGAAATTCTAGTGCTTGGCACATACTATGTTACTCAGCATCAACTAAATTTTACTAATGTTCAACACTTACTATGAATTCACTCAACATCCACTAAGTTTTTGTTTTCTTGGCTCCTTCTATATGACTCAACACTTGAACTTCACTTGGCACCTGATGTTTACTTGGCACACACTAGATTTTGCATTTGCTTGGCTCCAACTAAAATTTTTGCTTGGCTTGAACTAGCTTGCTTGGAACTTATTAATGAGCTTAGTTAAGCTTTGTATTCAACCTTGTTACAACTTATTCTTCTTAGGTTTCTAAGTGTATCCAACATTTGTATCTTCTAGTATACTAACAATACATCATTTTACCATTGTCTTAATTGATCCTTGTACTTCATTACAAAACCATAACTCAACCTTTTCCTTAGGTGCTCTTGTTACATCTTATTTATTAAATCCTCTTCATCAATCAACTAAGTGATAGTACTTGGATCTTATAAGCAATTTTCATTCCAGCAAATAGCAAGTTTGACATCAGTGACAAAACAATGATTGAAAATATTCTTTATCAACCAACTTCCTTCTTTGCAATAATCTCCCTCTTTGATCTTCAACAATGACCTTTTCAATTAGATTTCCAACAATCTCCCTCTTTGGCATTGATGGAAAACCAAACTAATTAACCATCAAACAAAACTATTCAACCAGGTTATCAAAATTCTAACTAGGTGAAAATAGTAAGTCAAATGCCAAAAAGAGAAATGTGTTAACATCAGTTTTCACATCTCCTTCTCTAATTTGTATCTTGATTACTTTACTTCTGCTTCTCCCTCTTAGTTGTTGTTTGCTTTCTCTTGTTTTTTGTTCACTTTGATCTTGTACATCTTGTATTTCTCCTAACTTCCTTTTACATTATTTCTCCCTCTTTCTATTTGATCCTTTAGATTTGATCAATTTCTTGCTACTTCTCTTTCTCCTCAAAATACTATTGATCAAATTTTTGCATATCTCTCCCTCTTTTTCTATTGAGCAAAAATGTTATTTCTCCCTCTTTGACAACAATGCCAAAGACACATTACTTTAGCCTCTTATCATGCAATTATAGCATTTTCTAGAACTTTCACTTTCTCCCTCTGTCACCTTGCTTGTGGCTGATCTGGAACTTCAATACTTTGATTTCTTCAGGCAAGATCCTAAAGTAAATATCCTCTTCATGAATTTAAATCACCTCAATCCACTCATTTGATGTAGGGAAATCCTTGTTGTTACTTAAGTAGCCTTAGCTAGGGGTATCACCCCTAACTTACCTCTAAGATACTCAAAATCATCTTTAGGTAGTGCTTTTGTGAAGATGTTAGCAATTTTCTCCTTTAAGCTAACATATTCCATCCTCGCTTGTCTTCCACCAATTCTCTTACATAGTGATACTTAATTGCAATATGCTTTGTTTTAGCATGCATTATAGGATTCTTTGATATGTTGATGGCACTTGTGTTATCACAATAGAGTATAATAGGTTCAGTTACCTCTTCTTTCATACTTTTCAATAGATATTTGATCCATACAATAGTGGTGCAGTTGATAGTAGTTGTAACATATTTAGCTTCTACTGTGGATTGTGAGGTACAACTTTGCTTTTTTTTGGTCTAAGTAATCAATCATTTGCCTAAGAAAAGTGCTCCTCCACTATTGCTTTTTATATCATGAATATAACCTCCTCAATTTGCATCAGTATAGGCTTTCAACTCAAACTTTTCACTTCTCTTATAGTATAAACCAAAGTCATCAGTTCCTTTTAAGTATCTTAGCATTCTTTTTACTACCATCAGATGATTTTCTTTTGGATTTTTAGAAAATATTGCCACTATTCCAACTGCTAATGCAATGTTTGGTCTACTCTATACAACATACTACAACTTTTCAATCATTGATCTATATAGTGTCTAATTCACTTCAGCTAACTCATCATTCTTAGATAACTTATGTGCTATCACCATTGGTGTACTGACTCATTTTGAGTCTTCTAATCCAAATGTCTTGAGTATCGCCTTGATGTACTTTGATTGGGTCACAAATATGCTATGCTTTAGTTGATGTACTTGCAATCCAAAAAAGAATTTGATCTCTCCAAATATTGACATCTCAAACTCATGTTTCATTTGATCAGCAAAATCTTTGCATCAAACTTCTTTTCCTCCAAATATTATTTCATCAACAAAGATTTTAGATATCAAAATATCTTTACCTTTTTCTACTTTGATCTATAGGTTTTTTTTGTCATCTATTCTCTCAAATCTTATCTTCACAAGATATTTGTGTAGTCTCTCATATGCTCTAGGTGCTTGGTTCAAACCATAGAGTGCTTTATGAAATTTTCAAACCATATCCTTGTTGCTCTCATCAATAAATCCTTTTGGTTGTTCTATGTAGACTTCCTCTTCTAGTATACCATTTTAAAAAATAGACTTTACATCCATTTGGTAGGCTTTTAAACCTTTGTAAGTAGCATATGCAAGTGGTGTTCTGACTCCTTCCATTCTTGCAATAGGGGAAAATGTTTCCCCATAATCCAATCCTTCTTCGTGTGCATAACCTTTGCAGACTAGTCTGGCCTTGTTTCTCGTTATCTCACCATTCTCATCAAGTTTGTTCCTAAAGAGTTATTTGGTACCAATTACATTCTTATTAGCTAGTCTAGGAACTAGGGTCAAGGTTTTTTTCTTCTTAATCTGGTCTAACTCTTCTTTCATAGCTTTATACCAATCATCATCTTGTAGTGCATCTTTCATTGTTTTGGGTTCAATCTTGCTCATCAAACATGATTCATTTATTAGTCTATTTCTTGTCATTGGTCTAGCATCTTTATCACTAATGATTTTTTCTATAGGTGATGTCTTCTCACATACTTGGCTAGTCTTGGTTTTTTCCTTCTTTCCATGTTTGGTCCTTTAGCTTCAGAGTCACTATGCACATCTCTTTTTGGTATATCATCATTTCTTCCACGAGTACTAACTTCTAAGTTAGAATGTACATTGATTTCATTCTACAACTCAGCTT
Organism: Cupressus sempervirens; assembly: GCA_028749045.1. Classification (NCBI taxonomy): domain Eukaryota; kingdom Viridiplantae; phylum Streptophyta; class Pinopsida; order Cupressales; family Cupressaceae; genus Cupressus; species Cupressus sempervirens. Next base: position 156,601,101 of record CM053791.1, on the reverse strand, counting down.
TTGAATGCAACTCGACATTCACTGGTTGTGACCTAGCTGATATTGAAACTTGTTGTTGATTCCCAACTTGATTGGCAACTTCATCTTCAGTAGGCATTCCTTCATAGAAGTATACAAAGTATCTATACTCTTCTAGTTTCTTATATTCATCAACTTGGACTTTTCCATGCTCATTAAAATTTATATTTTCACTCTCCACAATCTTGTTAGTGTTAGTATTCAAACACTTATATACTTTTCTTCTAGTGGAGTATCTAAGGAATATGCCTTCATCACTCTTTGCATCAAACTTTCCATTTCTAGTGTCTTTAAAAATATAGCATTCACAACCAAATACTTTGAAATGTTTTACATTATGTGCGTGATCATACCATAATTCAAAAGGTGTTGCATTTGTTTCTTTCTTGACTTGGACTCTATTCAGGGTGTAAATAGTATTACTTATAGCTTTTCTCCAGTACTTTAGAGAAACATTTTTCTCCATCATCAAGGTTCTGGCACAACCTATCACTGATCTATTCCTTCTTTCAGAAATCCCATTTTTTGGTGGAGTTCTTGGTGCTAATGTTTTCCTTTTGATACCTTTGTCATTACAAAATATCTCAAATTCTTTTGATGTAAACTCTCCTCCTCTATTTGACATTAGGCACTTCAGACTCTTTCCTCTTTCCTTCTCAACTCTAGCAAAATACCACTTAAACATTTGAAATGCATTAGATTTTTGCTTCAAAAACATGGCATTCATCATCTTGGAGTAGTCATCCACAAATAACATTATGTATCTATCTCACTAGTAGCTTTCTACTTCTATTGGACCACATAAGTCTGTATGGACTAGTTCTAGTACTTCCTTGGAAGTGTATGGTTTTCTTTTGAAACTAGATTTAGTCATCTTTCCTAGTTGACATTGGTTGCACATTGTATTTTCAGATTTCTTCAATTTTGGAAACCCCCTAAATTTCTTCTTTTTGCTAATACTAATAAGATTATCAAAGTTAACATGACATAACCTTTTATGCCATAACCAAACAATACCAAGTTTAACAACAAGATAGGTTGCATCTTCCATGTCTAGGTAAAACACATTACTCCTAGTTTGTTCACCTTTTTTTATCAGATTTCCATTAGTTTCATAGATTTTGGCAGTTTTGTTTCCAAATTTTACTTTGTAACCTACATTGTCTAACTGTGATACACTCAACAAATTTTAGTTCAATCCTTCAACATAGTATGAATTATTACATGATATTTTCTCTTTAAGTTTAATAGAACCTTTTCCTTTGATTTTACATGGAGCATCATTTTCAAATCTAACACTATTTTTGTCATATCGAGTTGAGGTAATAAACTTAATTTTGTCTCCTATCATCTAATGTGAGCATCCACTATCTATGATCCACTTGTCATTCTTGTTCACATGAGTTACCAGTGTTGTTGCCTCATATTCATCTGATTCATCCTTCATGGCTACATAGACTATCTCATCATCATTCTCATCAAAATCTTCTTCAAAAATGTAGCATCTTTTTCCTTTGTCCTTGTAATCTCTGCTATCATCTTTTGTTTTGTTCTTGTACTTGTTTCCTTCTTTTTAGTTCTTCTGTGTACACCTTGCAGCAATATGTCCTACTTCATTGCAATTAAAACATATGATAGAGAACTTAATTTTGAATTTACCTTTGTCTCTATGGAATCTTCTAGCCAATAATGCTTCCAGTTGTTCCACATCTTGCTCATCTGTGTTGTTGTCATTGGATGGATGTTTTCCTTTTCTACTCTTCTTTTTTGATTTTACCTCCTTAGTGTCTTTTAATGTTAGCTTTGTCTTGAAAGTAGATTCAAGATTCTCAAGTCTATAGTTATTAAAGTTGGACAATTCAAATGTAGTGAGTCTTCTCACTATTCCTTCAAAAGTCAGTGCATTTCATGGTATACATCTTAACTCCTGGATGGCTGAAACTCTTATAGCATAGATGGGGAGTAGGGTTCTTAAGTATTTTCTATTGACAGTATCATCTTCTAATTGACCACCTATACTTCTTATTTCACTCACCACTTCTTTCATTTTGGCAACATATTGAGCAGCATTCACACCATCCTCCATTTTCATGTCATCAAACTTTCCTCCAAGGCTTTTTCTCTTTTCTCTTTAAACATTATGATCTCCTCCATAGATATCTATTAAGGCTCTCCACATTTTGAATTCAGCGTCACATCCCTTGATGTCATCAAATTTAGCATAGTTGAGTACAGAGGCAATCTCCAACATTGTCTGATTATGCTCCTTCCTTTTGTTCAAATCATTTGCAGAGAGGGTTCCAGTTGGGTCTACATGTTCCACTCCAATTGAGGTTTTTGTATAGTCACCTATTGATCCAAGGTGCAACTTTATTAGACTTTTCCATATAGCAAAGTTATCTTTGTTGAGTTTGGGAACTTCTCTCTTGGACATCTTAATCTTCCTACTTCTAGTACCTTCAAACTAAATCAATAGATGGCTCTAATACCAATTGTTAGAAATGCTTTAGAATAACTGAGAGTGGGGGGTGAATTAGTTATTCAAGGTCCAAATTCCCAATTCAAAATTTTCATCAAGTAAAGTGTGCCCATCAAACTATTCATTCATCCAAGCTTAAACTTTCATACTTAGCAAGTTATTATAAATCAACATGCAAGCATAACACATGAAGAATCAACACATAACATAGTGATTTAAATGGAAACTCAACTTGGGAAAAACAACCAGTAACATGCTACTCAATTCTCATTCTTCTAAAGTGATGCCCTATGAAAGGTCTTCCCTATTAAAGGCTGCAACCCACTATTAGATGTGACCTAGTTAAAGGACTTATCCACCCTGTTAGAAGTGGGCCTAGTTAGAGGAATTTAGAACATTCACTTGGAATGCCACCCTATTAAAATATTTACAAATAGTTATTAAACCAACCTAAGTCCATAGGATTTAACCCTAACTGATACAATTGCTAGAGAGTAATAATAAAGGGTTTTGACTCGACTACGATTCACAACTTATCTTGCAAATTTCATATCACTCTTTAGCTCATAACACTTTGTCTGGTTTTCAATCTTTTCAGCATTGACAACTTGTCCTCCTCTCAAGCTTTGTCTACTTAAGTCTCCATGCTCAATGTACTAGTGCAACCATCTCTCTCTCTGACCACTTATCAAAGTAGAGTTTCTATGCTCTATTCTTCCTTCTCCTAGATGCCTTCTTCTTGACACCCTTCAACCACTTCATAATTTGGCACACCAGTTTCTCTTGCTTCTTGGTCTATGACTCCTTAAATAGAAGTTTGGAATTCTCTTTCCCACTTGATTCTCCCCTCTTTTAATTTTAGCTAGAATGGATTAGGTAGGATTCATTGAATCTAACCCACATCTTGTTCCTTCTAGAAGTATCATGAAGAATCCTCTTGAATTCACTCAAAAATAGATTACATAAATTATATGCCTCCATCTCATCATCCTTATCCTCCAACTATTTCAAAAAATTCAAGGTAACAACTTTGTCAACTCAGATATGGAAAATCTTTGACTTTTCAAATAATTTAGTAGCTCAACACTATTGAAATTCTGGTGCTTAGCACATACTATCTTACTTTGCATCAACTAAATTTTACTGATGTTCAACACTTACTATGAATTCACTCAACATCTACAAAGTTTTCTATTTTCTTGGCTCCTTCTATATCACTTGGCACTTGAACTTCACTTGACACCTGAAGTTTACTCTGAACACACTTGATTTTGCATTTGCTCAACTCCAACTAAAAAATTTTCTCAACTTGAACAAGCTTGCTCGACACTTACTAATGAACTTAGGTAAGCTTTGTAGTCAACCTTGTTACAACTTATTCTTCTGAGGTTTCTAAGTGTATCCAACATTTGTATCTTCCAGTATACTATCAATACATCATTTTACCATTGTCTTAACTGATCCTTGTACTTCATTAGAAAACCATAACTCAACCTTTCCCTTCAGTGCTCTTGTTACATCTTATTCATTAAATCCTCTTCATCAGTCAAATAAGTGATAGTACTTGGATCTTATAAGAAATTTTCATTCCAAAAAATAGTAGGTTTGACATCAATGACAAAACAATGATTGAAAACATTCTTTATCAACAAACTTCCTTCTTTGCAATAATCTCCCTCTTTGATATTCAATAATGATCTTTTCAATTAGATTTCCAAAAAAAGTTGTATAAATTTACTAATACAACATCCATTGATTCTTAATAAATGCAACACTTATTGATCTGCAAACTTGCATCACCTTTTGAGCTATAAAAAATAAATAGTTGAAGACAACTTTATTTCATTATAAATTTGGATACAAGCTTAGAAGTATAATCATGTGCATAAGTATTTACTACATGAAGATGTTCTTGTTAAGTAGTAGGCTATATAAACTAAATCTTGCCAATCTTCTCATTGGTTCATTTTGGTCCTAGCTCCAAAATTAACAAAATTAACAAGTTTTTCATAAAGAAATTTACCCATGGACCATGAGCACTAGGCCACTAAAGTTGACAACCTTGAAACAAATTATTGGGTATGGATCCTATAGAGGTTTAAGTGGGTGTGAGTTTTAAATTTAGCAAAAATTACCTCCAATGTTGATATAACAATTTATACTCATGACTAGAAAGATGTGGACAATCAAGAAATGTGTTTTATTGAGGTTTAGCCAGATAATTATCTACCAAATCTAGTTGTTAAATATATATAGCATGGAAATGGAGCTTATCAAACAATGGTGGTTAAGGAAATTGGGGAATAAAATTAGAGCCTTAGAAACAACCAATAGAAAAATTAACATAAGGAAACCTTGATAAGAAGAGGATTATATATATTAGTATAGAATAGCCAAAACAAAAAGCCTTATTTAGATTGTTTAGGATGCATCCCCTTAGTAGAAAGACAAGGTGCATCTCTTTAGTAGAAAGATGAATTACATCTTTTGATGAGATGAGAAAAAGAAGTAAAGATGAGCTATTGCAGGCTGAAGGGAGATTGATAGATACAATATGCCTATGAAATCTAATCATCTCAAACATCCATACTTGTAAATCTATTCTAGAGAAAGATGGAAATGGAACATATTTGAAACAAAGAGAAATTGTGTCTTATCAATTTCTGAGGTTCTAGTATTTTGTGAAGTTTTACAGAGGAATGTTGTAAAGTTTTATAGAGGTCTTATAGTTTCCACCATTTACAATGGTGCTTGAACTTGGTGTGCCTTTGCAACTAGTATAATCCATCAAATATTTGAGTAGACTTCAATTCTGCATCAGGTAGTAAAGGTGCACAAATCATGTAACTTTGAAGGAATGCCTAAAAGGCTTAATTTTCTTAGAAGTTTAAGCATTGATTGTGACATTTAGCTTTGGATTAAAGAGATGAGCTTCTAGAAAAAAGATTTAGATAAAGAAATTTTCACGTAAGGAATCCTACATCAATTAGAGATTATTATGAAGCCAATTTGATTCTATTTATCCTAATTTTGCAATTTTCCAATGATTTGTTAGAATCATTATTTGGGTCAGGCACCTAAAGTAGTTCTTTTTCTTTCTTTTGTTGTTCCATTCTTAGAATATTTTAATCCAATGATATAATCTCTTAAGTCTTCTCAATAACAATATTACTAAAGTTTAATTGACTACGTGAACTTGAAAATTGGTTAGTATTTAGGAAGAATCGTAAATTAATTTTCCTATGTTTGATAGATAAAATTAAACTCGATAGAAAGAAATTTATGTCTCACACTTGTTCTCCATGATAAACTACATTAAGCATTTCTTGATGATATCTCAAGAGAAAGTGAAAAAAATTTATATTTTGTTTCATCTTTGTTCTAGACTTGCACAGATAGGATTGACTTGACTTTCCCCTTAAGTAGTATCAAGTATGCCCTACACTGATAAGATCAATGTTTCAACTATGTTGAAAATCAAATACCATAGGTGAGAGTTAGGCTATGATAATGTTTGAGGCAGGTATATGGTAGGGCAAATTAGATTTGCATTTGCTGGTCTCTTGAAAGGGTGATTCATTTTCTTGGTTTTGGTGATGGTGACATCATTTTTATGCTTGGAGTTGTAAAGTTTTTTTGGAAAAGAATTGTATTTAATAACATACCATTCTCTATTTCCATTATATTTTTATGAAACATTATCACTTTTTATTATAGATTCATGGGTTAAAAGATCTCCCTCGTTGTGTTTTCCTTGTTAAGTTTTTAAAGAAATGAATCTATTTGGAGGCTTTTTCCCTTTAATGGGAATGTTGGAAGGTCACAACTACTAATTTACAATAATTTTTTAAGGCTATCAAAACATGTGTTTTGTCACCTATGTTTTTCCAAGTTCCAGTATGATACATTTTTAGTTTACTTTTGCAGCAATAAAATGATTGACCACTATACATGCATACATAAAGAGGGTTGGTTAATTATTTTATGATGGAAGGTAATCCTTATAGATTTATGAGAGCCCCTTTCTTATTTATATGCTTGGTATTTTCCTTTTTAAATGATTTGTATGGAAATTTAATCCCTTAAAAGCATTTTTAATGTAGGCAAAACTTGCATCTATGATGTTAGGTTTAAATCAATGGAGCTGTATTGGATGACCTATAAATTTATTTTTCACCAACCATTTGCATTACTACTTGTGACATGATGATTTTGATGAATTTTGGTAGGTGTCAACAGCTACGTATAAGTAAGCTTCATGCCTAAGAGACCATTATGAGTAGTTAAAGAATATATTTTGGAACTCAAATTAGACATATGGTACAAAATAGTTGTTCAAAATGTAAAGGTACATCTTGTAGATTATGTTAGAATAATTTAATTTGGCCATTAGATGAATACAATGAAATAGATGTTGCATTTGATATTGTTCCAAATCAAGAAAAATTGTCAATTTCATCACTTGACCTAAGTGTGCTGAGAGAAAATTTTATAATTTTAGTTTTGAATAAGTATAACCTATCTCTAACAAATAGTTTTTTTGGGAGAGCTTACTTCTTTCAAGTGTTAATATTTCCTAAAGGGATAATAGTTATACCAGTGCAGTCCCATTTTCCTTTACTACATATGAAGGTTCTATTTAATTTCACATTGAACTACAACATTTTTCAAGTTGTTGAAAATCTAGCTCAATTGAAATAAGAATTGTAGATTGGCTTATGTGTCAAGCCCATTGAGGTTTTTAATATAATAATCTAAATTTTCCATTGAGAAAAATATTTTAGAATTATAATAGTATTGATTATTGTAATCAGACTAGCTATAACCATGGTTCTTAAAAATGCAGAATTTTTTTGTTCAATTAACAAATTTGGAGGGGTCAAGCAATTTAGAAAAACCAAGACTAAAGAAGTTGGTCCAAGAAATTACAAAAGATAATGTATATAAAATGGGGCTAAATCATACTCTTTTTGGTAATGATATTGAATCTATGAGTGTAAAAATGAACTAGAAAAAACATTTGCTTGTGGAAAGGACCTTTGACCTCTAATCTTGTGTACAAGAACACATATGTTTTCCTTAATCCCTGGACTTGTGATAAATACCAGAGATGTTAACTAAAAAATTTAGGATCCTTCTAGTTGAGGGCATTCTTGTAATGGTAGGCCTCCAAATTTTATTCAACAATTTTATTTTTTTAAATAAATGAGTAGAAAACATACAATTAATGTATCAAACAATGTTTCAAATGAAGGTTTTAAACTACAAGTACAAAAGACCCTATATGAAACTATGATTTTGGAGTTGTTTGAAAAATAGGTGATACAATGAGGATATATTGGTATAGAGTATTCTAAGAATAGATGCAAGAATGATTTTGAATATGACTCAGTTGGATAAGTGTCCATCTGTTAACTTCAATTATTTATAGAAAATGGAATGAAATTGGATGCAATTTTTGTAAAGGGAAATGTCATGTTGGACTTGTCTTAGAGGCACTATTTTTATGCTTTGACTTGTGATTGGAAATATTTTACGTGACAATTTGTGAGTTCTAGGGAAACAAGACTTTATGCATAAATTGAAGTAATGTTTCTCTTTTCATGGTTCTTACTAAAAATTTAACCCCATATTTTGTTTTTCAAGTGTGAATTTTATATATTAATGCATATATAATATAATTAAAGGAGAGATTTCCATTTTAAGTATGCCATCAATTACGAATAACACTGTATCGAATTCTACAGTTCAAAATTAAAGAAACATATGCAATATTGCATGGATCATCTAGAAGATATCAACAAGCCTAAAAAAGTGAAGGGCATTATGACGGACAATATTGAGAATGTAAGCCTACTTGGTCAAATGTAATATGGTATAAACATGGTTTTAAAGTCTATTTCCCAATATGTCAAGAATTTCTTTTTAGCACGAGTTGTGATATTTTTCTTTTGTAGTTATGCGGTTTTAATTTTTTAAAATATTGATACAATATTTTTAAAGCAAAAAAAATATGTGTTGGGAGGAAAAATATTATAGAAAATTCCATGGAAGTCACTAGTAAAAAAATAGAACTTATAAATTATTAGTCTAGGCACGGGAATTTGGGTATGCTTGTAGGGTAATTTTTTTGGGGTTTGGCCACATCTAGACACCAAAATTGTGATATATATATACACATGTATACATACATACATAAAATTCTAGTTATACACATATATAAATACATACATACACATATATATGTTTTTTCGAGGTTTTGCCACATCTAGTTATTTCTTTTTTTCATTCTCCTTGTGTTCTCTTTTATCCTGATGATGAATCACAAAGTGTTGTTTGAAATATTGACACAAAAAAATTTACACAATGATATCCAAAAGTAATAGCTAGATATTTCATGGTTTGTGGAGATTTGTTAAAAGTAAGAGCACATAAGTATGAATAACTATGTGAGATAGAAATAATATAAATAAATTCATATGTCATAAAAATATATCCCATGTAGAATACAACATCTTCAATCTTTAGTAGGAGGCTAAGGAAAACCTTTGAATGCAAAATCTTATATAAATTTTAGATTAAAAATCAAGAGCTATAGTTCTGATAAGGTTTATTTAGGAAGAAATATAATATACAAGTGTTTGATGACATAGTGTAAGTTGGCTAAGGAGGTTGTGTATGGGAAAGTTCTTATATTCTACCATTTGAATGTTTTCATCTATAGTATGTGACTATAAATATTCAATGTGACAAGAGAATATGATGTTTGAATAACAAAGGGTTAATGAGTTTATGTTAAGATATATGGAATTTTCAACAAAATATGGATCATAATTGCTAGGTCTAATTAGGTCTAAAGGTTGACCTTTAGAGAAAAGTAAACAATGTTATAATCAAGTGTTGATTAAGACTAATTATGAGTCATGATTAGATGTTTAAATTTTTTTTGACAATGGTGATGTTTAATTAATATGTTGATTGATAGTTCTAACTGTATGATGTAGAACTTAAGGGGAAATATGCATCATGTAGATAGAGGAAATTTAGCTATTTCTATGTACAATAATCAATTGTACTTATTTATAAGAAAAAAATCAAGATAAAGGTACATTAATTACATATAGAAATAAGGTATAAATCACTAAAGAAATGATTGGGATTAACTCAAAAGATAAGAACCAAGACAATGTATAAAGTTGCACCTTGTATGGTCATTCTTTAAAGGGTGCTAACTTAATGGAAGAGCACCTTCTTTACAAGTAGATGGATGGTGGGTCAATTCTATTGTACTCTATTATGACCAAATACACTATTAAATATGCTACTAAATATGTGACTAGCCACATGATTTAATATACTACTAAATCAACTAATAAATATACTACTAAATTAATGATTAAAATTAGTCATCAAATAAATGACTAAAATTACTTAATAGTAAATTTAGTAGTGTTATAAATGACTGGATATTAACTACTATTAGTCACATGACTAAGTTTAGTCACATATATACAAATTTTACTGATCTTTTTAGTTATAGATTGTTGTTTTTGTACTAGTGATTTGTTTGTAAGAGTCATTGGCTCAATTGGTATAGTTATAACTACATCCATGTCAAGAAATCCTTAGGAAGATTAAATCTTGGGTAAAATTTGTATTTTTGAATATAATATCATATCCTTCTTATTGTAATATTGGATTGCAATTAATAAAGGAATCTACGCTATTTGCCCCACCCATATCTTGATTCGTATTATTGCATCTGTATATTTTTTGCACTATTTTTTCATGCAATACATTATTTAAGTCTTTTTCATCTTTAGGAGGTAAAAGATATAAATAAATTTTCATTCTACATAGGCACATAGGAGATGTGTAAATCAATATCTTATGTTTTTAAGGTAAGATAATTTTCAAATTAGGACAAGGTAGTTCGTGCCGCACAGGGTCCTCGTAAAGCTTGAGACACAACCAACTTAATTAAATCTTAAATTAACTGGTAACACTTAACTTATTTTAAATTTTTTAACTCTATTATATGAAAAAGCAAATTTTAGGCATATTTATAGCTCATCAAGGACTACAACATAGATTTAGGAAAATAGAGTGTGTGCATGTGTCTCATACATATAGTGTATAAAATTTGTACTAGAGAGATTTAAGGTGATGTAAACTACTCAAAAAAAATACACACACATAAAATAACTTGAAATGAATTCTTAAGTAGTAAGGGAAAGCAATAAGATCTTACAACCACCAACAAATAAGACTCCCAATACATTGTTAGTTTTGTAGGATCATTTTCTACAAGTGTAATAACACTACCATTTATTTCTTTGTGTTCCAAATGTAGATTTGAATGTCATATAAATATGAGAGGAGGAGACATGTCTCTATATAGTAAATTATATGTTAACCATCATTAGACAATATATTAACAATAAAACATATATACATAATTCTATATAACATATATACACACACACATTATATATGATATATAATATATAAGTAGATATAGGAGAGTTTTACTAATTGATGACTAACCAATGACCATAGAAGGATTATCTCTAGATCCATTCAATTAGAATGAAGTTAAAAAATTAGCACTCCCTCTTAGATAAGCAGGGTTGTTATAGAACACATTATGCTCTTAATAATATAGAGAGATATAATCTCAATATAATATTCTCGAAATGACATATTTAGGGATATCAACATATATTGACCAACTTAGATGTTATCTTTCAATATCATCCAAAGTATGATTCAACAAGAAATATCGATCACAATTATATTCTCTTGGTATATGCACTTGCATCATGTTTCTGATGCCTACCAAAAGAATATGTTATATCCTAGAATGATATGAGTTATTTAATTATTGACACTCTCTAGGAAAAAAATTGAATGTAGCCTATCAGATAACAAGTTATCAAAATGTCACATTCTCCATTATGACAAGTATCATGATCTTTGTCACTTTGGGAGAACAAATTAATGTAGTAAATCATGATAACAACTCAACCAATTATTAAGATCATCACCTTACAATAGTGACCTTACAAATACATCAATGAAAGATCATCACCTTTCATGACATAATCGACATATGAAAAATATCAACTCTCATGATGTGTATGGGCAAGTTTTTATATTCTACCATTTCAATGTTTTCATCTATAGTATGTGACTATAAATATTCAATGTGACAAGAGAATGTGATGTTTGAATAAAAAAAGGTTAATGAGTTTGTGTTAAAGATATATGAAATTTTCTATTGGAAATATTCTTAACAAAGCTAAGTTACTGAGAGGGGAGGGGTGAATTAGTAACATCTAAAACTTCTACACTTTTAACTCTTAATATAATAGTCCAATTAGCATTTAATCCTTCACATATAACTTGATCTAATTGTATGCATAAGAAAATAAAAACATGAAAGCATTCATAAAACTTTGACACAAAGATTTGGTGACCTAGAAACCTTCCAAATAGAAAGTAAAACTGGGGTGAGGATGATACTGACAAGCTTTAGTACTGCAATATAAAGTTGGCCTATTAAGACTTACATTGATCACTTCTAATGATCTACCCTATTAGGAGCAATAAGTTCTACTAGGTCCACCTTGTGAAAGGATTCACAAACATATAATGAAGTATGCACTTGGTAAAGAGATTTACAAAAGACTGTTAGGTCTACCTTGTTAAAGGATTTGACTAATCCACCTATTAGGATGAAATAGTAGCTAATCTCTGATTCAAAACTTGGTTTTCTGAATGAGATTCCTTTAAGTGTACAAATCACCTTGACATGATAGATAAATCTTTGTTACTCCTTATATTGTTGTAGCCTTTTTAATTCACACTCTTTGCTTTTTTTTCTGATTATTGCATTGATACATACACACACTGGGTGTGATATAATACATTACATATATCAATCCAATTATACAAATTACAAAGTCAACCACTATACAAGTTTACACAAATATTAAAAAGTTGGCTCAAGTGTAGACACTCGAGCTTTGAAGACTGACTTAGTGAAATTCTGATACTTGGCATCCACTATCAATGCTTGACATTGTCATGCACTCGATAGACATAGAAGCTTGATCTATACTATCACTTTCAAGTAGTCTTGAACTTGGTTTGCATTGGTGACTCAGTAGATACTGTGAAAATTTTCATATAAACTAAATCACTTTTTTACTTAGTAAACACTATCACCTTGAGCTTGGTATAAACTAAGTCACTTGGTTAACACTAAGTAGCTCAATTAACAGTGGACTTGCATCACATAACTATGAACTCAGTAAGCATTGCATAGCTTGGTTTGCACTGGTAAATTGAGCCTACAATGAGATGCTCAATTTACATAGTTGATCTTCATGTTAACTATAACTACTCGATAAACACTAGAATTTTTCCAAAGGACTTGGTAGTAACTGTAGAACTTGGTGACAACTGAAATGCTTGGCAAACACTATTAACTATATAATAATCTTGGTAGATACTTACAATCTGAATAAGTGTACATGTCACTAATAACAAACTTTACTATTATGGCAGCAATCTCCCCTTTGGCATTAGTGAGAAAAACACTTATCATCCAAAACTAAATTCAAAAAGTTTCCTAAATACCATTTTCCATCACTTAGTGATTCTTAGCTTGGTAGAGTTTATTATTTTTGAGATTTTTCAAAATTGGTTTTGTAAGATATATATCTATACATGGTAAGGCCCCTATACAATATATTGTACATCTGAATACATTTCTTTGCTATGTACAATGTATATTTTTGTACACATATGTCTCCCTAATTTCCTTCATGTATCAATTCTACAATGCAATTTCTCCCCCATAACTTATTATTTCCATATCTTCTCTATATCTTCTTATTCACAATATATACTCCCCCTTTTTGACATTAATGCCAAAGATTTATTCTATATATTTACATGTTAATGCCAAAATGAGACAAAAAGTCTGAATGTACCTTGAGTATTATAGCCAACATTTTGTCCCAATTGTCTTGCAAGACCTTACATGTGTGAAGTGAATCTATAATTTTATTGCCAACTCAATCATGTGGTTTTCAATGGAGAAGTTGTTGTTATGGATGAGGGTTTTGGAATGTGCAATATGTTTATGAAGTTAATCCATGTTTGAAAGAATCATGTTCTAAATATCTACTGAGGTAGATCTAATTTTGGCCTCTTCCTTAAGCAATTCTACCTATAACTCAGTCAAAAATTTAAACTTATTGAAATATACAGGGCTTGAACTAGGGTCAAGCTGTAGCTATTGAGAACTTGCCTTGAGCTCTTCATCTAACTTAGACAATTTGTCCTTTATTTCCTTGGTAAAATTTGAAACATCACATAGCTTACCAAAAAGTGATGACACATTATTACAAGATGTTTCTAGGGAACCCAAAATGGTAGAGAGTTCTACTTGATAAATAGCAATTTGTTGAGCAATGTGCTCCAACACTTTATTCTCAAACTTCTTTTCTACCTTCTATAGTAACTTATCTTGTCCATCTATATCTTCATTGAACTTTTAAATTGCCTCTACTAATTAATAGAAAATTGACTGTGAAGAATCAATCTCTATACTTGCGACCTCTACCAAAATATTCTTGGCATCCTCAATGATTTTGAATTTCTTATATCTTTCTTCTCTAAGCCTCTAATACTTAGCTTTCTTTTGGATTAGTTCACCAAATGTTTGCATTTGGTCTGGAGTGAACTTGGAAATGTCCCAATTTGGGATTAAAATTTCCTCATCTAGGTTTATTTCTTCCTCCATCTCCTTTCCTTTGCCCAAAAAATTTGTCCTCGATTGAGCCTTGGTCTCAACTATCCTTGAACTTATTGCTTGTGTACCTGCAGTAGCCAAAATTGATGAATTCAGAACTGAGTATCCAAAACTGATGTTTCCAACATGGTGGAAGAGGGAAGAGTTTGTAGCTTAGTAGATGAAGTGGAGGTCACTTCATTCAATGATGTACTTAGCCATGTTGGTGCAAAGATTGAATGGCTAATTCTGCTTTGAGTGCTGGTAATAATCAATCTTGTAGAGGCCATCTCTGTGCTTGATGTGGCCAATACCTTGCTTGGAGAATGAGAAAGTGGGGCTATAACCACTACATAAATCTTGATTGGGTTATTTTCCTCATCATCTTTATTTTCTTCCCTGGTAGCCTCTTGCTCTTGTTCCTCTTCATCATTAATGTTGTCAAAATGAGTTGCTTCTTCAACATTCTCCTCTTCATCTTTGTCCTCTTTATCATCATCATTATCTTTTACTACAATAGAAAAATCACTAGGTTTATCAAGAAGATATATATTCTTCCATGTATGTGTTGCATTCCTTACAACATGCTCAATATCTTATATCAAAACTGGACAAGTATTGAATTTCAGAGTTAATTTCTCCTCATTTTTCTTTAGAGATTCCTTAATCTCCTTGTCTATTAAGTTTGGAATAAGCTACTTTAGGGTTTTCTCATAGATTTATTTTTTAGTTTGTATGGAAAATTCCCATTTTGGCTTTAATTTTACCTAACAAAATATTAGGGAGCTGAGAAGTAAGTTGGTCTGGTGGGTATTTCCACTTATCCATTTTGTTCATCACCAGGTCTTCAATCTACTTATTTTCTTCCTCAATCCTAGTTTCATAATTTAATGCTTTAAAATTTTTTATACCTACTACTTCCTATAGTTCTTTCACTCTATCTTGGAATTTGGGTGGAGGTTTCCTGAATATTATATCTCCTCCCTTATCAACTTTATTTCTTCAAGATCTTCTTGTAAATACAGTAGTGGATGTCTTGGTAGGCTTGGTGATAATTACCTTTCCCTTCTTCTTTAATGGTTCTTCTTCCTTAGATTCTTCCTCATCCTCTACTTACTCATCCTCACCTTTTCCTTCAGTCAACAAAAGGGTGGAACTAGTTTTCAATTTAGCAATTGTTTTCTTTCCTTTGTTTACTACCTGAGGAAACTTGATCTTTGTTCTATCCTATCTTTTGCTTCATCATATGTACCAAAGTATGCAGCCTTGGGATCAACTAGTTCATTTACAATTTCCTCAATGATATCCTTAGTTTCATCAATATTAACCTCATATTTGAGAGTTTTCACTCATGATATTCTAAGCTTGACTACCTAAATGTATACCTTATCACTATCTACCATGAAACACACATCATCCTTGTAGTCTTCCACTAGTTTTCTTGGAATTCTAAATCTATTATTTATTTTCTTTTTATGTGCCTCAAAATAGTTATCCATGATACTATTATAGGTCTCTCCCATCTCAACAATATACTCAATAATTCGGTAGATAAATGGCACATCTTTTCTCCATACAATTGATCCTTTTGAAGGGAAAATTTTCTAAACATAAAAGAATAAACAAGTCAATATAGAATAAAACTTACATGGGTTATTCTTTGTCATTTGGATGCTTTCCATGTTCTTATTGAATTTTCTCAATAGTAGCTTGACAAGGTCAAACAAAAGATTGTTCTTGATTACCTTGTAAGCAAGTTTAACTACTTCACAAGGCACAGTATTCAACTAGCCAAAGCTATAGATCTTGTCCACTATGATATGCATGTCAAATTTTAATTCCATATCAGTAATACTACTTATCTTCATGCCTCTACTATCCCATTCCACAAGGGTTTTCTTCTCAAGTTTAGCCTAACTTGGGGTTTTGGTCATTTTAGCTTTGGCTAACATTGGGAGACCAGTGATTCTATGAATCATCTTCTTTGTGATTAAAAGTGGATGCTCCAACAATACTGACCATTATGCACCCTACTAAGAATATACCTAATCCATTTTACTTCAAATTCATGGGGCATGTGAGGAATGTGTGTCAACCCTTTTTTCTCTAGGTGTTGATGCTTGGGTTTCAAGACACCATTAATACACAACTGTCATAGGGCTTCATCCATTTCCAAAGTGCCAATATCTTGAATCATGCATTTAAAGTGAGACTGAATATCATTTATCAATAGTACCTTTGGAGGGATTTGAGACTATGATTTACTCAGATCTAGGGTTTCAATGATTATAGGGGTGAGTTTGAAGTCTAGAGCTTTCCATTCACAATGAACTAGCATGTCAAAATGTCACTTTTCCTTGTTGCTACTGGATGTCATCTTTGCTTGGTAAGTTTTGAGAGAACTCAAAATCTTTTGGCAACAATTTGGTAAAATCACTTGGAAGCTCTTAAAGATTGTACTGTGTAATAGCTCTTGAAAATTCATGGTGGTGACTTCAATTTCATTCCTTTTATCAAATTTTTGCATGAGCGCTCGATATAGATGGTAGATCAAGTTGATCGACTATCATCCACTTCTTTATATTGATTACTTGGAAAAGTCTTCCATCATTCAGTAGCCATATGAAATTTTAGTTATCTAAGACCCCTTCCCTAGTACCATATTATAAACCCTAAATTACATGAATATGGTGAAAACTAGGAAGCGTAAGGAAGTGAGATGTCATATCTTTGTCTCTCATGCATGGTATGTGAATTATACACTGTTACTGTACACCTTATGATAGAATGGTGATAAGTAGGTTTCAAGATTTAGGCATGTCATGATTGGCATCCTTCTCATTAATATTGGACTTGAGATCTTATTAAGACTAATATACATTGTAGTCATTATTGTCATAGGTGTCATATTCAAAATTTTATCAGGTTGGTAAGCTAAGACCCTATGAAATAAGGATTCAAGATGTTATAACTTAGAAAATGATGTCAATGGGTTCATAGTATGTTATGATCCATTAGGATAATTTTTTTAGAAGTCCATTGTGAAAAAATGAATTAACACCCACCCTTATGAGTGTTAATAATTATTATAGACACAAATTGTTATCAATTTACATAAGGCCTACTTAGTAGAGGTCAACATGATGTATAAATAATAAGTCAATTTGTTAGACAAGTAGTGTTGAGTGGATAGGCTACAATGAATTATGATTAAGATAAAGTTATAATATATTGAAGAATAGATAAAATGGGTTTACCTAATGACTAATTTTGAACATATGTGGACATGATTATGAAAACATCTTGATTCCTTGACATTAGTGATTTTTGAGACATAAGCCTTATCATGTAATATCTCATAATGAGATATTGTTAGTAATCAAACTATATTTAATTGAATCAAGTATACTAGTTGTGATGATTGCATTTTGGTGGCTTTGACCTAAAGTATGTAATTGAAACTAATTTTCACATTGGCTGATTAAGCAATATAGACTCAACATTTTATCATTTTGATAGGAAATGGATTAGGATGTGGTTTAGAATGTTAGTTGGATCATTTGATTAGAAAATTAATGTTGATATGTAGATTTTGACATTTTAGCATTTCAAAAGCTTTATATGAAAATGATTAAGAAATAAAATTTGATTATGACAATTGAAGTACTTTAAAATTAATGTGCAGATTTTGATATTTTAACATTTTGAATTTTTTATTTGAAATGATTCCATTGAAGTTATGTTAATATGAATTACATAACATTGAATTTGTATGCATTTATGATGTATATTTTATATGACTTCCTTGGACCATTGATACTCAACTTTAGTGTGCAAGAAGTGGAACAATGGAAATCTTTGGGGGAAACAATTCCCAACTTATGTAAACCCAGTCTAGCTGAGGCAAATCTTGGGAAGATTCAAAAGCCTCATCATGATGTATTTTATTTTTGTAAATGCAAGCTTGGTTGTGTATGAATTTTTTTCTTATTTCAAAGATGCATTAGGGACATGTCATGATGATGTGGAATGTGCTTTTATGTGTCACTTGACACTTGAAAATCTTCTATGTTAATGACATGTCATTTGGGGTTTGGTCATGGTAGCATGTTACCCTAAAACTAATTACCTAGTTATTGATTAAATAAACCCAACTTGAGGGTAGGATGGGTCACTATCACAGGGAATTTCTAATTTAGACTTGACCAAGGGTTTGTAGGGTCATTGGGTGGTCCCAAAGTGTCTTTTATGTGAAAATGAGCTACCCATATGATAGTATAACATGTTAGGGACCTAATTTTGACCATGATAGTGACTAGACATCCTAGGATTACCCTTTACCCATGCATTCTTCCATCAATTCGAAATTAGAATTGTCGCATGTGTTTTCTCTCATGTTTCCACTAAGTCAAATATAGGAAACTTAGAGGGACACACGTTGTAATAGGAAGTTGTAATATTTGGTTTTCCAAGTCTTAATAAATTCATACATTAGGTAACACCATTACATTCTCAAACATATTCATTAAAATACCATGGTAGGATAAGAGGAAACATAACTTGAGAATGAATACATAGTTCAAAACCCATAAGGGGACAAGCCTGTAGATACACATTAAGCCTCTAGAAAATGTATGGGAAAATATAATAATTCCCTCCCCTAGATCACAAAGTAATATTTTAATCAAAAAGGACATACTAAGAATCTTGTGCTTGGAGGATAAAAAAATAATAATACATGTACTAATTGTAAGGCTCAAATAATAATAATAATGGCTTACTGCCTAGATTGTTTGCAAGAAAGCCCATATAAATCTCATGACCCTTGGGTCACCATTTTAGAAAACAACATAAAAAATAATTTATATATAAAAAGATGCTATTTCAGATCAAAATGATAATGTAGCCTAGACACCTACTACCTAATAGTAGGGAGTACCCCATGAATAAATAAACAAATATAAACACCCCAATAAAACAATAATAAAATAAATTTTCTTATAAAAAAATGAGAACCAAAAAAATTCAAAAAAAACATCTACTAAAGCCTAGGCAGCCTTACCCAAGGTTGATGGGATGTTTTTTTCAAAAGAAAACTTGGTAAAAGACAATGGCCTTCACCTAGGTGTCAAAGGGCTTGAGAAATACTTCCCAACTCATGAAAACATGGAGTACATATTGACATAAGTCAGAAGACTCCATCCTAAGTTGTATCCACTCTTGGGAAAATGGGAAAGGTTTCCACCTTGATCCTATTGCATGTCGTAGTGTGGTCTCCTAGGGGTAGGCATTAGGGGATGAAAGGAAGGGAACTTGTCTTGTCATGGAAATTTGGGTGCTAGATAAAGTGGGAGATTTTGTTTAAGAGTAATGTTAGAATCAGATTTATGATTTGTTTAAGAGTAGTTGAAAGGTTTTTACTATAATAATAATGAAACTTAGATTTTAAATTAAGTTATGGTTAGTACTAAGTTAAGTCCTAATTATTTATAAAAAAGAAGTAGGCAATATAGTTAATACAATGTGTTATCTAAAACCTTTGAATATAAATAGTAAGAAATGATAAATTGGTAATGGATAAATAATTAATTAAGTTTGGATTGATTAGGAGTTAAGCTAGTTGTGAAGTAATCAAAGGATTTTTTTTAGACATATGTACAGCTAGTTGGTTCCAATGCTAGAAATGACTAAAATTAACATAGTGATTATTGATAAAGGGGATATGAGAAAGCAATACATTATAGCAATGTGAAATAAAATCAACAATTGAAAATTGACTTAAAATACCTAATAGAAAGACATCAAATTGGTAGAAGTCCATATAGGGTATATGTAAGAAGTTCCTTAAAAATAGATGTACCTACATAATGATCAACTAGAATAGAATTGGACCTAGATTGTGACAAGTTAAGGTTATGTATGAATATATGGTAAGGCTTTTAGATACAATTGTATAATTGTGTGTTGTCTTTTATGTCACACAAATTTCATATCAGTTATCAATTAGTGCTTATTGAGCTCACTTGGTTAGCAAGATAGTTTTTCTTGTCTACCGAGCATTCCTAAAGTTTATTCTATGAAGACAATGTCTATCAAGCTCACTTGGGCATCAAAGGAAATTATGGTAGAAGAAAGTGTCTACCAATTTCATTTGGTTAACAAAAGAAAGTTGGATAGAGTTAGTGCTAACTGAGTTCACTCGGTTACCAAAGGATTTTTGCAAGTTCCTAGTGTTAACCAAGCTTTTGTTGGTTAACACAGGAAATCGTCTCAAAACTAATGTTTACCAAGTAGGGTCAACTAATAAAGGATTTTGTTGTTTTGGCATGGGAAGCTTGATTATTTTAAGAATTGGTTTGAGCTAACTATGGTAATAATTAGTATTCATTCTAATTTGTATTGAGCCAACTTGAAAATTAGAAGGTATAAATAAAAGGTCAAGTTGAGATTCCTAATGTGTGTGCAAGTGTGTTGATTGAATTTGAGAAAGAAAGAGAGGGAGAAAACTTGAAGGATAAGTAGATATCCTTGTGGAGTAGAAAAGTAATATTTGATCAATAAGGATCAAGTTTTTAAGAAAAATAAAGAACTGTATTCTGTAATTTAGTTGCATCACAATCAAGTCATTGCATTGTTACTCTCTAACCATTGTAGTAGTGATCTAAAATCTCTTAACAGAGTTGGTTTAATAGCCAATTGTAAATCCTCTAACAAGGTGAAAATTCTATTTAATTGTTTTAAGACCTCTCACAAGGCCACTCCTAACAGGGTGATTAAATCCTCTAAGAAGGTCACACCTAACAGTGTCTTTTGTAACCTTTAACTAAGTTGGCTCCTAATAGGGCTCACTTTAGAAGAGTGAAAAATAGTAACTAGTTACATTGGTGGTTTTTCCCATATTGGGTTTCCAATTTAAATCTATTATCCCATGTTCTCATTTCCTTTCTCTCATGTTTACAAGATTAATTACTATTGATGTCTTAAGATCAGCTAAAAGTAAATTACATTCTTCATTTACCGAGTTTTAACATTTTTAGTGTGTTTATTGAGTTACAACAATAATCAATGTTCTCAATCTAAATTTTATTATTAACATCTAAGGGATCTAGGATTTATTTTGGTGGTAAATAATTTTCTCCCCCTCTTAGTTACTCCTTTTATATTTCCAACAATTGGTATAAGAGCATTTGGTGCTTGCAGGAAAGGTTTCAAGGACCTAAGCTAAAGATCAAGATGTCTTACAAGAGAGTGATTCCAAAGCAAAACAAAAACAACTTTTTAGCATGGAAGGGACTCATGAGACTTCATCTATCCACCATTAGTTATTCAAGCTTGAAATACCTTGATGAAGACTATAAAACTCCTACTAGTACACTATCTGTTCGAGATCTTGCTGAGAAAAAGAACCATAACATCATGATGATTGATATTGCATCTGCCCTTAGCTATGATGAATTTGATGAAATCAAAGACTAAAAAATTACTTTTGATATGTGGAAAAAGCTAAAGGACATATATGGTGGTGAAGACAATGTAAGGAGAGCCAAAGTAGAAAGACTTAGAGGATAGTTTGATCAGGTGAGAATGAGAGAAGATGAAAATGTTGCCAAATACGTGAAAAGAATCAAAGCTAGTGTCAATGCAAATAGAGCATCTGGAGGAGAGATCAATAAAGAAACTATTGTAACTAAAGTTCTTAGAACATTGCTTCCCCATCTACGTAATTAGAGTATCTACTATTCAAGAAAAGAGATGTGACCCAAATCACAAGTTAAGTTTGGATGCCTTGGTAGGAAGATTGACAACTTTTGAGCTAGACAACTTTGACAATTATGTTCCAGCTTCCAAAAATGTTGAGTCTTCATTTGAAGCTAAACTTTCACTCAAAGAAAAAGGAAAGAAAATAAAGGAAATCCAGTCAAAAATTGAAGAGGAAATAGAGGAAATTTTTGACAGTGATCTTGAAGTTGCTGAAGCTTTACTTGCAAAGAAGCATTCTAGAAGTAGAGGAAAATACAAAGGTAAAGTTCCCCTAATCTTTTTTTCATGTGAAGAAATTGGTCATATTGCTGCCAGGTGCTCAAACAAAGAGAGCCAAGATGAGAAGAAGAGTCACAAGTATAAAGGCAAAAAGGATTTCAAAAATCAAAAATCATACAAGGACAAAGGTAAGAAGACTTTTTTTATGGCTAAAGATTCTAATAACAGTGAAGATGAGATAGTATGCATTGTTGTAAAAGATCAATCTAATGAAGAAGAAGATAAGATGGCACTTATCTCTCATGTTAATAAAAATGATACATGGATCATAGATAGTGGATGTTCAAATAATATGATTGGAGATAGAATAAATTTTGAACATTTTGAACACTACAATGGAGGTAGTGTAAGGTTTGGAAACAATGAACTTTGTTTTATAAAAGGGAAAGGCCAAATCTCACTAACTAATGAACTTGTATGTGACAATACCTATTGGATTGAAGGACTGAAACATAATCTACTAAATGTAGCAAAACTAATCAACATTGGATTCAAGGTAGAATTCATGCATGGAAAGGAAAGACTACTAGATGACAAAGGGAATCTGATTGGATCATGCAAACAAAGAAGAGGTAACCTATTTTATCTTGATCTTAGTGATTGCTCATGTTTTATTGCTCAAATGGGAGAAATTTGGTTATGGCACACAATACTTTGTCATGTAAACTTTGATAATATGGTCAAGGTAAGAAAATTTAGAAAAGTAAGAGGTGTCCCTAGTTTGAAGAAACCAGATGTTGGATTATGAAAAAATTGTCAGATTGACAAAATGGGAAAGACTAGTTTTAAGAGCAAAAACTATCAATCTAAAGATGTCTTGGAAATTGTACATACTGACCTATGTGGACCCATTGGAATAAAAAGCTATAGTGGAGAAAAACTCTTTATTCTTTTTGTTAATGACTATTCTAGAATGATGACTATTATGTATCTTAGAGAAAAGTCATAAGCATTTGAGAAATTCAAATGGTATCTAGCAAGAGTAGAAAAAGAAACTAGAAAAAGATTGAAATGCTTAAGATCAAACAGAGGTGGCAAATTCATCTCCAATGAATCCTATAACTTTTTCATTGAAAGAGGAATCAAAAGGCAAGTATCAGACCCTAGTACTCTTGAGCAGAATGGAATAATTGGAAAAAGAAATAGATCCATCATAGATTATGCAAGAACTCTAATGATTGAAAAAAATGTTACTATCAAATGTTGGAAGGAATCCATCAACACTACAGTTCATAATTTGAATTGAGTTTAGTTGAAGAAGGACTCACATAAAACTCCCTATGAATTATGGTATGGTTACAAACCTAGTGTAAGTTACCAGAAAGTATTTGGTAGTAAATGTTATATTTTTAAAGAATCTATAAAAGGAAAATTTGATGTGAAAGGTGATGAAGGTATATTATTAGGATATTTTTGTAGAAGTAAGGCATATAGATATTTGAATTTGTCTACTCATAAAATCATAGAAAGTGCACATGTGAGAATTGATGAGTTTGCAAAGAAGACTAAAGAAGAAAGAAAAAACAAACTAGAAGATTACAAAAGATCTATTTATTTTGAACCTGATACACTACCAAGAACATCTACCAATAAGGATATTGGAATAATGATACATTTTTCATTAGTTACAACACTTATTTGATTCTGAATGCTTACCAAGTTCATCACTCAATTTACAGTTCATACCGAGCATTCGTTGATTACCAAGTATGTTCAGCAGTGTTTACCGAGTCAGGAAGGTAAACAAAGGTTTTAGTGTTTACCGAGTCAGAAACGTAAACGAAGGTTTTAATGATTACCAAGTCAGGAAGGTAAATGAAGGATTTAATGTTTACTGAGTCAGGAAGGTAAACGAAGGATTTAATGTTTACTGAGTCAGGAAGGTAAACGAAGGATTTAGTATTTACCGAGTCAGGAAGGTAAATAAAGGTTTCAGTGATTACCAAGATAGAAAGGTAAAAGAAGTATTCAGTGCTTACCAAGTGAATCGAAGGAGTTAGTTTCTACTGAGTGACACAATGTTTACCGAGTCACCAGTGATTACCAAGTTCCAAGCTACTCAGAATGATTAGTATGGACCGAGCCCCTACCTCTACCGAGTGCATGACAATGCCATGTAATGTAGTGGATGCCGAGTGTCAGAAGGTCACCGAGTGAGTTTGAGGAACCTGAGTTTTCTACTATCTGGTTGACTTAGTAATATTTTGTCCACTTGTGTTTGGCCGACCTTGTTGCTGTAAATATTGGAATGGTATATATGAAATGTATTATGCCATTTGCAAACAAGATGTTGAAAAAAAATAAAAAATTGATGAAGAGAAGTAACAGTGAAGTAAGAGCGAATTGAAAAAGAATCAGCAGCGGAGTATTCAACAAGGTTATCAAGGAGTAGCAAAGATACATCAAGTGATCAGTACATAAGATCTAATCAGCAAACCAGTTGCAACCAAATCCACTGCTTCATCCTAACAGGTGAATCAGTTTTGTAAATCCTTTAACAGGGTAGACTTAACAGTCTTTTGTAAATCTCCTAAAAGAGTGCATACTTCATTGTATGTTTGTAAATCCTCTAACAAGGTGGATCTAGCAATCCTACTTGCTCCTAATAGGGCAGATCACCAGAAGTGATCACTGTAAGCCTTAACCGGCCAACTTTATACTGTAGTATTGAAGTTTTGTGGGCATCATCCCCACCCCAGTTTTACTTTCAATTTAGGTTTCTGGGTCACCAAATCAGTGTGTTAATCTTTTTCATGCATACAGTAAAATAGATGAATGAATGGTGAATTTGTTATTATGTTGAATTGGTTTAAATTTTAAAGCTTACTGATTCACCCCTCCCCTCTCAGTAACCTTGTTTGTCCTGAATATTTCCAACAAAGGAGACTTCATCTCTTTAGTCTTCCTCAGCTACTAAGTTGCAAGAAGTTCAAACCAAGTCACAGGGACCAGAATCACATTCTAAAGCTACCAAGCCAATGCCCACCAAGTTTAAATGACCCGAGCCAGAAGTTGAGATTCAAAATGAAGATAGTGCAATTAATTCAAAAGGAAAAGAACCTATATTGGCCAAGTATGTCACAAGGCATCATGCACCTGATCAGATTATTGGAGATAAATAAGAAGATACTATGACAAGAAGTAAGCTAAAAGGTACATGTTTACTTGCTGAATTTGAACCCAAAAATGTTAAAGATGCATTGAAAAATGAAAGTTGGATTGAGGCTATGAATGAAGAAATACAAAAAATAGAGAAGAAAAAAACTTGGACCCTCATACCTTGACCTAAAGATAAAAATGTGATTGGAAAAAAATGGGCATTCAGAAGTAAGTTGAATGAAGATGGACAAGTATCAAGAAACAAAGCTAAATTGGTATGTAAAGGCTATTCTCAAGAAGAAGAAATTGATTATGATGAAAATTTTTCTCCTATTGCAAGAGTAGAAGGTGTTAGGACCCTACTTTCATATGCTACTCATAGAGGATTCAAAGTATATCAAATGGATTTAAATCTCCATTTCTCAATGGTATTCTTGATGAAGAAGTCTACATTGAAAAACTAGAAGATTTTGTTGATCTAGACAAAAGGGACATGGTCTACAAATTACACAAAGCATTGTATGGTCTAAAACAAGCTCTTAGAGCATGGTATGAAAGGTTACACAACTACCTTATACAGATTAATTTTTAGAGAACTAATGATAATAGTAGTTTGTATATCAAGGAAGGACCAAATAACAAGATTGTATTTGTAGAGATATTTGTGGATGATACTCCATTTATAGGGAATGGTGATCTATGAAAATAATTTTTAGAAAAAAATGAACAAAGAGTTTGAAATGTCCATGTTTGGTGAGATAAAATTCTTTGTTGGATTACAGATACATCAGAACAAGAATGGTATCTACATTACTCAATCTAAGTACATCAAGGAGATACTCAAGAAGCTTGGAATGGAAGATTCAAAACTAGTTGGAACCCCCATGTGTACTAGACTAAAGCTTACAAAAGATGATGACTCCAAAGAGGTAGATTAGACCTTATACAGATCAATGATTGGAAAATTATAGTATGTAGTTCACACAAGACATGACATTGCCTTAGTAGTTGGGATAATGGCAAGATTCTTAGCAAAACCTAGAGAAAATCACATGATTGCAATTAAAAGATTCCTGAGATATTTGAAAGGCACTGAAGACTATGGTTTATGTTACAAACTTGGAGGAAACCTAGACCTAAAGGTATTCACTAATGTTGATTAAGTAGAAAATCTTAATGAAAAAAAAAGCACAAGTGGTGGAGCATTGTTTCTTGGTAAAAGGTTGGTATCTTGGACTAGCAAGAAGCAAAACTACACATCCCAATCCACAGTAGAAGTAGAATATGTAGCAATAGTAGTAAATTGTTCTAAAATTGTTTGGTTTAAACAATTATTGGAAGGTATAAAGGTTGAAATCAAAGAACTAGTTGTCATGTTTGGTGATAACACCAACACAATTAACATATAAAAAAACCCAATGATGCATTCCAAAACAAAGTGCATTGCTATAAAATATCACTTTTTAAGAGAATTGGTGTAGGAAAAAGAAATCAAATTGGAATATGTTCATATAAAAGAATAGATTGCAGACATATTCACCAAGCCATTAACTAAGGATGCATTCTTGTATCTAAGAGGTAAGATAGGGGTAAGATAGGGGTCATTCCCCTATCTAAAGCTCACTAAATGAAGTTTTAGTGATGCATCAATAGGAACCAAGTTAAAGATCAATCAATTGATGCAGAATAGTCAAGAGAATATTGCATATGAATCAATATTCAAGGTGCATTGATCCTAATTTTCTATGTGTTGTCAAAGAGGGAGAAGATTACTATCATATCTTTCTTAAAAAAAAAATTGTCATTTCAAGAGGGAGAAGTCATGTAATTCCTTCATAGAGGGAGATCACTACATGAAAGAAGAAGTTTTTGTGAAAAATTTAAGGGGGAGAAACTTTCTATCAGAGAAAGTCTTGTTATCAAATTTCATTGTGCTATGACATGTTGTGTTGCCATCAATTCCAAAGAGGGAGACTTTTGGATACAATTGTCTAATTGTGTTTTGTCTTTGATGTCACATAAATGTCATATATGTTGTTAGTTAGTGCTTATTGAGTTCACTTGGTCAACAAGATAGTTTTTCTTGTCTACCAAGAGCTTCGGTGTCAAAGGAAATTATGGCAGAAGAAAGTGTGTACTGATTTCATATGGTTAATGAAGGAAAGTTGGAAAAATTTAGTGCTAACCGAGTTCACTCAATTACCAAAGGATTTTTGCAAGTTCGCAGTGTTAACTAAGCTTATGTTGGTTAACATAGGAAATTATCTCAAAACCAATGTTTACCAAGAAGGGTTAGCTAATAAAGCATTTTTTTTGTTTTGGCATGAGAAGCTTAATTATTTTAAGAATTGGTTCTAGCTAGCTATGGTAATAATTAGTAGTCATTCTAATTTGTATTGAGCCAACTTGACAATCTAGAAGGTATAAATAAAAGGTCAAGTAGAGATTTCTAGTGTGTGTGCAAGTGTGTTGATTGAATTTGAGAAGGAAGGAGAGGGAGTGAACTTGAAGGATAAGAAAATATCCTTGTGGAGTAGAAAAGTAATATTCAATCAAGAAGGATCAAGTTTTCAAGTAGAATAGAGATCTGTATTTAGCAATTCAATTGCATCACAATCAGGTCATTTCATTGTTACTCTCTAACTATTGTAACAGTGATCTAAAATCTCTTAACAGAGTTGGTTTAATAGCCAATTGTAAATCCTCTAACAAGGTGATAATTCCATTGAATTGTTTTAAGACCTCTCACAAGGCCACTCCTAATAGGGTGATTAAATCCTCTAACAA
Source organism: Cupressus sempervirens (assembly GCA_028749045.1). Lineage (NCBI taxonomy): Eukaryota > Viridiplantae > Streptophyta > Pinopsida > Cupressales > Cupressaceae > Cupressus > Cupressus sempervirens. The sequence goes on along the minus strand of CM053791.1, from coordinate 156,572,875 downwards.
GGACACACCTAACAGTGTGTTTTGTGACCTTTAACCAAGTTGGCTCCTAATAGGGCTCACTTTAGAAGAGTGAAAAATAGTAACTAGATACATTGGTGGTTTTTCCCATATTGGGTTTCCACTTTAAATCTGGTGTCTCATGTGTTCATTTCCTTTCTCTCATGTTTACAAGATTAATTACTATTAATGTCTTAAGATCAGCTAAAATTAATTTACACTCTACATTTATCGAGTTACAACATTTTTAGTGTGTTTACTAAGTTACAACAGCAATTAGTTTTCTCAATCTAATTTTTATTGTTGACATCTAAGGGATCTAAGATTTATTTTAGTGGTAACTAATTCACCCCCCCCCCCTCTCAATTACTCCCATATTTCCAACAAATTTGACCTATAATTAGAACATCTAGAACAATTATAAACATATTCACATCTGCAACTATTGGATCATTATAACCTCATAGATGCAAAATTTGAACATCACATCATATACAAAATGTCTTAATTCAAGGATAAGATGTGGAGTTTGAGGTGATAGTTGTTGGAAATATTCAGGGTATGATAGGTTGCCGAGAGGGGAGGGGTGAATCAGTAATCTTAAAACTTTTATTCATTTTACCACACATCCATCTATACTACTGCATGAATAAATTTTGGAACATAAGACAATCATTACACAAGTGAACACAATATTTGGTGACCTAGAAACCTTCCAAATAGAAAGTAAAACTGGGGTGGGGATGATACCCACAAAATTTCAATACTGTAGTATAAAGTTGGCCAATTAAGGCTTACATTGACCACTTTTGTTGATCTACCCTGATAGGAGCACAAAGGACTACTACGTCCACCTTGTTAGAGGATTTGCAAACATACAATGAAGTATGCACTCTGTTAGGAGATTTGTACAAATACTGTTAAGTCTACCTTGTTAGAGGATTTGAAAAATTTGATTCACCTATTCGGATGAAACAATGGATCTTCTTGCAACTGATTGTTGATAAGAGCCCTTATACACTAATCACCTCATGTGATGGATATAACTTTTTAGTCTCTAATTTCACCTACTGTGTACCTTGAACTACTGTTGATGATCTTTCACATATACTTCACATTACTTCACATTTCCTTCTTATTCCATGCATCATACATTTTTTCATACATGATATCTTACAATACATCTTACATATATACCTTTCAAACTTACAAAGTTGCAAGGTCGACCAAAATACAAGTAAAAAAATATAGTACAGAGTCAGTCCAATAGTAAATAACTCAGGTTCACTGAACTAACTCGACAACCTTCTAATACTCAGTGTCCACTGCATTACTCTACATCATCATGCACATGGTAGAAGTGAAGGCTCGATTCATACTAATCACTCGATGTAGTTCTAAACTTGCTAACCACTGGTGACTTGATAGATGTAGTGTCACTCGGTAGATACTGTACACTAAGTTTACCTTGCTTCACTTGGTAAACACTGTACATTGAGTTTACCTTGCTTCACTCAGTAAACACTGAATCTTTCATCGCTTAGTTTGCACTGAATCTTCATGACACAAATTATCTGCTTGGTAGACACTGTGAAGCATGGTAGATACTGAGAAGCTCAGTAGACACTGTTGGACTTCGCATTATCTGAATTTTCTCAGTAGCCACTGTCTACTCAATGTAAATTGTTGAACTACTAATTTTACAAGGTAACCACTTGATGCTCGGTAAGCATACAGAATTGAGTAAGTGTTGTCACTAATGACAAAATAATCATAATGCCAACAATTTCCCCCTTTGGCATTAGTGACAAAAACACTTATGAATCAAAACTAACATTCTAATTTATTTTGCTATTTACACACTTTACATATCTCACATATCTCCCCCATACATATGGTATGCATAGATTTTATCTGTACAATATCTTTCTTATTCCTTATTCATCTCATATTCCAAATGTCAAAAATCTTATCTCCCCCTTTTTGACAATAATGCCAAAGAATGTATATACAATAAATTTAAATTGAGACACCAAAACATGAGAGAAAATCTGAGTGAACCTCGAGAACAAGAGACAATGTCTTATCCCAATTGTCTTGAAAAATTTTGCAAGTGGAGAGAGGCACTTGAACTTCTGCAGAAAGATCAATCATATGATCTGCTATTGAAAAATTGCTGTCATGAATCAGTGTTTTTGAGTAGGCAATGTGTTTTTGCATTTGATCCATGACTGGAAGAATCATATTTTGAATGCCAATCAATGTAGACCAAATTCTGGCTTCTTCTCTAAGTAACTCTGCCTACATTTCAGACAAAAATTTCACCTTTGTGTGATGGGATGAGCTTGAACTATGGTCAAGCTACAAATTTTGAGCACTATCTTTCATTTCCATATCTAATTTATTCAATTTTCCCTTGACTTCCTTAGTGAACTCAGTAACATCACAGAGCTTGCCAAAAATTGATGTTAAATTTGTGAATGCTTGCTCAAGACCACTCAAAATTGAGGTTAATTCAACTTATTTTATTGTAATGTTCTGAGCAATATGCTCAAGCACTTTATTATCAAATTTCTTCTCCACCTTTTCAATGAGTTTCTCTTGCCCAGAGGTGTCCTCATTGAACTTATCTACCTCTTCTAATTGCAACAAAATGTGTTGAGATGAATTAACATCAACACCAATTGCTTCAATAATTATATTTTTTGTATTTTCTATTATAGTATATTCTCTATCTCTCTCTTCTTTGAGTTGCTTCTGCCTTGCCTTTTGGTCTAGAAGCTGACTAACCATTCTCATCCCACTAGCTAAGGCATTGTCCAAGTCTATCTTTGGAATAATTTTTTTTTATCCAAATCTATATCTTCATCAATTTTTTTTCTACTAAGCAGAAGTTTTAGAGGAGTCTTAGGCTTTACTTATGTGCTTACTTCCTTGGATTTGGAAATAGAGACAACAGTTGACGTAGATGGACTAGTAGAAAATACTTGAATAGGTACAACTAGAGGAAAGCTAAGATAAGTACTAACTGAATCCAAAATTAGTGTGCTTCCAAAAAATGATATACAAATAGGTAGTGTATAGACTAGAATATTCACAATTGGAGTTGTAGACAAAATTGTACAAAGAATTATAGAACTTACTATACATGTAACAGAGGAGGTAGACATAGTTGGTGATGTAGTGACTGATTTCTTGGGTGCTGATGAAGAAGGCTATAGCTCAGTAGATGAAGTAATGGTTTCTTTCATAGAAGATTCTTAGAGTTGTGGGGAAGCATGAGTGAATGATGTTTCTGATGTGTTCAATCCTACTGAAGCTGTCTCTAACACTGATGATGTTGTAGTCTTAGGTGGAGAGTGAGGAAGGGAAGAAATGACTTGTGTTTCAATCTTCATTGGATCATCTTCTTCATCTTCTTTCTCCTTGTCTTCCTCTTCAACATCTTCCCCTTTTTCTTCATCATCAAACCTTAGTCCATGATCATCACTAGCACTTGGAGTGCTGTAATCTCCTTCATCACTACTAGTGCCATCATTATCCTTGATTATGATTGGATCATTACTGAGCTTATGCAAATGATAGATGTTATTCCACATGTGTGTTACATCTTTGACAACATGCTCAATATCCTTGATTAAAATCAAACATGTGTGAAATCTGATCATCATTTTACCTTTATTGTTCTTCATTGCTACCTTTATTTCAACCTCAGTAAGACTCGATAGAAGATTCTTTTAGGATTTTTCATATATGTCCTTGGCTATTTGGGTGGCTGACTCCCACCTTGGTTGCAATCTTACCAACAACTCTTTGGAGATTTGAGGGGCAATCTGGTCTGGGCGATATTTCTATTTTCCCATCTTATTAAGTACCAGTTCCTCAATGTGCATCTTCTCTGCATCAATCCTTGTTTCAAATTTTAATGCTTTGAAATTTGTGATGCCAACTCCCTCTTCCATTCATTTCAATCTCTCTTGGAAGGTTAGTTGGGGCTTGCTAAATACTACTTCAACCTTATTCTTACCTTTACCTCTTCTTTTGAAAATAGCTATGGAGTCCTTGGGGGGTTTTGTGATGATAACCCTACCTTTCTTCTTTGTAGGATCTTCCTCCTTCTCTAATTCTTCCTCTTTCTTTTTTGTTTCCTACTCCTCTTCTTTGTCCTCACCTTTTCCCTCAGTAATCATTAAGGGCTTGGTAGTAGTTTTCAACTTGGCAACCTTTCTCTTACCTTTACTAATTTCTTGGGGAAGTTTCATTTTTAGTTCTATTCTAGATTTAGCTTCATCATAGGTTCCAAAAATTGGTTTCTTAGGATCTACTAGTTCATTTACCAATGCTTCAATAATATCCCTAGTTTATCAATGTTTACCTCATAAGGTAGAGGTTTTACCCATGCAACTTAGGGCCTAACCACCTGAATATATACTCTGTCATAGTCAACCATAAAGCAAAAATCATCTTTGTAATCTTCAACAATTTTAGGAGGGATTCTGAATTTGTTATTCATTCTCTCCTTGAAGTCCTCAAAATAGTTGTCCATTATACTATCAAAATTGACAACAATTTTTGCTATAAACTCATTAATTTAATAAAGAATGGGGACATCCTTTCTCCATACCACAGAACCTTTAGAGGGAAAGAATTTTTGTACATAGAAGAATAAACATGTCAATAACAATCCAAATTTATAGGGGTTATTCTTTGATGATTTGATACTACCATGTTCTTGTTCAGTTGTCTTAGCAATAGTTCAAACAGGTCATATTCTAGATTCTTCTTCACAACCTTGAATGCCAGGTCTACAGCCTCACATGGCACACTATTTAATCAACTTGAACTATAGATCCTGTGAGCTATCACATGAATTCCATTTCTAAGTTCAATGTCAATAATGGTGCTAATCTTTAAGCCTCTACCATCCCACTTGGCTAGGGTTTTCTTTTGAAGTTCATCCCAACCTAGGGTTTTTGTAAATTTGGCTTTACTAAGTATGGGAAGGCCAATAATCTTATGAATTATTTTCTTAGTGATCAAAATGGGTTGCTCCAGCCATAGCTGATCATTATGAACATGGCTAAGGATATATCTGATCAATTTTATTTGAAAGCTTCTTAGCATGTGGGAGATGTGGGTCAACCATTTTGCATCCAAATGTTTATGTTCGGGTTTTAGAGAGCCATCAACACACATTTCTTCTAAAGTGCTATCCATTTCTAGGGTTCCTTTTTCTTGAATAGAACATTTGAAATGAGTTCGAATATCATTGATTAAAAGTACCTTTGGTGGTATCTGCGATTGTGCGCCATTAGGTTCTAGTGCCTCTGCAACTGTGGGAACCAACTTGAACTTAGGTACTTTCCATTCTATTCCCTTTACCAAGATTTTTGATCCACATTTCACCTTGTTGGTGCTTGTGCTTTCAAAAGCCATTGTAGCTTGGTAAGTGATGGGAATCTTCAAACAAACTTCTTCATCTACAAATTTTCTCGAAATCACTTGAATGCACTTGGAAATCTTTTATCTCTGAGAATACGATGAGAATGAAGTTGATTTTTTCCCATTTCATGAAAAGTTTTCCATTAATGTTAGGTACCATGTTGTCATAGTGCATGATAGACTGTCATCGACTAACCTAACTTGGCATGAGTATCAACTTGGTAGATGAACAAAATTCCTTTACTCCCAACCTCGCTCAATAAGGTCTTCAACTATTTTGTTTGGTGAGTTTGATGCACTCGGTGAAAGGATAAATTTTCTATGATCCTAATGTATCTACAATACTGATTGGATCATTTTGCATTCCTTACATTTCTTGGAACTACTTATGATTACCTTGGTGAGTACAGCTCCAACTCATTGTTAGGAATTTAGTTTGAGGGGATGAATTCACCTACTTCTTAAGTGACTTCACTTCCATGATTTGAGCTTGCATCTTTAGTGGATTTAGGAATTCATTTTTGCTTCATTTGTTTACTTATGTTGTCAGCCCTTGCTTTCTTTTCATCTTCAATTCTACCTATATTCATGTAATTTTTAGCTATATGACCGAGTTTGATACATGTATAACTCCTTATAGTAGTGTCCTTCTTCCTTAGGTGATGTCTTGCATAGTTTATACCAATGTGTCCATATTCTCCACAATAATGACATCTACACCAGGTATTGTAGTCCCATCCAAATATTGCCTTTACAAGTTGTTATGTTGGATTGAATGTTTTGGATCTGCATTGAGATGCCTTGTGACCGTGCTTCTTGCATTTGTGATAGTTACCTTCAAATTTTGGTTTCTCCTTACATTCATTGGCTTTGTGACCATACTGATTATAGTTATAGCACTTTCCATTGAATTTTCTTTTTCCATTGCTCCAGCATTTGTTTGATGTGTGACCAACTTTTCCACAATGATTGCATGAGGGTTTTAGATTTCTTTTTGCACCTTTCTTGGAAGATTCACCTTGTTCTTCATTGTATCCAAGTCCTACTTTATCATTTTTCTTATGAAGATTTTGTTCATTTTTCTCTATCAGTTGATTCATGTCTTCTTGTGACTTCATCATTCTTTCATTGATTTGATTTTTAGTATTTAGGTCACTCTTTAATTTCTCAACAATTTTCTTTTCACATCTTAGTTCTCCTAGTATTCTTTCATTAACTTCCCTTTCACTATTTAGATCACTTCTTATTCTTTAATTCTATGCTTTGAGAATCTTGATTTCTTCATTTGTTCTAGAGATTTGATTCATGAGGTCCTCATGCTGATTGGGTAGATTATTTCTTGCCTCCAAGTATTCATTTGCCTTGTTTCTTTGTTCGAAAACTTCACATAGCCTGATTGATTGGATTTCTTGTTCTCTTTTAAGTTTTCTTACTTCTTCCTGCAGAGAGCCATTATTTACTAGGAGTTCCTTGATTTCCTCATTGGCTTCATTTGAGCTACTTGATGGTAAAAGGTCTTCAATATTTTCTTCAACATACTGATGGTCATTCATTTGTCTTGCAAGTTCCTTCCTTCTCTTCAAGGATTGAGAAATATGCTCTTTTGCTTCTTTGAGTTGAGCCATGGCCATTTCTAGATCTAGCTTTTCATTTTCAATTGCCTTGTCAAGTCTGAATATCTCCATCTGTCCTTAGATCTTTGCTCAAGCTGCTAAACTTTTATCTTGAGAACCACAAAGCTTTGATACCAATTGTTGGAAATATTCACGGTATGATAGGTTACTAAGAGGGGAGGGGTGAATCAGTAATCTTAAAACTTTTATTCTTTTTACCACACATCCATCTATACTATTGAATGCATAAATTTTGAAATATAAAACAATCATTACACAAGTGAACATAATATTTGGTGACCTAGAAACCTTCCAAATAGAAAGTTAAACTGGGGTGGGGATAATACCCACAAAATTTCAATACTACAGTATAAAGTGGCTAGTTAAGGCTTACATTGACCACTTCCAGTGATCTACCTTGTTAGGAGCACAAAGGCCTGCTAGGTCCACCTTGCTAGAGGATTTGCAAACATACAATGAAGTATGCACTTTGTGAGGAGATTTTTACAAAGAATGTTAAGTCTACCTTGTTAGAGGATTTGAAAAATCCGATTCACCTGTTAGGATGAAATAGTGGATTTTCTTGCAACTAATTGCTGATAAGATCCCTTATGCACTAATCACCTCATGTGATGGATATAAATTTTTAGTCTCTAATTTGACCTATTGTGCACCTTGAATTGCTGTTGATGATCTTTTGCATATACTTCACATTACTTCGCAATTCCTTCTTATTCCATGCATCATACATTTTTTCATACATGATATCTTAGAATACATCTTACATATATACCTTTCAAACTTACAAAATTGCAAGGTCAGCCAAAATACAAGTAAAGAAATACATTACAAAGTCGGCCCAATAGTAAATAACTTGGGTTCACTAAATTGACTCGGTGACCTTCTGATACTTGGCATCCACTACATTACTCGGCATCATCATGCACTCGATAGAATTGAAGGCTCAATTCATACTAGTCACTCGATGTAGTTTTGAACTCGATAACCACTAGTGACTCAGTAGATGTAGTGTCACTCGGTAGATACTGTACACTGAGTTTAACTTGCTTCACTTGATAAACACTGTATACTAAGTTTACCCTTGCTTCACTTGGTAAACACTGTATACTAAGTTTACCCTTGCTTCACTTGGTAAAAATTGAATTTTTCATTGCTCGATTTGCACTGAATCTTCATGACACAAATTATCTGCTTGGTAGACATTATTGGACTTCACATTGTCTAAATTTACTCAGTAGCCACTATCTGTTCGGTGTAAACTGCTGAAGTGCTAAGTTTACAAGATAACCACTTGATGCTCAGTAAGCATACAAAATTGAGTAAGTTTTGTCACTAATGACAATATAATCATAATGCCAAAAATAGAATCTTCTAGCCTTCATGATAAAATTTAGAATTTCAAATGAATCTAGAAAACACAAAAAAAATCCCACATCAACTAAAATTGATTATCCCCAATTCAACGATCAAATCTGCAACATTCTAACATCCTCAAGAAACATGAGTTTTGATGTTCTAATACTCTCCCCTTAGTTCAATATAATTTTTAGAATATAGTGAAGGTCCATACATGTTATCTTTAGTTCATCTTTCAAAAAACAATTAGTTGTTTTTTGCCCTATAATTTTGGGCATGACATTCAATTACTCCTAACCTCACTCGGTAGAGTCTGTGACCCAACCTCACTCAGTAAAGAAGTTAACTTGGTAGTGACTAGTACCCTTTTCACTCAATGATCCCTTTGCACCTTGAATATAGATATGGATCTTCTATCTTTTCAATCTAGAATTATTTTGAATGTCTTCTTTGGTAGCCTAGTCCTAGTTTCTCCTTTGAGAAATCAAGTAGAAATTTTTGAGTCACCCAATTCTTGAGTGACTTGTTCATTATTGCTTGGACTTTCATTCTTGATAGACTTTGGAACCCATTGTTGTCTCATCTATTTTTAGATTTTATCAGCTTTTCCCTTCTTCTAATCTTCAATTCTACCAATATCCATGCAATTTTTGGCAAGATGACCAACTTCTATACAAATTAAACATCTTTTAGTAGTGTCTCTTTTAATCAAATGATGCTTTACACAATTCATTCCAATGTGTCCAAATTCTCCACAATAATGACATCTACACCAAGTGTTGCAGTCCCAACCAAATAGAGCTTTCAAAATTTGTTATGCTAGATTTAATATCTTGGTTTTGCATTCTAATGATTTTTGCCCATGCTTCTTGCATTTGTGAAATTTTCCTTCAAATCTTATTTTTTCTTTGCATTCATTAGCTTATGACCATGTTGATCACAATTGTAACACTTTCCATTGAATTTTTCTTTTCCATTGCTCCTACATTTATTTGAAGTATGACCTATCTTACCATAGTGATTACAAGTAGGTCTTTGATTATTTTGAGCTCCTTGCTTGGATGATTCTCCTTCTTTTGTATATCCAATTCCTACTTTTCCTTTTTGTCTATAGATATTTTGCTCATTCACTTGATTCATGTATGCTTAAGATTTCATCATTCTTTTATTGATTTTCCTTTTAGATTTTAGATCATTTTTTAATCTTTCATTTTTAGATCTTAGGCTCATGATTTCTTCATTTGCATTGGAGAGCTAATCAATGAGGTCTACTTGCTAAAGGGATTGGTGATGAATTTAATTATTCTTTCCTTCTATCTCTTCTTTTATCTTGTCCTTCTCTTCAATGACTTCACATAGCCTTACTGACTAAATTTCTTGTTCTCTTCTTAGTTTTCTTACTTCTTCTTCCAGGGAACAATTCTTTTCTAGGAGTTCTTTGATTGCTTCATTGGCTTCATCTCGATTGCTAGAATGAAGATCTTCAATCTTTTCTTCAATGTAGAGATGATCACTCATTCAAATTGCAAGTTCTTTTCTTCTTTTCAAGGATTGAGAGGGTTTATCCTTTGCTTTCTTAAATTTGGTAATAGCTATTTCCAAATTGAGCTTCTCATTCTCAATAGCTTTGTCAAGTCTAAACATCTCCATGGCTTTGATCTTTCCTCAAGTTGTTAAACTTTCTTTTGAGAAACACAATGCTTTGATACTAATTTTGTTGTAAATATTCTTAACAAAGCTAAGTTGCTGAGAGGGGAGTGGTGAATTAGTAACTTCTAAAACTTCTAAAATTTTAACTCTTAATCCAATAGCCTAATTAGCATTTAATCCTTCACATATAATCTTATCTAATTGTATTCATAAGAAATTGAAAACATGAAAGCATTCATAACACTTTGACACAAAGATTTGGTGACCCAAAAACCTTTCAAATAGAAAGTAAAACTAGGGTAGGAATGATAACCCACAAGCTTTAGTACTGTAGTATAAAGTTTGCCTATTAAGGCTTACATTAATCAAATATGATGATTTTCCCTATTAGGAGCAATAAGGACTGCTAGGTCCACCTTGTGAAAGGACTTACAAACATACAATGAAGTATGCACTCGGTAAAGAGATTTACAAAAGATTGTTAGGTCTAGCTTATTAAAGGATTTTACTGATCCACCTATTAGGATAAAATAATAGCTAATCACTAATATACAACTTGGTTTGCTAAATGAGATTCCTTTAAGTGTACAAATCACCTTGTTGTGATAGATGAATCTTTGCTACTCCATATACTATTGTAGCCTTTGTAATTCACACTCTCTAATTTTATTATTATTATTGCATTGATACATACACACACTAGATGTGATATAATAAATTACATATATATCAATCCAATTATAAAAATTACAAAGTTGACCACTATACAAATTTACACAAATATTATAAAGTTGGCTCAAGTGTAGACACTCAAGCTCTAAAGACTAGCTCAGTGAAGATTTGGTACTCGACATCCACTGTCAATGCTTGGCATTGTCATGCACTCTATAGATGTAGAAGCTTGAATCATACTAATCACTTTCAAGTAGTCTTGAACTCATTCTAAATTGGTGACTTGGTACGTATTGTAAAATTTTTCATATAAACTGAATCACTTATTTACCTTTGCATAGCTTGGTAAACACTATCACCTTGAGCTCAGTATAAATTAAGTCACCTATTTAACACTAAGTAGCTTGATTAACACTAGACTTTCATCACATTAACTAGTGAACTTGAGAAGTATTGTACATCTTGGTTTGCACTGGTAAATTCAACATACACTAAGATGCTTGGTTAACACTACTAATCTTCACAGTAATTGTAATTGCTCAAAAAACATTGGAATTTTTTCAAAGGACTCAGTAGCAATTGTAGAACTTGGTGACAACTAAAATTCTTGGCAAACACTGTTAACTATACAATAAGCTTAGTAGATACTTACAATCTAAATAAGTGTAGGTCACTAATAACAAGCTTGACTGTTATGTCAACATTTTCAAAAAAAATATGGAGTCGTCATTGGTAGCTCTAATTAGATCTAAAGGTTGAACTTTAGAGAAAGTGGATAATGCTATAATCAAGTGTTGATTAAGACTAATTATGATTCATGATTAGATGTTTAAATAATTTTTGACAATGGTGATGTTTAATTAATATGTTGATTGATATTTCCAACTGTATGATGTAGAAATTAAGGGGAAATATACATCATGTAGATAGAGGAAATTTAGCTATTTATATGTATAATAATCAATTATACTTCTATCTAAGAAAAAATCAAGATAAATGTGTTGGAAATATTCAAGACTAAGCTAGAGGGGAGGGTGAAGTAGTAACTTCTAAAACTTTAACAATTTCAATTCTTAATCCAATAAATCAATTAGCATTTATTTAATCACATCTAATCTAATTTGTATGCATGAGAAACTAAAAATATGAAAGCATTCATAACAATTGAACACAAAGATTTGGTGACTCAGTAACCTTCCAAATAGAAAGTAAAATTGGGGTGGGGATGATACTCACAAACTTTAGTACTACAGCATAAAGTTGGCCTATTAAGGCTTACATTGATCACTTTTGATGATTTTCCCTATTAGGAGAAAATAGGACTACTAGGTCCACCTTATGAGAGGATTTACAAGAACACAATGAAGTATGCACTTGGTAAAGAGATTTATAAAAGACTATTAGGTCTATCTTGTTAAAGGATTTTGACAGGTTCACCTATTAGGATAAAGCAGTAGATCTCTTACTTGCAACTGAGTTTTCTAATAGAGATTCCTTAGTGTACTAATCACCTTTCTATGATAGATATGTCTCTATTTCTCCTTATAGTATTATGGCCTTTATAATTCTTTATCTACTACTATCATAACTTGAACTTTTCACATCCACATTATAATACATATGCTCACATTCACATTCTCTCTCTTGCTTACACACGCTGGATATGATACAATACATTCATATATACCAATCCAAATTACAAAATTACAAAGTCATCCATGACACAAATTAACAAAAATATTACACAGTCAACCAACATGAAGATACTCGGGTTTTGAAGACTAACTCGGTGAGGTTCTAATACATGGCATCCACTATCACTGCTTGGCATTGTCATGCTCTTGGTAGATGTAGGAGCTCAATCCATACTGATCACTTTCAAGTAGTCTTGAACTCAGTCTACATTGGTGATTCGGTACATATTGTGCAACTCAACAAACACTGAATCACTTGGTTAGCAAAAAGTAGCTCGATTAACACTGGCTTCACATTACATCAAACTATGAACTCAGTAGACACTATAATGCTTGGTAACCATTGATAAACTTAGTACACACTGAAATACACAGTTTGAACTATTGAACTTCACATTGACTGAATCTGCTTGATAACCATTGGGATTAGTCCAAAAGACTTGATAAAAATTGTAGAGCTCAGTGGCTACTAAATTACATGGAAAACATTTTAACCCATTAAGTGAGATCAGTAGCTATAGATTCTAAATAAGTGCATGTCACTAATAATAAACTTGACTGATATGTCAACAATCTCCCCCTTAGGCATTATTGACAAAAACACTTATTAACCCAAAATTGAATACCTTGTATTAATCACTATATGATATTAGCTTAGTATATTTTTTAGATTTTTCAAAATTGATCTTTGTAAGGTATATACAAAGTAGTTCTCCACCATAGCATATTTCTCCCCGATACTATGTGTTCCTCTATATACATGTAACTTTTCTCTTATATACATATGACATTTTGCAATGCAACTTTTCTCCCATATAATAACATATCTCCCCCTATAACTTTTCTTCCCCTTTTTGATAGTAATGCCAAAGATTTATTCAACATATTTACATGGAGAAACCAAAATGAGATAAGAATTTAGAGTATACCTTGAGGGTGATTGCCAAAGTTTTATCCTAATTTTCTTGCAATTTTCACTTCTGCTGATAGTTCAATCATGTGATCCACAATAGAGAAGTTGTTATCATGGACCAAATTTCTTGAATATACAATATGTTTCTGCATAGCATCCATGATTGGAAGGATCATATTCCGTATATCAATCAATGTTGAATGAATCCTTGATTCTTCTCTTAACAATTCAGCTTGCATGCCTGATCAAAATTTGATCTTCTTAAAATATGTAGAGTTTGAACTAGGGTCAAGTTGTAGCTATTGAGCACTTGCTTTAAGATCTATATTAGTTTTAGACAATTTTTCCTTTACTTCCTTTGTATACTTAGTGATATCACATAGTTTTGCAAAAAGTGATGACACATTTGAATAGCATGCCTCAAGATTGACCAAAATTTTTGAAAGCTCAACTTGATGAATGGCTATTTGCTAAGCAATGTGCTCTAGCACTTTTTTGTTAAATTTCTTTTAGACCATTTCAACCAACTTTTCTTGACCTTTGGTGTCCTCATTGAACTTTTGGACTGCCTCTCCAAGATGAAATAAAATAGGTTGAGAAGAATCAACCTCAATTCCTATTTCCTTGGTCAAGATATTCTTGGCAGCATCTATTATCTTATACTCTATATCTCTTTCCTCTCTCAATCTTTTCTATTTGGCCTTTTTCTAGAGGAGTTCGCCAAATATGTGCATTTGGTTTGTAGAAAGATTATAGATATCCCATTTGGGAATTACTATTTCTTCATCCAAATCTAAATCTTCCTCTATCTCTTTTCCTTTCAAAAATTTTGTACTTGGTTGAACCTTAGGTTCAATTGTCCTCACACTTATCACTTTTGTACCTAGAATGGAAACAATAGTGGACATACTTGGGCTTGTAGTAAAAATTGATATTGTACCGATTGATGGAATACTTATAGAAATACTTGAAGAATCCAAAATTGATGAAGTCAAAATTGTAGAATCCAAAACTGAAGTAAACAAAAGTGGAGAGCTTACCACAGATGTACTCAAAGCTAAAGAAGTCAAAATTGTAGAAGTGAAGACTAAGGAACTCAACTCAGTAGATAAAGAAGGACTTTACAACTTTGTTGATGAAGTAGAAGTTACTTCTATCAATGATATGCTAAGCTAAGTTGGGAAAAAGAGTGATTGGACATTTAATGTATCAATAGTAGTCATAACCAAACTTGCTAAAGTTGTCTCCAGTATTTATGTAGTCAATAGTTTTCTTAGGGAGTTAGGAAGTGAGGAAATAACTACATCAGCTATATTAACTAGGTCAATCTCCTCATCATCTTTCTTTTCTTCCTTAGTAACTTCTAGACCTTGATCCTCTTCATCTTCTTCATTATCAAAATGAGTCACTTCTTCAACATTTTCTTCCTCATCTTTCTCCTTATCTTCTTCTTCATCAACATCCTTTACTTCAATTGGAAATTTTCTTGGTTTATGAAGATGATAAATGGTTTTCCAAGTGTTTGTAGCATTTTGAACAACATGCTATACATCTTTAATCAAAACTAAACAAGTATTAAACCTTAGAGTCAATTTTTCTTCATTTTTCTTTAATGACTATTTTACCTCAGCATCTAATATGCTTGGTAGTAACTACATTAGGGTTTGTGCATATATGTCTTTGACTATTTGCATGGAAAAATTCCATCTTGGCTTTATTTTCTCTAGCAATTCACTAAAGACTTGAGAGGCAATCTAGTCTAGTGAGTACTTCCACTTACCCATTTTTCTCAGCACTAGTTCTTCAACTTGCTTCTACTCTTCCTCAGTCCTAATTTCATATTTCAAAGATTTAAAATTTTTTATTCTAGCTACTTCTTCCAATTGTTTCAAATTTTCCTGGAAGGTGGGTGGAGGTTCGTTGAATACAATGTCACTTCCTTTCTTCTGTGCTCCTTGTGAAGACTATAATGGATGACTTTGCAAGCTTGGTGGTGATCACCTTGCCCTTTTTCTTCAAAGGTTCTTATTCTTTCCTAGATTCCTCCTCATCTTCTAATTGTTCCTCATCCTCATCTTTTCCCTCAGTTAACAAGAGAGGTGCACTTGATTTCAGATTGGCTATCCTTCTTTTCCCTTTGTTAACTGCTTGAGGGAGCTTTATCTCTAGCTCAATTTTGGCCTTAGCTTCTTCATAAGTTCCAAATTGAGGGGCCTTGGGATCAATATGTTCATTGACAAGGGATTGAATGATATCATTGGTCTCATCAATGTTCACCTCATAGCCAAGAGGTTTGATGCATGCAACTCTAGGCTTAACTACTTGGATATATACCTTGTAAATATCTACCATGAAGCACACATCATCCTTCTAGTCTTCAACTAAATTCTTTGGAATTTTGAACCTATTGTTCATCTTCTTTTTTAACACATCAAAGTAGTTCTCCATGATTTTGCCATAGTTCTCACCCATTTTTGCAATATATTCATTTATTTGGTAAAGTATAGGCACATATTTTCTCCAGACTACTGCGCCTTTGGAAGGGAAGAACTTCTAGACATAAAAGAATAGACAAGTTAATAGTGAACCAAATTTGTACGAGTTATTCTTGGATGTTCTAATACTTTCCATGTTCTTATTGAATTGCCTCAACAATAACTCAGCAAGGTCATATGATAGGTTATTCTTCACCACTTTATATGCCAAATCCATGGCTTCACATGATACACTATTAAGACAGCTTGAACGATATATCTTATGAGAAATAACATGAATTCCAAATTTCAACTCTACATTTGTGACACTACTTATTTTCATACCTTTGTCATCCCACTCAGGTAGGGTTTTCTTCTCTAACTCTACTCTGTATATGAGCAATGTTAGTATGCTAATAGAAACTAAATTTAAATAAAGCTTCTACAAACTAAACAAAATTCATAAACTTCAAGATAGACTAAGATGAACTCTCAATTGACAATATGAGCCATTAATGGACTCTCTCAATGAGAAGCTCTCTTGTTGAGTGGCTTTGTCTAAACAGATAGGATGTATGCTCAATATGCTTCCAAAGGCTTCAATGGATGATTGTGGATTTTTTTTGTGGATAGATGGCTTTAGTATGGATTTGGCTCTCAAAATAGCATTATAACTTTACTTCATGGATTGTGTTATTTTGCAAAGGGGAAGGATCCAATTTATAGGCAAGAGGCTTGAGGGATTGAGGGCTAAGATGCAAGGATGGGAAAAAGCTCATAGAGGGCTTAGATTGCATGAGAGGAGAGCACATGGATTGTGCTTTCTTACAACCAATCAAGGAGTGACACATGTCACATGGTGAGAGGATGGAGAAAAGGGGAAGGATGAGTCAACAAAGGAGGCTCAAGGGATAAAATCTTCATAAAGACCCTCATAATGACTTGTAAGAGCAATAAAAGGGCTTGTAAGAGTCATTTATGACCTAGTGGACTTCATAAAGTTTTATGGTTGAGATATTTTGAGGGTGATGAGAGAAAATTCGACTTGGACTTGATTAGGAAGGTTTTAAGCTTGCTTAGGCTTGTGCAAATGATTAGAGGATGGATTAGGATGGTTTAGGATTAGCTTAGGGATAGGCAAGTGGATGGCATTTAATGAGGGTGGGTGAAGGAGGAGATATTTGTTAACTTTGGCTTGGGTTAGTAAGTCTTAACCCATGTTTAGGGAATGTGACAAGGTTAGGAAGGGATTAGGATTAGGTTTAAAGACATCTTCTAGAAGATTCTAGACTTTGGATGAGGATAAAGACTTTCTAGAATAGTCTAGAATTTCCTAGGATGAGGATAAAGACTTTCTAGAAGAGTCTAGAACTTCTTAGGATGAGGATAAATTAGATTTTTAGGAAATAAATAAAGTTTTATTTATTTCAAGGGTTTGGGTTGAGGAGATATTTATTAAAACTTTTTTAATAAACATGAGGATTAATATTTAACTTTAATTAAATATTTTGAGTTGGGATTAGGGGTAGGAAATGATGGGATTAGCCTTTAATCAAAATTAAAGAAGGATTAGAAGATTTTGGAAGAGGTTATTGGTCATAAGGAAATTGGCCAATTTTTGGGAAAAAAAATAAATTTTTTATTTATTTTAGGATTTTTGGTCAATTTATTAATTAAATAATTAATAAATAAGGAAATAATGTTTAAATAAGATTTAAACATTTTTGGGAGGGATTACTTAATTAAATATTTTTAATTAAGATAAAAGGATTTAATGGCATAAAAATTAATTAATTAATTAATTAATAAATGATGATGTCATCAGGAATTTTTCAGAAAATAAAAATACTTTATTTTCTAAAGGATTTTTAGGTGTCTACATTTTGCCCCTCTTTGATGTGATGCCGCAAGTGGCATGACATCAAAAACAAGAAAATAAGATGCCCAAGGCTAGAGCAGAAGAGGAGAGAATGGACTATGAGATGCCCCCTCAAGAAGGCAGCGGGGAGAGAAAGCGAGGCTTGGTGGCTTCTTGAAAAATACAAGAATCTGGGATGAGCAAGGAGACTCAAATTGGATTAAGAGAAGAGGTTTAGTTAGCTCAAACTCTTACTATGGGAGAATGATAAAGGGAGAATCAGAGGCACAAGAGGAAGCAAGCTTAAGATCTCAGGGATTGCAGAGGATGAAGGAGCAGAGCGCTATAAAAAAGAATCCAGGATAGGGAGATGGATGAGGGGATTATAAAGTTGATGCAATAGGATTTCAAAGAGTTAGATTGGCAGAAGATGGGTTTCGGAGATCCCTAGGACTAGGATTATGGATCTTGAAAGATGAGGCTTGGTGGGTTGATTTGGATTGGTGGATCCCTAAGACTAGGATTGTGGATCCCTAAAGCTAAGAGTGATGAGTGATTCAAAGAGATACTAATGCATCAGCTAGGGTAGGAGAGACGGATGCTGGATATGGATGGGGGATAATGGAGATGAAGGAAAACCATTGAAGCTTTTTGAGTGGGGGGATACTTCAAAGAGAAGTACCACTATGTAGTTGAGCACTAGATTTGCTATAGGACTATTGGTTAATTGCCAAGGTAACCAAGAACATCAAGGCCTGTTCACCAACTGTCCAGAGGACTGACAAACTGACTCGAAACAAACACGCAAGGGTTGCCCGAGCATCACACATGAATCCCAGAAGAAGCAGTGCGGAACTGACACTAGGTAACCCACAAGCAGAAAAGAAAAACAAAAGAAAGACTTGATCAAGACCTTACACTCTAATTGCCCCATTCGCAGCATACCATGATATGGAAGATCGTGGCAACCTTGAGGAAGGAACAAGGAGATTGCTTGGAAAAGATACTTCAAGACCCAAAAGGGGAGATTCCAAATCAAAAGAAAGTGAAAATCCAAAAGAGAGCCATTTGCCAACGAGATGGGTAGGACGAGGTACTAACGGACCAAGATTAGACTTGAGGAAAGCTATATCCTGCAAGGACCTATCGAAGAGCACCTAAGTTGGTGGATCGGGATGAGTGGTGCATCTGGCAAGCTGAACTAAGAAGGACAACACTTTGGTGATAGGAGATCTAGCTAAAGGATGCATTGAAATAGCTAAACAAGCTATGTGGTGTGTACAAGATGCTGATCAAGGATGAAATGACACGAAAGCTAGATAGATACAATGGTACTAAGTTAAAGAGGATGTACAGGTTGACCGACCAAGATATGTTACAAATGTACAAGTTTGTTCATGTTTTGGTTTTTTGTGAGATGGAAATGTTTGTGAAGGATGGGATGTCTATAATTGTTGATAGGTGGATAGGTAGATGGTTTGCGAAAAGCTTAAGGAAAATGGAATTCTTTGGGTGCATGTGATAGGATACAAGCTAGGATACAAGATTATCTACAATTTGGAGTATGGTACAAGCTTTGGATATACAAGGTATGGTACGAGATTTACAAGGTATAATACAAGCTTTGGTACAAGATTTTACAAGCTGTACAGGAGGTATTTACAAGCTTCATCAGATTTTGGATATTTGGTTGGAACATCAAGGGAACAAGCAAGTGTGTCTAATGGGATGGTGGGTGAATGGATGAGGGATAGGATAGTGATAGATAATGGATTAGTCTTTAGTACACAAGGTGCCTGAATTACTAGGTTTTCACCAAGGTACCTATCCAAGGCGCTTGAATTGCCAAGTTTTCACCATTGGACGCTTATTTCTCTTTAATATTTTTTTTTTTTTTTTTTTTCAAAAGCTGGGTATACCAAGGATCTTCAAGCATAGAACTTCTTGAGATGAATGATGTTAGTAGGATCATTCAAGAGTTCTCCTTCTGGTGTAGATAGCTGATAAGCTCCGGAGCCAAAGGAAGCAGTGACAACATAAGGACCAAGCCATGTAGGTTCAAACTTGCCTTTCTTTTCTCGATCTGCTTGGACTTTCATGTTTTCTTTAAGGACGTGGAAGCACCTTCTTGTTGAAATTCCTTTTGAGATGAGTTTGATAGACTGTGAGATGATCATAGGCTTGTTGTCGCTTCTCGTCTAAGAGATCTAGCTAGGTGAGCCAAGCTACTCTATATTCTTCATCTGATATTTGCCCTTGCAAAGATATGCGCAAGGAGGGAAGTTCAACCTCTATAGGTAGTACTACTTCGGCACCATAGACTAGGGAGTATGGAGTTGTGCCTGTGGATGTACGGAAGGAAGTTCGATAGGCCCATAGGGCTGGATTTATTTGTAGGTGCCAATCACGGCCGAAATCATTGACAACTTTCTTTAGAATTTTGAGGAGGGTTTTGTTAGTTGCCTCTGCCTGGCCATTACCTTGTGGGAAATATGGGCTAGAAAAGCGGTGATGGATGCAGAGGGAAGTGCATAATTCTTCCATGTTGAGATTTTCAAAGTTACCTCCGTGGTCAGTGAAGATGGTGGATGGGATGCCGAAGCGGCAAACAATGTGGTACAAGATGAACTTGGAGACCTAAACTCTTGTAGCTGAGACTAGGGGGACTGCTTCCACCCATTTAGTGAAATAGTCTGTAGCTGTTATTATCCATTTATGTCCATCAGATGAGAGGGGTGTGATAGTTCCAACTAGATCAAGGCCCCAACAAGCGAAAGGCCAAGGTGGTGCAATAGGCTGTAGATCCTGTGCTGGAGCGTGCACAAGATTTGCATGCTGCTGACATGGGAGACACTTTCTGACAAAGTCACAGGAGTCTTCTTCAATGGTAGGCCAATAGTAGCATGCTCTAAAGATTTGTCGTGCTAGGACAATACCACTCGTGTGGGCATCGCAAAGTCCAGAGTGTACTTCCTTTAACACCATCGCGGCCTCATTTTGGTCTAAACATCGAGAGAGAGTATCATGATAACCGCGACGATATAGGGTATTGGCTATGATAACATAGCGGGATGATTTTTGGATGAGGTTCTAGCTTTGGGTACGTGTGAGGTGAGGGGATATGATACCATCGTTAAGGTAAGCGTGAATCTCATGGTACCAAGGGGATTGGGGACCAACCAAGATACAAACATGGTTTGAATCCTCATTCGCATAGGCGGGTGTGAGGAGCTGCTCCACTAAAAACTCATACTGTGTAGCTGCTTGGGGAATTTCCAAGAGTGAGCCTATAGTAGCCATAGCATCTGCTACTTTGTTCTATATTCGAGGCACTTGTGTAAACTGAAGCTTTGTAAAATGTTGGGTTAGCTGATCAACTAGCTCTTTGTAGGGTAATAGCTTTTCATCTTTGGTTTGATATTCATTTAGGGCTTGCTTGATGATGAGCTGAGAATCGCCAAAGATTTGTAGCTCAACAATGTTCCATTCTATAGCTATCTTTAATCCTGCTATGAGGGCCTCATATTCAGCTATATTGTTGGTGCTAGGGAATTGTAGCTTGAAGGCTTTTGGAATGTAATCTCCTTGAGGTGTGACCAACAATATTCCTGCCCCTGATCCATGAGATGTGTATGAGCCATCAAAATAAAGTTTCCATGGGGGTTGTTCTTCAATTAGACAGATATGCTCATCTGGAAATTCTGTGATCAACGGATAAGCATCTATTAGAGGTGCATCAGCTAGGTGATCTGCTATAGCTTGCCCTTTGATTTCCTTTCTATCCACATACTGGATGTCAAATTCACTAAGGAGCATAACCCATTTGGCCAAACGGCCTGTAAGTGCTATTCTAGAGAGCATATACTTGAGAGGGTCAATCTTGGAGACTAGTTGGATGGTATGACTTAGCATGTAATGGTGAAGCTTTTGAGTTGAGAAGACAACTGCCAAACAAGCTTTTTCCATAGGAGTGTAATTGAGTTCATAACCAACTAGGGTTCTACTGATGTAGTAGATGGCTCTTTCTCTTTTGTAGTCATCAAGCTGTGCTAGAAGTGCCCCTAGAGCAGTAGGTGTTTCTGATATGTACAAAATTAGGGGACGACCAGGAATTGGTGGAACCAAGATAGGGGGATTGATGAGATACTGCTTGAGATAGTCGAAGCTGCGCTGACATAAAGGATCCCACTTGAAGTTCTCATCCTTCTTTAGTAAATGTGAAAATGGTGTACACTTATCTGCAAGCTGGGACATGAAGCGCCGAACAGATTGGAGCTTTCCTTGAAGAGAGCGAAGTTGTCGCAGTGTCTGGGGAGGAGGCATGTCTAAGATAGCCTTGACCTTCTTGGGGTTGATCTCTATACCTCGTTTAGAAACTATGAAGCCTAGAAGCTTGCCAGATGTGACCCCAAAGACACATTTCTTGGGATTTAGCATGAGATGATATTTGGCTAACCTATCAAAGACTTTCTCCAAGTTAGCAAGATGATCCATGAAGGTATGAGACTTGACCAAGATATCATCCACATAATCCTCCAAAATGCTATGGATGAGATCATGAAAAATGGTTGTCATAGCTCTTTGATAGGTAGCCCCAGCATTCTTTAGGCCAAAAGGCATCATGTTGTAGCAAAAGGTTCCCCAAGGGGTAGTGAATGGTGTCTTATGCTGATCCTCTTCTGCAATCTTGATTTGATTATACCCAGAAAATCCATCCATGAGGGACAAAATTTCATGTCCAGCTGTAAGATCTACAATCATATCTATGTTGGGAAAGGGAAAATCATCTTTTGGACAAGCTTTGTTAAGATCTCTAAAATTAGTGCAGATTCTGATGTCACCAAAAGGTTTAGTGACAGGGACCATGTTGGAGATCCACTCTGATTAGTCGATAGGTCGGATAACCTTAGTAGCTAACATTCTTTCTAATTCATCTTTGACCAATAATGCCACCTTGGGGTGCATTTTTCTAAGCTTTTTTCTGACGGGCTTGATCTTTGGATCAACTGCAAGATGATGAACTACAAGCTTTGGATCAAGTCCTGGCATGTCCTGATATGACCATGCAAATCGGCCAATATTCTCTCTTAAGACCTCAAAGAGGAGGTCATCTTGGTCTTGTGATAGGGATGCAGCAATGTGAACAAGTCTGGGGATCTCTGAAGAACCAATGTTGACTTCTCGAGTATCCTCAATTAGAATAGAAGACACCTCTGGTCGATTATCTTGAGGAGGCAATGCTAAATCCTCATGTTCTTCTTGTGGCTCTGGATTTTCTTGCTGAGGGGTTCTCTTCGTTGCCTTAGCTAGTCTCAGATTCACCTTAGTTCTAGTTTTGGGTGTATCGGAACTAGGTTGGGGATTTTCTCCAAAATACCCCTTAGGATCTAGCTTGTAGATATAGGCAGAATCTGGCTTTGTTTTCTTGTGAGGAGTTTCAGCTCCCATGAATCTTAGAAGTGCCTCCTCTGATGTGAACTCATCGATGTGTATGACACTTGGTTGGTCCCAATCTATGAGTTGTGGATGGGCGAGTGGTAGGTCAATGAGGTGGATGGATAGTTCTTGGAGAACAGAGTCTCCAAGGGAGATTTGGTCTAGGATATCATCGTAGGCTCTCTTTTCAACTTCCTCAGGAATTGCTTCGATTTCGACAAGGTTGCGGTGAATGTTCGAAAAAGCGTGACCGTTCTCATTGGTGCCCCCAGTTGTGGGTATGCCAAAGCCAAGACCTAACTTCGATTCCCACTTGTGTGCGTCGATGGGGCACTGCATGCCTCTTTCTTATGGTCCTAGACCACCACCTTGATAGTTCCATTTGTCAGTGATGAGCTTATGTTCTTGGGGATACTTTTGGCTGAAGTGATCAAGGCGTGCTTGAGTTCTTTGAGGTGCATCCTTATGTAACCATTTGTTGATATCTGGAGTGAGCTCCTCATGAAGAGGGATTTTCAAGGATACAAAGGTTGTTGGGCCAAACTGTTTGTATCGAGGAGGTGGAATTTCCTTAGCTTTGTGATATGTCAGTCATCCATGGGCATGTGGATCAAGTGGGAGTGCCCCGACAGCAAATGCATCTGAGAGACTATACTCTCCACAACCTTTGTTATTAATCTTCACGGTAGACAGGGTAGAGGCAAGGATGGTTTCTAGGTCATTATAAGTGTGGGATGAGCTGGCGATGGATGTGCTGATATCAATTCCAGGGCAATGGTTTGTATATGAAGCTTCAACCGCATTGCAGTAAGCAAACGGTTCTGGATCGGCATGGATGGTTACCTCAGTGCCTTGATGCAAAAATTTGATGCACTGATGGTAAGTGGATGGAATGGCTTTCATGGCATGAATCCATGGGCGACCGAGGAGGATGTTAAATGGTAGGTTTAGATCAATAACATGGCAGAGTGTCTCTTGGATGACTGGCCCAACCTTGATTGGCAGCAAAATAGTTCCTTCTGTGGTTCTTTCCAAGTTGTCATAAGCTTTGATGGTGATAACCTCACTGATGATATCTGCCTCAGTATACCCAGCTTGTTTTATGAATTTTAGGGTGCAAATATTCAAGGCTGATCCATTATCTATCATTACTCTTTTTACAGCAAAGTTGGATACCATGATGGCTATGCGAAGCAGAAGGGTGTGATCTGGGTCGACTACGGGTATGTCGGTGGATTTGAATGATAGGGCACATGAGGATGAGAGGTGTCCAACAAGATTACAAAAATTAGTAGCATTGATATCAGAAGGGACACAAGATTCTATGAGAGCACTGTCAAGGATGTTCTTGTACACAGGACTAGTGCGAAGAAGGTCTAAAATGGAGATTTGGGCTGGCATGTTCCCAAGGTGTTCCAAGATATTGTACTGGCTTTTTGATGGAGCTGATGGTGTTGGTATAACAGGTGGGCCTGCGATGTTAAATCGCGCTCTTTGAGTGGTGACTGCACACTCATTGTTTGGTCCTTGGATATTGATAACATTGATGGAAGGCTCTTTCTCGGATATACAACCTATAAGGCTACCATAGTCTATATAGGATGAAGTGTGGTCATTTTTCTTCCCATGCTGTTGGTTTGGCTGACGGTTGTTGGTGTTGTTGTTGTTGGTTTGGATAGGTGCTTTTCCAAGATTTTGGTTGTGGTGTGGAGGAAAAGCATTTTGATAAATCTGTAAGCCTGCATTGGGAGAGGTTTGGGCACCAACAGTGATTTCCTTCCGATCAATGAGGTCCTGCACATAGTCTTTCAGTTTCATGCATCTAAGGGTAGTGTGACCTTTTACCCTATGAAATTTGCAGTACTCATTATCTTTGTACCATGCAGCTTTGGATTGGCTTGGGTCAATTTGCTGGGTAGGAGGAAATTTGATGAGGTTTTCTTTGACTAATTTCTCAAAAATGACATCCAATGGCTCACCAAGGGGTGTATAGTTTCTAGGTGTAGGTTGGAATCTAGGCTTTTGTCCTGCAGCTACATTGATGGCATTAGCTTGATTGCTAGACCCTTGAAAGTTGGGTCTTGGAGTGTGGTTTTGATAGCTTTGGTTATTCTGTTGTTGGTAGTTGATAGCTTGTTGATTTTTTGGTTGATATGGTGGGTTGGACTGGTTGTGAGAAGGACCAACAATATTCACATGTCTGGTGTCAGTGACGCCATCTGTTGCAACGTGCTTGTTTTTGTTCCAATACCTAGACTTGTCATTGGAATGTGATTGATTTTGGTTGGCTTCCTTGTAAAGCTTGACCACACCATATTTAATGAGTCCTTGCTCAAGGATCATTCCTTTCTCTTTGATATCTTTGTAGGTTTGCAAACAGTTCATGGTCATGTGGTGAGCCAAGCTAGGATGGGCATTATCAATAAACATTTTCACAACATGGCGTTCTGGCAAGGTGTAGGATATGCAAGTGGTAAGGGTTTTCCATCTTTGCAGGTATTCGGCAAGGCTTTCTCCACCTTTTTGCTTGGTGTGGACAAGATCAACTATTGATAGCTCTGTTTCAACAAGATGGGCATATTGGGCTACAAATGCCTCAGATAATTCAGCAAAGTTTTTAATTGTACCATAGGGGATTCTATAAAACCATTCAAGAGCTGGTCCAGCTAAGCTTTTGGGAAAAAGGTGCAAGAGGAAGACATCATTGTATGCTACGTCCTAGCAGTGCATGTAAAATTCTTTGATATGTGTGACAGGGTCTCCTTTTCCTCTGAATTTGTCAAATTTGGGTACCTCAAAGTATTTGGGAAATGGTGTCATGGTAATGGCTCTGTCAAATGGGTAAGGACACACATTCTCAAACTTGAATGTCTTCGGATCATTCCCTTCTTGGATGGATTTCAGAGCTATCTTCATTTGCTCCCATTCTGAATTGATAGGTGATGGTTGGGGTGCCCCCAATGTAGGAGTGCCTTGAGGTAGGTATGTGCTGGATGGGGCCACTGAATATGGATGGCTATGAGGGATTTGCTGATAGGGATTGTACATTGTTTGGGCAGCTACATGGTGGATGACAGGTTGCTGAGGGGGAGGTGGCGCATATTGCTGCATGTGCTGCGAGGCTTGCTGTTGATATGGGACTTGAGGTTGGGATTGAGGAACATAAGCTGGCTGTGGGATAAATGGATTGCTTTGTGGAGATAAGGTATAAGATGGTTGAGAGGCTTGGGGAAAGGATCGGGGGGCTTGTGGGGTTTGACTAATATATGTGGGTTGTGCCCCCATTTGGGATGGTATCTGCAAATAATTGGTGGTTGGCTGGGGTGGTGGATTACCTCCTAGAAGTGGCATTGAAAAGTAGTTGGTAATTGGAGGTAATGGATTAGTTGGTGGTGGAGGTGGTGGGAATTGAAAGCTTGGGAATGGAACTGATGGGGTTTGATAGCTTTGTGGTTGGATTTGGAAGCTTGGTAGAGTGGTGGCAGGGGCTGGGGTCCCACCGGGCGTGCCAAAATGTATATGAGCAATGTTAGTATGCTAATAGAAACTAAATTTAAATAAAGCTTCTACAAACTAAACAAAATTCATAAACTTCAAGATAGACTAAGATGAACTCTCAATTGAGAATATGAGCCATTAATGGACTCTCTCAATGAGAAGCTCTCTTGTTGAGTGGCTTTGTCTAAACAGATAGGATGTATGCTCAATATGCTTCCAAAGGCTTCAATGGATGATTGTGGATTTTTTGTGTGGATAGATGGCTTTAGTATGGATTTGGCTCTCAAAATAGCATTATAACTTTACTTCATGGATTGTGTTATTTTGCAAAGGGGAAGGATCCAATTTATAGGCAAGAGGCTTGAGGGATTGAGGGCTAAGATGCAAGGATGGGAAAAAGCTCATGGAGGGCTTAGATTGCATGAGAGGAGAGCACATGGATTGTGCTTTCTTACAACCAATCAAGGAGTGACACATGTCACATGGTGAGAGGATGGAGAAAAGGGGAAGGATGAGTCAACAAAGGAGGCTCAAGGGATAAAATCTTCATAAAGACCCTCATAATGACTTGTAAGAGCAATAAAAGGGCTTGTAAGAGTCATTTATGACCTAGTGGACTTCATAAAGTTTTATGGTTGAGATATTTTGAGGGTGATGAGAGAAAATTCGACTTGGACTTGATTAGGAAGGTTTTAAGCTTGCTTAGGCTTGTGCAAATGATTAGAGGATGGATTAGGATGGTTTAGGATTAGCTTAGGGATAGGCAAGTGGATGGCATTTAATGAGGGTGGGTGAAGGAGGAGATATTTGTTAACTTTGGCTTGGGTTAGTAAGTCTTAACCCATGTTTAGGGAATGTGACAAGGTTAGGAAGGGATTAGGATTAGGTTTAAAGACATCTTCTAGAAGAGTCTAGACTTTGGATGAGGATAAAGACTTTCTAGAATAGTCTAGAATTTCCTAGGATGAGGATAAAGACTTTCTAGAAGAGTCTAGAACTTCTTAGGATGAGGATAAATTTTATTTTTAGGAAATAAATAAAGTTTTATTTATTTCAAGGGTTTGGGTTGAGGAGATATTTATTAAAACTTTTTTAATAAACATGAGGATTAATATTTAACTTTAATTAAATATTTTGAGTTGGGATTAGGGGTAGGAAATGATGGGATTAGCCTTTAATCAAAATTAAAGAAGGATTAGAAGATTTTGGAAGAGGTTATTGGTCATAAAGAAATTGGCCAACTTTTGGGAAAAAAATAAATTTTTTATTTATTTTAGGATTTTTGGTCAATTTATTAATTAAATAATTAATAAATAAGGAAATAATGTTTAAATAAGATTTAAACATTTTTGGGAGGGATTCCTTAATTAAATATTTTTAATTAAGATAAAAGGATTTAATGGCATAAAAATTAATTAATTAATTAATTAACTAATTAATTAATTAATAAATGATGATGTCATCAGGAATTTTTTAGAAAATAAAAATACTTTATTTTCTAAAGGATTTTTAGGTGTCTACATACTCAACCTAGGGTTTTAGATGTTTTGGCTTTGGCAAGCATGGGAAGGCCAGTGATTTGATGAATCATTTTCTTCATTATCAAAATTGGCTACTGTAACCACAACTATCTGTTATGCACCTAACCAAGGATATACCTAATCCATTTAATTTGAAATTCTTAGAGCATATGGGGAATATATGTTAATCCTTTTTCTTCCAAATGTTGATGCTCAGGTTTCAAGGTTCCATCAACACATAACTAACCCAAGGCATCGTCCATCTCTAGAGTACCAATTTCTTAAATCACACATTTAAAATGAGTATGAATTTAATTAATGAGAAGTACCTTAGGAAGGATTTGGGATTGAGCTCTACTTGGGTCTAGGGTTTCAACAATCATAGGCATGAGCTTGAAATCTTGCACTTCCCATTCAACTCCTTGAACCAACATGTCAAACCCTTTCTTGACCTCGTTGCTATTGGATGCCATTATTTCTCGGCAGCTTGAGAGAACTTCAATTTTTTTTCAAGAAATTCACTCAAGTCACTTGGTCACACAAAAAATAGCTCTTTTCAATAGCACTTGAAAATTCACAATAAGAAAAGAATTTGATTCCATGCCTTTTGTTAAAAATTTTCCATTAATGCTCAGTATGGAGGTAGATAAGTTGACATTATACTGAGAGTTTATCATCCACTACTTGCCATTGATCACTCAGTGACATCTCCATGATTCAGTAACCACAAGTGCCTTATTACTCCCGACCTTGCTTGGTAGAGTCTATGACCCAACCTCACTTGGTAGAGAAGGTAATAACTAATATCAATCTTTCTTAGTGATCCCTTTGTATCAGGTATACAAATTTGGATCTTTGTCACCTTTCAACTAGAACTAATTTAGATGTCTTCTTTGATAGCCTGGTTCCAATTCTCTCTTGAGAACTTAATTAGGAATGGTAGAGTCACCCAATTCTTGAGTGACTTGACCATCATTGCTCAGACCAACATCCTTAGTAGACTTAGGAATCCATTGTTGTCTCACATGATTTCGGATGTTATCAGCCTTTACTTTCTTTTCATCTTCAATTTTACTAGTATTCATCCAATTCTTGGCAAGATGACCAAGATTTGTACAAATGAAACATCTTTTAGTGGTATCTCTTTTCCTCATACAATTTTTAACACAATTTATACCAATGTATCCAAATTCTCCATAGTAATGACATCTACACCAGGTATTATAATCTCAATCAAATATTTCTTTCACAATTTTCTCTACAGGATTCAATGTCTTTGTTTTGCGTTCTAATGCTTTGTGTCCATGTCTCTTACATTTATGATAGGTGCCTTCAAATCTTGATTTTTCTTTGCATTCATTAGCCCTATGACCATGCCAATTGCAATTGTAGCATTTTCCATTGAATTTTTATTTTCCATTACTCCAACATTTGTTTGATGTATGAGCTATCTTACCACAGTGATTGCAAGTAGGTCTTTGATTCTTTTGAGGAACACATTTTTTGGAGAATTCACCTTCCTCTTTGTATCCAATTCTTGCTTTTCCTTTTTTCCTATAGAGATTTTTCTCATTTAGTTGATCCATGTCTGCTTGAGATTTCATCATTCTTTCATTGATTTGATTCTCAGTGTTTAGGTCATTTCTCAATCTTTCACTAATTTGTTTCTTAGATTTCAGCTCATTTTTTATTCTTTCATTAATTTGTCTTTCAAAATTTAGATCATTCCTTATTTTTTCATTTTCAAATCTTAGGCTCATGATTTCCTCATTTGCATTGGAAAACTGATCAATAAGATCTGCTTGCTGAAGGCATTGTTCTAGATTTCATTTTTCCTTCCATCAATCTCTTATTTTATCATATTTCTCTACTCCAAAACTTCACATAACCTTACTGACTAAATTTCTTTTTCTCTTTTCAACTTTATTACTTCTTGCAAGGAGCCATTCTTCTCTAGGAGTTCTTTGATTACATCATTTGCTTCATTTGAGCTACCTGAAGGGTGAAAGTCTTCAATTCTTTCTTCAATGTAGAGATGATCATTCATTTGATTTCCAAGTTCCTTTCTTCTTTTTAGGGATTGGGAATGTTGCTTCTTAGCTTTCTTGAGTTGGGCAATGGCCATTTCTAGATCTAACTTTTCATTGTCAATAGCTTTGTCAAGTCTGAATATCTCCATATCTTTGATCTTGGCTCAAGTTGTTAAACTTTCTCCTGAGAACCACAAAGCTCTGATACCAATTGTTGGAAATATTCAAGACTAAGCTAAGTTACTAAGAGGGGAGGGGTGAATTAATAACTTCCAAATTTTTAACAATTTCAATTCTTAATCCAAATCAATTACCACTTAGTTCATCACATATGATATAATTTGCATGCATAAGAAACTAAAAACATGAAAGCATTCATAACACTTTAATACAAAGATTTGGTGATCCAGAAACCTTCCAAATAGAAAGTAAATTTTTTTAGAATATTCAAATAGGAATAATGCTTTTGAGAGGGGGGGTGAATCAAAAGTACTATGCTTTGACCATTAAAACTTTCTTTTTTTTAACTGAAAGTAAATTGCATGCATATAAACATATCACACAATTATGAAAAACACATAAGCATAACACTTAAGATTTTGGTAACCCAGAAACCCTCCAAGAATAAGAAGGTGAAACTAGGGTGGGGATGATACCCACAAAAATTACTGCAGCAATAAGGTTTAACCACTTCTAATGGTCTGCCCTGTTAAAAGCTTTACACTATATAAATAGTGACTTGGTTAAAGGATTTCAAACACTTTACAAGAAGTGTTACCCTACTAAAGGATTTCGTCACCTATTTATAGGATTTACAAAATAGTTGCTAAGCTAACCTATTACCATAGGATTTTCTTTCTAATACAATTGTTGGAGAGTATTAGGTATAATAAACATGATAGCTTACAATCCTTCGATTGTTGAATATAGGCACTTGATCTGCTTTTTCTGATCTTGATCCTCTATGATCTGATACTCTTCACTCTGAGAATTAGTTTTCCTTGCACACCCTCGTCCATCCACCATAGGGTTCAATGTTATTTCATCTTCCTTATAAAGACATTTGAAGACTTAGGGTTATGTATGGATCTACGATCCATATTGAATCTCTATTTCTCGCTTATTCCTTGCACATTTACAATTGGTTGCATGCCTTCTCCATTTTTCTTATTAGCTGCATGTTGATTGCATGGGAAAAACAAAAGATTTGATCTTATCTTTTAATCCTTTGAGATTTATCATATCTCGGCCATAAAAATGATTTACATCTGAATTTATAATGTTAAAAACTCATATGTGCATTCTATGTTGCTTGACACTTACTGATCTTTGATGCTCGACACTTATATTAAACTGGCTTATTTAGCACTTGTATCATGCTCAGCACGTGATCTTCACTCGGCATCTGAAGGCTTCCCTGACTTGGCTCATGTTGTGGCTTGGCATACATGGTGTACTTG
Source organism: Cupressus sempervirens (assembly GCA_028749045.1). Taxonomy (NCBI): domain Eukaryota; kingdom Viridiplantae; phylum Streptophyta; class Pinopsida; order Cupressales; family Cupressaceae; genus Cupressus; species Cupressus sempervirens. The sequence continues at coordinate 156,541,241 of CM053791.1, read as the reverse complement.
GCTCCAATGTAGAAAGTGATTAAGTGTGTTGGCACTCAAATGTCAAAAACCATTTTGAGACTAACAATCTCCCCCTTTGACATGAGTGACAAAAACACTTAACTAACCTTATGAGTACATGTACTAATCTGCTTGGTATATACAGAGGTTTTGTTTTTTTTTTTTAAACCTTAATCAAAATTTGTTAATGTAAAATATATATACCTCAAAAGTATTGTAACTCCCCCTAAGTTGATTGTGCCATTATTAGTACTATCTTGGTAAAAAAAATTTGATGCTATATATTATGCTCTACCTTTGTTATCTTGTCTCCCCCTTTTTTATTATCTCCCCCTTTTTGACACTTATGTCAGAGGGTTTTAAGGGTTAATACCATATTTTTCCAAAAATGTGTTGTTTACCTCCATAATCATCCTAAGAGCTACATCCCAATTATGCAAAGAAATTTCTAATGATTTATGCTTGAGGGCAGTCTCTGCAGCAAGATGAATAAGTCCTTTTGAAGTAGAAAGATTAGGGTCTTTCTTAAGAATAGTTTTAGTATAGATTTGTTCTTTATAGAGGATTTCCAAATGTGGGGTTATAGAAGATTGGAGCTATAATAGTTTGGCCTTGATGGTGGCCTCTTCTGCTGTTAATATAGCTATCTCTTTCTGAGTGTGAAGTGTCTGAGTAAAATGTTTCACACTTTGAGTTGGATCTTTAGGTAGCTACATGCTAGAAATATTCAAATTTCTCTTCAGGTTCATTATCTGTTGGCTGGTCTCTTGTGTGAAATATGAAAAGTCACACAACATTTTGTATAATGAGAATATATTCTCAAGTACCTTTTTGACTTTATCTATGACCTTTTCCAATTCAATTTGAGAAAGTGCTATTTTAATGGATATTTTCTCATTAAAATTTCCTTGAAATTTTCTTTCAGACCATTCTATGAGTTTTGCATTTGTTTCTAGGTCTGCATTTGTCACCTATTCAACAAAATTTGATAATTGTTTCATGATATGCTTTGACTCATCTAGTGACTAAATACTAAAAGCTTCCATAAATATATCTTTAATTTCATGCATTGTTTGCTTTTGTTGATACTCCTTTCTGAGTATCTCTTGCCTCTTTCTTCTATTTAGTGCTTCCTGCACCTTATTGATTTGATCAATGTTTATTGTTTTTGAGTCATAACTTGGTATGACTATCTCCTCATCTATTTTAGGGTCTCCATAGTGAAGTATCCTTGAAATATTTGTAGAGCTTGATCCTGGGACTGATATTTGTAAAGGCTTTTGTAGAGCTTGATCCTGGGACTGATCATGTTTGTATTGCCTCCTACTCTTCAGGGGTTTCTTCTATTTTCTCCTCCTTCTATCTACCTTGATCAATTATTGTAATTGTAGGAAGTGCACCTTGTGTTTGTGTGGTAGGATCAGATGTAATAGTCTATCCTATTTTTTCTATTTCTTTGTCTGCTGTTGCAATTGGCTTCTGATCTGTGGTGTCAACTATGCCTGTTGAAACAACTATTGGCATTTGAAGTTGACCACTAGTAGCTGTAGAGATGATGGAAGGTGGTTCTTATGGATTCACCTTATCTCTAATTGTGTTTTCTACTAGTTTTTGTAGCTCATCCATACTGACCAATACTAGATCCGCACATAATCTTGCTTGTTGTGTAGATTGGTCAAGGATTCTTTTGAGATCCTCTGCAGTTAATGGATTGATGTTCTAAGAAGAAGTGTCAAGAACATCTTGTATAGTTATTATTTCTGTAGGTGTGATAGGTACATGAGGAAGGCTAGAAGGTGGCATTTGTGTGTCTTGCACACTCAGATCTTGTTGTTGATTTTCCTCATTTGTTCCCATTTCAATTTTCTTTTGTGTCTCCTCCTCTATTTCTTTCTTTTCTTCTTCCTTCTTCTCATCTTCTTGTTTCTTTTCTTCTTCCTTCTTTTCTTCTCTACCTTGCTCTACTTCTATCTTCTCTTCTTTCCTTTTTCTTCTTTCTTCTGGTGGAGCAGAAGCTTCTTCCTTGTATTCTTCTTCAAGAAAATCTTTAATCTTTTTGTACAAGTTCTTCCATGATTTGGTTGTTCTTTGTACAATATCTTCCATTTTTTTTTGGAGAATGAAGAATTCCCTATATTTAGGTGTAAACCTAGCATTGTGCCTTTTGACTACTTTTTCTATTTTCTCCTTAGTCAAATCAGGCAGTATGCTTACTAGGGTTGTTTCTCTCATCTCCTTCCCCATTCTTAAACAAAAATGCCATCTATCTTCTGCAATTTTTGATAGTTCATCTGGCAATTGTCCATCTAGTTTAAGGGGGGTGTACTTGAACTGTGCCATCATTCCATAAATTGATTCCTCTATTCTATTATGTTCTTCTTTAGTGAACTTATTGAAATCAACTTTATTTATATTGCTTAAATCTCCATTTCAAATCTTTTTACATAATATATCAACTGAAGAATGACTTACCTTTTCAGATTGATCTTCTTCATTAGTATCAGGTTGAGCTACATATCTTCTTCTTTTCCTAGGCTCATCCTATGTCTTCTTGATTAGTTTCTTCTTTGTTGCTTTCTCTTTAGCTTTTTGAGTAGAGGCCCTTGCTACAACTCTAGTTGTTGGCTTTTGGGGTGCTGGCATGGTAGCTTTCTTTGGTTTGGGTTGAGCTGGAGGCTGATCTTTTTCCTTTCTTTTCTTTGGCTCAGCTTGGGTTGGTGCTTCCTTTGTTTTTTCTTCCTCAGCACCTTCCTCCTTGTCTTCACCTAGGCCTTGAGTTAGTTCCATTAGGCCTTTCTCTTTTTCATCCTCTTCATCATCTTTGTCATCATCATCGTCTTCAGCTTCAGCCTCTACCCCTTCACCAAATTGCTTCTTAATTTTCTTCATCAATTTATCTTTCTTTTTCAATGTGGAGGCAATTTTTAATTCCATATTTATTTTTGATCTTACAACATCACAAGTGCCAAAATGTGGGGCACTCTTATCTGTTTCTTCTGCCAACAATGCAATTATTGTTGCAAATGCTTCATCAACATTGATTTCATAACCAAATGGCCTTAGCCATCTCATCCTTGGAATTGCAGCTTGAATGTAGGTGAAGTCAATATCAACTAAGAAACATATATCATTAATATTTTTTTCTACTAAGGAAACTAGTATTCTCACCCTTTCCTTCATGGATTTCTTGAAATCCTCAAAATAGCTTGTCATCAGAGTATCAAAATTTTCTCCCATTTTTTCTATATACTAATTTATTTGGAATATGATAGTCCTATCACTCCTCCATGTAACTTTTCCAAAAGAAGAAAATTCATTCTAAACATAAAAGAATATACAAACTAAAATTGCTCCAAATTTACATTGAGCACCCTTTGTCCGTCTTATGGCTGTTAGGCTTTCATTTATCTACTGTAGTTACAATTCAGCAAGATCATAAGTATGATCTTTTATCACCAGTTTGTAACCTACATCTACTGCTAGATTGGTAGAATTTGTGGGCAATAACTCTAATAGCAAACTCAACTAGAGGATCCTGAATGGTATGAATAGTCATTCCTCTCTTGTTCTATTGAGCACCTATATTCTTTTCAATGAACTCCTTGGATTCACTTCTCAAGTTCTTATGCCAATCTAGGGTAGGATATCCAGTTACCCTATGAATTATTCTTTTTGCTAATTTGACAGGGACATCTTCTAACCACAGACTACCATCATGAATTCTACTCAATACAAGTCTGATGCATTCTATCTTGAATATGGTGGGAAAACTTAAAACTTGTGCAAACCCTTCCTTTCAACAATTTTGTATTCATCTTTTAATACTCCATCAACACACAACTTTGCAAAGGCTTCTCTAATTTCCATGTCTCCTAGGGCTCCTATCTTACAATTGTGAGATCTTCTTACATCTTGAACCATGACAACGTTTGGGGTTATGCAAGAAAGTGCTCCGGCTGGGTCATTTTTGTATGCCACTTCAGGAATAGGGAAAAAATTAGGCTACCTAACCTTGTTAGACACTAGCTGGACTTCAAACGATTCTTTTTCTAGGGTTTTCTTGGAACTCAGCCATTTATGTAAACTAGGGTTTCTTTTACACAAAAATACAAAACTGTGTAGCTTGGCACAAATGAAAATACCTCAAGATCAATGAAAATGCATTGTAGGAGGTTACAATTTGCTTGGAATACTGGATTCTCTATTGTGAAGTCACTTTGTGCTCTTTATCTCCTTTGATTCTTTATCACGATGAGGAAAAATGATTGAAATTGTGATAATATACCCTATTTCCATCGCATTAAATGCTCAACTAAAAACTCAACTTATTAAGAATTTTTAACATTACTCGACTTGCACTACATTTCTATTTTACTCGACTTCCATAAGAGTTTCTTGACTTGGCATCAGTCATCAACTCGATCGTTGTTAGGAACTCGACTTCCACTAGGATTTTACTCGGCATCCAAAGATAGCTCAACATCATCATTTAAAATTTTGTCTTGCCATCTTGTTTCATGTAGATTTGTACTTTGTATTGCTTCTACATGATTTAGGGCTGATGTATGATACTTCCTTGTATGTATCAACCCTATAGATTCATCTTGAGATTAATTGGATGAGAAATGATCACTTGACCTTGTGGGTGAAGTGACCCTTTCATTAGATGTACTTGATTCATTCTTTTTCTGCCATGTCTTCTTCATGTTTGTTCTGATGTATTCCTCATCATGTGGTTTGGCTTAGCCACCTACTATAATTCCCTCTAAAATGTGTTTTTATGCAATTCTGGGGTATATGTCCATATTCCTGACAATAATGATAGCTATACTTAGTTTTGTAATCCCAATGGTACTGATTTTCATTTCCTTTTGTTTTTGTTTGTTGATTTGATGTCCACATAGGCTTTGATCAGAATTCAAATGCTCTATGTCCAAACTTCTTACAATTATGACAACGTCCATCAAATCTTTGTGTCCTTGTAACTCTAGATCTGCAATCTTGTGTCATATGTCCTTGCATGTTGCACTTGTGATAGTAACTTCTTTTTTTGGGTGTGTTTGTCTGATTGATTCTTCTACTCCTACAAACATTAGCAGTGTGCCCCTTTTTATCACAATAATGACAATTAGGTTTAGAATCCTTACCTTTGTCACTTCTTTGTTCAATGCTCTTTGATGATTCTCTAATTTCAGTGCTGTTGTATCCAAGTCCTGATGTATCATGGGCTGATCTTGGAAATTTCATCAATTGTTCAAAGTACTTGATGGCTTCACTTGATTTGTTCAGATTCTATACTACCTCTTTTTCTCTATTCAATTCATTCTATAGTTGTTCATTCTACATATTCAAAGTAGAGATCTCAATATCTTTTATGTTGAGTTCATGATGAAGATTCATTATTTGGGCAAGTGCATCTATCTGCATGTTTGAGATCCTTGATAATTCAGTACATTTTTCTTCAAGTCTGTTTGCAAGATTTCTTTTGTCATCTTCCATCATGACTTTATCCTCAACTACTCTTTTCTTTTGTTTAGTGATTTCACATAACATTATGGCCTGAGATTCATGTTCCATCTTGAGAGATCTTATCTCATCTTCTTGAACTTTGTTTTTTTGCATCAGTTCTGCTATTGCTGCATCAAACTCTTTAGTGTCTCCATTGGTACACAGTTTTGTGGTATCAATCTCCTTGTAGTTTATATCATTTTCAGCTATGGCTATGTCCTTCCTTCTCTTCAAGGATTTTCTCAATTCCTCCCTTGCTTCCTATACTTTGTGTAGAGCTAGTTGCACATCAATCACTTGATTGTCAATAATCTTCCCAAGTTTGAAGACTTCCATCTTTATATCTTTTTCTCCAAGTTGTTAGACTTCTTCTTGTGAGAACCTTAATGCTCTAATACTAATTGTTGGAATATTCAAATAAGAATAATGATTCTGAGGAGGGGGGGGGTGTGGGGGGGTGAATCAAAAGTACTATGCTTTGACCATTAAAACCTTCTTCTTTTCTAACTGAAAGTAAATTGCTTGCATATAAACATATTACACAATTATGAAAAATAGATAAGCATAACACTTAAGATTTTGGTAACCCAGAAACCCTCCAGGAATAAGAAGGTAAAACTAGGGTGGGGATGATACCCACAAAAATTATTGCAGTAATAAGGTTTAACCACTTCTGATGGTCTACCCTATTAAAGGCCTACCCTATTAAAAGCTTTACACTATATCAATAGTGACCTAGTTAAAGGATTTCAAACACTTTACAAGAAGTGCTACCCTGCTAAAGGATTTTCTCACCTATTTATAGGATTTAAAAAATAGCTGCTAAGCTAACCTATTACCATAAGATTTTCTTTCTAATACAATTGCTAGAGAGTATTGGGTATAATAAACCTGATAGCTTACAATCCTTCGATTGCTGAATATAGGCACTTGATCTGCTTTTTCTGATCTTGATCCGCTGTGATCTGATACCCTTCACTCTGAGAATTAGTTTTCCTTACACACCCTCATCCATCCACCATAGGGTTCAATGTGATTTTTTCTTCCTTATAAAGACATTCAAAGACTTAGGATTAGGTATGGATCTATGAACCATATTGAATCTTTATTTCTTGCTTATTCCTTGCACATTTACAATTGGTTGCATGCCTTCTCCATTTTTCTTATAGGCTGCATGTTGATTGCATGGGAAAAAAAAAAGATTCGATCTTATCTTTTAATCCTTTGAGATTTATCATATGTCGGCCATAAAAATGATTTACATCTGAATTTATAATGTTACAAACTCATATGTGCATTCTGTGTTGCTCGGCACTTACTGATCTCTGATGCTCGACACTTATATTAACTTGTGTTGATCATCTATGACTCAACACTCAAATGTCACTTGGCACTTGTATCATGCTCGATACCTGATCTTCACTTGGCATCTGAAGGCTTCCCTAACTCAGCTCATGTTGTGGCTCGGCATACATGGTGTACTCGGCTCCCATGTAGAAAGTGATTAAGTGTGTTGGCACTCAAGTGTCAAAAACCATTTTGAGACTAACAAAATTTGGGTGGCGATGATACCCAAAAACTTTAGTACTATAGCATAAAGTTAGCTTGTTAAGGCTTACATTGATCACTTCTAATGATCTACCCTATTAGGAGCAAATAGGACTACTAGGTCCACCTTGTGAGAGGATTTACAAACACACAATGAAGTATGCACTTGGAAAGACTGTTAGGTCTACCTTGTTAAAGGATTTTGACTGGTTCACCTATTAGGATGAAGTAGTAGATCTTTGACTTGCAACTGAGTTTGTTGATAGAGATTCCTTAGTGTATTGATCACCTTTCTATGATAGAAATGTCTCTACTTCTCCTTATACTATTATGGCATTTATAATTCTTTAGTTGTTACTATCATAACTTGAACTTTTCACATCCACATTACAATACATATGCTCACGTTCACATTCTCTCTCTTGCTTGCACACACACTAGATATGATACAATGCATTCATATATATACCAATCCAAATTACAAAATTATAAAGTCAACCATGACACAAGTTATCACAAATATTACAAAGCCAGCCCATGTGAAGATACTCAAGTTCTGAAGACTGATTCAGTGAGGTTCTAATACATGGCATCCACTGTCACTACTTGGCATCATCATGCTCTTAGTAGACATAGAAGCTTAGTCCATACTAATCACTTTCAAGTAGTCTTGAACTTAGTATACACTAGTGACTTAGTAGATATTGTGCAACTCAACAAACATTGAATCACTTGGTTAGCAAGAAGTAGCTTGGTTAATAATGGCTTTGCATTACATGAACTGCAACTCAGTAGACACTACAATGCTTGGTAAATTTGGTGGACACTAAAATACACAATTTGAACTACAAAACTTCACACTGACTGAATCTGCTAAGTAATCACTAGGATTAGCCCAAAAGACTTGGTAGCAATTGTAGAGCTTGATGGCTACTAAATTACATGACAAACACTATAAACTATTCAATGAACTCAATAGCTATATAGATTTTGAATAAGTGTGTGTCATTAATAAAAAACTTGACTAATATGTCAACAGAAGGTACACTAATAATATATAGAAATGAGGTATAAATCACTAAAGAAATGATTGAAATTAACTCAAAAGATAAAAACCAAGACACTGTATAAAGTTGTACCTTGTATGGTCATTCTCTAAAGGGTTCTAGCTCCATGGAAGAGCACCTTCTTTACAAGTAGATGGATGGTAGTTCAATTCCATTATACCCTATTATGAGAAATACACTATTAAATATGCTACTAAATATTTTCTCAAAAATAGTACTAGATACTCTACTAAATATACCACTAAACATGTGAGTAAATATACTAAATATGTGACCAAATATATGATTAAATATGCTATTAAATATACTACTAAATATGTGACTAAATCAACTATCAAATATACAACTAAATATGTGATTAAATATACTACTAAATATGTGACTAGCCACATGATTAAATTTACTACTAAATCAATGATCAACATTAGTCACCAAATAAATGACTAAAATTACTGACTAGTAAATTTAGTAGTGTTATAAATGATTGGATATTAACTACTATTAGTCACGTGACTAAGTTTAGTCACATATATACAAATTTTAGTGATCATTTTAGTTACATATTATTGTTTTTGTACTAGTGATTTGTTTGTAAGAGTCATCATCTCAATTGGTATAATTTTAACTAGATCCATGTCAAGACATCCTTGGGAAGATTAAATCTTGTGGAAAATTTGTAGTTTTGAATATAACATCCTATCCTTCTTATTGTAATATTGGATTGCAATTAATAAAGGAATATATGCTATTTTCTCCACCCATATCTTGATCCTTATTATTGCATCTTTATATTTTTTGAACTATTTTGTCATGAAATACATTATTTAAGTCTTTTTCATCTTTGGGAGGTAAAAGACATAAATAAATTTTCATTCCACATAGGCGCATAGGAGATGTGTAAATCATTTTCTTGTGTTTGTAAGGTAAGATAGTTTTCAAATTAGGACAAGGTAGTTGGTGCCACACAGGGTCCTCCTAAAGCTCGAGACACAACCAACTTAGTTAAATCTTAAGTTAAGCAGTAACACTAAACATATTTTAAATTTTTTACTCTATTATATAATTCTATTATGAATGATTCATAATTGAAAAAGTATAAAATAAGCACAACATTCAAATGGAAACAAGATATGGAAAAGAAAATTTTAGGAGGAAAAATATAGGTATATTTATAGCTCATCAAGGACTACAACATAGATTTAGAAAAATAGAGTCTATCTATGTGTCTCATACATATAGGGTATAAAATTTGTACTAGAGAGATTCAAGGTAATCTAAAATACTCAAACAAAATACTAATTAAGCTCAAAATAATAAAAAACAATCACAAAATAACATGAAATGAATGCTTATGTAGCAAGGGAAAGCAATAATATTTTATAACCACCAAAAAATAAGACTCCCAATACACTATTAGTTTTGTAGGATCATTTTCTACAAGTGTAATAACACTACCATTTATTTCTTTGTGTTCCAAATGTAGATATGAATTTCATATAAATATGAGAGGAGGAGACATCTCTATATAGTATATTATATGTTAATCATCATTAGACAATATATTAACAATAAAATATATATACATAATTCTATACATACATACATACATACATACATACATACATACATACATACATACATATATATATATATATATTATATGACATATAATATATAAGTATATATAGGAGAGTTTGACTAATTGATGACTAGCCAATGACTATAGAAGGATTATCTCTAGGTCCATTCAACCTGACTAAATTTACAAAATTAGCAATCTCTCTTAGATACATAGGGTTTTTATAGAACACATTATGCTCTCAATAATATAGAGAGATATCATCTCTATATAATTCTTGGAATGACATATTTAGCGATATCAACATATATCCACCAACTTAGATGTTATCTTTCAATATCATCTAAAGTATGATTCAACAAGAAATATCAATCACACTTATATTCTCTTGGTATGTGCACTTGCATCATGTTTCTAATGCCTACCAAAAGAATATGTTATATCCTAGAAGGATACAAGTTAGTTAATTTCTGACGCACTCTAGGACAACAATTATATGCAATCTATAAAATAACAAGTTACCAAAATGTCACATTCTCCATCATGAAAAGTATCATTATCTTTGTCACTTTGTGACAACAACTTAATGTAGTAAATCACGATAATGGCTCAAAAAATTGTTAATATCATCACCTTACAATAGTGACCTCAAAAATACATCAATGAAAGATCATAAGCTTTCGTGACATAATTGACATATGAAAAAATATAAACTCTCATGATGTTCACCATAAACCAAGTTAGAGGATGGAATAAGGGCTTTTCAACTAAAAATTGTCTCTTATAGAGAATAATGCAATACAAAGAATTTCATCTATAAATTTTCATGGAGAAGAAATCACTAACATTAATGTATTGCACCTTGAAATTCTCCCTCTAAACAAACATCTAGGGAAGTTAGATCCTTTGATTTCTCCCTTATAAGCTCTCTTTGTTTTAGGATGCATGTTATAACCTGTTAGAATCTCTTTGAATTTGATATTGATCTTTCAAGTTTCTAGTTCCTCATGATGTACACAATGGTAGGCCCATCGAAATCATGTTGTCACACACATTTATTCTTAGACTACCTTTAAATATCAATCTTTTGAGCTCCTTATATAAGGTTTTCTTTGATAAAGTATTAGAATCCCTCTTGATATCAAAGGATACTTGTAATCTCAATCATCAAAGATATTCACTTCATGAGCCTCACTTTATTTGGCTAAATTATTAGATGACTAATGAATTCTAGATCACAACTTCTTTGGAGCTATTCTCATAAGATCAAGTCTACACAATTTATGGTAGTAGTTGTAAAGTACCAATCTTCTTTTCCTACAAGAACATCCCTAGACACAAAGGACAAGATCAAGGAAAATATCTCTTTATATTTAGTTAAATTAAATGCTCAAGGATAATAAATACTTATCTAGTACATCAACATCCTTAATACAAGTTTCTCCAAATGCAACAAATTAGAAAATGTATCCATATAAGTATTTGTCAAAGAATGGGGATGGAACATTGGTTAATATTCGCCTCACAATGTAAAATTCCCATTTATTCCATTTTATAGAGTCAAAATATTTACCACAATTTTCTATACGAGTGAGCTCATAATCTATCTATGATCTCATTGTATATATGCATGGACATGATCATTGCCATCCTTTTTGGTGAGACATTATTCCATCAGATCACATGTTGGCAATATGACTAGGTAGATGTATGAGTGTTGTCATTTATGGAAACATATACTTTTGATATTTCATGATGTTATCAAAGTTAGAAAATCATCTAAGTGTTAGATAGTTTGCAATAGTACAAAGATAGATATAGTATGTATGCATGACAGACCTTGAGTTAGTTCATGTGTGCTTGAGGATTGATAGTTGATAGGGTCATGATGATGTATGTTAATGCGTAGACTTGTATAGATAGTATGACACAAGTTATAATTAAATTACTAGTTTAGGTAATCAATAGGGTAGAATAGAGCACAATAGCTAATCAAAGTGTATGGATTAAGGAATTATGGCCTAAATGTTTACCCAAAGTTATTTTATATTTGGTCAAACATGTGTAAGCATCAAAGCTGACTAAGAAGAGATTTATTAATCTGCAAGATATAAATAAAGATCATATCTTGCATAGATAATGTGTGATACGAATGTAATGTGAACTATAGTGAAGAAAGATGAAGTGATATGTGAGCCACTTGTAATGAAAAATATGATGTATGATCAAAGAAAGTGTGAGATATAACAATAAGATAGTATTGTATGTATATCTACTCATGTGAATAAACTTAATTGTATATTTCATGTTAGGGTAGTGGGCTCTTGTTGCATACATTGTATTTGATCTACCAACTCCTAATAGGGTTGAAGAAACTCCTACTAGGGTTGAAGATTTTAATAAGGCCTAGTCCTCTAACAAGGACTTGAGACACTATATGTACTTCATAGACTCCTAACAGGGTCAATATCCTTAAAATGATTCTTTTGTCTAGTGGATCTTCTTGCGAGTATCATCCTCATCAAGATTTTCCCTTGCCTAGGGTTTCCCTAGTTAGCAAATAATGATGGTATAGGTTCTCTTTGTGTATGGTTATATTTACTATTCAATTTTGTTGGTTTACTTTCATATACAAGTTATAAAGTAATTAACAATATCCATTTGTGGGCAAAAATCTTTAGAATACTGATTCACTCCCCTCTCAAAATTATTTATTTCTAAAAATTGGTATAAGAGCTTAGTTACTCAGAAGAGGCTTAACAACTTCACTAAGATCCCTATGGATATGGAATAGTTGAAGACAAACCTTGAAGAAGTTCTTGAGAAAATTGATCTTCTTACTAAAGAAAGAGATAACATGAAAGATAGGTATGAGGATGCAAAAGTTTACATTGGAAAATTGGAAGAAAAAATTGATGATCTAAAATCAAGAAAGAATCTAATGAGAAGATTAGTGATAATGATGAAGTAGGAATTATTAATAAAGAGAATGAAATCTTGAAGCATGAGTTAAAATTTTTGAACTTACATCTTATGAAAGATGGTAGAAACACCAAACTTGATTTAAAAGCTAAGAATGCAGAACTTAGATCCTAGTTAGTCAAGTAACACCTAAATTAGACTCTATTAGATAAAGCATGCCAAGTTAGAAAAGTACAACACTATTGTGAAAGGAAAATTGACATAAGCTAAATAAAAGTTAGAGAAGCTTTATTCCAGTATTGAGAAAATTGATGAGTAGATATTTTACTAGAGACCCTATTATGATAAGATAGGCCTTGGATATTTTATTGGAGAGAAACCAACCAAGAAAGTTAAAATAAAAAAGCAACTAGGTCCAGTTGTTGAGTCCCCTAAAGAATCTGATCTAAGTAAGATTGAATCAAATATAACAATAGAAATATCTAAAGAAATTGAACTAGTTTATTGTTTTGCAAAACATGATGAACCAAAGAAAATAGAGCAAGTTGATGAACCTAAGCAAGATGAATCATCTAAGAAAGTTAGACATTAATTTAGAGGTAGATGTTTCATATGCAATGGAGTTGGTCATATGAAAAGAGATTTCACAGGTAAGTCTTTTAAAGCTATAACTAATTTTTATTTTTATAATTGTTACAGTTATAGGCATAAAGTAGTAGATTTTAAGTAACCTAAGTTTAATAGTAATAATGGGAATATTAGAATGTTTAGGAATATTAACCTTATAGGTAATGAAAGAGGAAGATCACAAAGAAGATCTAATGATGGAGAGAAATCTAATGGTGAAAGGAAACAATTTGTATGTTAAAAGGGTAAAAATATTGTACATATTGCAAGGAATTGCAAAGAACCTAGAAATCAAAATGGAACCAATCAGAGAAGGAATACTCCTATATGTCAGTTATGTAATAACTTTGGACACATAGTGAGATTTTGCAAAATGGACAAAAGGAATTTCAATAGGAATCCTAATAATAGAAGGAACAACAACATAAATGATAGAAGAAATGATAATGGTAGTAATAATAGTTAGAAGGAATTAATGAAAGAACATGTTGATGAATTTGAGGAAGAATTTGTGAAATCTAGTTTCTAAAAATTTCTCATATAGTTTTGGAAGAGTAGTATTTTGATGCACCTGATTGGAAATTGAAGTTAGAAATTGTTTGCGACTCATCCTATTTGAATTAAGCATTTCCAAAAGAGGAAGAGTATCAGTTAATCAAAACTAATGATATATTGTATATTAGAAGCACATAGTTAGTAGAAGGTAGATGACATAGAGAGAAAGCTATGATCAAGTGTGCAAGAGTTTTTTTTATTGCAATAAGTCATATGGAAGAAAATGAGTTTATTGGTAATTAGTTACAACTTTTGAAGAAGTAGATGTACATTTAATGTGGGGTTAAATTTGAAATGATTTAAGGATTACGAGTAAGATATTCAGTACCATTTGATCATGTGAATGTTTATGAGCAATTAGTGAGTGATTTGACAACAAATTCAAGTGCAAAGTGAAGCATTTGAGTGTAAAGTTGTAGAAGCCCTAATACAAATATTAAAGGTTTTTTACGAAGCTTTAAGTTGGAATTTTTAGTATCAAAAGTTAGCAGTATAGAAAGCTAGCTAGTTTGTGATATAAGTGAGAGACCTAGGTACAAATTCAAAAAACACCCATTTGTTTCTCTCATTGACAATCTATTAGGAGAATTTTCTCAAATCCTGCCAAATGTACTTCATGTAGAAGATGTTAGAAGCTACATTCATTATAAATTTGAGAGCATTGGAGATTAATATATTCATAATGATTTATGAGTTATGTGTAATGGAGACCTAACCCTAAAATTTGAGTATTCATATCTAATTGAACTAAACCTGATTAAGTATATGTTTTACATGAAATTTGATAATCATGAGTCAAGAAGGATTATCCTAAGTTGAGTTGATGAAGAAATGTTTTGGGTAGGTGATATGCCTATCACAATTGACAATGACTTGATTCATAAGGTCTAAGGTCTAAGAAATGAAGGGTGTGATCTATTAAATGATAGAAATGTAAGGAAGATAGTTGAGACAAACCTAAAAACTAATTTTAATGGAAGGACTATGAGAGTTGATCTGATCTAGGACAATGGAGTTTAAATATTGAGAAAGATTGTAGGATATAAAATGAATCATAGTTCTAGAGTAAACTCTATGCCAATAGGATTTTTGCATGCATCTTATGTAGAGGCAATTTTGAAGAAGAAAGTAAATATCTGTGTGATTGTTAGAGTGCAATTGTTTGACAACATTGTAAAGTTGAAGAAGGCTATGAATGCATTCTTTATATTTGAATCTCTACTAGCACAGTTATTTTTCTATGCAACCAAGTGATTTCTTGGTATGACAAGTTGGGATAGTAATAAGGGTTTGATGAAGATGGTTACACAATGTTATAGGGCTAAACTAGAGAATGTCAAACATAGAGGCATTGATAGAATGTTGAAAAGATTCTAATTAGAGATGAAGCTAAGATATAGAATCCCTCCCTCTATGGTAGAGAAGTATAAATATGAAATATGTTTCATGGTAGAAACTGACACTACTTGTATGGAAGCATTAGAACCTAGAGTAAAGTTTATTGAACCCATGGGATATGAAATGAGTGAAGAACTCATTGAAGGATACACACAAATTATTCTATAGTTAGAAAGGGACACTGAATTTCCAAGATGGGGTATTTATGAAGAGAAGACAAGGGAAGTTCATTCTAAACTTCATAGTAAAGAGATCAACAAGAATGTGGAAAAGAAGATTGACTCTATTCTTAAGGAGTCAGGCATGACAAGAGAATAATTCAATGAGATCAAAGGTATAACAATGGAGATAAAATCTAGTGAGAAATCTGAGGTGTTGGTAGCCACACCTATTATTGTTGCAACACCATCTATGGATGTGATAGTTGCAGGTTCTACTTCACAAATACCTACTATACCTTATGTAGTAGTTGTGCAAGTACTACCAATTAGAGCACAAAATGGTAAGCAATAGAAAAAATCTAATGATGTTGAGGTGACAAAAACATCTTCATAGAGGAAATCAGAGAGATTGGTGAATGTTAAGCAAGAACCAACACCATTTCCTAAGAAAAGGGTCAAGCAAACCATCAATGGACCTGGAAGAGAAGAAATACATTGAAAATTACTGAGTCTAAGGAGTCAAAGGAAGACATTAAAGAGAAGCCAGTTGAATAGGAAGTTGGAGAAGGAAGAACTCCAATTAGTAAGAAAGCCTAGAAACATAAAGTTGAAAATCTGAATATGCATATTATAAATAATAATAGTTTTTTTAAGCTAAATAATTTGTATAGTAACATTGATAGGAGACAATTAGAGAATTCCATTGTAAGGAATTTGATTTTATGAAATAAGAGATTTTATAGCATCCAAAATAAGATTCTAAATGATTTGTATAATAGATTTCTAAATAGGATGAGAAGAGTAATAAGAAGATACTAAATTGAGAGAGAATATGATTACCAAACTGTGTGAAGTATAAAGGAAGAGATTGAAAAGATCTTGAAAGTTATTAAACCTTTTCTGAGAAATAAGAGAAGAGAAATTATTCTTATGGGAGGTAACTATGATGAGTAAGAAGGAAACTAGAGAAGCCATAGTAAAATTTATGACTTCCATGCCTAAGGTTACCAAGGAAACTGCACAGCTTGAAACATCAATTCCAATTTATGTGGAGGCCAATATTCCTAGTAATAGTGAAGAAGAAGTTGAAGAGAAACATAAAAATTATTAACCTCCTCATATCCATGCCATTGGATAGTACACACATAATTATAGATGCTAAGGAGACTCCTTTTGCAAGATATGGGTCCAACATTGTTGATAATATTACTGCTTACTCTAGCTTGGATAAAGAGGATGACAATGAAGAAAAGAAAAATGTAGAAAAGATTAAGGAGGAAGAAGAAGAGAGAAGGAAAAAAAAAGAGAATGAGAAAGAAAGAATAGAAGAAGAAAGAAAGAAAGTAGAAGAAACTTCTGAATAGAAGCTAAAATGGAAGATTGTGATGCAAGAGTCAACATTCTTGTCCAATCTAAAACATGTAGAAACAAGATCTAGGAAGGTAGAGTTTTAGTATGAAGCTGACATATGGAAGCTAACATACCTTATTTTGCACCAAGAGTTATACCTTTTTGAGCATAAAAAACTACCCCAACATCAGTAGTTAAACTATTTCCACTATTATCTAATGATGATGATGATCAAAGAGGAGTAATGAGCTCTTTGAAAAAACTTATTCAAAAGAACAAGTCTATAAAGACTTTGGAAAGAACATTGGCAGAAGTTTTGAACAAATTATAGAAGATAATGTAGTCAACTATCACAAATCTAGACTTACAAGTTAAGACAAAAGAATTGGTGAACTATTTTGATGGATAATTCACAACTTTTTTTGATATTGCTTTAGTTCAATCACAAATGAAGCATGTTGCATCACTGTTTGACATAGTATGCAAAAAATTTAGGAATGACTTGCAGGTATTGAATGTGTGCATTAAAGGGTTAAGAAAAAGTATAGATAAAGGAAAGAAGTTCTATGGAAAATTTGAAATGTCATATAATTATCTATCATATTTTTTATAATTAGATCAAAGTCCAAATAAGTGAGCTTCAAACACTCACTATTAGTTTGTAGCAACCAAAGGAAAAATTGAATATATTGGGGAAGAAACAACGAAAATTCACAATGCTATCAAAGGCATTGAATTTGACAAAGAGAAGGTAATAAAGAGATTCTCTATCCTTAGAGAATATTTTATCTCTTAAAGTCATTATTTCATAGAGGAAATTGCAGGAGTGTCTTGTAAAAAAGGCATCCTATGATAAATTTTCATATACTGACTTAAGCATAGTGGAAGTGGCATCCTATGCACTTTGCACACTCATCAATATATCTAATATAGTCAAGGAAAACTAGAAGAAGGACTTTAAAGATGAAACATGACTTTATAGATTTCATATCCAAAATGTCAAGTTGATCAATGCCAAGCAACACAAATAGATTTTTGATGCCTTTGCCATTGATTTCAAAGGCGGAGAAGTATGAAAGGAAAATTGTATATGTAAGGGAGAAGTATGTAAAATTGTGTGTGTGTATATATATGTATGTATGTATGTATGTATATGTATATATGTATATGTATATGTATATGTAAGGGGGAGTTTAGCTATGTATCAATGTAAAGGAGTGATAAGGAATGTAATGATCCATCAATACACTAATAAAAGTTTCTATTTTGAAGGCAATTTTGTGTAATTACTTTTTGTATTTACTTTGTCTTGTATGACATCATTTTGGGTCTTAGCCAGTTTTTCCAAATGTTTCCATCAATTCCAAAGGGGGAGATTTTTGGCAATATGGCTAGGTAGATGTATGAGTGTTGTCATTTATGGAAACATATACTTTGGATATTTCATGATGCTATCAAAGTTATAAAATTTTCTAAGTGTTAGATAGTTTGCAACAGTATAGAGATAGATATAATATGTATGGATAATATACTTCAAGTTAGTTTATGAATAGTTGAGGATTGATAGTTGACAGGGTCATGATAATGTATGCTAGTGCATAGACCTATACAAATAGTATGATGCAAGTTATAGTTAAATTACCAGTTTAGATAATCAATAGAGCAAAATAGAGAATGATAACTAATTAAAGTGTATGACTTAAGGAATTATTTTGGTATCAAAATAATTACTTGATCATGTTTGGTCAACATCCTAGATGTTTACCCAAAGTTATTTAATATTTGGTCAAATGTGTGTAAGTATCAAAGCTGACTAAGCAGAGATTTATTCATTTACAAGATATAAGTAAAGATCATATCTTGCACAAATAATGTGTGAAATGAATGTGATGTGAGCTATAGTGAAGAAACCTTAAGTAATACATGAGCTGAGTGTAATGAAAAATATTATGTATGATTAGAGAAAGTGCAAGATCAAACAGTAAGATAATATTGTATGTATATCTACTCTTGTAAAGAAACTTAAATGTTTATTGCATGTTAGGGAAATGTGCTCTTCTTGCATATGTTGTATTTTATCTAACAAATCTTAAAAGGACTGAGTATTTTAATAGTTCCTAGTCCTCTAACAAGGACTAGAGACACTTTATGCACTTCATAGACTCCTAACAAGGTCAATATCCTTAACATGATTCTTTTGTTTTGTGGATCATCTTGTGGGTATCATCCCCATTGGGGTTTTCCTTGGTGAGGGTTTCCCTACTTAAAAATAATAGTGTTATGAGTTCTCTTTATGTATGGTTATATTTATTTTTCAACGTTGTTGGTTTACTTTCATATGTAAGTTAAAAAGTGATTAACAATATCCAGTTGTGGGCAAAATTTTTTAGAATATTGATTCACCCCCCTCTTAGTATTATCTATTTCTAACATCATATTATTCCTATCTTAGTCATGTTGATTTCATTCTTTTCCAATTGACACAAAAGTCCTCTTTACACGTTCATTGTACATATTTTCTCTCAACACGATACTAAATCTTATGAATAGAAAACATGATCCATTTTATTTTATCAATATTCAAGTGATGGATTCGATCCACAACCAAAGATCATAGTTTAGTATTCAGATTGAAAATCCTCTCCAACATTATTCGCAACTCTTTCTAATCTAATTGGAGTTCTCCTTTCATTGCAAAGAGCTTGCAGCTCATAGCTTGCACATCATTTCCTTGTTTGAATCTTGCAATATTTGGATATTCAATCTAGTATGAATGAAATGAGAAACTCTTTTTCTGACACTTAGTAGACATGATAGATATTGTCAACATACATGTAAAAATCATATTAATATGAGGGAGTGCCAACTTTTCTAGACCTTACTCCCTCTAAATCCTTAAATCTTTTGGTAATAAAAATTATTAGTATCCTTAAAATGAATTATTTCTTTGGCAATACCTAAATACTAATATCCTTGAATGCTGAAATATTGAAAAAAAAAGTTCTTAATATGTTAGAATTGGTTCTCTACAAGATACGCCTTCTCAAGTCAATAGATCCAAGAATTGATAAATAAGAAATAGATTTTCCAAGTTGATGATTGATTTAGTGGTGATGATTATCTTCTTATATCATATAATTAGAGAGGTTTCCCTTTTTGTGAATGAGGGAAGATAACTCTTCCAAATAGTTATCTTCATAACAACCCAATTAGTCCTCCATTATGTCCACTGTCTAATTGATCATTATTATCAACTTACTATTAATGTTGTTTTTTATAATGGAATCCTTTAGTGATGCTTAATGATAATCAGAATTTTGTATGTTCTCAAATTCACATCCTTAGTCACATAAGAATTGTTTGACTTCCTATGGGACTTCATTTCCTTTGTAAGCCTCCAATGTAGATTATGAATATCATAAAAATTACCATGTCCATCATACCAAATTGGCATTCACACTAATCAAATTCACATCCTATTGTGAAGTTTGGTATTATCATCAATCATCTTATTCCTTAATAGACATGTCTTCACCGCTTACTCCTCATATTGTAGACTTTGATCTAAATTAGTTTTTTTCATTCCACAATAATATTATTTTAATCTATAATGAAGCTTGATGTCGTGCATGGAGGATTCAGCTTAAGATCTTAACTTCAATTCCACCATTTTTTGATCACTTTTTTCGTTGCTTTTTGATTAGTTCAGAAGTAGTTTAGGTTTTAGTTTTCCATGCATAATACTTAGTCTATGATCGATTCATAATTATTTGAATTTATGTGATCATAAACTATTATTATTACTCCATGTAATAATTAAAACTATCATTACAAGTATTTTAGATGGTCTCTTGCCACCATAACTATAGATTTAGGGTTGGTAATTTTTTAAATAAGATGCATGTATTACTGTCTTTATGTTGCAACAAAAGATTTAATTCTCTACTTCAAAAAATAGAAATTTTTTTGTTAAAAAATTAGAGCTTTCTACTTTTATTGTATATTGGGATTGGTTTATTTCTTTTCCTTTAGCCATTGGTGTTCATTATTTTCTATGTTAGATATCAGAGCTTAAGGTTCTTGGAGGCATCATTATGGAAAATAATTTACAAATTCTAGAGTTTGATTGATTTGATTACCAATATTGGTCAATCAAGATAAAGACCTTTTTGATTAGTAAATACTTTTGTGATATCATTAAATCTAGATATGAAGAGCCTAAGAATTGGGACAATCTCCAAGCTAATGAAAGAAGGTTAAAAAATGAAGATGAAAAGAAAAATTAAATGGCTCTATTTCACATTTAAATGACTCTTGATAAGAGCTTGTTTCCAAGAATTGTTGATGTATAGACAATAGGAGGCCACCAAGACTCTAAATTATTCTTACCATGGCAATGATTAGATTAAGTTTGTAAAGCTAGAAACCTTTAAAAGAGAGCATGAGAATTTGAAGATGAAGGAAATTGAGGATGTGGAAATTTTTTGTTTGAGAGTCAAGGATGTAGCTCATAAAAATGCCACCTTAGGTGAACCTATAATCCAAGAGCATGTGATACAAAAGGTATTGAGATCTCTAACCCCAAGGTGGAATACTATAGAAATTATAATGGAAGAAAGAAAAGATTTGACCACCTTGGAGTGTGATCAACTAGTTAGATCTCTCATGTCACATGAAGGTAGATTGAGGGATACTTCTATGAAAATTTATGAGAAGGATTTTTATTTCCAATTGAAAATTTCAAAGAATGATGGTGATATAAGTAGAAATAACAACAAAAAAGGCTTAGGAAGGGATCACAATTACAATTATTCAAGAAGAGCTAGAGGAAGAGGAGGTGCTCAATGAGGAAGAGGCAAAGAAAAATTTGATAAAAGGAACATCCAATCCTATCATTTCAATAGGTATGGAAATTTTGAGAAAGAGTGTAGATTGAAATACAGTAATAATAATGCTACTTATGATCAACAAGTTGAAGATCCTTCCTCAAATAATTATATTTTTTTTATATTTTGGTAAACCCTAAAATAATGTGAATGATATTTAGTACTTGGATTATGGGTGCTTTAATCACATGTCTGGTAATAAGGAAATATTTTCAAAGCTTGATGATGGTTTTAGATCAAATATTACTCTTGGTAATAACAATATAGTGGAGGTTGAAGCCAAAGGAGCCATGGATGTTTAGACAAATGAAGGTACATAAAGTGTTCACGCTATCTATTATACTCCAAAATTGAAGCATAATTTATTAAGTTTCAAGAAACTATGTGAGAAGAATTATAGATTTGTATTTTAGAATATGAAAATGTACTATCTATGATAAGATTAAAGGAAATAGTGATTATAGTTGTTCGTATGATAAAGAATATGATGTTTCCTTTGAAGTTTGGTGAAAATGATAATCAGTTTGTCAATATGGCTTATGAGGATAAAAGTTGGTTATGGAATCTCAGCAATGACCATTTGAATTTTAAATATTTTGAAGCTTCTAACATCAAATGCTTTGGTTCTTGGATTGCCAAACATTGAAGAGCATAAATAGATTTGTGAAGGAGCACAAAAGGGAAGCATGCAAGGGAATCATTTCCAAAAGGAAAAGCATGGAGGGCCGATCACCTACTTCATCTTATTCATTCATATACTTTTGGTCCTCTACAAGCACAAATATTGGGTTTGTAATCATATTTCATTACTTTTATTGATGATTACTCACACAGGTGTTCGGTGTAAATTTTTAAGACTAGGGATGAAGCCCTTGATACATTTAAGTAGCCTAAAGTCCATGTATAGAATGAGAAAAGGATTACAATTAGATGTTTGAGAATAAATTTTTGAGGAGTGTATTGCTGCAAAGATTTTTTTTTAAATTGTGAGATGAATGGGATCAAGAGACCACTCACAGCTTCCTACACATCTCACCAAAATGGAGTGGTTTAAAGGAAGAATCATATTGTGGTAGAAATAGCAAGGAGTAAATTGCAAACCAAGGGTTTGAGAAATTATTATTAGGCAAATGCAATTACTACAACAATCTATATTCTCAATAGGTATCCTACAAGTGTATTGGACAAGGTGAATCCATATGAAGCATGGTATTAGAAAAAGACTAATGTAAATCATTTAAAAGTTTTTTATTGTTTGACCTATGTTTGAGTACTTGATGAAAATAGAAAAAAGTTAGATGATAAAAGTGAATTGTGCATTTTTGTGAGTTGTAGTGAGGAAAACATAGCTTTAAAATTATTCAATCATATTACTAATAAGATTTTTATTTCAAAAGATGTGATTTTTGATGAAGGGGAAATTTATGGTCATTAAAAAGGCCATGCTAAGAATCCAAAATCTATTTTGAATGATGGTATTATTGACAATAATGATCATGAGTAGCCAACTAATGGATCTATTTCAAGATCTCCAAGTCCACCAAGCAATAAATTATCAACTCCAAGTACAAGTCCATTGTCAAGTCCAAGTTCTACAAGAAAGGTAAGAATATTACTGACATTTATTAGAGGTGTCAAAATATAACACATGATGAAGATCTAATAGGTGAGACAATAAATTTTGCATTACTTGCTAAAGCTTCTTTTGAGCCATGATATTTTTAAGATGCATGTACTAATGAGGTTTGGATGCAAGAAATGAATGAAGAAATTGATTCCATTTATAGGAATGAGACACATGATCTTATAGAACTTGCTCATGAGAAGAAGAAGATTGACATGAAGTGGATCTATAAGATCAAGTATAACAATGATGGAAGTGTTGAAAGATATAAGGAAAGATTGGTTGCTAAAGGTTTCACTCAATGGTATGGCATTGATTGTGAAGAAAATTTTGCACTAGTAATAAGACAAGAAACTATTAGGATGATAATCTCTCTTGCAATTCAAAATAAATTGAGTATTCATCACATGGATGTAAAAAGTGCCTTCTTGAATGGAAATTTAAAAGAGGAAGAATATGTGGGCCAACCAAAAGGTTTTGAACATCAAGGAAAAGAAGATCATGTGTACAAGTTGAAGAAAGCTTTGTATGGCCTCAAGAAAGCACCGAGAGAATGATATGCTTAGATTGATAGATATTTTTAGCATAATTCAACTTCCAAATAAGTAAGAGTGAACCTACCCTTTATACCAACAAGAAGGAAATGATATTCTCATTGTGAATTTGTATGTTGATGATTTGATATATATGGGTAGTTGTTATAATATTAAAGATGAATTCAAAGTTGCTATGATGAATGAATTTGAGATTAAAGATTTATGTTTCATGAAGTATTTGTTCGAAATCTAATATGGAAAGTGTGATACTAAGAGGGAGGGATGGGAGGTGAATCATGATCTAAAAAAATTATTTCACTTCAGTATGAAACATATTTGATATCACCACATATAACCCTTGTTTAGACATTTATCTCATATCAATAAAACCATTCACATCAACATAACATCAGATCTACCTTCTAAATACATAAATGTAAACTTATAAACACATAACACATTAACACACATATTTGGTAAAGCAAAAACCCTTCAAGGTGAAGGTAAAACTATAGTGGGGATGACACCCATCAAACCTTCACTACCACAATGCTAAAATTGTGTCAATTAAGGCTACAATAATTTGATCAATTTTGGTGATCTACCCTGTGAGGGGTCTACCTTTTTAAAGGCTAAAAGGGCTGCTAGGTTATACCTTGTTTAAATGATTTTACATCACAATGAAGTGAGTACTCTATTAGGAGATTTACATTAGACTGTTAAAAATACCCTATTAATAGATTTAAACTATAAAACACCTGTTGGAATGTTTAGTACCCAATCCTTTAGTTAGCACTTTAATGCTTGATAATAGATCTCCTCTATGCAATATAATATTGCCTTACTTTGATAGATATCCTCTATCTCTACTCAAAAAAATTCACTACACTGCTCAATCTCTACACTATGATTCACCTCAACAAATTTGCATGCCAACTAAATCTTCACACACACATTCCCATACACTCATTCATTACAAATTAGGTCATGGACCCTCCTTAAATAAATGATTGTGTGAAACTTCTAGATCCAAATCAATGGTCTAGAATCAATTCTTTTTCCATTTATTTCTTGTATTTTTATGACCAGTGGATTGACTTGCCTAGGGATTAATGATCTCCCTTTGAATGTGTAATCACTTCCTTGATTACCTCCTCAATACTCAAAACATCCTTCTAGCTCAATAAAAATGCTTAATGTAAGAATTTTCCTTTGAGAAAAATAACATTAAAATTAAGAACCTCAAACACTAGCACAATATGGACCAATTATGGATGATAAAAATAAAAATAATGAGAATATCATATATGTAATACACACTATAAGTTCTTGTATATAAAGGAATCTAGAAAGACTAGGAGTTAGCAAAGTGATAAGCCTCACAACTAAGCATATTTCCACCAACAATGGATTAAATTCCATTGAGCACAAAAGTTAGTGTGATGATGAGAGGATAAGCTTACATAGGTGTATCTTGTTAAGAGATGTTGTAGACACCATGCACTTAATTGGAGTGCAAAAAAATTTGTTGTCTACATGAAAACTCAGATGAATATGAAAACTCTTGTGTTGTCAACAAGACAACTCATATAACTATGCATACTCCTAGATGTCTATATGATAAATAATAAAATAATGCATTTAACTTAAGTAAACTTAAGTAAAGTGTAATAATAATTAATTATTTACACTAACACCCCCCCTTAAGTGCAACTTAGGGGAATGCACTTAAGTTCACAAAAGCTATGATGAAAATGCATGATGGGTCTCAGCTACTAGGCCATGTTAGGTACCCATGTACAAATGCAATGCTCTACATACAATGCTATAAAATGCAATGCAATCTCTCTAAAATAAAAGAAAAAGGGGAAAATGCATGGGAAAACCCCTCCCCAAAAAAGATAGATAAGTACAACAAAGAAGATGAGAGAGAAGAAGACCTTATGTAAGGAAAAAACCCCTCCCATAAGAAAGAAGAGAGAAGTCAAGGGACTCCCCTTTCTAACATATATTGCATGCCCAAGAGATCTTGCAAATGGATATATTTGACCTCAATGAAGGGTGTGGTGAAGATATTTGCAACCTACTTTGTTGTAGGACAATACTGCAATGTAATGATCTGCTCATGAGTCATCTCTTTGATGTAGTGCATATGAACCTCAATATGTTTGGTTTGGTGATGTTAAACTAGATGTTTTGAGATCTCAATAACACTCTGATTATCACAATAAATGACTATGGATTTGTGAATATCAAATCCAAATTTCTT
This sequence comes from Cupressus sempervirens, assembly GCA_028749045.1. Lineage (NCBI taxonomy): Eukaryota > Viridiplantae > Streptophyta > Pinopsida > Cupressales > Cupressaceae > Cupressus > Cupressus sempervirens. The sequence continues at coordinate 156,515,211 of CM053791.1, read as the reverse complement.
CAAAATATGTTGTAACCAAATAGCTTCTATAGCTATAGTGATATCTCCTTGATACTCAACCTTAGTTAAAGAAAGAGCAATAGTGTTTTTCTTCTTATTTTGCCAATAAATGGGGCTAGAACCAAGATGAAACATGTAATCTAAAGTAGACTTGCAAGAATCAAGATCCCCTGCATAGTTTAAGTCTATATAACCAACCAACTGAAGTCTAGTAATTGTTGCATAGTGTATCCCATGTGTATATGTACCCTATATGTAGTGCAAGATGTATTTGGCATTCTTCCAATGAAGCTCATGTGGCTCTTGCATGAAGAAAGAAACCATGCCAACTATGAAATCTATGTCATGGTGTGTATGTGTCAAGTAGATGAGACTCTCAACCAATTGTCTATACAATGTAGCATCAACAAGTGGAGTGGAATACTTGGCCTCTAACTTAACACTTGAAAGAAAGGGAGTAGGTGAAAGCTTGTAGTCGCTCATGCAAAAGTGAGAAAGTAAACCAAGAGAATACTTGGGTTGAGAAAGTGTGATACTAGCTAAAGACTATAGGATTGCAATACCAAGGAAATAATGAAGTAAGCCCAAGTCTATCATAGCAAATCTATCCTACAAATAAGTCTTGACACTGGCAATGATGGATGAAGTACTTCTTGTAATGATCAAATCATTGACATAAAGCATGAGTATCAAGTGTGAGTCATCCCTCTAAAGAATGTAAACATTTGAATCTGAATGACACCTAGTGAATCCTACTAAGAGTAGGAAGGAATCCATCTTGGCATACCAAGCTTGAGGAGCCTACTTAAGACCATAGATAGAATTTTTAAACTTGTAAACCAAAGTAGTATCTTGAATGAAACCTTGTGGCTGCTCCATATAAATCTCTTCAAGAAGATCACCATTCAAGAATGCACTCTTCACATCCATTTAATGAACAAGCCAACCATGAGCTACAACAATAGATAGTGTCAAATGAATGGATTTCATCTTAGCTATAGGTGAAAAGGTCTCAATATAATCAATACCAAGAACTTGCAAGAAACCTTTGGCAACAATTCTAGCCTTATAATTATCCACACTTCCATCTATTGCAAACTTGGTCCAATAGATCCACTTACATTAAACCAAATTTCTTCCCTTAGGAAGAGAAACTAAGTCCCAAGTGTTGTTTTTCATTAAAGATTTATATTCTTCCTCCATGGCCTTGTCCAATTCAAGAATCCTTGATGCTTCCTTAAATGACTATGGATTAGAAGCAATTGCAATATAATCATGTGGAAATGATTTGTGTTGTGACCTTGTCCTCCTAGTATCTGAAGGATTCCCCACCAATGAACCTATTTAATCAATTGTTTTTTGTGCCCAACAAGGTCAAGTGGAAGAAGAAGAAGGAATTTCCTCAACTATTTTTGGACCCTATGAAGGTGGTGTCCTATGAGTAAAATTTGAAGGAATATCATCTTCCAAGTAACTATCATCACTATCATCACCTTCCATGAAGTGGGAAGGAGGAGTTGAAGGAGCCAAACTTGGACAATTCTCTTCAAAATGAAAACTCCTCTCAAAGAAGATTTCATGAGTCTCTGGATCCATGAGTTTGTATGCCTTAAGGTGGTTAAGATATCTAATAGATATACAAGGTTTTCTTTGAGGTTCCAATGCCTTTAGTCTTTGTCGAGGTATCCTTTCCCATGCAAGACAACCAAAAACTTAGAGTGTTTTACACTTTTTTTTCTTCCACACCAAGCCTCAAAAGGTGTATTTCCATCTAATGCCTTATGGGGACTTCTATTTTGGATGTAATTGGTACAACACATGACTTCTACTAAAAAAACTCGATCTATAGACTTATGTTGTAGCACAAGTGGTCATCTCCTTAAGGGTTCTATTCTTCCATTCAGCAATTTTCTTATCCTTACACCCATGTTCATCATGACCATTATTCTTACAGTTGGCACAAATTTTCTTCTCCCTTTTGATGAATTTTTTCTGCTTCTTATTATGTTTGGAAAAAGACTTGCCCTTTTGTGAAGAAGATTGCTATGCAAAGGAAGATTGATGCGTAGAGAAAGATTATTGTGTGTCATCTTGTGGTTTAGCCTTCCACTACTTTTTCTTCTTGTTGGAATTTTTATTACCTTGATTTCCTTGATTAGCTACCAAGGCTTTGGTCTTTGAATATTGGAGAATTCCCATACTCACTAACTTTTCATGTTCTAAGACCAGCATTCCTAAAAATGGTTGAAATGAAGGCTTAGTGAAGGCACTTCCCATTGTTAATTTGTGAGTATCATAATTGGAAACAAAAGCTACATATTCAAGAAGAAGATGAGTCATCACATGTTTGATCAACTTTCAAACCTTGATGGGTTCACCACAATCCTTAAGTTGTGCCCTATACATGTCTACTTGGGCAAGATAGTCTTTGATGGTTTCAAAATTCCTAGAATTGGATTGTCCCCAATGGTGTAGGCCATATCTTCATTTACTATCCCATACAATGCTTCAAGTTTATCCTAGACATCTATTTGATTGTTAAGGTTCCTGATGTGATATTTGATAGGATCTGAGATATTCTTTAACAAGGTTCCTAGTACCATTTCTTGTTTTGATGCCTAGTCTTATTTATGAGACTCATCAGCATCATCATCAGGTTTCTTTGTTGCACCAATTACATAGTGCAGTAAACCTTTTTCAACCAATAATTATGTGGTGTTAACTTAGAGAAAGAACCCATAATGCAAAAGAAAGAGCACAATATCAAGGAGACACAAGAACACAAGACACACCTCTCATTTTCACTCAATCAAAGAACACTACCCCCCATCCCCAAGAAATGAATTCTTTAGGCACTTTATATGTAGTGCTTTTACAATAGGCCACTTTTCAATATGGACAAAAGTGAACTTCTGATTTTTCTATTTATAGGTTGCTTTTGGAGTTCAAACGTAGTATTTAGCAATGTTGCTCAGATATACAACAATTGTGAAGTTTGATCAAAGCAATATAATGCAAAAAAAAAGACCTATTTATGAAAGTGGTATTTCTATCCACACAAGCCTATAATTTGATTGTAGATCTAGAAAGTAGACAAAAAATTATGCACTTTCAAAAAAAATGGAATCTAAATATATGTCTAGATGAGCTCGAACTAAGCCTTTGAAGTTGCAAAATTGGGATTTGTGATTTGCAGAAAAATTTAGGAACAATAATCTCAAACATATTGTACCAATGTGTAGATCACGAAATTCTACAAAAAAAATTGCTCGAAAAAAGGAGCCCGTATGAGGGAGATATCACTGTTTGAAAAATCACCTCTGCAATTATTTTTCCTAAATCACCATCATCACAAAAAATTTAGGAACAATGATTTGCACCAATGTGTAGATCATGAAATTCTACAAAAAAAAATTGCTTGAAAAAAGGAGCCCGTATGAGGGAGATATCACTGTTTGAAAAATCACCTCTGCAATTATTTTTCCTAAATCACCATCATCACAACTCCAAAAATCAATGGACTCTAGATTTCACCTTAGATGCCTAATTTCGATGAAACAAAAGTTGATTTGGGGGTTTCTTGACCTTCTGAATATGATGCCAATATTTGATTTGCACCAGCAAGCTCCAATCTTGTCCTACAAAAAAATCTCTCCTACTAGCCTAAAAGGCCAATTTTTTCATAAAATTTCAGAAATAAAATGCAAATCCAAAAAGAAAAAATGAAAAGATGTAAAAATATTCAGATCTAAAAAATTAATTGCACAGATCTAAAAAGATCATTACCAATTGCACAAATTGGGCCTTCGGGTTCCAGTTTGCAAAAAAAAATTGCCTCAAATTTGGCAATGACTTAGGTTAGGCAAATTTATAGTCAAAATTTTCCAAATTGAACCCCAGATACAATGGTAAGGTCCACTTTGGCTATAGATCCTCCCAATAATTATAGATACTCCATATCTAAATTGTGGCCCTCTAAGAGGTGAAGTAAAAATGGCCTCCAATGGCTATGTAAAGAGATTTCTTATCACTCTGATACCATGTAAGAATTTGCCTTAGGGAAAAATAACACCAAGATTAAGAAGCTCACACACTAGCACAATATGGACCAATAATGGATGATTAGAATAACAATAATGATAATATCATACGTGTAATACACACTAGAAGTGCCTATATATAAAGGCATCTAGAATGACTAGGAGTTAGCAAAATGATAAGCCTCATAACTAAGCACATGTCCACCAAGAGTGGATTATCCTCCATTGAGCATAGAATTTAGTGCAATGATGAGAGGATAAGCTTACATAGGTGTATCTCATAAAGAGATGTTATAGACACCATGTGCTCAATTGGAGTGCAAACAACTATGTTGTCTACATGACAGCTCAAATGAATATGCAAACTCTTGTGTTATCGATAAGACAACTCATATAGCTATGCATACTCCTAGGTGTCTATATGATAATTAATAAGATAATGAATTTAACCTAAATAAACTTAAGTAAAGTGTAATAATAATTAATTATTTACACTAACAGTTAACCTAGGATTCAATTCCATTCCAAACAAATATGTTAAACTATGTTACTTGACACTTACATCACACCAGTGCTCAACATAAACTATTTCTTCATGTTTTCCATTGATGTCAACTATGATCAGCATGAACTAGATAACCCAACCTCTATATCACTTGGCTTCCACTATTATCTATGACTAACTTGGGAAACACTATCATCTCTAATAAGCTTGGAAAATATTGGAGTACACAATGACCATTAGTGTGCTCGATCGTTACTACTACTTGACACATTACTTAGAATATGTAGAAGACTTCATTCCTTGGCTCAACCTATATATTATGACTCAGTTGCAATGATGATCAAATAATCATGCCTTGCAAATGACTAAGCATTTGAAACTAATAGACAACATGGCTTAGCGATAAAAAATCTCCCCCTTTGACATTAGTGGCAAAAATACTTTGTCATGAACTTTCAAAATTATTCAATACAAAATTGAAGTACAAGTACCTCCCCAAGAATATAATCCATACATTTTCTCACTATTCACTATATATGTCTTGATGTTGCACATAGTATAAACATGTAAAACTTAAAAATTATTCTCTTCTCATTACCTCATTTTCTCTTCACACATCTTTTACCCCTTTATCACTCTAGTTATTTCCCCCTTATTTTTGTCACTCATGGCTCTGGAGTTGTAGGGATCAAACCATACTTGTCAAAAAATGGTTTATGAAGCTATAAGTTCATGGCTAGAGCATGATCCCAACTTTTCCTTACAAACTCCAAAATTTTAATCTTTATTTCTATTATAGTATGTACATCTACCAAATTATCAATAGTAGAGAGATTTGGATCTCTTTGCACTACTTGCTTTGCTAATTGAAGCTCTCCCTACATAAACTCCAAGTGAGTTATCAACATTGTTTGAATAGAAATAAGCTTATCCCTTATTCTATGATCTTCAACCATTAACTTGGCTAACCTTTATTGGGAAAATGTTAAGTTATTAAAATGAAATGAGCTTGTACTTGCATCCATGCTTAGTGTGCTTCCGGAATATTGTAAATTGGCTTGAAGATTATCTATAACCTCCTAATTTTCCTTAGTAAAATAAGTAGCATCACAAAAAAATTTATTCAAAGAATGAATATTTGTGTTAACTTCTTCTACAATATTTACAAGGTTTGAAAGATGTAATTTCCTTAATGCAATTTCAGTAGAAAATTTTTCTATAGCTTTATTCTCAAATTTCCTTACAATCAATTACATCAACTTCTCATTTGTATCAATGTGTGTGTCATTGAAATTCTCCACAATCTAAACCAATTGAGCTATAATAAGAGTTTTTTCATTAAGGTCTTCCACATCAAAGACTTCAAGGAAAATGTCCTTAATCTCATGCAATACTTGCTTTTGTTGTTGCTCCCTTCTCAACTCTTCTTGTCTTGACTTCCTTGCCAATAAATCTTGCAAGTTATCATTTTCTCATATGTTAAGCTATTAGTGTCCCAATTAGAGATCACAATAAATTCATCTAATGTCACTATCTTCCTAGGTGACTGAGCCTTCTTCTTCTTAATCCTCTTTCCTTTGGAATCTAGAGTACTAGAACTCAACAATGATAATTGTAAACTTTGAGTTTGGAGCTCTACACTTGGTTTATAAATGATTTTTTGTGTTCCCTTAGCACCTTTTAGCTCCTCTACTAGTCTTTGTTCCTTGGTCAATGAAATTTCACTAGTAGAACTTAACTGCACTATATCCTTTACATCCTCATTTAGAGGTCTTGAGACATTTGACCTTTCACTACCAATAGTAGATTTCTCTATTTGTTCCATTTTATCCTCTATCCCATCCCTTTCTTCATTTTTCAACCCACTCTATTTCTCGATAATAGAAACATCACCTTTTGGTTCATCTAACACTTGAACATTAGTTTCAATAGTATCTTTACATGTATCAATTAGACTTTTTGTTACATGTTTAGATTGTTGTTGATCACCAATTTTTGGATATTCCTCAATTTTTACAATTAATGGATTGGTGGCCATCAATGTATCTTTAATAGATTTAGGAGCTTGCTCTTTTTCTATCTTGGTAGACATAGTCTTCTCTAGCTCTTGATTGATTGTAGTCGCATTAGGCTATGTAGTATTTGGAGTTTCATCCTCAATAGTGACTACCTCAATCTTCTTCACACTCTCCTATTACATCTTATGAATAGTCTTTATAAGTTTCTTGACATCATCATAAATATCTTATTTATTATCCAACTCAACTCTTCTTGCACTCTTTTTTTCCTTTTCTTCTTCCTCTTTATCTACGCACATTAGTCCAAAAAATTTCTTCCATACTATTTTTCTTTCTTGGACAACCTCTTCAATTTTATTTCTCAAAATTTTTATGCCCTTCTCTTTGGAACAAACTTCTTTGATAGTCCTTCATGGCTATTGAAATATGATGTTTTCCTAAATTAGACATAACTTGGGCTAATGTAGCCTCTCTCATTTGTCTTTTAGTAATCAAAGCCCATTTCTACTTTGCATCTATCTTGTTATAAAACTCTGCTAGTAATTCCTTACCTAACTCAATTGCTATGTATTTAAATTTCACCATCATGTCAATAACTTCATGTTCTACTTTTTCCTTATCAATATTTTCTAAAGTATCATACTAAATATCTTTAAAACCAACTAATCATGTTGAAATCCTCAAATTTAGAGATACCTTTTCAATGTCTTGAGGCTCTTTCCTTGGTACAGTTTAAAATTAACTCAAGTCATTTGACTCAATCCGTTCACCCTCATCTTCCTCCTCATCATCAAATTTAACAACCAAATTTCTTCTTGGCTATTGGCCTTTCTCAGCCCATGTAGTATCTAATATCCTCTTCCTAGGAATTTTTCCCTTAATCAACCTTGTTATCTTCACAATCCCTTCTCTTACTAACTTAGTGGTTGTAGGACTTTTTGCATTCAATCTCTGCCTAGTGACCCTATGTGCTTTGGTATTGAGCTAGGTTGCCACTTTCTTTAAGCTCTTCTACACCCTAGGCTCAACCATGCCAACTTGTTTCCCTTTGGTTACCTTAGGCTCAACAACAAACATTCTTTTCCTTTTCCTTCATGTTCTTCTTTATCATCATCACTTTTGATATATTATCCTTTACCTTCAATAATATATAGTTGTGCCTCTCCAAAGTTACCTTCCAAGTCTTGGATCATATTATTTCATTTCGTATCCAACTTAGGGAACTTGCAGCTTTGCATCATCATTTTGATTTTTGTAGTCTTATATGTGCCAAAAGGTTTGGTATTCTTATCAATTTCCTCAACTAAAAAAGCTATGATGGAGAATGACACTTCATCAACATTTACTTCATAATGAATAGGTCTTAGCCATGCCACCCTAGGTATAACAAAATATATGTATGTATAATCTATTCCAACAACAAAACATATGTCATCATAGTACTAGTCAGTGATAAATTTAGATAGTTAGAACATGTTCTTCGTATTTCTTTTAAATTCCTCAGAGCATCCATAAATCAAAATTATCACCTATCTAATTGATGTGCTCATTTATTTTCTTAGTCATTGGTCTATACTTATCCCAAACTACACCTCCAATAGTAGGAAATGAATTTTGTACATAGAAAAATATGCATATGATAAGAGATCCAAACTTACAAGATATATTCTTGGCCTTCCTTATCACTCCAAGGTTTGCTCCAATTTGTATCAATTGCAGCTCAACTAAATCATATTTGTGGTCCTTCTTGACCAATTTATATTCCATGTCAACAATTACACATGTCATACTATTTAGTTGGCTTGATTGATAAAACTTATGAGTGATTACTCAAACTACAAACTTGAACACATGATCCTCAATAGTGTTGATTGATATTCCTTGACCATTCCACTTTACCTTTGTCTTGATTTCAATCAAAACCCTTTCTTGGCATCAAACTATCTTTACTTAGTCCAAAATAGGGTAACTAGTTACATGATGAATAATTAACTTTGTAATCCTTAATGGTCCATTCTCTAAACATAATTTCATGTTGTGTATCCTTCTTAGCAAGATTTTTATTCATTCAACTTTAAATACTTTTGGAAATTCTATAGCACAAGTTAAACCTTTCTCTATCATGACCTTATTCTTATCTTTCAACATCCCAATTTCACACAACTTGTCATAGGCATTTCCTAGCTCAAAATTGTCTATCTCTCCAATCTTGCATATATAAAATGATCTATCATCATGAACCATAATAACTCTAGGTGGAATTGAAGACAACACTCCTACCAAATCTTTTTTTGATGAAATGTTAGATACACTTTGGACTTAGGTGGAGTGCATACATAATTTCAAACAATAAGTGCATTTCTATCCCTTAATGCTTCCCTCTTCTCACTTGTAGATGCAAGTGATTCCATTCTTCCAATCTAGGGTTTCAAACTCAAATAACTTCACAATTTTGTGACTTGGCTCAAATAAATTTGTACAACTTACTTGCTAGTAAAATAACACACATTTGAATGTCTTCACACTTCACACAAATCACTGTACAATTTTCTCTACAAATTTCTCTATAGATCACCTAAATTCTTTGCTCTATAAACTCAAAAAGTTGGTGAGTAAAAATGAACTATATAGGTTCAAATGGTTGAATTAAGTTTCTGTTAAATTATTAGTACCATTACAAGGTATACACTAGGTGCATTAAAATTTTCTTAGCTTTCTTAATAAAATTTGGTGCATACATGTCCTTCAACTCCACTTGGTCAGTATTGAGACTTGATTCATACTTACATTCAAAACTAGCATTCAATCTCTACCAAATTTCCAAATCTATACCACACTTCATCTTCAAATAAAATGTTAACATCTACCCTTATGCATCCTTAATAATGTTGATTTGGACTTCTATACGTGTAGTATTAGGAACTAATGTATGATATAGTAATTTGAAACATATATCCATACATACGTTAGTATTTAGTTTGAGGTTGGGGAATCATCTAATCCATTGGATTTAGTGATCACAACTTCTCCATTTGTACTATTTCCTTAATTTGATTTCTTTCTCCATCTATAATTCATTTTATAGCTTACCTCTTCAACATTGACCTTTTCCTTTCCATTATTTACCTCAATACTTGGTGTTGGGGCTCAATTCATATAGTCCTTGCTTAGATGACCAAACTTCTACCAATTGAAACACACTGGTCCAAAATTCCTCTAGTTACTAGATCTTCCTCTGAGATGTATCCTAGCAAAAAAATTTATATGGTATCCATGTAGAACTATATCTTAGTGTGCAAGGAACATTAACATTAAAGAAAGCATTCACAAACCAAAACTAAGTTCACATATATGCTTAGACAAAGAAAACAAACAAGAGATGCAAACCTCAAAAGATGAATCACTTTATTGCTTTCTTGATTTTGTAGATGTGTCCTTTGATGTGGATGTATGCTCAAGATGCTCAAAGTTTCTTCAATGGTGGAGATGGGTAATAGAAAATTGGTAGCTTTGTGAGCTCTCAATTTGGCATTATAAGGGTACGGATATGGATTTTGGCTCTCAAAAGGGCATGATAACTTTACTCAAATGGTTGTGATTAAAATGGCTTGGAAGGGGATTCAATTTATAGGCTAAGGGCTTGAGGGATGGAGGGCTAAGATGCAAGGAGAGATGAAGGCTTAAGGAGGGCTAGGATGCACATAAAGGAGAGCACATGGATTGTGCTTGTTTAGCACCAATGGGAAGGTGACACTTGTCACAAGGAGGATGAGTATGAGAGGGTAGGGTAAAGGGTTGGTTAAAGGCATGATGAGTGGGGTTGAGTATGTAAGAGAGATGTAAGAGAAATGAGTGTGGAAGAGGGAAGAGTGTGGAAGATGGATGTAAGAGTCATGAGTGGGCTTGTAAGAGTCTTTTATGGTTTGTAAGAGCACTCATGACTTGGTGGTTGGGGTTTTTGAGGGGAGACTTTGATTTGGTTTAGGAAAGTCTTAAACTTGTTTAGGGAATGTGACAACATTAGGGGGTGGATTAGGCTTGGGTTTAGGATTAGATTAGGGATGTTAGACATGTGCAAGTGGATGGCATTAATGAGGGTGGGTGAGTTAGTGGCTAAGCTTGGTTAGTATGGGTGGATGGGGTGGATTAGGCTAAATGGAGGATTAGGGATAAGTTAGGGGTTTTTGGATTTGAGGATTTTATTTATCAGATAGATTTATTTAATAAATGGGGATTTTTGGAATTAGATAGGAGAAAAGGATTTAATTGATAAATAATAGGTTATTTGATTTATCAATTAGGACTATAGATGATTAATTAAATTAATCAGTTAGGGGATGGCAAAGAATTAATTAAATAAGAATTTAATAAATGATGCCTTTAGAGATGGCTAAATTAGATTACCAAAGTGGTGTAATCAAATTTAGGTGTCTAAATTTTGCCCCTCTTTGAAATAGTGTTGAGACAACACTATTTCAAAGAAGTTCGAGTGAAGACGACATGAGGAAGATGTTTTAGCAACAAGGTTGCCCCAGTCTCAGATAAGAAGAGGAGAGACTAGACTTAGATGATGCCCCCTCAAGAAGGCAGCGGGAAGAGAAATGAGGCTCGACAACTTCTTGAAAAGTACAAGAAATTGAGATGAACCGCGACACAGGTTGGCAAAAAGAAGGGGTTGAATTAGCTCAAACTCTCACTATGGGAGAATGATAAAGGAGAATTAGAGGCACAATAGTAAAGCAAGCTTAAGACTTTCTAGGATTGGGGGGGAGGATGGAGGAGCGGAGCACTATAAAAGGAATCCATTGTAGGGAGATGGATGATGAAATAATAAAGCTGATGCAACAGGATTTCAAAGAGTTAGATTGGTGGAAGATGGATTTCGAAGATCCCTAGGACTAGGATTGTAGACCTCAAAAGATGAGGCTTGGTGGATTGATTTGATTGGTGGATCCCTAACACTAGGATTGTGGATCCCTAAAGCTAAGCGTGAGGGGTGATTCAAAGAGATATTGATGCATAAGCTGGGGTAAGAGTGACAGATGTAGGATATGGATGGGGGATAATGGAGATGAAGGGAATCCATTGAAGCTTTTTTTAGTAGGGGGGATACTTCAAAAAGAAGTACCACCATGTAGTTGAGCACTAGATTTGCTATAGGACTATGGGTTAATTGCCAAGGTTACCAAGAACATCAAGGCTTTTTCACGAACCATCCAGAGGACTGACGAACTGACTCAAAACAAATACGCAAGGATTACCCCAATATCACACATGAATCCCAGAGGAAGCAACATGGAAATGACACTAGGTAACCCACAAGTAGAAAAAGAAAACAAGCGAAAGACATGATCAAGACCTTACACTCTGATTGCCCCATTCACAGCATACCATGATATGGAAGATCATGGCAACCTTGAGGAGGGAACAAGGAGATTGCTTGGAAAAGATATTTCAAGACCCAAAAGGGAAGATTCCAAATCAAAAGAAAGTGAAAATCCAAAAGAGAGTCATTTGCCAACGAGATGGGTAGGACGAGGTACTAACGGACCAAGATCAGACATGAGGAAAGCTATATCCTACAAGGATCTATCAAAGAGCACCTATGCTAATGGATTTGGATGAGTGATGTGTCTGGCAAGCTGAACTAAGAAGGATAACACTTTGGTGACAAGAGATCTAGCTAAAGGATGCATTGGAATAGCTAACCAAGGGTTGTGCAATGTGTGCAAGATGTTGATCAAGGATGAACTAACAAAAACACTAGATAGATAAAATGGTACTAAGCTAAAGAGGATGTACAAGTTGACAGACCAAGATATTTATAAGCAGGCAAGAGCTCAGGATGATAGGATAGCGGGATGGTTCGATGTTTGTGCAAGATGTGAAAGCTAAGGATGGGGTGATAGCAGAAGATATGGATTTTGGGAGGATGCATCCCAATGATGATGAGAGATTTTGTGACCAAGGATAGCTAAAGGAGCTGGATGAGATGGCTGGATAGGACAGTAGATAGCTAGGATTATGATGGATATAAAGAGATGACATTGGGTTTGCATGAGGATAGCCTAGAGCTAGATACCAATGACAAGGGAGGATGGACAAGACAAGATCTCCAAGGAATAAAATGCCCCCAGTCAGAAGATGACATGTGGAAGGAGGTCTTACAATGGATGTGATAGGATTGAAGCTAGGATGGAAAAAGTTGAAGTGGCTAGGGAGATGGATGATAGCTATGATGGTTGGCTAAAGCTGCAGGAGATAAGTGGATGGTGTGAGATGGAAGTTGGAGGGTGGAGGATAGGTGGATAGATTGGAAGATGGAGCAGGATGACAAGATGTGACCAAAAGCATGAGGATGATAGGCTAAGTTGGGGAAGGCTAGATTACACATGATGCTTGTTTGCCAAGTTTTCATCATGGTACTTGTCCAAGGTGCTTGAATTTCCAAGTTTTCACCAGTGGACACTTTATTTTTCTTTATTTTTTTTATTTTTTGACTTTGGACTTAGTTGGAATGGTTTTGGCTTTCTTCAGCTATTTTTGTCTTTTTTGGGATTTTTCACTAGCTATTAGAATGTTCAATTTTGTTGCTAGCTATTGGTACACCGGATGTGTGATTTATGCAATAGATTGGATTAGATGGGATTGATGGTAGGAGATGGAGGGATGAAAAGGCTGGAAAGGAGCATGAGATAGGGATGCTTGTAGGATCAACATTGGCACATGTTGGGACAGGTATGAAAAGAGCATATGGAGGATAGATGGTAGATGTGGGCTTGATGGAGGATTTGTAGAAGCGCGCTTGGGGATATAGGCACCCAAGATGGAGTTAGGAGATGGGGGATTAGCAATGGTGGATGCTATTATGCATTGGGTTTCAACTTTTTTCTTTGGGATCCACATGGTTTTGGCTTTTGCATTGTTTTGCATTCTTTGATTGGATTTTGCCTTTTTGGAGTATGTCTTTTAGAATAGACATATGATTGCCTAGGATGTGGATTTTTAGCTTTATGCATTTTGAAGTTGGCATTTACATTGTTGTGGTAAGCTTTGGGAAGATGGTTAGGAGAAGCTTTGTGAGATGAAGAGGATATGGAAGAGTATGTAGGGGGATGATGATGGATGATGTGCCCTGATATGTGCCTTTGTTGATCTTGCATAGGAATGGAGGGAATAGGATTTTTATGATGGTTGATAGGAGGATGGAGGATGGTAGATTTTGGGACATAGGGACCCAAAATGGATTTGGCGGATGAAGGGGGGATATGGTAGGTTGTTTTGGGTTGCAAAGATGGTGGAGGGGGGATGACATAAGATTTCTTGAAGGAGTGATGGGAGGCTGGCATGGTGGGTTTGGAGATAGGCTTGTTTTGGGGGTGTGGTGTACCAACACCTTTAGAGGGTGAGCCTTTGGATACATATCCAAGACCATGAAATCCCAGATTCTTTTGTGCAATAATAGGTGTTCTAATTCCTTGCTCTTGTGGTCCTAAACCTTCACCTTGATAATGCCATCGATTGAGCATTTGAACTAGCTGAGGATACTTTTTTCTTGCAAAAAATGGTGGAAGTGTTTTATCAGATGTACTGCAACAGGGAGATACTGTTCTTAATTCTTTTGCTGAGAGGAGGCCACCATGGATGGATGTAAGTGAACCAAGAGGGTAGATTGTAGATGGTGGAATAGCTTGGATAGGTGGTAAGATGGAGGCATAGAGCAGAGGAGATGGTAGGATAGGATCTTGATTTAGCTGATGGGATGAAAAGATATCCTGCAATAGAGGAGGTATGGCTTGAGGTTTTGGAGATGGAGGGGATGGTGACTACACTATGGATGGAAGACATGGTGTGAGGATATCTTTGTTTATGCTTTGGGGGATGTCAACATGCTTTTGGGCAAGATCTTGGTAGGATTGGATTGGGATGGATGGTGCGGTAGGAGGTGAAAGGATGGATTTTCAAAGGCAGTGGATGGATAGATGGGAGACTCGGTAGTAGAGATGGGTGAGTAGAAGATGGATGCATAAGGGTCATTACAGGAGATTTGGGAAATCCTTGGAGGTGATGTGGATAGGATTTGGAGGGATTTGACAAGTGGTGGGATTTTGATGCTTGTGGGAAGTGGAAGGATTTTAAGCAATTTGACGGATGGTATGGGGATGATAGCTATGAGAGATGGAGATGGCATTATGGATGGGGAAGCTTCATTACTGACTACTTCACATGGTTGGATTAGATGACATGGCATATCAACTGCTGGAGGTAGCTTTTCTTGTATTTTCTCTGGGAGATTCCTTGGAGACTTGTGTGTCGGAGGTGGAGGTGAGTTGACAGGAATAGCTAGTGTGATGGGGGTGGAAGATTGGAAGCTTGGTTTATTGGGTGATAGAGGAGAAGCTGGGATATCAGATGGCATGACTAGATAGTTTGGAATAATACGTGGATTTTGGGGGATGGTTGGTGGAATGTTTCTAAGTCTCTCAAGATACCCTTCATAGTCAACAAGATTTTCATCATCATTGGAATAGGAGGTGGCAGGAGCAAGGACAATATGATCGAACACATCATGATAGGATTGGTACTTCATGCTTTGACGATGAGTTTGATGGGGATGGGGTCTTGCATATGGATGAACACGGAAGCTCATGGTTGGATTTGGATTAAGCTCAGATTTTGGATTGGCTGATGAAGGATTTCCTAGGGAGAGTCAAAGCTGTATGACAGACCTAAGGAGGATTGGCTGGAGATTTTTGGCTTTCCTGTGGATGGAAGACTTTCAAGAGTATGCTGTCAAAAGGTGAGAGTTTTGCTTTTCTATGTGTAGGATTGGTGGAGATTGTGTCAACTTAAGGATAGACTAATGATCCTATGGGCATGACACGAGATTGATCACTTCTGGAGACCAACCTTTAGCTCAAGGTGATGAGGGATACAAGTGACAAAGTTGGGTTACCCTAGACAATGCTATGTCAGAGGGATAACCTTGGTGAGATTGGTTGATTGGTAGGATTGATTGGATAGAAAATTCTAGCATAGTGACAACAACTCTTTAAAGGCTTAGGTGTGATTTTGGATTGGGTTGCTAGTTGGCTCGGGGGGGTGATTTCGATGGACTTTAGATTTGGGATTGTTCTAAAGCAAAGAACTAAGGGAGCTTGGATGATCTTCTGATGAGGCAGTGACTATGCTAAGTATGCCTTGACCTGGGAGATTTCAACTTTTTTAAGATTTTGACCAAAGTTGGCAAACATTCATTCAAAAGCTATGAACAAACAAGTAGACAAAAGTTTGGAGCAAGTACGTCAAACACACCAACATGCTAGGAAGCTTTCTATAAGGATGAAATTTGGTTTAGCTAGGGAGTCCTCGATATACACAAGGTACATGAGGCCCAAATCTGTAGATGAAACCAAAAAGATGTCACACAATCGAGAGGAGCGGTAACCCACTTCTCCTCTTTCACTTCTCAAGGTTATAAAGTTCCTTGAGGCTTAGCCCGAGTGAAAAAATTTTGATCCCAAGAGAGGTGTCTTTGGATTCACCTGCTGATCTTTATACTCTGTCAGAACGCTGGAGTTGACGTCATCCAAGGGGTGATGAAATCCCCAAGCAGGCCTCCTAAAAAGTTTAAAACAAGACCACATACATGATCTTGGGTTTTAAAAGACACACATTCATTCTAATTGATGATTTAGATTTTGTAAGCTATGATTGAAGACACTTGTGATTATGGCATACAATGTTCATTCCAATTTGACAGCGTCGTCAACATAATGGAAGTCGAGAGATCAATAACATAAGAAATGCAAGCGTCACTAAAAATGCATCAAAACCATGCAATGTTTATTAATTGTTAGGCATTCAAGATTGAGTGTGAGTTTGTTTTAAGCCCAAAATAGAGTGTGTGAGATTTGATTGTCAAGCGAGCGCCCGGAGGCCCTCCACGTTAATTGGTTGTTCAATTTTAGTGCCCAAATGAAGTGTTAGCGAACTTAATGTGTATTCAAAAAAATTTCTAACCTAGAAAAACTAATAAAAACACAAGTAAGTAGAGTTTGATTTTTTTGGAGCACTTAACACCCTCTTAGGTGGACCCATCCCCATAGATGGCACTGAAATTGCAACCAATGGTTGAATTCATGGGTGATTAAAGAGGGTGAGTCCAATGACAAACTCACTCAAAGCGTTTTTATTTTTTTTTATAACTTAGAAGATTACAAAAATGTGGATTTAGATTCTTTTTATGCCCCAAGATTGAAATGTGAGATATTGCAATGGTTAATTGGTCTTATGCATTCAAGATTGAGTTTGTTTGTTTTAAGCATGCATTCCAAGAAAGATTGATTTTAATCCATTGCATTTAAGAGTGTGTTTTGAGAAACATACATTCAAAGGAAAACGTGTTTAAACATGCAAGTTCATTCCACGAAGAACTTAAAAAACATGATTAAATCTGTTGCTCCAACCTGCAATAAGACAAAAAAAAGAAAATTGATTAGTCACCCAAAAATCTTCAAAATGAAAGCTTAACGATGGGAAAAAAAAAATTAACTTTTTTTGTTGTTTTTGATATGTGTAAAAATGCTTAGAATGGTCTAAATCCTACGGAACCACTAAAATTCAAATTTTGATTTATACTCTTTTATACTGATATGCTAAAACAGAAATGCAACATAAACAGGCAAAGATGACAATTTATCAGGCGGAGACGCCAAACTGCGGAGACGTCAAAACTTAAAGACACCAAAACTTGTAGATGCTGAAACTCGTAGATGACAGTCTGATGAAGAAGGCAATTAGCAGCATCGGAGATGACAGTTGTCAGGCGGAGATGACAATTGACTACTGGCAGCGGTGGAGACGACAATTTGAGATTTTGAAGGCAGCACAAATGACACAAGCTAGGCAGAGATGCTGAAACTCATAGACGCTGATCTGCATAGATGTCAAAATTTGCAGACGACCATTCAGGTTTCAAAGTAGACTACCAGAAAATAGGCAGAGACACCGAAACTCGCAGATGACATTTTGAGTGTGTGGAGACGACAGTTGAGCTTTCGTAGATGACGTTCTATGGAGACGACAGGCAGAGACACCAATCTGCAGAGATGACACTACGCGAAGTGAACCGACGGATGCAGGTTTTTTTCAGAAATTTTTTTTTTGGATTTTAAAGGGTATATCTTTCTCTCTAGTGCATCCTTCAACCTGCAAAAATAAGCAAAAGCACATTGCACCCACTCAAATCTCAACAAACATTAGATGGTTAGTTTGTAAGCACAAAATATGGATTGAAAAAGATTAAGGAATGACCCATAATGGGGTCCCACCGGGCGTGCCAAAATGTAGAACTAGATCTTAGTGTGCAAGGAACATTAACATTAAAGAAAGCATTCACAAACCAAAACTAAGTTCACATATATGCTTAGACAAAGAAACCAAACAAGAGATACAAATCTCAAAAGATGAAGCACTTCATTGCTTTCTTGATTTTGTAGATGCGTCCTTTGATGTAGATGTATGCTCAAGATGGTCAAAGTTGCTTCAATGGTGGAGATGGGTAATAGAAAATTGGTAACTTTGTGAGCTCTCAATTTGGCATTATAAGGGTATGGATATGGATTTTGGCTCTCAAAAGGGCATTATAACTTTACTCAAATAGTTGTGATTAAAATGGCTTGGGAGGGGATTCAATTTATAGGCTAAGGGCTTGAGGGATGGAGGGCTAAGATGCAAAGAGAGATGAAGGCTTAAGGAGGGCTAGGATGCACTCAAAGGAGAGCACATGGATTGTGCTTGTTTAGCACCAATGGGAAGGTGACACTTGTCACAAGGAGGATGAGTGTGAGAGGGTGGGGTAAAGGGTTGGTTAAAGGCATGATGAGTGGGGTTGGGTATGTAAGAGAGATGTAAGAGGAATGAGTGTGGAAGAGGAAAGAGTGTGGAAGATGGATGTAAGAGTCATGAGTGGGCTTGTAAGAGTCTTTTATGGTTTGTAAGAGCACTCATGACTTTGTGGTTGGGTTTTTTGAAGGGAGACTTTGATTTGGTTTAGGAAAGTCTTAAACTTGTTTAGGGAATGTGACAACATTAGGGGGTGGATTAGACTTGAGTTTAGGATTAGATTAGGGATGTTAGAGATGTGCAAGTGGATGGAATTAATGAGGGTGGGTGAGTTAGTGGCTAAGCTTGGTTAGTATGGGTGGATGGGGTGGATTAGGCTAAATGGAGGATTAGGGATAAGTTAGGGGTTTTTGGATTTGAGGATTTTATTTATCAAATAGATTTATTTAATAAATGGGGATTTTTGGAATTAGATACGAGAAAAGGATTTAATTGATAAATAATAGGTTATTTGATTTATCAATTAGGACTATAGATGATTAATTAAATTAATCAGCTAGGGGATGGCAAAGAATTAATTATATAAGAATTTAATAAATGATGCCTTTAGAGATGGCTAAATTAGATTACCAAAGCGGTGTAATCAAATTTAGGTGTCTACAATCCATACTTTCCACAATATTGAAAATATACCCAAGTATTATAATCCTAATTTATGGTATTACCTTTCTTAGGTTATTTTCCTTGACCTTTAGGTGTCCAATTAGTCTTTGCCTTAGATCTACAATCTTGTAACTTATGACATATAATAATACCTTCAATTCTAGAAGTATTTGGTACTTTATTTACCTTTGATCTACACTCATGTACTTGATGACCTTATTTGTTGCAACTAAAGTATTGACCATTGAATTTGGGTTTAGGGTTTGACCTACCAATCTTGCTCCTACAATTTTTTGTTGTATGGCATGGTTTTCCATAATGATAGCATGTAGGCTTCTTGTTCTTTGGATTTGTATTCACATTCCTTTGTTCTCATTGCCTTGATGATTCTTCTTTCTCAACACGTGATAGGTACTTGACATAGCCTAGTCCAAGGTTTCATGAGGTATCCTTGATGAATTCATCTATTCATTCATAAATCTCATAGTCTCTTTAGGTTTGTTCAACCTCTCAACAAATTCATGTTCAACTTTCAATTCATTGGTGAACTATCATTTTCAGATTTTAGATTTGTAATCTCCAAATCCTTTCTATAAATCTCATGATTTTCACTTAGCAACTGATTGAGCATATCAAATTGATTATATGTTATCTTATTTACTTCTTTTATTCTTTCATCAAGTCTTGTAACCAACTGTCTCATGTCTTCATCAGCCATTGCCTTATTATCTTCAACCTTTGCTTCATCTTCCACATCCTTTTTTTTTTAGTCACTTCACATAGCCTTACTTATTGAATTTCATGTTCTCTTTTCAATTCTTTGAATTCCTCAATTGGGGTAGTGTTCATCTCTAATAGATATTCTATCACTACAATAGAATCACTGGAACTTCCTTCATCAAATAGTTCTTCAACAATCTCTTCTTGGTGTTGGGTGTCATTTTTTTGTATGACTATCTCCTTCCTTCTCCTCAAGGATTGCATCAATGTATCTTTGGTGGCCTTTACTAGTTCATATGAAATATGAACATCAATATTATGTTTCTCAATGATCTTTCTCAATTTGCAGGCTTCCATCTTCAAAATCTTTTACTCTCAAGTGGTTAGACTTTTGTCAAGAGTATAGTCCTCTGATACCAATTTTTTAAAATTTAATAGCTAAAGTGTGATACTAAGAGTAGGGGGAGGGGAAGGAAGGGTGAATCAGGATCTACAAGACTTATTTCACTTCAATATGAAACATATTTGATATCACTCATAAAACCCTCATTTAAGCATTCATCTCATATCAATAAAACCATTCAAATCAACATAATATCATATCTACCTTGTAACTACATAAATGTAAAATCATAAACACATAACACATTAACAAACATATTTGGTAATATGAAAACCCTCCAACGTGAAGGTGAAATTGTGGTGGGCATGACACCCATAAAATCCTCACAACTACAGCAATAAAGTTGTGCCTATCAAGACTACAATTATTTGATCACTTATGATTATCTACCTTGTAAGGGGTCTTCCCCATTAAAGGATAAAATAACTGCTAATTTCTACCTTGGTTAAAAGATTTTACATCACAATGAAGTGAGTACTCTATTAGGATATTTACATAAGCCTATTAAAGCTACTCTATTAAGAGATTTAAACCATGAAGCACCTATTAGAATGTTCAGTACTTGATGCTTCGAGTAGCACTTTAATGTTTGATAATAGTGGAGTATGTTGTAGTTACTTTAGTATGCACACAAACTTTATGGCTCAAAAAGCTTCTTGAAGAAATTGTAGAGATACACATGCAACCTACTATAATTTTTTGTCACAACATTAGTGCCATCAAATATGGCCAACAATCCAATTCAACATAGTAGGACCAAGAACTTTTATTTGAAACAACATTTCATTAGGGATTTGGTGCAAAAGAAAGTGATTGAATTGCAGTATATCAACACAAAGGAGCAAATCATGGACAATGTCACAAAGATAGTTGTAAAAGATCAATTTGTGGGTCTCAAGATCAGATTGCAAGTCCTCTCAGCATCAAAGGGAAGCATGAAGATTGATGTCATGCATGAAGCATTCAACTCAAGAACTTAACTTCAATTCCACCATTTTTCAATCACTAGTTACACCATTTTTTTCTTAGTTTAGAAGTGGTTAAGATTTCAATTTTTGATACATAATACTTAGCTTATGATCAATGCATAATTTTTAAATTGATCTCTATGAACATAGACTATTATTATTACTCCATGTAATAATTCAAATTATTTTTGCAAGTAGTGTAGATGGTCTTTCTCCATCATAGGCATAGATTTAGGATTGGTGATTTTTTTAATAAAATGTTTTAAATAAGATGCATGTATTACCTTCTTCATGCTGCAACAAAAGGTATAATTTTTTGCTTCAAAAATTAGAGTATTTTTTTTTTTAAAACAGAGATTTCTTCTCTTATTGTATATTGCAATTGGTTTATTTCTTTTCCTTTATCTATTGTTGTTCATTAGTTTCTATAGATAAGAGAATATATATATATATCTTCTCTCATTCACTAGTTGAATTCATGCTAGTATCCAAGATAGTGGACATCCTTCACTCTGGGATATCTCTCAATGTATCAACTCCACACAACTATGTTTTGTACCAATGTTCATTATGGTTTATGTGAAATAAATTTGTCTCTTTCTCTAACTTATCTACTACTACATACCTCATATTATCTATCTTATCAGGTGGTGTGGACTCATTTGCATCTTCATGAAAAGATCAACTCAACATCATGCTTGAATGCTCTTCCATCCTTCATGCAACCTTTAATGTTGTATGTATTTCAAAAACTTTCATACAAGCTATGTGTAAAATATCCACACTTGCTATCAAGGCATTATTACACCATAGGCATTCCCAATATGAATTGAAGGACCTAATTTTCTAAATTGATGGTCAAAAATATGGGAGAAGGTTGGACAACCATTGAAGAAATCACAACCATTCAACTGATTGTTGCATCATAAGAAATGGGGACATCTACTCCATGTCTTTGGCCTACCAACATTGATCTATATTATATGCATTTATTGTGAGTACTAATTGTAGAAGAGGGATCTAAAATTCTGGAACTCATTTTGTCTTGGTGATATTGGAATGCCTAACCTTGATATATGAGAGTGATATGAAATTGTGGAATTCATTTCATGGTCATGGGATTCAAATACCCAACCTCAGGATTTCAGAGCAAGTTGATATTTTAGAATTTATTTCCATAAGACTTGGTCTCTTAGTGAAATTTGAATAGGTAACCTCATAATTTGAAAGAAAATTGAGGTTTTGAGGATGAATAGGAGAAAATGTAAGAAGACTAGGCATGTTATGTCCCTGTAGTAAATTGTGTGAAAATGGAGGAAGTTCCTGAGTGCATGGAAAACTATAATGGATCAAGTCACCTAAATAATATCTACTTGTTCCTATAGGTTTTCTTCCATATCTAATGAAGAATATAAGGGGAAGGAGTTGAACTCATGATTTGGCATCCCCACTAACATGTCGGTCAACCACCTACTAGTCTATCCAAAGCATACATATTCACTGGATTGCTCATGAATGATGAAGAGTACATATGAAGTAGTGAAATAAATTCTTTAAGAGTAGTTTGAAAGATAAAAATCAATGAATGCACTAGATGACTCTAAATGTATACAATGATTAATTAGAAAACTAAAAAATTGAATCAGCATAATATCATTACTTCTCTATCATTATATCTCTCTCATCCATTCATTTCCTATATCTCCTCATCTTAATTTCTATATTTATCAAATATCTATACCAGTTCCTTATTTTTCCCTTCTCATCTTTATTAGTATCTTGATATATTTGTATCTCTATATCTCTCTCTATCTTCCCCTTCTATCTCTCTTTTCCTCTCTACAGTACTTGTCTTTATCACCTCCCTCTCTCCTACCCTACATCTTCCCAACTTATATAAATCTTTGTGTCTTCCTTTTATGTTGATTCCTTGTCTCTCTATAACTTGCTATCACTCTCTCTTTCTAAACCTCTCTACTCTCACACCTATCTATCTATCTATCTATCTATCTATCTATCTATCTATCTATATATATATATATATATATATATATATATATATATATATATATATATATATATATATATATATATATATATATATATATATATATATATATCTCCATTTATCACACACCCAAAAACACACTACTATCATTTCCCCCTCTTATATATTTGTATTTTTTTCTTTACCTATCTTTTATAATGTGAAGGGATAGAAATATAAAGGTAGATATACATAGTATAGAGATGGGGAAGTAATGAGAGGAATATATGAATGAATGGGGAGAGGGATGTGCATTTAGAGATAAAGAGATGAAAATAGAGGAGGGACAGGGGAGGGGGGAGAAAGAAAGAGAAGATAGAGAGATAAAGAGTAGTATAAGATGGGACATATATTACAAGATTTGGGAAGATAGAGATGAATAGATCATAAGATAAGAAGGAAAAGAGATAAATATAAATATGTAGATAGTGAGATGGATTAAAATGGAAAAAAAAGGAGATATATAGCAAGAGGAGGAGGGAGGTAGAAATAAATAGATAGATAGAGATACATCAAATGAAGATAAGTATGTATATATACAAATATATATGGAGATTGGGAGAGAAAAGAGTAAAAGAAAAAATTAGGGAAGATAGAAGGAGGGAGGGAGAAAGAGATAGAGATGAAGATTTATGTGAAGACACATGTAAAGATATGTGACCATCAAAATATGGGGAATAGATTAGGTATAGAGAGAGAGAGAGAGAGAGAGAGAGAGAGAGAGAGAGAGAGAGAGAGAGAGAGAGAGAGAGAGAGAGAGAGAGAGAGATGGAAATATTAAATAGATATACACAAATATAAAAGATATACTGGGAGAAAAATAGAGATGTAGAGATTTAGATGTATATTGAAGGGGGTGATGGATGTTAAGAATTGTGCCTCAACCTTACAAGATTTTTCTAGAAAATTCTAGAATTTGTTTGTGGTAGTTTTCCATATGTTTATGAGTTGGAAAAAGGTATATGAGTTGTTAAAAATGTGTCTTGTCCCTAGTACAATATAGGAAGACTATTTTTAGAGTATAAATAGCTCATTATATGACTTTTATGGGGGTCTAAACTAGAGGACAAAATTATGGATGAAAATGATATTCTTGGAGTTACAGTGGGAAGTGGGTAACATGTGGCATGGTTGTTTTTCCCATGGTTTTCACCCATGGTTTTATAAGACCACAAATGGTTTCCAAGTTGTGAATCACTATAAAAGGAGGGCTTGGGGAGGTATTTGTATCATCGAGTTTCCTTTGTAAGACTAGATGCTAGAAGGAGTCTCTCTGAGTCTAAGTCTAAGTTTGAGTTGTGGTGATGTGCTCCTATAAGAACTTGTATTGTAAGTGTATTGTAATCTTCTTGAACTGAGAATACATTGTGTGGGTTTTGGAGGGTGGTGTTTTTCTCCCAAAAGGGTTTCCCCATGGTAATAATTGTGTTATGTGTTTATATGTTATAATTTCTTGAGATTTTTGCAATAGTTAGTTGAATTTGCATAATCATCCTCTCAAGATTAGTGTTGGAAGCAATTGTGTGCACCTTTGCTTCCTTACAAGTGGTATTAGAGCTTAGCTAGTTTTGATTATATTTTTTGAGTACATGGTTTTTTGAGCTAATCAAGGTTTGAGTGGGAGCTTGTGCAAAGGTTTTCATTTCTATGTTGTAGGATTGCAAAGATGGAAAGCATATCAAGGATGATTGATGTAGAGAAGTTTTTTGGGATAAAATTTGAGATGTGGAAGCTAAAGATGGAAGATTTATTGATTGATCAGGATCTATGGGTTGTGATTGATGAAAATAAGCTAAGGCCTACATATCCAACTTTAGTTGTACAGTATGATGTGATGGATAGAAAACCTAAAGGTCTCATCAAATTGTGTCTTCCAAACTTGATTCTAATTAATGTCCATGAAGAACTAGCTACAAAGAAGCTCTGGAAGAAACTAAGTGAGATCTATCAAGCAAAATCACTAGTGAACAAGATTTTCTTGAGGAAGAAGTTGTATTCCTTGAGAATGGAAGAAGGTGGATAGATTTCTAAGCATCTTGAAAGTTTTAATATGTTGGTGACTTAGTTGACCTATGTTGGGGTGTCGATGGATGAAGAAGAAAGGTGTCAAATCTTTATATGTTTGTTGCCAGATTCATGAGACAACCTTTTCATGGCCATAGGGAGCACTTCAATTGTCTTGAAGATGGAGGACATTGTTGGTTCTCTACTTTCTAAGGAGATGAGAAGAAAGGTCTCTCTAAATTCCAAAGAGGCTTTGAGTGTTGGAGGAAGACGAAAAGAAAGAGCCAAGAATGAAAAGAAACATGACCATTCTAAGTCCAAGAATAAGGGATATCAAAATCTCCTAGTAAATCCAAGGCGATCTGCCAAAATTGTGGCAAACCTGGACACTTTCAAAAGGACTACAAAGAGGAAAAGAAGAAGAAGAAGAAGAAGCAAGATTTTTATTTTAAGTCTAAGAAGGAAGATGGAGATGTTTCCATCACATCCTTGGCCATTCATGTAGGTGACAGTGCATGGTTGATGGACTTAGGTGCATTTTTTCACATGACTCCAAATAGAAATTGGCTTAGTAAGTATGAAAAGTTTGATGATGGTAACATGTATTTGGGTGATAACTCAGTTCTTGATATTATTGGTCATAGAAGTATTTGTGTGAGATTTTCTGATGGAAGAATTAAAAGATTTAATGGTGTCTTGCATATCCCAAAACTAGTAAGGAATTTGTCATTTTTTAGAAAACTAATAGATACGGGTGTGCATGTATAGTTTTCTGAAGTAGGTGTGAAAATGGTGAGAGGTGATATGGGGAATTAGATTGGGTACATTGTACTAGCTTAATGCATGCATAGTTGAGTGCAATATTACTTCTGATAAGATTATGAAGAGGAATACTTTGTTGGAGAAGGAGATGGTTTCTCTTTCAACAAATGTTTGTGGTTTTTGGGTACCCAAGGGTGTTCTATCTACTAAATCAAAGTTGCCTACAGAGAAGACTATGTTATGGAACCAGAAACTCAACCACATATGTGAGAAGGGTCTACAAACCTTAAAAAATAAAAATTGTGTTGATGGGTTGAATGATTGCAATCTTTAGTTTGATTTTTGTGAGAATTGTATCTATGGTAAACAAAACCATGTTTAGTTTTACTCAAGTTCTCATAAGTCCTCATGTATTTTGGATCTAATCCATTTGGATGTATTTGGTCTAGTTGATGTTCCTTCTATTGGTAGATCAATTTATTATGTTTCTTTCATTGATGATTTTTGTAGAAGAACATGGGTTTATTTACTTAGGAGTAAAGTTGAAGTTTTTAGTTGTTTCAAAGAATTTAAAGCAATGGTTGATTTGCAGACTGGAAAGAAGATAAAGTGTTTGAGAACTGATAATGGCAATGAATATTTCTCTAATGACTTTGACACATTTTGTAAAGATTATGGTATTAAAAGAGAGAAGAAAACCTCATATTCTCCATGGTAGAATGGAGTTGCAGAAAAAATGAATAGGACCTTGATGGATAAGGTTAGGAATATGCTCAGTGGAGCTAGAATGGAACAAAAGTTCTAGGCTAAAGCTATAGCCACTACCTGCTACTTGATAAATAGGTCTCTTACATCATTTCTTGTTGATAAGACACCAATGGAAGCATTTTTGGTCCACAAGCCTTCTCTTAGACATCTGAGAGTTTTTGGTTGTGAGGCATGTGCTCATGTTCTAAGGGAGAAGCAGACAAATTTGGACAACAAAGTTATCAAATGTATCTTCATTGGATATAGTTATGATGTGAAAGGATAGAAGCTTTGGGACCCTATTACACAAAAGGTATTTTATTCCAGAAGTGTTATTTTTAGAGAAACTAAGCCTTCTTCTATTACAATATGACTAGAATAGATGGAAGAAAAGAAAGATGTGATTCAACTACTTGCTACACTTGAGAAAGTTGAATCGTGGCCCCTGGAAAGATAAGATGTTGAAGAGAGATCTATGAGTTTTAAATCATCAGAGGAAGAGGGAGAACCTAATCATGAGCATGAACTTGAACTAGATCTTGTTCGAAGCTCTAGTAGATAGAGAAAAGCACCATAAAGGTATGGATATTCTCCTGATCATTGGAGGTGTATATTTTCTTTGAATGTTAATATTGATGAACCGAAATCTATAGAAGAGGCTCTTGGTATGAATGATTTAGAGTCATGGAAAATAGCCATCGAAGAAGAGATGGAAGCTCCTAAGAGGAATGAAACATGGGACCTTGTACCATTACCTAAAGGACAGAAGCCTGTTGGTTGTAAATAGTTTTTCAAAAGGAAGATGGGTTCTGATGGAAGCATTGAGAAGTATAAAGCATGATTGGTTGCAAAAGGTTACTCCTAGGTTGTAGGAATTGATTATGGTGAAATTTTTTCTCCTGTAGCAAAAATTACATCCATTTGATTTTTACTTTCTATTTTACTAGCTTGTGATCTAGAAGTTGAGCAAATGGATGTGAAGACAACTTTCCTTCATGGAGATTTAGAGGAAGAAATTTATATGACATAGCTAGAGCACTTTGTTTGAAAGGTAAAAGTTATTTGATCTATAAATTGAAGAAATCCTTGTATGGTTTAAAATAAAGTCCTAGGATGTGGTACCAGAAGTTTGATACATATGTGTTGAGTTTGGGATTTGTGTGATCCAAATTTGATCACTATATATATTACAAGTCTGATGGTGATTATTTCTTAGTTATTGCCTTGTATGTTGATGATATGTTGTTTATTGGAAAAGGAAAAGGTTTTATTGTAGAACTAAATCTCAGCTCTCAACAAAGTTTGAAATGAAAGATCTTGGTGCAGTAAGGCACATTCTAGGAATGGAGATTATAAGAGATAAAAAAAATAGAAAGATTTGGCTAGGCCAAAGTAAGTATGTTGGTAATATTATGAGAAGATTCAATATGCAGGATTCTAGACCATTGAGTGTTCCTATTTCTATGGAAACAAAGCTTTCTAGCTCATAGTTTCCTACATCCCCACTGGAGATGGAAGAGATGAGTTGAGTACCATATTAGAGTGTTGTTAGAAGTTTGATGTATGCTATGGTCTATACAAGACCAGACATTTTCCAAGCAGTGGGAGTACTTTCCCATTACATGTCTAATCTAGGAAGAGCACATTGGGATGAAGCAAAAAGAGTTTTTAGATACTTGCAAGGTACCTCAGAGTACTCTATATGTTTCCATGGAATAGGAAATGAGCATTCCTTGGATATTCAAGGCTATGTGGATTCATATTGGGCTAGTGACGTTGATAGAAGAAGATCCACTAGTACATATGTGTATTTACATTATTTGGTGGTACAATCAATTGGAAGAGAAAGCAACAAGCTATGATCACTTTTTCCACTATAGAGGCAGAGTATATGGTAGCTACTCGTGCCTACAAGGAAGCTATCTGGCTAAAGAGGTTGTATTCAAATATATAGTTGAAACATGTTGAAATGATAGTCAAAATGCAATCTGCCAAGTGAAGAACATGGCATTTCATGTTAGGAACAAGGACATTAATGTAAAATATCATTTTGTGAGAGATAAGGTTGAGGATGGAAAGGTGAAGCTAGAGAAGTTGGAGAATTTGGTGAATTTTGTTGATGCATTAACTAAGCTTGTGAGCACAAAGAAATTCAGATGGTGTTTAGAGATTATGGGCCTCTCTGCCCCTAGCAATTAAGTCCATGACACTTTAGATCCCCTAAATTTTGCAATGTGTTTGACAAGTGGGTTGAATGTTGAAAATTATGCCTCAACCTTGCAAGCTTTTTTTCAAAAAATTCTAGAATTTGTTTGTGGTAGTTTTCCACATGTTTATGAGTTGGAAAAAGGTGTATGAGTTTTTAAAAATGTGTCTCATCCCTAGTACAATATAGGAAGGCTATTTTTAGAGTATAAACAACTCATTATATGACTATTATGGGGGTCTAAACTAGAGGACAAAATTATGGACCAAAATACTATTCTTGGAATTACAAATGGCAAGTGGGTAACATGTGGCATGGTTGTTTTGCCCATGGTTTTGGCCCATGATTTTGTAAGACCACAAATGGTTTCCAAGTTGTAAATCACTATAAAATGAAGGCTTGGGCAGGTGTTTGTATCATCAAGTTTTGTTTGCAAGACTGTGATCTAGAAGAAGTCTCTCTAAGTTTGAGTCCAAGTTTGAGTTGTGGTGATGTGCTCCTATAAGAACTTACATTGCAAGTGTATTGTAATCTTCTTGATTTGAAAATACATTATGCGAGTTTTGGAGGGTGGGGTTTTTCTCCCAAAAGGGTTTCCTCACGATAATCATTGTGTTATGCGTTCATTATTTTATTATGCATTTCTTGAGATTTATGCAATAGTTAGTTGAATTTTCATAATCATCCTCTCAAGATAAGTGTAGGAAGCAATTCCACACACCTTTGCTTCCTTACAATGGATGAATAGAAAGCGATATTTGTCTAGATATAGAAGGGGGAGAGGAAGATAGAGATAGAGATTAATATAAAGGAAGAAGATTGGAGAAAAAATGATAGATAGATAGGGATAGATAGAGATGTAAAGATAGAAATAGATCTAGGGAGTTAGATAGGGAGAGATAGAGAGGATACGATAGAAAGAGATATAAATGGTGAGATATATTAGTAAAAAAAATAAGAAAATTTAGAGAGGATGAGAGGGAGAGACCAACAAAG
Organism: Cupressus sempervirens; assembly: GCA_028749045.1. NCBI lineage: Eukaryota > Viridiplantae > Streptophyta > Pinopsida > Cupressales > Cupressaceae > Cupressus > Cupressus sempervirens. The sequence continues at coordinate 156,485,285 of CM053791.1, read as the reverse complement.
GGAGAAATACTTAGCTTACCTTCCATACATCTACGACATACTCATTGCATGCTAAGGTGCGAATGCTAGTTAATAATAATGTTTTAGCATGAATCCAAACAGGGTCAATGTTTACTACTCAAAATGACATTTGATTTTGCACAATCGGTAAATTTATATTTGGAGAATATGTACTACATTTGACATACCTTTGAGTGTTCTAAATTTACAATAGATGCCAAAATGTCCAAAGTTCTTGAAAATTCCAACTATTGTGTGTCATGCCATAATTTTTATCTTATGCAACCTAGTGTCTTATGACTTAAATGAAGTAATGAATTGATTTGACTTTTCTATAATAAACTAATATATCTTTTCTTTTACAAATCTTATTCATTGTTTATATATCATCATGTCATTCAATGAATTTTTACTATTATGAAAGTCTCCACTTTTGATAAAGTCAATGTTTCAATTAGAGTTCTGTAATACTACCATTTCAATTCATAATCCAAAGTTTTGTCTTTCCAATGTGTTACTTGTATCATTAATACTTATCATTCATAGTGTACAGATATATTTTAGTTGTTGAAGAATATAGTTGTTGTTTAGAATTGTGTGGAGTCATCCAATATTGGTGATGTAATTCATTGTCCATCATCAAAATATTTGATACTGATCCCTGACCTTCTTGTGATGCATCTACTTAGGAACTTATGTATATTTTTATTGAATTAGTTGCATTCTTCTTTTCTTTGATACATGAGTTTTTTTTAGTTCAACCCTTTTCTTATGGAAGTTTGACTTTTCAATCTTTTCTTATACCATTTCTTTTGAAAGTGGATTTCCTAGAGTGCCCCATTAATGATGACATATTTCTTGTTTTAAATTATTTATCAATATTATTCTATTTCCAATGAATCCTACATTAGTTAATCAAGATTACTTTGATATTTTGGAATGGACAAGTAGACCATGTCATTTACCTTACACTTTCCAAGGTTTCTTGCGAGCTATTTTAGCGTCTATTCTTTTTACATGTATCCATATTTCTATCTCTCTTAAATAAACTTCTTGCATAATAATATTGTATATGTATTGTTAGCATTGGGTTTAATGGGTAAGGGACCCTTTATGCCAGTATCCATGTAGAGTACAAGTTTATATTATTTGTTTTGCCTATCCATGGGTGCTAACATTTCAGTCAGAATACCTTTCACTTTACATCAAGATTTTACCAAGAAGTCGCTCCCTTTTTAAAAGGATTAAATATGATTTATAATATTTATTTTTGTGGTCCCCTTTCTTTTTCATGATAATATATTTCTATTTCTCAAAAGATTCACATGAGAATCTTATTGGTGATTGAAATTTGTAGTCAATGAATGATATAAGCTTATCTTTAATATCCTAAGACATAAGAGATATGCCAATTTTATTAATAAAGATTGATGAGCATCCTCCTCTACCAAGATTCCTATGGTATGTCTTCTATGCTTCATTCTTATCATTATCCATGAGTTTGAATTCCATGTTCTTGTTGGCCATTTTTATCCCCCATTCAGTCCATCACTAATAACCAATCAAAGAAATCTTCAATGCGCTAGATTTTTTTTTGTGGATTAACACACTAAAGTTGGTGCAAAAATTTCATGTTAGTGAGTGGCTCCTTCTTTTACTTAGTTGGATCAATTCCTTCATTGATCGAGTTAGTGCATTTTACTCTTCGCCTGAGTCACTCGGTTGCTAACTCAGTTTGTTCTTTGATCGAGTTAACTTGGTTTCCTCTTTTGTCAAGCTATAGGTTAATTCATGCATCTGTAGGGGTTAACATTTTGTGTTAACCATGTTTTCTATTACAAAGAGGAACTTTCATGCCCTTTCCAAAATAGAAAATTTCTCTATTTCAGAAGGCTTACCTTTTTGCCTTTTCGAAACAACAAAATTCTCTATTTCAGAAACTACCTTTTCTTGTTTTTCTCAAAATGGAAAAGTTGTATCCTTTCTCCTCCACCATGTATTCGGAAACATGCCAACCAACATATTTGTGCCACATGGTAGATCTTTTTCTTGCTGGGTTTCTTTTGATCCAATGGTTCTTGTATTTTTGCATCATTGCTTGGGCCTTTTGTAAAGATGTGATGGCTATCAGATTTGGGTGCATCATGTGGGGATTTCCTAAGTGCATCTTAGTCGTCCATTTGATATGAAGATGATCTTGATCTACAGTTGGGTTTTATTCATCTGCTGGGTAGATTATCATAGCATCTAGACCATCCATCTTAAAAGGAAGAGCTACATTGATGGTTCACATCTTTTCTAGGCAAAAAAAAAAAAAAAAAAAAAAATTCCACATGGGTCAACTTTGCATTCTTGTGGCAAGTTAACATCTTGTGTCATCCCACCCTGCATTTTTTTATAGCAATGCAATTTCATTTGTTGCGGCCATGGCACATGACAAGGATTGTTCCTTTATTGTAGAACAACATCTAGGACCTTGTTCTATGGCGTCAATTCATCTCCATGCCTCTTTATTACATGTAATGATAAAATCTTTTGGATTTGATCTCTTTTGTGGCTAGGTGTATTGATTTGGGTTTCTTCCTATCACTTCCAAACAACAAGTTGATTTTATGATTAGATTTCCTTCTGATATTCAGTTATTTCTACTCTCTACAACCTCAAGTCTAGTCTTGTGGGGTTCAAACTTCAAGTTTAGATATGAGTTATGCCTGATCTATAAACACGGTTGTAAATATCTTTCAAAGGGTTTTTCTCTTGTTCATGAGAGCAACCTTATGCTCTGTTATTGTATTCATTTTGTCTACTATTAATGAAATATTTATGTTCTTACCTCTTCATGTCATTCATTTATTTGTACATGTTTATTGCTTTGTTTTGAATGTTTCTTTTCCATTTTCTCATATCTATGTGTTCTGTTAAGTCTATTAGTGGTTCTTGTATAGTGAAATTCCTTTCCTTTCAACACTTCAACTAGTTCCAAACCTGCATGTGGTTTCTAAGAAGGTAGAATGGAGTTAAGATTAGTGTATTTGGGTTTACATTGATTTGTGGTGCATTCATAGGCAGAGGTAGTAACCATATATCTATCTTGGTGCATCACCCCCTTTCCCTACCTGCATTTAAATTTATATTCTCCTTCTCCCTTTTCCTCTCAAGAAATACTTTAGGTGCACCTTAATAGTAAGGAAGCTGACCTTCTGTAGAGATTTCACCTCAGAGCACAAGTCCCACACTTGGAGGTTGTTTCCACATTACACAAGGTCTCTTGAGGGTCATACCTTAAGCAAGGGTGTATACATTTTTGTCAACAGTTCCCACACCACTTCTTCCAAGTTTTGTTTGATTCCCTTCATTTGATGTTGTTCCTATCTACTAACTGGTTGTGTTTCAATCAAAAAAATTAATTTTCAAACATAATCCTTAATCTTATTGATGTTTGTCATCAACAAAATGTACACATTTTTTCTCTCATTTATTCTACATTTGTAGTCTAGCTCTCATATGATGTTAGTTTGTAGGATCATTTTTTACAAGTGTAATAACACTACCATTTATTTCATTGTGTTCTAAATGTAGATTTGAATGTCATATAAATATGAGAAGAGGAGAAATGTCTGAGGAAGAGATATGTCTCTATATGGTGAATTATAAGTTAATCATCATTAGACAATATATTAATAAAAACATATATAAACATACACGCACACAAATATATATATATATATATATATATATATATATATATATATATATATATATATATATATATATATATATATATATATATATATATATATATATATATATATATATGTATGTATGTATGTATGTATGTATGTATGTATGTATGTATGTATGTATGTATGTATGTATGTATGTATGTATGTATGTATGTATGTATGTATGTATGTATGTATGTATGTATGTATGTATACACACACACACACATACACATACATACACACACACACACATACAACATACATGCATGCATGCATGCATGCACACACACACACACACACACACACACACATACATATGAGAGTTTGACTAATTGATGATTAATCAATGACCATAGAAGGATTATCTCTAGGTCTATTCAATTTGATTGAAGCTACAACATCAACATACACCACTCTAATATCATCTTCAAACTAGCACACCCGATACAAAAAAGAGAGTTGTTGTTGTCTGATTTGGAGGCTTACCAAACTCAAACCATTTCTCTATTATTTCCACCTACACAAATAGTCAAGATAGATATGAAAGATAGATAATGGTTACAAGATAAATGATAAAGACACTATTGATGTGCATATTCATAATGTTGTGAGTATGAGATGATAGATAATTCCTCTTCAAAGCCATGAAGCAAAAGATTGATGGAATGCGAGTAAAGTTAAGCTAGTGCACAATTTCATATGGTTGAGAAATAAGGTGACATGGCCAAAGAATTATGAAGAGTTTCCAAATGATCTTGAGAAGTTCACAAAAATCTACAAGAGATTCTAGAACTGAGCTATTAGATGTTGAAATGACCAAGAAGACCCAAAGTGGAGGTAAAAGGAATGTTTAAACTAACTTTGAGGATTTCTAACATTAATGGCCTTCTAAAGGAGGCATTACATTGTTAGAGAAATTAGGTTTAATGTTCCAATGACCACCTTCGGTCTATAAATTCACAAGATGAGTGTACATGTCTCTATGGTGTACATGTGTTCCCAAATCAAAATAGTCCACATGGTTGGAAATTCAAACAAAAAGCAATTAGTAGGAAAGAGGATGAAGTGGAGGCTTGGGTGGAGATTTTGACTTGACTAAAGCAAAGGTGTCAAAGGATATGGAATTGTGCAAAGTTCAATTTATGATTTTACAATAGACTTACTAATTTAAATTTATTTTCTATTAGTAAATATTTTATTTTATATTTTCTAAGTGTTTTATTTCAACAAATTGATAGATACATTACATTCTTCTATTGAAATAGAATAATACAACAAATAATTTCCCACTAAAGCTTAAATGTCATATTCGATACAAGTACATTAAATATTCACAAATGTAGGAAGCACACATTTTGAAGTAAATATTTAAAACATAGTACACATAAAATTAAACACATTGGAAGGACTCAACCACGCCTTATGGGATTTCACATTATACACATTTCAAAATAATCACTCAAAATAATCACCGATGTAATCATTGGTTAATACAATGATTTCACAAAGGCTAAAAAGAAGAGATGTCTAAAGTGAATCTATGTAAACTTCTCACATACCAACCATTTGCGTGACACCTATGCATTCTAATAAACTAAAGTTAAAATGGAGAGTGTCATAAAATAAATAGTTGAAGCAACATACTTTAAACTCTATGGTATAATTATAATATGATATCAAATTGTCAATTCTATTATAAGCAATTTATAAACAAAACCAACTCATTAAATGTCATGTCCCCTTTTCAAATAATTAAAAAATAATAATCTTTGGTAAGGCAGGCAGGCCCAAGAAAGTGAAGTTTAGGAAAAAGGGGGTTAATCTTTGGAAACCGTTGGACTAATAAATGAAAATTATTATTAAAATATGTTTCATTAACCTCTCTTGGATGTGAGTTACAGTTATGCCCTCTTTTAAGGGGTTTGGAGGCATTTTGTGCAGATTCCAGAACTTGATTTTTGCTCATTCTTTGTTATTCTTCAAAGGCTGCCAAACCTGTGGAGAAGGAGACCCAAGAACAGGAGTTTGCAGGTTTCCAGGGAGACCCAAGAACGGGAGTTTGTAGGTTTCTAGGAAGGCTAAGGATGGCAGTTTGAAGCCATTCCATGTGCATGCTCATACAGAGTTTGCCTTTGTGTTGAACAGTGCAGATTTGTGAGTTTTCGGGTGTGTTTTTTGTATGAGTTTGGTGTTTTCAGTTGAGTATTTCATATCAGTTTGGGTTGCTGTTGTATTTCAGAATTTAAGGTTTTAAAATAGAGCTGAATATATGTATTGGGACATGATTAAACTTAAGAGATAGATTATTAGTGTTTTTGTGGTGTTTACGGGCATTTTTGTGTTAATTTCGGGAGCCCGATGAGCATAGTTTTTGTCCTACATTTGAGAACTGTTGTGTAAAGGCTATACGGATCTGGAAATGTCATTTTGTAGGCTGTTATGCTGCTGAAATTTCTATAAAAATGTCCACTTCCAGATTTATTAATAATAGGTGAAGCTGTGAAGCTTTTGGCACAATTTTTGGCATACCCGATTTGGGGTTTCTTGAGAAATTTGGTGGATCTTTGTGATATTAGTTGTTTGATCTTGAAAATCTGATTAGAGGTTGGAAATATCATAAAAAAATCAGAAAAGGGACATTTCAGTGGTATCAGAGCCTAGTTTTGGCCTATTCATGGGTTCAAATCTCCCCAATGCCTTCCCGACCCGCGTAAGCACCTGGTATGTGCGTCGAGGGGGAGATTGTTGGGTGATGCGACGCGCTCCCCTACCCACAGGTGGTTAATTATGTGGTGCTCCATGTTCACTAATAGTCATGGCTTTTGGTGCAACGGCAAATGGCCCCCACAATTGGTATGGTATAGTACAAAGTCTCAGAGGAAACGACCAGAGTCAAAACAGTAGAAAGGATGGTTATTTAGACATTCGAGATAAACTTATGAAAATAAGCCATGACATGTCTAAACAGTTGGTTGAGCACCATCGTATAATGAATGACATGTTATCTAACCCAGCTAAGGTGGATAAGTTGACTGGATTTCTATTTGGAAGATTTTCTCATAGGACAGATGACACAATTCCCAAGAACTTGCATGAGGAGTTTGAGAAACTAGCTGATAGCCAAGTAGAGGTCTCAGATTCTACTCTACCACAGGAGGTGGTGGGAAAGGATATTACACAGATTGATAGTAACGGTCAACTTGATACTCAAATTGAGACAATTGTTTACAGGTTGTCAAAGGGTGATGCCACAGGCATTTAGGATGGTATAGTTACAACAGGCAGTGACTACAGTGTAGTGGGTTCAGATGATGATTATGAGGATGTTGTTGTGCAGGATGGTGAGATACCTGGTAGAGATGAGCAGACATTGAGCATTCATGAATTTGCTAAGAAAGAGCATCAGGCACAGTTAGATGCTTCATCACATGAGGTTGAGGTTGGTAGTACTTCACATGATTTTTCCAGCCAGCTGAAGGTGAAAAAAGATAGTATTGTGACTTCATTATCTCATCATGGCAAGTATGTGGAGTTAGTTGGTATTGGTCATATTACTCAGGTGAGGAGTTTTCTTGAGTTACCGGTTGATTCTAGTTTACGGATATGGACTCAAGATTGTTATATTGGCATTTGGGATTTAGTTGACTGGAGATCTTTAACACTTTTTGGTAGCAGTGTTTGTTTGGGTGCTATCATGGATTTGATTAGCAGATTACACGGTGTTGTCTTTTCTTGTGCTAGTATCTTGTCTAATGTTGGTATTAGTTTTTATACACCGATGTTGGGCTTTGTTCATATATCCAATCGACCATACTTGCTGGAATGTGTTGATGATATTTCATATTTGGCAGTGTGTATAGATGAGTCCCAGGATCATATTGGCATTGATGACATCCAGGAGGATGCAGTGGGTAGTTTTGAAGACTTAGTTTCCTTGGGTATAGAGGAGCTGGACAGCAGTGCTAATGTTTTTGATACTCTGTATGTTGATATGAGCTTTAGATTTGATTCACAGGATATGGATGGTAATACTCTAGAGACTAGTAACTTTGAGGATACTCCTTTAGATAGTGCATCAGAGGAGGTTTGTAGGAGACAGTCAAGCCAGTGCCATCATGCATCTAATCAGTTGAGAGTTAGTGATCGAGACATTGCTATCACTTGCTAGCATTTCGATGTTGCTTGTCAATTGTTAGCAGTTTATGGATGGGGTTCTCCTACTAGTGATGAGCAGGAAGGCAGTTATCTTTCCTTGACAAAGATCCACTCTTTATGGGAGGCTATTCAGATTCTGAGACAGAATTATATGCAAATGGTAGCTGACAGAGATTATCTTATGGAGTGGGGCAGTACAGCATATGATGCATTGTTGGCCAAGGAAGATGAGGTGAGTGAGCTTACTGAGCAGCTTGAGGTGACTTCTGAGATTCTTGAGAGTACACAGTTGGCTTTCAAGGAGTCATAGTTTCATTTGGCTAAGGTGACCATGGAGTTAGAGTGACTACAGTCTTTACTTGATTCTATACAGTCACAAGTTGTGGTGTTTGGTGATCTGAGGACATCCATGGCCAAGATTGTCAGAGACAGTGGAGATGGGGATGCATCCATCCTTGATACTAACATTGGCATATCAGGTTCATTCCCACTAGAGTTAGGTTCAGTTGAGTTGGGTGTTGTAGCAGATTGTTGTATGCCTGACATGGTGGTGGCCTCTAGTATTGATGGCATGGAGACTAGAGATGTATCAAAGATCATGTGTGATGTTGGTGAGTCGGCAGTTGGCATGGTTCCTGCTAGTAATACTACACCCTTGGTGATATCTTCGGAGGTAGTAGTCAGTTCCAACATGGTTAATGATCAATTGCAGTTAGTTTCATCTAGATTACAGTTTGAGCCACTGACTGAGATTGGCGAATTCTATCAGCATTACACTATGAGGTACGCTCATCAATTTACCTTTGATGACCATGTTGATGAGATGATGATATAGAGATGTACTTTGGTTCCTAGTGCTTATCATCAGTTATGGGACAGTTTGATGCCTCAAGATGAGAGTTGTGATGGGCATGACATGGTGATAGGTTCTGCAGTTGATAGCTTGATAATATGTGACTTAGAGCAGGAGTTTGGGAATGATGCTTCAGTGGGTGTTGTTATTGATTCTACTCCTTTGGCTATGACATCTCCTGACTTAGCTAGTGATCAGTCACAGTGGGTTGTATCACTTGTTCATGGTGAGCTTTTGACTGAGGTTGGTTTTTTTAATCAACATTATATTGCAGGGTATGTACATCAGTTAGCATTTGATCCTTGTTTTGAGGAGTTGATGGCAGGAAAATTTGGTTTGGATTCCATTTCTTACTCTTTATCTTGTAATGTCTTTTCACCATTAGTAGTGCATGGGAGTTATGGTTATGAGATAGTGGTCGGTGATTTGCAGAGTTGTGTTGACTGCAAAAGTTGTACAGTGTGTGGATTCTCCATACTTGGTACAGTTTCATTCGAGAGCGTTCACCATTGTTGCAGAGTTGGATTGTACATTCCGTATAGGCCAGTGGGATGCGTTGATGATATTTACTATGTTGCTAGTTTGATTTGTCCACTTTACTTGGGTTCTGATGTTCTAAGAGTTTGTGTCTCATGGGTTTTTGACTATGGTAGTGATGATTTTGGAGTTTGGTTGAGCTATAATTGTCAGTTTGATTATGGATTCCTCTTGGTCATATTGCAAAGGATATTGCAAGAGCCTCTGTTACTTGGTAGTAGTATAGTTCATGACTACATTTGGGATCCAGGTGGATTGATTGGTTTATTGTTCAGCCATTGCTTGAGGACAAGCAATGTTTGGGAGGGGAGGACTTGTCATGTCCCCTTTTCAAATAATTAAAAAATAATAATCTTTGATAAGGCAGGCAGGCCCAAGAAAGTGAAGTTTCGGAAAAAGGGGGTTAATCTTTGGAAACCGTTGGACTAATAAATGAAAATTATTATTAAAATATGTTTCATTAACCTCTCTTGGACGTGAGTTACAGTTATGCCCTCTTTTAAGGGGTTTGGAGGCATTTTGTGCAGATTCCAGAACTTGATTTTTGCTCATTCTTTGTTATTCTTCAGAGGCTGCCAAACCTGTGGAGAAGGAGACCCAAGAACGGGAGTTTGCAGGTTTCTCGAGAGACCCAAGAACGAGAGTTTGCAGGTTTCCAAGAAGGCTAAGGATGGGAGTTTGAAGCCATTCCATGTGCATGCTCATACAGAGTTTGCCTTTGTGCTGAACAGTTTCGAGTGTGTTTTTTGTATGAGTTTGGTGTTTCCAGTTGATTATTTCATATCAGTTTGGGTTGCTGCTGTATTTCAGAATTTAAGGTTTTAAAATAGAGCTGAATATATGTATTGGGTAGTCATTAAACTTCTGAGATAGATTATTAGTGTTTTTGTGGTGTTTTCGGGCATTTTTGTGTTAATTTCGGGAGCCCGATGAGCATAGTTTTTGTCCTACATTTGAGAACTGTTGTGTAAAGGCTATATAGATCTGGAAATGTCATTTTGTAGGCTGTTATGCTGCTAAAATTTCTGTAAAAATGTCCACTTCCAGATTTATTAATAATAGGTGAAGCTGTGAAGCTTTTGACACAATTTTTGGCATACCCGATTTGGGGTTTCTTGAGAAATTTGGTGGATCTTTGTGATATTAGTTGTTTGATCTTGAAAATCTGATTAGAGGTTGGAAATATCATACAAAAATCAGAAAGGGACATTTCATTAAACAATTATCAATGATTTATTAATTAAATAAAAAATACACATAATTTGTAATTAGATTTTCCTAACAATTAATAAATGAAAATAAATGGTTGATATTGTCAAATACATATCTGGCGACATCCATGACTAGCATGATCTAGGAATGTGATGCATAATAATATAATATTGACAGATTTGAAAAATCTAAAACATACATAAGCACAAGATATACAAAACATGGAATTATGGGAGTATTTTGGTGGGTAATCATTACTAAGGACATTATTGTTGAATCTACATGTCTTGACACTAAGGGTATCAACTTCTATCTAGACAAGAAGCTTTCAGATCAGACAGTAGAAGAGTTTGTAGATATAGCTAAGGAGCGCAACGGGTTGGTGAAAATTGGTAATTCATACTTTAGTCCTAGCTCCATTTCTTGCCCTTAGAGGTTTGTCATGTTTGTGGTGATTGAATATCTTACTTTAGATGGCCTTTGCTAAGATATATGGACACCATTTTATGTTGGTTAACCATTTTAGGCATAGGGTTAGGCTTAATCTACCCTTCCACCTCAGGCAATCATTGGGTGACACTATTTTAGTAATTCAAAATGATCCTAAGGGTGATCATGCATGTCATGAGGGTTTAATGGTTATAGTTTTGAACCTTTTGAAATCCAAAAAAGTGGATAGACCTTGACTGTGCAAGAAATCTTTAGATTATGAAATGAAGGGAAGTGAACCAAAGGAGGATTTTGATGAGGATACAGAGGATGAGGTTGCTAAGGTTAAGGTTAAGAAGAGGAAGAAATGTGATCCAAGGAGCTCGTCTAGGAAGAAAAGGAAGAATAAGGTGATTGATTTTGAACAAGACATTGATTCTAAAGAGGAGCAGGTATATTAGAAAAGGTTTCTAGAATCAAGGGGAAGAATATAGAAAGGGATTATATTCTCTATGACGATGAACTCCTAATTAAGAGGATGGGGAGAAAAAGGAAAAAAATGCTTGCTCAGGATTTGGATGTTGATAAAGGATTTTAAGGAGGTTGAGTTGGATAGGAACAAACAGGGAGGGGATTAGGATTACCCTATGCATAAGAGGGATGAGGAAGACTAGGGGTTTTTGAAGGGAATCTTTGGTAACCCAGGGCTTATGATGAAGGATAATAGCAATTTGAAGTAGCAGATGCACCTGACATCTTGAGAGAATTTGATTAGCTCAATGGGACAGCTAGGGGGAAGAGAACTCTAGGTCAGCATATTGACAAACTCTCTGAGGTTATTGGCAATGCTAAAGAGGTAAAAAATTTGATGAAATATGTTCCACCACTTGAAGCAAAGAACAAAAATCTAGATCAGTTAAGCAAAGACCTTCAAAAAAGAGTGGATGGTCTGGACAACAAAGTGGGTAATTTGTAGAAAACGGTTAAGAAATTGGCCGATCAGAACTACACTATCTTGAAGACAATGATTGGCAACTTTAACACCTCGTTGAACAAGCTTGAACAAGGTAAAAGCCAAGGTTCTAAGGAGATGAAAGAGGACCAGGGTCCTAGCAAGCGTATAAGGGTTAACTCCAAGAAGAGCGAGGTTGTGGAAGCCAAAAAGGTGAATGATATGAAAGCCTTTGCAGAAAACATGAACATCCGAGCAAACCAAGCAACAGATCTTCTAAAGAGATTGTAGTTGTCTCAGTGATGTTTTTTTGCCTTCCTTTTGTTGTCTTTTTATGCATAACTTTTTTTTGGCCTCTTGTTTTTAGTTTGTTTAGCCTTCATTTTTTTAGGTTCTAAGGCTTTATTTCATCTAAGCTACTCTGCTCTTGTTTCTATGTTACTTTGTACAAGGTTTTGGGCCCTTTAAAACCTTTTTTTACATAATCAAAACATATACAACCCATAATCCAAGTAAAAATATTACGATGACCTACATAACTTCATTGGAAATGATTTGGTGGTCATACAATCACTTCAACAAAGATATTTAGAATACACCAATAAAATATCATAATGGCACAACAAATGTCATATAAAATTTTGTTACAACAGATCTCAACACATGAACCATATAATATAATACCAAAACACACTATAACTTATATCATATAAATTGGAGTGAAATAAGACAAATGCAATATTAGGCCTTATATATATGTTTTATACTCGGTAATCAATCTTATATTATGGGTCATATATCTACACTTACACTTGACAATCAATCTTATATTATGAGGTCATATGTCAATATTGATCAAATAATAACTCTTTTAATATGTAGCTTTGAATTATACTAAATATGATTGCACTAATGATATACCTATTCACTATATTATTTCCTCCTTTATCAAATCTACTTCAATAACTATGTTACGCATCACAATACGTTACTAGAAAACACCTTTGGGTGAATGAAACTTTGAAACTTTCTTTAACTCCTAAGAAGTATGTAATTTCATTCTTTATCACTTTAATGATCATCTTTTGTCATAGTTCTTATTACTCATCATAGGAATCACATTTAGAAGGTTTGTTGTACAATAGAATTAAGGTATTGAACGCTCTTAGTTCTTACACTCCAATCATATTGTCAATTTTACAAGATTAAAACATAAACACATAAAATAATTTCATAGTAGAAAACAAAATAAAGTGTGATTCAATCCACAAACATTATGCTTGCACCCATGATTTACTATGGGATGTAGGAATGAGTACAATAAGATGTGGTCTTTGACAATTGAAGATTGATGAGATAAGACTGATTGTTCTACTTGCCGGAACTCCTAGAAATCTCCTTTTACAAGGAACCAACCATCTCATTTCCTTTATTCCTCATTCAAATCCTGTGATCACCTTCCTGTCAAAGTTGCTTTCTGTAAAACACATGCTTTTCTCGCCATAACAATTGCACCTGCGCCATTTCATCCTGTTTTTGGGCTTTTTCTCATAATACCTTCCATAACATTGCCATAACGATGCAGCCCAACTCTTCAAATAAAAAATCAATCAATCTAACAGCCCCTGCAAAACAATTTGCAAACAACAGCAATGGAACAAGGCAAAAAGCAAGGAAGAGTAATGGTGTGGAGGATGTCCTCAGCAGTCCCAGCCAAACCGGACGCCTCAAAAACAATGCACAATCTCAATGAACGAGACCTCGCCATGAAAGCCCATTACATCAGAGCAGTCTATTACTTCCAAAAATGCTCTCTTGAGAGTTTCTGCTGTGGAAGATTGAAAGAGGGCTTCTTCAGGAGCCTCATGGAATACAGACCGGTGGCAGGGAGGCTCGAACTCGGGTCAGATGGAAGAGAATTCATCATATGCAATGATGCTGGCGTTCGATTTGTGGAAGCCATTGTCGACTCTGAGTTGGCGGATTGGAAGGACTTGAAGGATTGTTCCCTTGAAATGGAGCTCAATTTGAGCCAAATTGGGGGAACCCTTTTGGGAATATTGCCCTTGGTGACAATACAGGTTAAAAATTTCATTTTTTTTTTATGGGGATTCTGTAAATGCTTTTCGAGAGAAAACCTAAATCTTTCAAGAAACTTGTCTGTTTGGCTTAAGTTGAAAAATATGGGGAAGATCTAAAAGAATTAGATTCTTAGCTGAGGTTATGTTTTGATGCAAAGCAAGTTCTTTTTTTGGATTGAGTGTGTTTTTTAGCATCAATGTTTTGGTTCACACTACTGATCTATTATCAGGATGACAAAGCTAAAGATTAGAAATGGTAAAAACATGACCAAGTTCATAGTGTAATCCAAAATATCGATACTAAAATATATACAATTGAATCCAGTTCATAGATTGTGAAAATCTGATAATGTTAAAACAAAATATTATATCCTTATCTATGTTTTGATGCACTGACATTGACAGAACAAAATGTTTCAATTTAGATCACAAGGTTCAAATGTGGAGGAGTTGCCATCGGATTGAACTGGTCCCATGTACTTGGGGGTGCATTTTCCGCATCCCATTTTATGAGATCATGGTCTGAATGCTGTAGGAATATATGCCTTCCATCATGTGGGCATGGGAAAATCTCAGAGCTGTTGCAGAGTCAGTCAAGTTTGGCTTCGAATTCTAAACAAGTTTCTATGGATTCCTCCATGAAAGGGGAAACTCAAGCTCTAATGGAGGAGGCCTCCTTCAGGCTGTCCAATGAGATGGTAGACCATCTGATCTCAAGCGCCAAGATGTCCAAGCATTCAAAACCCCTGAAACCCTTTGTTGCAATCTCTGCATTTGTATGGAGATCCATACTGAAAACGCAATCCAGAAAGGCCGTTCACAGGGCCCTGATATGCAAGGAAAGCAAAGAGAAGAATGGTCCAAATGTAGCATGTTTTCATCTGGGGAATGACCAGATTTTAACACCAGTTGAGTTCTGTGATGAAGATATTGAGTTAAGTAGTAGCTGGAGTTTATGCAAAATTGCTGAATCCATTCAAATGGATTGTGTGGATAAAGATGAGGCAAATGTGGTGTATGGGTATGACTTGACATTTGTGAATTGGGAGGAGCAGCCATGGTTTGATGTGGTGTTTGAAGAGGAAGGACCGATTTATGTGTCTTGCAAAGCGGGACCTGTAGGTGTCAATGGAATGGTCATAGTTATGCCTTGTTCTCCTCCTTCACAAGGAGCAAATGCCAGGTTGGTGAAGGTTTGCCTTCCTAGAGATGAGGTGGTGAAACTCAAGCAGGATTTCAGCTTTTTGTTGAGTAATTAACCGTTTCTCCTTAATTGAACAAATTTTTATCATCCATAACTCTGACACTTGAAAACCAGAAGCTTTCATTTCCATGGTGTCTTGTCTGTTTGTTTTATGGCATTGTTATCTTGAAGGAAGTAAATAAGTTTAAGGGATTCCTGATAAACAAGATCCAAATGAGGCGAGTCGTTGCACTCTATTGTTTCTGCGAAGAAAATATTTAGTACTGAAAATGGGAACTCAGCAGAATTGGAATGCAAATGAAGAAAAGCATGGAAGACGCACCTAGTTTCAATGTTGTTTGAATTAGAAAAGAGGTGGGAACAATTAAAAGTAATGTTAGGTTGTTTTTATTATATATTATATATATTAAGTTATATGAATCAAACACAAGATCTTTATATATATATAAAGTTACAGAAATCAAACACATGACCTTGCTATTATAAAGAGAAGCATAAGGTCTAATTCTAATTTTTCATTTAATGATTCTTTTAATTTTATATATATATATATATATATATATATATATAATCAATGTTTAAATTTTAAATATTTACTAAATATTTATAACAATGAAATGTTCTAAATTTAATTTGGTATGAAATATTTATTAAAATTAACATGCATTTAAATGAATTATACACATTGGATATTCTTTTTGAGGTTCTTATTTATTTTTATGTCAAAATCTATTGAAAATAGACACATTAATAAGACCATCTCTTTACGCATCAACACATATGAATGAAAGATTTTAAATAAAATATTATATTTATAAATTTTATACTAAATTTGAATATTATAATACGTTAGTATAATATCATTATTAATAAAAAATTACTTAATTTATTTTATAGAATTATTTTATTATATAATTTTAATTTATTTAAGAATTATAATATTCAAACATATTATGATTATATAAAAACTAAAACATTATTTTACAAATGAAGTCACAATAAGGGATACGAGGGGCATTATGTTTAGGGTTAGGGTTATTGTCAAAATTAGGATTATGTTTAGGGTTAGAGTACTCATTATAGTGAGGGTTATGGTTATGGTTATAATTAGGTTAAGTTTACAGTTGAAAATTTTGTTAAGAAAAAGGTTAGGATTGGGGTTAAGGGATATAGTTAGTGATAGCTCGTTAATGTTATAATTAGGGTTTAGGTTGGGGGTAGGGATATAGATATATTTAATGCTTGGGTTAGGATTAGGGTAAGAGATATAGTTAGAGTTAAGGTTAGGTTTAGTGTCAGGGTTAGAGATATAGTTAGGGTTATAGTTGGTGTAAAAGTTAGGGTCATGGTTAGAGATATTATTAGGACTACAATTAGATTTAGATTATAGCTATACATAAGATTAGAGTTAGAACATTAGTTACACTAGTATTTAGCTTAGGATTAGGGTTAGGGTTAGTTTTACACAATGGTTAAGGTTATAATTATGGTTAGGTTTTGAGTTTGAAATATAGTTAGGCTAGGTTAGGTTTAGGGATACAATTGGGGTAAAGGGTAGGGTTAGGCTAGAGAGATGTGATATTATATAATAATAATATTAAAACATATCATGATTGTATAAATGGTTAAAAATATTCTATAAATGAGGTCATGATAAGGTTCATACTAGCATTAGGTTTAGGGTTAGGGTTAGCATCAAGATTGGGATTACATTCAATTTTTCAATAAACTTTGGGGTTAAGATTATCTTTAGGGTTCGTGTTATGAATAGGTTTAGGTTTTGTACTAGGGTCATTATAATATGGGGAAAAAGATTAGTTTTTTTAATATGAAAGCTTCAACCACAAAAACCATAAAAACCATATTCAAATTCTTAATTACTCAATGGAACTATTAAAATAAATTTTGCATAAACAAATAAAATAACATGGAAGCATGTATGCATTCAAATTACACAAACGTCCTTTTGTGCTCCATTATTTTTCTTTCTCCTCAATGGTTTCATGTTTCTCTTATTGACAAGTGCACTAATATGGATTTGAAAAGAAAGTGTAAAACAAAATAACAACACAGGGGTACTCGAAATGTGGTTAACAAAAAATGGATGATCAATGCCATTAAATAGAAAACCAAATTGAAAAAAAGAAAACACAAAAGATGAAATGAAAAGTTAGAGGGAAAGGAAGAACTAATAATCAATAATAAACTAAATTTGCATATTTTCCTCCAAAAAGTCCAAAGTTTATTTAAATAATAAAATATCTAAATGAGAATAAAACAAAACAATACAAAGTTATTTCAAAATTGAAGGTGAAATAAACAACAATAAAGCATAATTAAATGAAATTCATTTATGCAAAAAGGCGAAATTAGCACAGAAGGACATTCAATTACATAGTTGTGAAATTATCTAACTAAACTTACGATAAAATGACAAAGTAATTGAAATGAATGAAAGGAGGATAATGATAAATGAAAATTAATTAAAATCATTTAAAATTGATAAAAAAAAAAGCTAAAATTGACCAGTGATACAAAAGACGATGAAAAATGGGAGACAACCCTTAGGCGATGACCAATTTTAGGTGTCTACATTTTCCCCCTCTTTGAGACAACGAGATTTTGAGCGATGCTTCAAGGAAACAAGAAAAACTACATTAAAAGGATGACAACTAACACAAAAATTTGCAAGGGCACCCCTTTGAAAAAAAATGGATGCAACTTGCAAAGAAGAGGTCAAATTTTTCAAAAATAAAGGCAAAGACACATGACCAAATGAAAGCCAGAGAAGTCAAAGAGTGAAAAAGACAAGTTGAAAAGAAAAGAAAACCAACTTGGAAAGATAGACCAAAAGAAAAGGAGAAATAAAAGAAAAAAAAATCAAACCTTGCTTCTATTTACTAGTGCATTGTTTATCTTTTGTAGAGAATTTTTATATAGAAAATTGGATGCATTGTATCATAAAACATACACAGTCAGATTGATCCTATGATCCTTTTTGCATGTATCAGACATAATGTAGACAAGGAATGACCCAATCCACTGCAAAGCACATACATCATTGGTTGATATACATGCACCATAATTTCATGAGAAAATCTCACCAACAAAAGATAGACCCAAATAATAGACCATGAACCATCCTGACCACTCTTACCACTTAGTGGCATCCTAGAGTAGCATAGAAACATGAAAATGATAAAATTGATGAAAAAATGAGACAATTCAAAAAAAAAAAATCATGAGACAACCTAGTTGGATTTGTTGGAAATGTAATGACAAGCAAGCGACTAAGAGGGGGGGGCGGGGGGGTGGGTGTGTGAATGAGGAACTACTTAAACTTTTCTCACTTAGAATACTTTAGTTTTTACTTCATTAGATTATCTAACCTTCTTTCATGCATGAACATAAAGAAACAAAGAAATTAACACCATTACACTTTGAAACAAGATTTGGTAACCAAAAACCCTCCAAGGAGAAGGTAAAATTGGGGTGCAGATGACACCCACAATGCTTCACTGTTGCAATAATAAAGTTAGCCTATTAGGGTTTATAATTGATCACTTATGGTGACTTACTCTATTAGGAGTATGAAGGATTGTTAGGTCAACCTTGTAAAATGGTTTTACAATACAATGAAGTATGCACTATGTTAAGAGATTTAGCAAAGGACTGTTAGGTCCACCTAGTTAGAGGATTTGACTAATGTACCTGTTAGAATGAATTAGTAGGTTGATCTTTTCTTTGTAACTTCATTTGTTGAAATAGATCCTTTGAATAATATGATCATCTGGTTGTGATGGATGAGTCTCTGCTTTTCCCTTTATACTTATTTGTAGCTTGCTTACTCAATCAGCTCCATATTTTCTTGTTGTCTTCAAATATTCATGTCTTACACTTATTACACCTTTCTTTATGCCATAGACAAATGAATTTATCTTCCTTATATACCCATAAATCAATAGCTTCATACCAAATCAGTTCAAACAATATACATCTTCATAATAACCAAAATATACCTTTAAGTTAACCAAATGTTGATGCTTGAGAAACACTATGCAATTTGATGTTCTATTGATGCTTGGGAAACATAGTGAGCTTGGATGATACTTTGGTATTTGGGTGGCACTGGATGATCCAATAAGACTTTATCACTTAGGTGATACTGGAGCATTTAGTCTTGATCTTGATAGCTCAGTTCATACTAAGAAGTTCAGCTAGAACTATGAACTCAGTTCACACTAAGAACTTGGTTTCCACTAATAACATTGAATAAATTAGGTTATACTATGGAGCTTAGTTTACACTAGATATCCTTGACATTCTCAAGCTATAATTGAACTTGTTGGTTGATGGGAATCTCAGTTGCAGTATAAACTTACCTTCCTAGATAACTTAAGTGGTTTGTCACTAATTGAAAATACATCCTTCCATAGGGTCAACAATCCACTCTCATCACTCAGTATTGTCCTTAACTAGCATAGGTACATGGTTTCATAATGAAATCAATGAAAGTTAAGACTTACTAAACCAAGCAAGTGAACAACTAGTTAGATCTAATTGCCAAAGTTGATAGTTTAAAAATAATAATGACCAATGTGCTTGGTTTTAGGAAGGACACATCTTGTCTTTTTAGGGACTTTTATAGTTTTTATGATTTCTTTAGGACATTATTTAGTTTTTAGTGTTGTGATTTTTCAAGACTTAATTTGGTTTTATTCTTTTTTAAATTGAACTTTAGGTAAATTTGAGGATTTTTAGGACATTATATAATTTTAGGATTTTTTCAAGGACTTTAAACTATTAATGTGTAGTACCTCCAATTCTTTGATGAAAAGTATCCCCAACTACTAATCATGTTCTGAGAATTGCCACCAACTCCAAATCATATGTTGCACATAAGTATCGAATACTAGGGTTGTTAACGCATGTGATATGGTGGATACAAGAAGAGATGCAACTAAATATTGACTAGTCACAAGCCACAAAAGAATAATTGGGACAAATGAAATAGTTACATAAATTATAGGCTGATATTTAAGACTAGGTAATGAACATATGAAAAGTAATCAATGAGGTAGTAAAGGTTCTACAAATATGTTGCCAAACCAAACAAAAAAAAGATAGATAATGGAGCAATGACCACTACATGCAAAGCCTTTTTGCTAGTATTTCACCATGGTACTTACCCTAAGTACATGTTTACCAAGTTTTCACTATAGGGTGGATTTATTTATCTTTATTACCCTTTTTTATTGCTTAGATTCATGTTTCCAGGTTTTCATCGAGACATTTTTCTGCATAATATTTTAAGATGTGCATGCTATTGATAGGGCTCAACAATGGTTCTCCCTCTAGTGTTGCAAAATGATATGTGTTGGACCTATATGTTGTAGTGACTACAAAATATCCTAACAAATTTTTTTGGTTTGTCTATGTTTTATTGATTCTAAAGGTTAGCATGAAGGATCATATCTTTTCTCTGACCTAGAAAATGAGAACTCCATTAAATTTTATTTTGATATGATTGCAAATGAGCTAGTACAACCTATCTTTTATTATCTAATATTTCTAGCTTATGTAGTATGGATACTATATAATCCTCTTCATCAATCAAGTGACATAAAGAAACTCTTAATAATGGCATTTCAACTTCAACATGGAGGATTTCTTCTATACCATAAAATATAGTGACTAAAGAGTGACACTTATAGGGGTGGGAATGCTAGTGTGATATGACCATAGAGCTAGGTTCAACTATATGTGTCAATCATGGCTAGCATCATTGGCAGTATTCTTGAGGATTTTGATGATATTTTTATTTCATGCCTCGGTATGATCGTTACCCTATGGATAATATGTAGATATAAACATTGTTGAATGTGGAAATTTTCACAAATTTCTATCACTTCTTGAATATCTTTAAAAATGGCCAAAGGTATCTCATATCTACATATAATATAGTTCAAAATAAACTTTGCAATTTTCTTTTCTATGATATATGTCATGTCATCGGAATAGCTTATATCTATTTTTTGAAATATTATATTATTATTATTATGTACCCATTTGATGAAGTAGGAAAAAATTTACCAATAAGATCCAAGGCCCATTGAGAAAAAGGTCATGGGGATATAACAAGATGAAGCTCTTGTGTTGGTACATGAATTAAATCATCATGAATTTGACATTTATAACATCTCTATGTGAAACTATGGGCATCATGTTCCATGGTTGGCCAATAATCTCCATCTCTAGTGAGTTTCATTTCTAAACTCATGTCATTGAAATGGATTCCAAATATAGTGTCATGTACCTCCTGTAATATAGTTTGTGCTTCTTCTACATTGAGAAACATGTGGATAATTTGGTCAAAGGAATATTTATAATGGGTATTACCAACGATAATATATATATATATATATATATATATATATATATATATATATATATATATTTGGTGAATAAAGCATAGACATTTTTGTTAGATAGGTCAAGGGATAAGATTTGGGTAGTTAGGTAATCATATATGAGTTATTACCAAGGAGAATTTGGACCAACAATTTCACACACCAACTTAGATTGTTGAATTTCAAAGACTGGCACAAGAAAATGTTTTACCAAGAATTCATACACCTTTGTATTTTGTGGTATGTCAAGCATCGATGCAACAGTAGCCATTGCATCTTCTTTTTTATTTTAAATTCATGGAACTTGATTGAATGTGATGGATCAAAACTTATCCTTGAGCATTTAAACTAAATATAGGGGACAAGTTTCTCATCCTTTGTTTCATAATCATCATTCACTTTATAGATAACCAATAGGGAGTCACCAAAAGATTGAATATGTTTAATATTCCATTTTAATGCAATTCTTAATTGTATGATCAAGGCCTCATACTCATCACTTTTATTTGTACATTCAAAATTTATTATGTAGGACTTTAAGATTACATCTCCCTGTGATGTAACCAAAATGATAGTAGCCTCAAAACAATTTTGAGTGGTTAACCCATCAAATAAGATTTTCCATTCATTAGAAGATGTAATGGAGAGTTAGTTATCAGATCAATACAACTTTTATCAACCTTATTAAACCTTAAATATGTGATCAATAACAATAATAACCATAAGAAGATACACATACACAATAACACCAGATATGTTAACTAAGGAAACCCTTGATCAAAGAGAAAAACCCAACATAGTTCATTAGAAGAGGATGAAATATATTAGGAGCCAATGAAATAAATTCAGTAGATATACTAGTCCCTATTAGGAGACATTGAATCCTTGTTAGGAGAAGGAGAAGGTAGATAGACCCACTATCCAAACAACTTTAGGGGCAAGACCACTGAAATCATTATCCAATTAACCTCTGTATTATTCCTTTTAAAATAATAGAAATGCAACTATGCTTAGCAACTCAAAATCTTGCAATGTCCTCTTACCATGCCTCTACTACACCAAAATACTTCTCAAATCTTAATACAAGATCTCCAACTTTGCATCACAATGATCTCTTTGATCACTTATTCACATTTACTAAGCTTCAAAAATCTAGTACACTTTAGTTACATCCATTCATACTTCATCATAAGGAAAATAACTTTCCTTTATACCAAGTCCATAAAAAATTCATTGAGTTGACCTTGAGGCTTTCCCAATTACAATTATAATAGGACCTCATTAAGATAATACAATATAGTACATATTTTCAAAATTACAAAATACTGTTAGCTCACATTCTTTAGAACTTTTCAAATGTGAAACCTTGGATTTTTGCACTATATGATGTCATCATTATCCTATCTACTATCTCTGTCAAACTGTGTTTAACCAGATTTTGTGCTTGTTAGGAGATATAATCTAATTACTAGAAACTACTTCTCAAGAACTCTATCTACAAACTATCTTCTATACATCACAAATAACTCTCACCAATCTTCAAATTTATGTAGGCACTCTTAGCCACATCATTAGGAAACATTTTACAATATGTCCCCGAATGTTTTTGATCGTATCTTCAATACTTGATCCATATGACCTTAATCTATGTTTTCTACTCTGTCAATCTTCTTAGTATGTTGACATTATTGACAAACATACTCATGATTGCAACACATGATCATGTTGTCAATCTCTCAAACACTCCAACAATGCTAGGATACTACCCCATAGGAATTGTTAGAATATATAGTTGTCATGTCCCCTTTTCAAATAATTAAAAAATAATAATCTTTGCTAAGACAGGCAGGCCCAAGAAAGTGAAGTTTCGGAAAAAGGGAGTTAATCTTTGGAAACCGTTGGACTAATAAATGATAATTATTATTAAAATATGTTTCATTAACCTCTCTTGGACGTGAGTTACAGTTATGCCCTTTTTAAAGAGGTTTGGAGGCATTTTGGGGGGATTCCAGACTTGATTTTCATTCATTCTTTGTTATTCTTCAGAGGCTGCCAAACCTGTGGAGAAGGAGACCCAAGAACGGGAGTTTGTAGGTTTCCAGGGAGACCCAAGAACGGGAGTTTGCAGGTTTCCAGGAAGGCTAAGGATGGGAGTTTGAAGCCATTCCATGTGCATGCTCATACAGAGTTTGCCTTTGTGCTGAACAGTGCAGATTTGTGAGTTTCCGGGTGTATTTTTGTAAGAGTTTGGTGTTTCCGGTTGAGTATTTCATATCAGTTTTGGTTGCTGCTGTATTTTATACTTTAAGCTGTTAAAATAGAGCTGAATATATATATTGGGACGTGATTAAACTTCTGAGATATATTATTAGTGTTCTTGTGGTGTTTCCGAGCATATTTTGTGCTATTTCGGGAGCCCGATGAGCATAGTTTTGGTCCTACATTTTCGAGGTGTTGTGTAAAGGCTATACGGATCTGGAAATATCAATTTGTAGGCTATTATGCTGCTGAAAGTTCTGTAAAAATTTCCATTTTCAGATTCATTAATAATTTGTGAAGTTGTGAAGCTTTTAGCACTATTTTCAACATACCCGATTTGGGGTTTCTTAAGGAATTTGGTGGATCTTTGTGATAGCAGTTGTTTGATTTTAAAGATCTGATTAGAGGTTGGAAATATCATGAAAAATCAGAAAAGGGACATTTCAGTGGTATCAGAGCCTGGTTTTGGCTTGGTCATGGGTTCAAATCTCCTCGGTGCCTTCCCAACCCGCGTAAGCACGTCGAGGGGGAGATTGTTGGGTGATGCGACGCGCTCCCCTGCCCACAGGTGGTTAATTATGTGGTGTTCCATGTTCACTAATAGTCATGGCTTTTGGTGCAACGGCAAATGGGCCCCACAATTGGTATCAGAGCCTGGTTTTGGCTTGGTCATGGGTTCAAATCTCCTCGGTGCCTTCCCAACCCGCGTAAGCACGTCGAGGGGGAGATTGTTGGGTGATGCGACGCGCTCCCCTGCCCACAGGTGGTTAATTATGTGGTGTTCCATGTTCACTAATAGTCATGGCTTTTGGTGCAACGGCAAATGGGCCCCACAAGTGGTATCAGAGCCATGATCTTGCCAGCCTGAGGGTTTGTAGAAGTTGCAGGTCAGTTTTGACAACTACCCAGATATTGCATTTCAGTTTTGAGAACTACCCAAATCTTGCATGTCATAATTTATGATTGCATGTTGCTTCTAATCAGCTGCATGTAAAAATTTATGGTTGCATGCTACTTCTAATCATTTTCATGTTAGTTCTTGGTGAATTTGGTGGTTGTAGAAGTTTGCATTTCAGTTTTGACAAGTACCCAGATCTTCCATGTCAGTTTTGACAACTACCCAGATCTTGCATGTCATAATTTGGTGGTTGCATGTTGCTTCTAATCAGTTGCATGTCCAAATCTATGGTTTCATGCTACTTCTAATCATTTGCCTATTAGTTCTTGGTGAATTTGGCGGTTGTAGAAGTTTGCATGTCAGTTTTGACAACTACCCAGATCTTGCATGTCATAATTTGGTGGTTGCATGTTGCTTCTAATCAGTTGCATGTCCAAATCTATGGTTGCATGCTACTTCTAATCATTTGCATGTTAGTTCTTGGTGCTTGAAGAAGTTATATCCTATTGGGGTTACACTCTACTTTATCCAGAATGGACAGGTATAGTACAGAGTCTCAGAGGGAACGATCTTGGACAATTGATAGCCAGAGTCAAAATAGTAGAAAGGATGGTTATTTAGACATTCGAGATAAACTTATGAAAATAAGCCATGACATGTCTAAACAGTTGGTTGAGCACCACCGTATAAATGACATGTTATCTGACCCAGCTAAGGTGGATAAGTTGACTGGATTTCTATTTGGCAGATTTTCTCACAGGACAGATGACACAATTCCCAAGAACTTGCATGAGGAGTTTGAGAAACTAGCTGATAGCCAGGTAGTGGTCTCAGATTCTACTTTGCCACAGGAGGTGGTGGGAAAGGATATTACACAGATTGATAGTAACAGTCAACTTGATACTCAAATTGAGACAATTGTTTACAGGTTGTCAAAGGGTGATGCCACAGGTATTCAGGATGGTATAGTTACAACAGGCAGTGACTACAGTGTAGTGGGTTCAGATGATGATTATGAGGATGTTGTTGTGCAGGATGGTGAGATACCTAGTAGAGATGAGCAGACATTGAGCATTCATGAATTTGCTGAGAAAGAGTACCAGGCGCAGTTAGATGCTTCATCACATGAGGTTGAGGCAGGTAGTACTTCACATGATTTATCCCGCCAGCTGAAGGTGAGTAAAGATAGTATTGTGACTTCATTACCTTATCATGACAGGTATGTGGAGTTAGTTGGTATTGGTCATATTACTCAGGTGAGGAGTTTGCTTGAGTTACCAGTTGATTCTAGTTTACGGATATGGACACGAGATTGTTATATTGGTGTTTGGGATTCAGTTGACTGGAGATCTTTAACACTTTTTGGTCGCAGTGTTTGTTTGGGTGCTATCATGGATTTGATTAGCAGATTACACGGTGTTGTCTTTTCTTGTGCCAGTATCTTGTCTGATGTTGGTATTAGTTTTTATACACCGATGTTGGGCTTTGTTCATATATCCAGTCGACCATACTTGCTGGAATGTGTTGATGATCTTTCATATTTGGCAGTGTGTACAGATGAGTCCCAGGATCATATTGGCATCGATGACATCCAGGAGGATGTAGTGGGCAATTTTGAAGACTTAGTTTCTTTGGGTACAGAGGAGTTGGACAGCAGTGCTACAAATTTTGATACTCTGTATGTTGATATGAGCTTTAGAGTTGATTCACAGGACATGGATGGTAATACTCTAGAGACTAGTAACTTTGAGGATACTCCTTTAGACAGTGCATCAAAGGAGGTTTGTAGGAGACAGTCAAGCCAATGCCATCATGTGTCTAATCAGTTGAGAGTTAGTGACCGAGACATTGCTATCACTTGCCAACATTTTGATGCTGCTCGTCAATTATTAGCAGTTTATGGATGGGGTTCTCCTACTAGTGATGAGCAGGAAGGAAGTTATCTTTCCTTGACAGAGATCCACTCTTTATGGGAGGCTATTCAGATTTTGAGACAGAATTATATGCAGTTGGTAGCTGATAGAGATTATCTTATGGAGTGGGGTAGTACAACATATGATGCATTGTTGGCCAAGGAAGATGAGGTGAGTGAGCTTACTGAGCAGCTTGAGGTGACTTTTGAGATTCTTGAGAGTACACAGTTGGCTTTCAAGGAGTCACAGTTTCATTTGGCTAAGGTGACCATGGAGTTAGAGCGACTACAGTCTTTATCTGATTCTATACAGTCGCAAGCTATGGTGTTTGGTGATTCGAGGATGTCCATGACTGAGATTGTCAGAGACAATGGAGATGGGGATGCATCCATCCTTGATACTAACATTGGCATATCAGGTTCATTCCCACTAGAGTCAGGTTTAGTTGAGTTGGGTATTGTAGCAGATTATTGTATGCCTGACAGGGTGGTGGCCTCTAGTACTGAAGGCACAGAGACTAGAGATGTATCAAAGGTCATGTGTGATGTTGGTGAGTCGACAGTTGGCATGGTTCCTGATAGTAATACTACTCCCTTGGTGATATCTTTGGAGGTAGTAGTCAGTTCCAACATGGTTGATGATCAATTGCAGTTAGTTTCATCTGGATTACAGTCTGAGCCACTGACTGAGATTGGCGCATTCTATCGGCATTACACTGTGAGGTACGCTCATCAATTTACCTTTGATGACCATGTTGATGAGATTATGATACAGAGATGTACTTTGGTTCCTAGTGCTTATCATCAATTATGGAATAGTTTGATGCCTCGAGATGAGAGTTGTGATGGGCACGACATGGCGACAGGTTTTGTAGTTGATAGCTTGATAATACATGACTTAGAGCAGGAGTTTTGGAGTGATGCTTCAGCAAGTGTTGTTATTGATTCTACTCCTTTGGCTATGACATCTCCTGACTTAGCTAGTGATCAGTCACAGTGGGTTGTATCACTTGTTCATGGAAAATTTGGTTTGGGTTCCATTTCTTGTTGTTTATCTTGTGATGGCTTTTCACCATCAGGGGTGCATGGGAGTTATGGTTATGAGACAGTGGCCAATGATCTACAGAGTTGTGTTGACTGCAGGAGTTGTATAGTGTGTGGATTCTCCATACTTGGTATAGTTTCATTTGAGAGCATTCACCATTGTTGCAGAGTTGGATTGTACATTCCATATAGGCCAGTGGAATGCATTGATGGTATTTACTATGTTGGTAGTCCACTTTACTTGGGTTTTGATATTCTAAGAGTTTGTGTCTCATGGGTTTTTGACTGTGGTAATGGTGATTTTGGAGTTTGGTTGAGCTATAATTGCCAGTTTGATTATGGATTCCTCTTGGTCATATTGCAGAGGATCTTGCAGGAGTCTGTGTTAATTGGTAGTAGTATAATTCATGACTACATTTGGGATCCAGGAGGATTGATTGGTTTATTGTTCAGCCATTGCTTGAGGACAAGCAATGTTTGGGAGGGGAGGACTTGTCATGTCCCCTTTTCAAATAATTAAAAAATAATAATCTTTGCTAAGACAGGCAGGCCCAAGAAAGTGAAGTTTCGGAAAAAGGGAGTTAATCTTTGGAAACCGTTGGACTAATAAATGATAATTATTATTAAAATATGTTTCATTAACCTCTCTTGGACGTGAGTTACAGTTATGCCCTTTTTAAAGAGGTTTGGAGGCATTTTGGGGGGATTCCAGACTTGATTTTCATTCATTCTTTGTTATTCTTCAGAGGCTGCCAAACCTGTGGAGAAGGAGACCCAAGAACGGGAGTTTGCAGGTTTCCAGGGAGACCCAAGAACGGGAGTTTGCAGGTTTCCAGGAAGGCTAAGGATGGGAGTTTGAAGCCATTCCATGTGCATGCTCATACAGAGTTTGCCTTTGTGCTGAACAGTGCAGATTTGTGAGTTTCCGGGTGTATTTTTGTAAGAGTTTGGTGTTTCTGGTTGAGTATTTCATATCAGTTTTGGTTGCTGCTGTATTTTATACTTTAAGCTGTTAAAATAGAGCTGAATATATATATTGGGACATGATTAAACTTCTGAGATAGATTATTAGTGTTCTTGTGGTGTTTCCGAGCATATTTTGTGCTATTTCGGGAGCCCGATGAGCATAGTTTTGGTCCTACATTTTCGAGGTGTTGTGTAAAGGCTATACGGATCTGGAAATATCAATTTGTAGGCTATTATGCTGCTGAAAGTTCTGTAAAAATTTCCATTTTCAGATTCATTAATAATTTGTGAAGTTGTGAAGCTTTTAGCACTATTTTCAACATACCCGATTTGGGGTTTCTTAAGGAATTTGGTGGATCTTTGTGATAGCAGTTGTTTGATTTTAAAGATCTGATTAGAGGTTGGAAATATCATGAAAAATCAGAAAAGGGACATTTCAATAGTCCACTAATACAACTAAGGGGAGGTGGGGTGAATTAGTTATCTAGATATTATCAAGATTATCAACCTTTAATAAAATTAACCATATGAGTAATATAAATTGAAACTACAACAAGATACTCGCACTCAATAACACCAGATATGTTAACTGGGGAAACCCTTGATTAGAGGGAAAACCCTAGTGGGGATGGTACCCACAAGATGATGTACTAATATAAATATTCCTTGTTAGAGGATGGACCCTTTTAAGAGTCTAAGAATACATTTAGTACATATGAGCTTGTTAGGAGATTCCAACCCTATTAGGAGTTGTGGAAGATAGCTAGACCCACTGCCCAAATAGCTTCAAGGGCAAGACCAATGAACCCGTTGTCCAAATGATCTATATATTATTCCTTGCAGAATAATAGAGTTGTAATTTATTGTTGCTTCCTCTTCTCTATCCTATCAACCAAACTTTTTCTTCTTCTAATCTTGTAACCAAATCACAAATCTTACATCCAATAATCCCTTGGATTGCTTACATGCATTTAGTAAGCACTCTACTTATTTTTACAATTCACACTTCATACAACAATCACAACACTCATATTTACATTACAAACAAGTAAAAAATCTTTCCTTTATACCATATCTTTATAATAATTCCTTGAGTTAGCCTTGAGGCTTTCCCAATTAATTATAATAAGATAGTTGATTAATTACAATTGCAATAGCACTGTTAACTCACAACCTATACAAAACTTCACATGTGAGATACTATGGCTTGTGCACTTACTGACATCATTAGCTAACTCTCTTCTATTTCTAACTAATTGCACATCTCTTCATTACATCTCAGATGTAAGATAGCCAACAAACATCAAGAACTGCTTTCCCAATACTTTGTTTATGAACTACTCTCTATAAATCAAGTACAACTTCTGTATTTCTTTGACTTAGACTCTGCACACTAGACTATGTCAGCAGGACACTATGTAGAACATGTCCATGACTATGCATCACTAGAAAATCAAACCATTATCTGTACCATTAAGATCGTTGTCTACTACTCAACTAGTCTTTACAAAAACTATGCTATGTTGACTTCAATGACAAACATAGTCATGAATGCAACATGTCAATACTCTCCAATGCTCAAGGTACTCCCCCAATGTAGTATCATCAACATTCATGATAACAATCTCCCCATTTGTCATTGGTAGAAACACAAATGAAAAACATCTAAGTTCCAAGAATACCAAACAATGTTTGTCTAATGTTGCTACTCTCATCTTCTCAAATCCTCTCCATCAAGCAAGTTTGAAATCCTCTAGATTTTAGGACTGGGATTAGTTGTTCACACACTAAAAAGAGTCTCAAAACATAGGTGCACAACATGTGCATACTCCTTCTTAGACATCAATTATTTACTTCACACTAAATAATTCACAATACATTAGGTGTATATTCTTGCTTCCTTTCATGAATCTTTCTAAATCTCTTTAAAGAGATATTTCTCCCCATTGCCTTAGGAGTCCTTCTCCCCCATAACCTAAGAGATTATTTTCATGCCTATTCTCCCCCATTGAAATCAATGTCAAAGACCTCAATCTCAATGTTACAACATACCAAGTTCTAATATGTTGCACCAAGTTATCAACCAACACGAGTGTCCAAAGACATTGTTCAATATTGAATACCAAGAGTCCTCAATGACTAAGTTCATCACAGATACTCCCCCTTATAGGAAGCATCAACATTCAGTCTAGTCAAATAATAAGGATCTGTACCACTAGACTGATGCACTCTCTACATCATCTACTTGGAAGTAGGCAAGGGCATAACCCCAAGCATACCCTTTCTTCGAGTTCTTCATTCAGAAAGGTTAATTTAACATCCATATGATAAACCTGGAAATTTTTAGTCATTGCACGAGTCAAGAACATCCTTAATACTTTCATTCTATCTACAGGTGCATATGTTTCCTCATAGTTTATGCCTTCTTGCTGTTAATATCCCTTGCATACAAATCTAGCCTTGTTCCGCACAACTTTACCTTGCTCATTCATCTTGTTTCTAAATACCCATTTGGTTCCTATCACATTCTTATCTCTTGGTCTAGGAACAAACTCCCATGTATTTCCCTTCACAGTCTAATCTAATTTTTCTTTCATTGCTTGAATCCAATGATCATTTTTATATGCTTCATTTGTGTTTTTAGGGTCAACTTGAGATATCAAACATATCTCCTCATTTACTCTGTTTCTTGTCATCACACCTTTGTCTTTGCTTCTAGTTATCTTCTTAGGAGCGTTATTCTTTGTTAGATTCCTATTAGAGGTAGGAGTTAACATTTGAACTCTTGTCTCTTCTCTAGGTTCATATCTCTATTCTCCTCTTTGCTCAATAGTTAGCACATCATTCTGCAAATCATTGTTAGACTCAAAGAAAACTTCAACATTTTGTCTAATAATTCTAGAATTATCTTCTACTTCATTTTAGTTATGATCTACCATCTTTTTCTTAGTTCCAAAATTTTCATCAATCCTTACATTTACGCATTCAACTATTGTCCCAAATCTATACTTAAAACATCTGTATGCCTTTGTTTTCAATGAGTAACCAAGAAACATACCTTCATCACTTATTGGATCAAACCTATTGGTGCTCAAAATTGTGTTCTCATTTTGAGCATCTATTTCAAATTTTGAATCAAATCAAGCCTCATAAGTGCTCATAAATGCCTTTGTACTTGACTGTACTTTCAAGCCCTAAGAGGTGTTTAATGTTTCTAACACCTTCCATTCAGCCGATCCACCTACTCCATGAAGTTAAATTGATATTCCAAGTCATTTAGCGAAGTCTTGTTTTGAACAAGTTCCAAATCTGCATTTTCACTTGAGTGTCAAACAGTGACAGGAGGCTGTGTTTGCAAGTGAATATCTTGAACCCAAAAATGTTTCATGACCCACCACTTTGGAAGTGTTTATTTTCCATACCTAAGAGCCTATGTTTTAGATTTTGAGTCGTTTTGAATCCGTTTGACTAAGTTTTGAATCCCTCAAAGTTGGTAGTTTACTATTTTCATGCTGATGCACATTGCACATAATTCTAGGAAGCCCTGTTTGATGTGCTATAACTTTTTACCAGTTGATGTAAATTATGAAATTCCTTTTAGGTTGCATTTTAGAGGTTAGAGACTTGCTATGTTTCAAGTTTCAGCTCATTATGAATCCATTTGATCAATTTTCAAATGCGATTCCAAATGGAATTTCTATGCTTTTACTGGTGTCAACATTTGCAGATTTGTTGGAACCCTTGTTTGTGACATTATATCTTGAAATCCATGATTGGTGAGATTGAATGGATTGTAAAACTATTTTTTACTCTAAAAATACTCCAAGTGTGTCAATTTTTAGGCCTTGACGAATCCATTTGCGCACTTTTCCAGGTCAATTCCATTTGCAAAAATCACTTTTCTATCATTGTTTCAATCTAAAAAATCCAAGTAGCCCACTTTGACTGCTTTCCAAACGCGTCCTATTATTCGTCATGAGCCCAAATCCCAGATTTATATTCACCTCATGACAGAGAACCAATGCCCCAATTTTTGTTTTCCCAAGTGTCCATTTGCCCAGTTTTCAAAGCCAAATCTGAACCCAGTTTATGACTTTCTGACATGTTTTTCTTGCAAGCAGTTTTGAGAGGTCAACTTTGACAGTGAATATATTTTGACTCCAAATTCGTCACGAGACGAGATTTGATAGGGTGTAAGTGTATAGAGCAGAGAATTAATGTGCCAATTTTAGAGCCTAGTCAGAGGTTCGAGTCAGTTTTTAAGGCTGGACAAAGGACCCTCTAGCATCAAAATGATAGTTTGTGGATCAAGGGTGAAATGACTTTTAAATGATCAATTAATGCTCAAATTTGAGTTTAATCAGTATCAGATTGATCAATAGGCTACTTTGCAATGTCAATTGCCTGAAAATGAATTTTTGTTTAATAGTCGGGCCACTATGTGACCCAACTCATATGATTAAGATATGGCTTATCAGCCTTGTTGCATTGAAGGGATGGCAACATTTATCTACCAAGAGGTAAAATTAGGTGAGGATGAATATAATGAATTCAAAAATAAGGTGACAAGCAGTTTAATCAAGTTCGAGTTGATGACAATATAGAGACAATATAAAAAAATGCTTTATAATGTTTATGGCATCAACTCTTCCAGTAATTGATTACTATGACTCTAAGGAAAAGGTATTTAGTTTGTCTACTTGTTATCCAAAAAAGAGAGGGCTTTAATAGAGGAGCCACTCATGCAGTAGGGAAGCCTTGAATAAGAATGAGAAAAGAGGTTACTAAAATAGCAATAAACAAAGAACCAGTTTTGGAATCCATTGATTCACATCCCATTATTTATGAGGCAAGTGAACAGTTAAAAGAAGAGCATAACCCACCCAATGTAGATTTTGGTTTGCATCTAGTAGAATCACAGTTGGTCATAATCCTAGGCTAGTTCAACATAATTCTACTTCCAACAAAAGGCCTCGAAACTATCATTCTGCATTTGAAGAGGCAGAGGACGTCACAAAAAAGGGGCAGCCCACATCTCCAAATACAAGAGTCTCATGCATAGAAGCAAGAACAAGCTATGATTGTAGAGAAAGGAATTAGAAGAAGATGCCACACCTCATAGCAGACAAGCCACACCAAAAAAACTCGCAACATAGCAGGGAAAGCCATATAAAGCAGCTCCTGGCATGCTAGCTATTTGAAGGAACTCTCACGTAGAGAAGTCAAAGAGAGAAGAGCATCAGCGGGAGATGAGGGCAATTTGTAGTTTCAACAGAGAGTCACCTCTATGATTGTCTACACCAGCATACAAGGAGGAAAATATGACAAAGAATGCAACCTTACATGCCAATTAAGAACAGGGCACTTCATGCAAATCCAAAGGAAGTAGAGATCTACGCATTCGTTGGAGGGAGCAAGGCAGTCAAGTTGTAAGGTGTCCACATTCAAAGAAAAGTAGCGGCTTGAGGGAGGTGTCTCACAACAAGATCCACACTAAAAAGTAATAGGAAGAGCTTACGTAAAAGAGAAAGTGGCAAGAAGAAAGGAAAAGTAGTTGAGAAAAGAACAAAGATATACGCATTTAAAAAAGAGGAATAGTCGCCATGTAAAGGGAAAAGGAAAAGCAATATATGCAAGTCAAAGCCCAGTCAATCCATTCAAGGCAAGCAGCAAGCACATCTTAAAAGACACGTCTCCAAAACATTAGAAATCCATGCCAATGAGTAGAGATACGCCACGTTCAAAGCCATAGGGTAAGGATAGCAATGGAGGCAGAGTTTAGCCGTAGTCAAAGTTGAAGGCAGTGGCAGATATGAGAAAAGTATTCATGCTTTTAGTCCCACATTGGGAGCACAAGTGGCTTTACACTTGTTTAAATTCCCCAGCACAATAATTGTTAGTATCTCAAAGCCATTGGCTTTTGAAGCTCAGGCAGGCTTGGAGGGACCTGTGCAATCAAAGTGAATTAATTTTGACAATCAACGTATAAGACCAAGCCCATGCGTATGAGTGTAAGATAATTGTGAAGCTATTATGATGTTACACCCAACGTAAGAGTGAAGAGCAAAGTTCAAGGCTCTATAGGGTTATGACCACCATATGGTCGAGAAAAAAAAATTGCAATGCTTCGATCTTACAAAATTTGAAATGCCCCATGTGGGCGTAAAGCAATTTTTATGGTCTTGTGATGATATGCATGAGCGTAAAAGTGTAAAAGGGTCATGTTCCCGTATGGTCATGAATGAAAATTTCTAAGAGCCTGGTCTTACGCTGATGTTGTAAAGACATAAAGCAAAGTCCAAATGTGAGAGCTTAAAGAAAGTTTCAATTGTTCACGGTGCTACGAGAAATGGAAGTAACCAAATTAAAGGAAATTAATTTATATATATATAAATTAATATTTTAAATAGATGGCCCAATGAAAGATGGACATATGGCGATGGTAGGAGGAATAAGGAGAATTGAAAATAAAATGAAATTCAAAGATTTACACGATTGATAATTAAAATAAAAAATTTGAATCATTTTGAAATTTTATATAGTTCTAACTATATACTTTTTAAAAAAAATCATTTTTAAAGCTCTGATTCAGTCTAGGAGTCTGTTTTTCAAATTGCTACCAGGGGGCATTTTTTGTCCAAAATAGGCCTTATCATATACTTTTGGAACTGGGAGAAGCTAAATTTTCCAGATTTGGGATCAAATTTTGCACAGGTCTTCACCAGTTCAGTCTATAAGCAATTTTGTGATTCCCAGGGCCTTCTCGGTAAAATGAGCAGTTTTGATCATTGAGCATCAGTGTTGGTTATGGGGCAAATTTGAATACTTTTTGAAACCTGAATGTGGAGAAAACAATATGGAAAAGGTTACATTGGCTTCTTGAAATCACTTTTCAACTAATTTTTACTTTTACCATGAATTTACATTGACATCAGAAATCAGTTATGATGGTGAATCAAATATCTGAGATTCTTTATGCCTTGTAGAGGCCAAATCATGAGATTTGATATTTAGTTACAAAGAGAAGGTAGAGAGAGGCTTTTCATCTTCTTGAGAAGGAATTATGAGGGTACACATGTTAGTTTCAATCTGAGAATTACTGCCTTCCTATATCTTTCTTTCTTCTTCTCTTTTGCAGGGGTTGGCAGTTTTCTCTGGGTAATACCAACAGGGTTCTAGTTTTTCACTATTAGATCATTCATGGTTCTAGTTCTTTGGAGAAAATTTTCTCATTGCTGTGATACCAAATTTTGGATCCAGTTCTTGATGCATTCCCATACTGAGACACCATTTCTTTCAACATTTTCTCTCTTATGAACATTATTAAGAAGGTTAATACAGATAGTTCAGATCTCTTAGGTGTTTTCATGTTTTTCATTTCATGCATATGAATGTATAATTTCAAGGAAATTAGTACCAAGAACAATAGATGGTTGAGTTTCAGTTGAATCTTGTCTCCTTTATCAGCTAATTTTCAATGTTTTACAGTCTTTGACATAGAGCTTTGGTTGTAGTTGTAGTCCCTTAAGGTTGTATGTTATTTCATTGTTGCTTATAACCCAAGAGGTTATGTAAATGCTTCAGGGAATCAACAGGGTTGCAAGTTTACTGATGGGGATACCATGTAAGAATGGGATTTAAATTGAGCATTGATGTCTATTTACAAGTTAAATAGATAGATCAGATATCTGAAGATACACATATGTCTCAAGTATCCATATGTATGTTTTTGATTCATGGAATTGCCCAATGGTTAAGGCATTGATCGGTTACAAGATCATTAGGTCTTATTGCTGCATATTAGGGGGTTTGCTAAAATCAACATTATTAATCAAATGTGTTTTACCCTTTAATGTTGAAGGACCTAAATGTAGTACCCTCACTCAACTTGTGAGATTCATAGATCTGCATTTAGCTATTGTAGATTGATGTCATTTCATGGGTTATTAGGAGATATAAGGGTTTTCATCTGCTTAATAGATTTAGCGATATGTTTTTGCACTAGTACAGTATGAATTGAATATGAGGTCCACCTACCTAGGTTTAGCAGAGCCTGAACTAGAAGAAGGGTCATGCCTTATAGTTGGCCTATTGTCAAAAATGGCATGTTGAAAATGGGAGTCAGCTACCCCTAGATATGTCATTTTCTCAGTGGGATAATTGAAAACCCTCTAGCATTTTCAAACACCAACAAAACCTACCAATGTCATCATCTCTCTTAATGTAACATTTTCTCCAAAATATTTTGAAATACTTAACTGATGGTGAATGACCAAATCATAGTTCATAGCTGGCCCTAGATATGTCATTTTCTCAGTGGGATAATTGAAAACCCTCTAGCATTTTCAAACACCAACAAAACCTACCAACGTCATCATCTCTCTTAATGTAACATTTTCTCCAAAATATTTTGAAATACTTAACTAATGGTGAATGACCAAATCATAGTTCATAAAGGTGTCATGTTCATACCTTTTCTAATCTATACTTTGTTGAGAGTGTATACTATTGTATTGACTACTTCTCTCCAAAATGTCTTAGAAACATCATTCTGAAACAACATCACTCTTTTTGCTTTTGCTACATACTTATTTTTTCTTTCAACAATCCCATTTTGTTCAGGTGTTCTAGGTGAAGATAGGTACATTTTGATTCCATTCTCTTCACAATATATGTTAAACTCTCTATAGGTGAATTCTCCTCCTCTATCTATACTCAAACATTGTATCTTAACACTAGATTCATTCTCAACTCTATTCTTAAATATCTTAAACTTCTCAAAGCTTCATATTTCTTTTTAAGAAATGCTACCCATATCATTCTAGTGAAATCATCAACAAAAATCATAAAATACCTTTCACCGTAGAATCCTCTTGTTCTAGAGGGACCACTTAGATCTGTGTGAACAATCTCTAGCTTTTTTGTGGTAGTGAACTTCTTGATAGGAAATGATACTTTCTTCTACTTAGCCAAAATACATTCTTTACACACAAAATTACTAGGCTTGGTAATTTTAGGTAGATCTCTGAATGTAAAAGTGCTACTAACCTTCACAATATTATCAAAGTTTATTTGATAGAATCTTCTATGCCACAACCAATTGTTATCCACTTTAGCTACCAAACATGTCATCTCAATAGGATTCAACTAAAATACATTACCTCTAGATCTAGTGCTAGTTCCAATTACCGTACCATCTTTGTCTTTGATAATGAAGGTCTTCTCAATGAACTACAACTAATAACCCTTGTCCACCAATTGTCCAACACTCAACAAGTTATGCTTTAATCCATCAACAAAATAAACATCATCCATGTTAGTTTTACCATTAAGATTAATGGATCCAATTACTATTATATGACAGGCTACATTGCTACCAACTCTAACATTACCTCCATCATGATTCTTGAACTTAACAAATTTATTCATATCACTAGTCATGTGATGTGAAAAACCACTATCAATTATCTAATTAGATTTCTTTTCCACTTGGGAAATTAGATCTCTTTCTTCTCTAATCTCTCTATCAATATCATCTTCCTTCATAGTCACAAATCCCAATTCATCATCACTCTCAATTTGACCTTTCTCATTGGATTCTTTATCTTCATTTGCATACAAATAATTTCTATCTCCATCTCTTCTAGGCTTAAATTTTCCCTTATACTTTTTCTCTCTTTTAGGACATTTAGATGCATAATGACCAAATTCATCACAAGTCTAACATTTAAAGATTTTCTTATCATCTTTTTCTCTTCTCACAAGAAGGGCTATTCCTTCCTCAATCTTCTTGTCTTCGTTAGATGTGCTACTACTAGCAAAATATCCATGTGTGCTTACACTCCTTGTT
This sequence comes from Cupressus sempervirens, assembly GCA_028749045.1. NCBI lineage: Eukaryota > Viridiplantae > Streptophyta > Pinopsida > Cupressales > Cupressaceae > Cupressus > Cupressus sempervirens. The sequence continues at coordinate 156,446,798 of CM053791.1, read as the reverse complement.
AGATTAGGTCAAATGTTTAGGGAACTGAAAGCTATTTTGACTATTGCTAGATCTCTAGACTATCTCAAATCTACTTTTTCTAATTTTAATCTTCCAAGAAATTTTTCCTTTGTGAAATCCTTAGTGCAAGGTATTACTAGCTAAATCATCTGAGCTACTTGCTTAAATGGTGGTGTCAAACTTTTCAAGATCTTCCATATAAATTCATCATCTTCCTTGGTTCTACCATGAGACCAAATTCTTGCAATAATTTATGATACTCGACCAATATAACTTCTTACAGATTCATCTTCCATCATTTTAGCATCTTGAAATGCACATATCTAATTTTGTAATCCCATCCTCTTTGCATGGTCATCACCTTCAAAAGTAGATTCTAATTCTTTCTAAATTTCATAAGAAGTTTCAAGTGACTTTACCTAACTATATTCATTCTCTAGAAGAGTTTTTTGTAAAGCTTCTCTTGCTCTTATGTTACACATGAATATATCTCTCTCTTCTTCATTGCATCCTTCTAGCTTTGCTTCTTCAACAACTATCTTCTTACTCTTTGTTAAGATCCAATATCCTAGACCCATGCATAATAGATGACTCTTCATCTTCTCCTTCCAATTTTCATAGTTGGCCCCATCAAATCTAGGACTATCCTTTCTTAAAAGATTTATCATCAATCTCCCAAACCTATTAATCTTATCCTTCAAGGACCTGATGCTTTGATACCAATTGTTAGAATATATAGTTCACTGATATAACTAAGAGGGGGGTTGAATTAGTTATCCAACTGTTATCACCATTATCAACCTTAATAAAACTTAACCATATGAGTAATATAAAATAAAACCACAACAAGATACTCATACACAATAATAATAGATATGTTAACTAGGGAAACTCTTGATCAAATGGAAAACCCTGGTGGGGATGGTACCCACAAGATGATGTATTAATATAAATATTCCTTGTTAGAAGATGGACCCTTTAGGAGTCTATGAATACATTCAATACATATGAATCCTTGTTAGGAGATTCCAACCTTGTTAGGAGTTGTGCCAACCCTATTAGGAGTTGTAGAAGATAGTTGGACCCATTGCCCAAATAGCTTCAAGGGCAAGACCAATGGACCCATTGTCTAAATGATCTCAATATTATTCCTTGAAAAATAATAGAATTGTATTGTATTGTTCATTCTCTTATTTTAGTAAGCACTCTTCTTCTTTTTGCACTTTGTACTCAATACAATGATCACAACACTCATATTTGCATTACAGACAAGGAAAACATCTTTCTTGTATACCATATTTTTATAATAATTCATTGAGTCAACCTTGAGGATTTCAAAATTAATTATAATAATATAGTTAACTAATTATAATTACATTAGTGCCATTGGCTCATAGTCTATACAAAACTTCACATGTGCAATACTATGACTTGCACATTTTCTGATATCATCAGTTGACTATCTTTTGTCACTACCTAACTATGCATCTCTTCATTACATCTCAGATGTAAGATAGCCAACAAACATCAAGAACTACTTTCCCAATACTCTATCTTTGAACTACTCTCTTAAATCAGGTACATTTTTTGTACATCTTTGACTTATACTCTATGCACTCGACCACATCATCAGGACATAGTGTAGAACATGTCCATGACTACATATCACTAGACAATCAAACCATTGTTTGTACCATTTAAGATCTTTGTCTACTACTCAGCCAGTCTTTATAGAAACCATGCTATATTGACATCAATGGCAAACAAAGTCATGAATCAACATGTCAATACTCTCCAATGCTTAAGATACTCCCTCAATGTAGTATCATCAACATTCATGCTAACAATATTCCTCTTTTTCATTGATAAAAATATGGATGAAAAACATCTAAGTTTCAAGAATAGAAAACATATTGTTCTATTATTTTTTTTGCTTCTCTTATCTTTTCAAATCCTCTTCATCAATCAAATATAAATCTCTCAAGAAAAAATCTTCATCAGTGTTGCTACAACCCCATTGATATACTTATTAACATATCTCTCCCCTATTGACATTATTTTATCTTTTCTTCATAACTGTCCCCCATTCATAGGTGATTCTCTCATATGCACTCACTTCTCCCCCATTCATAGGATATTTTTTTCTTGCATTTACTTCTTCCCCATCGAAATCAATGACCAAGGCATTACTATGTCAATCTGCTACTTAGATGTCTTCAACTAGCTCAAATGTCCAAAGACATTATTCAATACCAGCTACTAAGATTTCTTCAAGACTCTACTCAATTACAGATACTCCCTCATAAAGGAAGCATCAAAATTTAGTCAAGATCAATAATAGTGCTCTCTACCACCGGACTGATGTAATCTTTGAATCATCTACTCTAAAGTAGTTAGTGGCATAACCCTAAGAATACATCACAAGTACTGAAATGTATCCTTACGAAAAGGCTTCATAAATATATATGAAATATTCTTCTTTGTATTAACATACTCCAATCTAATTTCTTTCTCTACAACTTTCTATCTCAAGACATTATACTTAATTGATATGTGCTTTGTCTTAGAATGTGACACACAATTATTAAACATACTCATTGTACTTGTATTATCACAATGTATGATAATAGGTTCTAAAAATTCTATCCCAATATCATTTAGCATTTGTTTCATCTACATGATCTTATTTCAATTATTTGATACTATTACATACTATGATTATGTTGTACTCTATGAAATACAATCTTGTTTCTTGCTTAGCCAATAAACCAATCTTCCTCGAAGGAAAAATTATCCACCACTTGTACTCTTTCTTTTATCCATACTTCCTGCCCAGTCCACATCAGTATATAAACATAGAGTAAAGTCATTTGATCTATCATACCACAACTCAAAATCAAGTGTACCCTTCAAATATATGAATATCATTTTTACTACTTCATAGTGTAATTCCTCGAGATCACCTTGAAATCTTGCTACTATACCAACTTCATGTTCTATATCTAATCTTGTGTGAGTCAAATATTCAATCATGGATTTGTAATTCTTTTTCTCAATTGTAGTGTCTCATGTTTGTTAGATAACTTGTGATCAATTATCATAGGTGTACTAATAGGCTTACAACTTTTCAAGCCAAATCTCTTCAACAAGTTTTTCAAATACTTATTTTTTGATAGGATAATACAATCACTATTATCCATAATATGTAAACCCAAGAAATATTTCATCTCACTAATCATGCTCATCTCAAATTAATTCTTCATTTCATCAGAAATTTTTTCACTTGCTTCACCATCACCTCCAAAGATTATATCATCCATAAATATCAAAATAATTAACAAGCCATTCTCATTTATTTCAAATATAAGTTACTATCTACAGTACCATTAGAAAATCCCAATTTTTCCAAATACTTATCCAACCTTACATATTAGGTTCTAGTTGCTTTCTTTAGTCCATAAATTGCTTTCTTAAACCATATCTCCTTCTTCTATCAAAGGAAATACTTTAGGCCGCTCAAAATAGAATTCTTCCACTACTACATTTGATACCAAATTACTATGGCAAGTCTATCATAATTGTGGCATCACAACCTATGGTTGTGCCACATCATTAGGAAATAGTATATAACATGTCCCCAACTTCATTTTACCACATCTTCAATACTTGATTTGTATGAAATTAATCTCTATCTACTACTCTACTAATCCTCTCAGCATGTTGACATCAATGACAAACATAGTCATGAATGCAACACACAGTGATGTTGTTAATCTCTCTAATACTCCAACAATGCTAGGATACTCCCCCATAGGAATATCACCAGCATTCATGCTAGCAAAGGGTGATCATCCAAAATTGAGGCATCTATAAGTTGATTGTCTATGATTTGACCTTTCATTGGTTTCATGTCTATGTATTCAATATCAAATTCACTAAGAATTATTACCCACTTAACCACATGACCTATAAAATTTGCCTTTCCAATAAGATATTTTAATAGATATATTATTTCCAATAGGAATGTTGAATCTTATGATTCAATATATAATGTCTAATGTTTTGAGCATAAAAGACACCTACTAAGCATGTATGCTCAATGAGTGTATAATTAAGTTCATAGTAATAAGTGTCTAACTGATATAATATACTACCCTCTCTTTTCCTTCTTTATTATGTTTTGCCAAGAGAACTCCTAAAGTTTTAGTAGTTGTTGGATGTATAAAATGAGTGGATATTCTCAATGCATGTCATCAAAAAAGGTGGTGTCAATAGATATTCTTTGAGCTTCTCATATACATTTTGACATTGTTCATTCCATTTAGAAGTGACAACTTTATGTAGAAAGTGTTGGATTGGATGACATTTATTAACCAATTGGGCAATAAACCTTCTGATTAATTAAAGTTTTCCCTGGAAACTTCTTAGTTTTTATAGATTATTAGGCATAAGAATTTCCATTACATCTTTGACTTTAGCAGGATCTACATCAATGCCTCAATGAGAAATAATATATCCAAGGAGTTAACCCAATACAACCCCAAAGACACATTTCATTGGTTTCAATCAAAGATTGTATTCCTCCATTTGAGTAAAGATCATGTCTAGAATTATCAAATGACTTTTATGTGTGATTGACATATATAGTAGGTCATCTATATAATCATCCATTTTTTTATGTTTGAAATGGTGAAATATTGTTGTCATTTCTCTATAGTATGTCATTTATTATTTTTAGGCCAAAGGGTATTACATTCCATATGTGCAAATGAATGCTATTTTATGTTGATATTTAGGGGATATTCTAATTTTATTGTATCCTAAAAACCCATCCATTAATGATAATATTTCATAGCATGTTGTCAAATATACTATGATATCAATATTAGGTAGAAAAAACTCATTTTTAAAACTTGCCCTATTTAAATCCCTGAAGTTAGTAAAAATTCTAATGCCCCTACTGGGATTACTCACTAGGACTAAATTTGAAATCTATTTTATATAGTTAATATTGGTCCCAACCAATATGAGAGGGGGGTGAGTCAATACAAACACTCTTACTGATTTTTTCGACTAATGTTCTTACAAAATTAAACAATAAACACTTAGTTAATAAAGAAAATATAAATGCATTAAGGTAAAAGCATATAATCTCACAAACAAGAGCATAGATAAAGTGAAACACAAATTTTATACATGGAAACCCTTGATGAGAGAATGAAAAATATGGTGAGGATAATATGTCGACTAGCCATTTAGTGCAAATAAAAGCTTGCTTTGTTAGGAAAAACAACTTGCTACTTCTAAGAATATATCCAACTATGAATGTTTGCAACTTATCAGGATAACATGATCTCATCAAATCTACCTTGTTAAATTATTTAAACACTACTTCTGGGAGATGCCTTGTTAGAGGATTTACAATATTCTTGTTATGGAAACATTTTTTTTAAGAGATTACAAACATATTACAATGATTAGAAAGTAATCAAATATTGATCTAACCTATTTGGCACTTCTTTCCATGTAGATCTCCCTAGTCTATATCATGAATATATTTTGATATTCTCTTGTCATGTAGATGTTGATTGTAACATCTTTAGTATTTGCACATTCCTTCTATGCTTAGCCTTGTCTACAATGCACTAGTATGTATTGGTTTCTCATTCTATTTATGCTCAACTCCTCTTCAAGGTTTACTCTTATTACTATCTTTGTTGTATATCATTATTTATCCATACATATAAACACACTTCAACAATGAAGCTTGCATAATATATATGCATCATTTGTTCTCTAGGTGTCAAAACCCTATAAACATCCTACCCAAATACGATGCATTGAAAATTTGAATTGTATGCCCAATCCTTTCATAGGGTCTAGACTAGTAGCCCTTCCATTCCTAAGCTAGGCCTAGGTGTATTCTTTTTGTTAATTATTCTTTTTTGCCATTTTGGTTGAGTGTCAATCACATCATGATGTAGGCCATGTAAACTATGTCTTGTCACATTGATGGTGACTCATCTTGTTGATTATGATTAGTTGTCTTCGCTTATCCTCATCTCCATATTTGATCTATTAGGTGTATATTTCTATTAGTAGTTGTGAGATGGTATACCTCATACTTGACTAAATACCAATCAATGATAAAACTTTGGTGTGCAATCTATTAGCACCACCAATTACCTTTCTTAATGTCATTAAGACTTGTAGGGTCACCAATATACCCATTTGGCATTACTGGGAAAACTTATGATCATTCTTGATTTATTCCATCTTCTTTAATTGGGATTTCCTATGGTGATATCTGTAGAATCTTCACCCATATATTTACTTAGTTTATCATGCATATTTGGACTTTAATTTAACCTTTTGTTGTTTGTCTTGCCTCCCCTATCTTTGTAGTACCTTTTATCTCCTATTTTTCTCCGGGTATTTTATTTTCATCTCATCTCCCTCTTTTGATTTCCCTTTTGATTTTGTTCTCCTCATTTCTCTTTTCATTTTATTCCATTAATATTTTCTCATCCCATTCCCACCTTCTTGTTATTATTATGCATCTTCCCCTTTATAATATGTATCCCCTTTTTCATGTATATATTTATTTATATCCCCCTTTTGTCATCAATTACAAAGGGTTATAGAATGTTCAAGTAACATATCTTAGCACCATCCGATTGTGCCTTCTATGAGATGTGGAGTTTTCTAAGTACCAATATAATGCATGTTATATCTACTAATCTTTTTTCCACTTCATCTAAGGTATCCACTAGGTCAGTGATAAGTTGCAACTCTACTTCTATTACATGTTCTTGAATAGTTATTACCAATGGGAATAGGAATCAATGTAGTGAAACAAGCATATAATTCCACTTGTCCTATTCTACTTTGATCATATTGATGAGTTATAGCTTTTCTTGTTTCTCCTTGGTTTAGACAATTGCAAAACTCATTAAGATGTCAAAAGAGTTTTGTGTAACTTTTAGCTCCTCTTGAGCTTTCGTCAAGGTATTCTCCAAATCTATCATGTAGCTTTGGGTATCTAATACTTTCTATAGAGTTGGTAAATATTTCTTAATAGTTCCATTGTAGTGTCCCTTTATTTTATAAACTCCTTTATACATTACTTAAGTCAATGTGTGAGATTTTCCTTCTATTTCCTTATAGCAATATCACTAATGGTTTTGTCAATACTAAATATTAGCTATCTTGAGTAGTTTTCCAAGCTAAATTATGAGATCAATGTTAGTAGTACATTGGGTATTAGTGGATAGTCTCATGATTATATCTCTTGTTTTTAATAATTTTTAATCATTTTTCTTCTTCTTGATGTATCATCTCAATATTAACAATCTATGAACTAATTTGTAGTGGTGGTCAATTTCTCAACACTCCTCTCTAGTTCCTCTTGGAGCTTGATAAGTTCTTATTCTCTTGAGAATATCTCTCAAATAGTCCTCCTTCATCTTCGTAAATTGAAGATGATGAGGATGAGGATGAAAATTTTTTTCCTTTCCCCTTTTCTTTCTTCCTTTTTTTATGCCATCCCTATCCAAGTTTCCTCTTTGTGGATCTAGGTTGCATTGTACTCCTTGTTACATGAGTTATATGAAAAGTCATTTTTTAATTTCCCCTATATGGAGTGTATAACAAGTGGATCATTACCAACTTCATACTATGTTCTTTCCTCTACAAGTGCATGATATACGGTCTGGCTCATGTCCCTTCTTGGACTTCTCTTCTCTATGGAGATATTATCTTCATGATATGTCAAAAACTATAGTACATCATTATTTATTACTTTTGTTTTATTTGATATTGGGATTGTATTTGTTAGTGGGTCTTGAGTGTAATCTTGTTAATTTTTTGCCAATGCAACAACTTGTGTAGCTCTATCATCTTGAGTAGCTATCAAATTTTCTACACTTGTTTAATTAAGATTATCTACTTGTACTATCTCGACTTTCTTTGTAGATAATGTTGTAGGAGGTACTAGTGGTTCTCCTTGACTTGTAGGCTACTCTTCTCAAATTCAAGTGTGGTCTCTCTTGGGTGATTTTTCATCCTTTGCAATATATGTTTGTTCAACTATTATTAAATCTATATGTAGATTTATTAGCTTTGGGGATTTCTCCTTTATAGGTTCTTCTATATTGTGGGTGGTCATGTGTTCCTCTCTCCTTGGTGATGTGAGAGGGTTGAAGTTGATAGGTGTCTCTAGGATTTCTTCCACATATCCCACTTCTTTAGCTACTCTTATGGATTCAATGGGCTTAGGTTTCTTCTTCTTTTCTTTTTTAAGAATGTCCTTTCCTTTTGGATCAATCTATTGGGAAAGTTGAGAATTGGCTTGCTAATCCTTCTTTTTTGCATATAGTATCTCCATTTTTTCTTCCATGTCTTTTGATCATCTCATTGCCTATTTAAAATTCATCTTTCTCTCTCTCTCTCTCTCTCTCTCTCTCTCTCTCTCTCTCTCTCTCTCTCTCTCTCTCTCTCTCTCTCTCTCTCTCTCTCTCTCTCTCTCTCTCTCTCTCTCTCTCATGAAAGCTAATTAAACATTTTCAAGAGTGGAAAGTTCTTCAATGTAGGCTTCGACGTATGTCTTTCTCTTTGATGGAGTATATTTTGACCTAACCTTAGTTAGTGCATCTTCTAGAATTCTTCTGAGTTTTCCTAACCCATCATTCCATATTTTCTAAATGATAGGTGTCAAATATTTTGGAAAAATATCCTTAACTTATGTTGGTGTTCTACTGTATGTCCCTAGGACAAGTAGAAGAACAATAATAGCACTATCTTGATATTTCTCATTAATTAGTGAGTAACTATCTATACTTGATTGTATTGTAATTTCCATTATGCATAATATATTATAAAATGTCTTCAATTGGAAGTGAAGGAGGTAAATTAGTACCTTTATTTACTGGTTTGGATGTTCTAGATGATGATTCTCCAGTAGATGGGTTCAATCTCTTGAGGATTGGAGAGGGTTTATTCTTTGTTTCTTGTCTATTCTTCTTCTTTTTGTCTATCTTTGCCTTTTCTTTTTGAGAAGTGCTAGTTGCCCATTTATTGGCATCCTTTGTTGTCATCTCTAGTTTAAGTGAGCACTCCCTTCCTAAATAAATGTTAATTTCAAAACTTTCCTATCTTTGTGAACTTGGTGACCCTTCACTGGTGAGTCTCATCTCTTCTACCATGTTAATTTTCTTGCTTGTACTAGTTTGATTTTTCTTTTCACCTTAGTTCCTTTTAGCCTATTTTTCACTCTTTTGTCCCTATTCTTTGTATTTCTTTATTATGATGACTGCTCTCCCTCTCATCAAGATAATACCAATCTTTGGAAATTTTAGGTCTAAAATCATTGACAATAGTAACTCAATAGAAGGTTGTATCATCTTAAAATGGAATAAATTCCATGTTAGGAGAATTTATCCCTCTGAGTAAGTGGTATGGAGTCATGTCAAGTGCCTTGAATGGGTATTTGCATGGATATGGTTTTTTTCCCCATGTTCTACTTCTCTCTTTCTTTATTTCTAGCTTATTTCTAACAAACTGCTCTGTGAAACTAATGACTTTGGCCTCTGGGTCAAGGACAACCTTCTGGGTCTAGGTTGACCTTGACCCTTACCTAGTTCAAGTATGACCTCAACCTTGACATAGAGTAGGTCCGACCTTATCCTTAATCCCAAGTCCCATTTTGGGATCTCGATCTCTAGAAAAAAAATTTCCCACTTTCGAGTTCACTATTTCAAGTTTTAGAATAGTAGACTCTTAAATTACATTTAATCTAGGTCTATTCTTATGGATTAATGTTAAATGGGATTTAATATACCTATGTCGGTCTTCTCTAAGAGTTTGTGCCCTAGATTCTATATAAGGAAACCTTCTTCCCTCATTTTGACATCTACTTTTTATGAACTAGGAGCTATCCTTGATAAGTGCATCCACTATCTAGAACCTACCTATGATCAATAAAATGAAATTCTATCAAGTGTTCAAGTGTTCAAGCATCCAATTCATCAAAGAGATCCATTGTTAGCCATTGAAGGATTCAATCTCTATGGAGCCATCTTGTTGAATATTTCTTCCATATTTATCCAAGCCTTATTCAATGCAAAGATACATTCAAGATTGGTGTTGAAGATCTAACGAAATTCATTTGAGATATCCTACATACATTTCTACATTCATTTGGAGCATTCGTACTTGTGAATTTAAGGATTTGAATCCACCACAAGGATTGCCACATAAGCAAGGTGAATAGTTCCATTTATTTTGTTTATGCATATATTATTTTAATTATATTTCAAGGTCAATTCCAAATTGGAACAAAAAATTGTATAGCAGATTTGGATACCCTTTTTGTTGTACTTGCAAGATCTATGAACAAAAATTTTGTCTAAGTAGTGCAGGTCAAGTTTGACTTTCTAAGGTACAACTATGCCCTAAGGTAAGATCATTCCCTACCAATAGGGTCAAGGTTGACCTACCTTTCAAAAATACAAAATATTTTTGGGTTTTCTCCATCTTGACATTTCTAGTCCAGAACAGGTTGTGAATTTTCCAAAAATAGCATACAAACATTAGAAAATAACATTTTCCTACTTCAAGGTGAGTATTTGACTTTTATCTATTTTAGGATTTTGGCATACACTCCCCCATAATAGAAAGATCATATAACCTCCTTTCTCCCTAGTTTCTATCACTTGATCCATTTCTGCATTGAACACTCTCTTATGCTTAATCAATTTGGATTATTCCTTTTGGAAATTAGGGTTGAGAATTTTTCTTTCTATTCATTTTGGTGAACCCGAAACACTTACCCTCTTTTCTTGTGTGGAATTAGATGCCCTATTGTGCTTTTTGGTATTATATTTCCTTTCATTTTATTAGGTCTTTTCTTGCATTAATATTAGATTTAATTTATGCTCTTGCATCTTAAATTCAAAAATACAAAAACAATTACAAAATTTCTTTCAAAATACAAAAATATTATTGTTTTATAGTTTGGTTTATTTGCCTTGCATTGGTTTATGAGCTTTATTTCTTTTAGTCCTATCTCTAATCTTAGGGTTAGACATAGTCGTAGATTTATGGGTACCTTTGGGCCTGAGTCTTCTTCTCCTTTTAAGAATATTCTAGATGAAACTTTGATTCTTCCTGACTCTAATCCTCTTATGGAGAAAAACTCTTCTCACTCATCTCATGATGAGGATGATGCTTTAAGATTTTGTCTTGAACAAGTCCAAAATATTTCAAACAAACTTGATAAAATGGGTAATTGGCTTCTTCAAGAAAACCATAATCAAGATTATATTCACACTATAGAGGCTCTCAAGAAAGTTCTTCATGATAGTGATCAAGGTGTTAAACTCTTGTGTGGTATTACTCACCTTATGCATTCCAACATTAAACCTTTAGCTCAAGAAGCTCAAGATTTAGGTTTGTCTCCTCTTGTCACTAGTTTTCAACCTTCTTATGTTCCTTTCCCTAGTGTTCCTACATATACTCCTTCTTTGGTGACTACAATGGTTCCCTCTATTCCTATGAGTGTTCCTCTTATGTCCCTTCCTACTTCACAACCTTCTTATCATAATGTTCCTTTTACTTATTCTACTTGTTTGCCAACTGTAGTTTCTAGTGTTCCTCCAATTGTGTCTTGTATTCTTGTAGCTTCTTACACTTTACCTAGTGTTTCTAATGTTGCTAGTTCTCCTATTTCTTCTCATGATTCTACAATTATCATTTTTTTGCAAATTGTGTCATCTTTACAACAACTTGCATTTTTAACTCAAAACAAGTTTACTATCCCCACATGTGACATGGGAAGTTCGTTGTCTTAGGATATCATTTGTACTCTCATTCCTCAGCAAATCAATATTCCTCATCTTGAGAATTATAATGGTAAAGGAGACCCTATTCATCATGTTAAAACATATCAAATCCTTTGTAGTGATTATGCTCATGATCATAGGATTTTAGCAAAGTTATTTGCTTAAACTTTCTTGATAAGGCTTTACAATGGATTTTTTCTTTGACTCATTATTCTATTCATTCATTTCCACAACTTGATAATTCTTTTATTCAACAATTTCAAAGAAACATTAGCTTGCAAGCATCTTTGACTGATTTGATGCATTGTAAACAAAATTCTAAGGAAAAATTGACTAAATTTTTTGGTAGATTTAAGAATTTGCATGCTCACATTTCCTTTCATGTTCCTGATATTGATATTCAATGTATATTTATTTCAAATTTGCAAAAGGATATTAGAGATAAGATTTTGGTTACTGAATTTATGTCTTTTCACCAACTTTTTGTAGTGCTTCATCATTATCAATTACAAGTGAGTCAATTTGAGAGCACCACTCCAATGGCTCCTATTCTTTTGATAAAAGTGGTGTTGCTCCTAATCCAAATAAAGTTTAAAAATTCAACAACTATGTCAAGATAAATACATAAGAAAATGTAGTTGTTGATCAAATTGTTGTTGCATCTCATAATGCCACTTCTGCATCCACTACTTTTTGATTGAATCATACATTTACTCCTCTCTTTAAACATACTATTATGAATAGGTTGTTAACTACTAATATGATTACTTTACATCCTATTTTTCCTCTTTTACCTACTACAATGGTAGCTAAATCTTTTGATTTGAAATCTTTTTGTCAATGTCATTGCCAGAATGGTCATGATTCTGAGAAATTTTATTCTTTAAAACATAAGCTTCAGGACTTAATTAATTCTAATACTTTATCTATTGATAATTTTGATCATAGTAGGAAGAAATTTATTTCTCCTCCTAATAAAAATTTGAAAATCTATATGAATCCTTTACCTACACATGGTACTAATATTATTGCTCAGCCATCTTCTATGGATATTTTGTATGAGATAAAGATGAATGATCTTAATCATGTGGTTAATCAAGTGGAGCATGTGGTTCCATCTATATCTCCATCTCAACCTCAACCTCCACTTCAATCTCAAGTTTTAGCTCCACCTCAACTAAAACCTAAGCCTAAATTGAAGCCTCAACCTAAATCTGGACAACAACCTAAGAAAAAATGATCTCAGGAACTTTTGATGATTTTAAGACTATTAAAGCTCCTGATGGTCCCCTTTATATTTATTCTAAGATTGTTGAGATACCTACTCATGGTTTTCTTATTGATCCTACCTCCTTAGTCAATGTTATTACAGATGAAAATATTTTTATGAAAAGTTTGTAATGTGATTTTTATGATAAATTGGATGTATGGATTCAAACTTGTAATGGTTTTCTTTATCCATAATTTGGTTCTATTGATTTTCTAGTTGAACTTTGTGGAAAGATTGTAAACACCGCCTTTGTTGTTGTTCCTACTTCTGATCAATTTCAAGTTAATCTTGGTTTACCATGGTTAAATGCCATGTATGATGTTGCTTCACCTATTCATAAATATCTTAAGTTTATTTATGATGATGAAGTGAAGATAGTTAATCATAGCTTATACCATACTTCTAGGCCCAGGGATGCTACTATTGTTGATTTCCTTTGGCCTTCTTTATCAATTCATGTCCTACTTGACCCAATCATCTTTTCCATTCATATCATGTTTATAAGCAGTGAGAGATTATTGAGTTAAGTTTACCTCCTAGGGCTCTTAACCATGGTCTTTTTCCTACACATTCCATACCTCCTTTATCTATGGCTTCTACATATATTAATCAAGCTCCTCTTGTTGCTTGTCAATTTCCTATTAATCCTCCTATAGAACCTATGAAGGATCCTATAGGTATTCCTCCTAGTTCTCAACAAATTTAAAGTAAGACAAAACATAATTGATCTACTAATGAATGTCATAAGAAGTGTCATGCTCAAGATAAAGCTCATAAATCTTTACTTTCTTTGGATACAACAATGCATGATATGTTAGAAGAAGTTATTGCAAATAATGACATTAACTTGCCTAATTCTAATGATTCTATTTGTATCTTAGATCCTATTTTGATTAATCTAGATGACAAAGATACTCTCGATGATACTAATGATGTTAATGATAACTTTGAAACTATTAACATTGATGTTGATTTACCTAATATGCTTTCCTCATAATTGCTACTTACACCTAGTATTAATCATTGTAATTCTAAGGATCCTTGTTTGGAACTAGCCATCATTCCTACTACATTGGATATAGTCTCTCTTGTGAGTTACCCACCTTCCCTAAATGATAAAAAATGAGATGGGGAGAGTAGGCAACACACTTGATTGGATTTTCTTTCATGGTAGTATTTTTTTTATGTATGTCTTTTGTACTATGTTTCTCCCATGATGTGTTTAAATGTTGTTAGATTCTTGTATACAATCTTTGTTTCTTTGTTAGTAGAAGGTGATAAAAGAATCAAACCTATTGTATTATTCCTCTATATGTATGTTTATTCTTACATATGTTGTTCCATGTTACATTGTACTTGTGGTATTATTCATGCATGTTTCCTTTTGTAAATCTGCTTGGATTCACAAATTGGTAGCACTGATTCGTATTGGTGTCTAGGTCATTGTCTAAAAAGATTCTTCTTTGTATTTCTTATATGACCTTTCCTCCTTTGTGCATGTAGTTCTACTTTCTTTGGGAAATGATGTCAATTCATTTGAAATTATATATATATATATATATCTTACAACCATACTAACCCCACAATAGGTAGATCCCTTCTGTGCTCTCTATATGTTTATATATTATTTCCCTTGAGTTGTCTTTTTTTAGGTGCATCTCATAGTGGATACATAATCAGTGGAATTGTTTGTGTTTCTATCAAATCCATTGGTCCTATTAAAGTGTTAGCAATGACTTTAACATAGGGGCATACACTCTGCTCACTTATTGCACACATGAACTTTTCAATACATATATATTATTTTTCAAGATAACTTTTCTCCCTTTTTAGATTAGTGACTAATCCTTAAAGCATGGATTTATATTTTAAGATCACTTGATCCCTCCATTTTTTAATATATTTGTTGATCCCTTAGGTGGAAGGTGTCCTTAAGATTGGATCTCTTTTGGTTTTACTCTTATAGAATAGAATATTCTTAATGGTGAATCCTTGATGGGTTGACTAGTGAGTAGCCATATTCACTAGGTAGTTCAATTCCATCTTTTTAGTTGCACAGTTTCCTTGTGTGGTTCACAATGGAACATAAGTTCTCATTGGGTGAGATAATCACACTCTTTTCTCTCTCTCTTTTATAGAGATGTATCTCTTATTGTGATCTTGGAGTTGATGAAGACTTAAGTCTCTAAAGGCTTGAGGATATCTTTGTCCCTTTCATTTTATTGAAATTATATTTTCATTATGATCTACTTTACCAAGAGTTTGTATCGAGTCCATACTCTTGCTAAAGTGGGGGCTTAATGTATCATCTTAAAATTGAAGCACTTCCATGGTAAGAGTGTTTATCCCTCTACATAAGTGGTTTGGGGTCATGTCAAGTACCTTGAATGGGTCTTTGCATAGATCTGGTTGTTTTCTCCCTGTTCTACTTCTCTCTCTCTCTCTCTCTCTCTCTCTCTCTCTCTCTCTCTCTCTCTCTCTCTCTCTCTCTCTCTTTCTAGCCTATTTCTAACAAACTGCTCTATGAAACTGGGGAATTTAGCCTCTAGGTCAAGGAAAAACTTTTGGGTCAAGGTCAACCCCAACCTTGACCTAGGTCAAGGATGACCTCAACCCTAACCTAGGGTAGGGTCAACCTCATCCTTGACCCTAGGTCCCATTTTCAATTTCTAGGAGTTTCAAGATCTCGGGCTTGAAAATGTTTCTTTTCCCACTTTTGAGTCGGTTGCTTTGGGTTTCAAAATGGTAGAATCTTAAATAACATTTAATCTAGGTCTATTCCTATGGGTTAAGGTTAAATGGGATTTAATTTCCCTATGTCAACCTTCTCTAAGAGTTTGTTCCCTAGATCTCTATATAAGCCTTCTTCCCTCATTTTGTCATCTACATTCTATGAACTAGGAATTATCCTTCATAAGTCCATCCACTATCTAAAATCTACCTATAATCAATAAAGTGAAATTCTATTATGCATTCAAGTGTTCAATTGTTCAAGCATCCAATTCATCAAGGAGATTCATTGTTATCCATTGAAGGATTCAATCTCTATGGAGCCATCTTGTTGAAGATTTCATCCATATTTATTCAAGCCTTCTTTAATGCAAAGATACATTCAAGATTGGTGTTGAAGATCTAACAAAATTGATTTGAGATAGCTTACATAAATTTCTACATTCATTTGGAGCATTTGTACTTGTGGATTCAAGGATTTGAATCCTCCAAAAGGATTGCCACATAAGCAAGGTGAATAGTTCCATATACATTGTTTATGCATGTATTGTATCAATTATATTTCAAGGTCAATTCCAAACTAGATTTTGACTAAGGTAAACCCCAACACCCCCCCACCCCCCACCCCCCCCTCAAACAAACAAAACCATTTTTGTGTGGAACAAAAAATTGGAGAGTAGATTTGGATGGCCTTTTTGTTGATCTTGCGAGATCTGTGAAAATAAATTTTGTCAAAGAAATGGGGGTCAAGGTTGACTTTTTGGGGTACAATTGTGCCCCAAGTTAAGATTGTGCCTTGCCAATAGGGTCAATGTCAACCTCCCTTCAAAAAGATAAAAAAAAATTTTTTCTCTGTCTTAACATTTCCATTCTGGAACAAGTTGTAAATTTCCCAAAAATTACATACAGACATCAAAAAATAACATTTTCCTACTTCAAGGTGAGTATTTGTCTTTTATCTATTTTAGGATTTTGGTACATACTCTCCCACAATAGAAATATCATATAACCTCCTTTCTCTCTAGTTTCTATCACTTGACTCATTTCTACATTGAACACTCTTTTGTGTTTAATCAATTTGGATCATTCCTTTTGGAAATTAGGGTTGAGAAGAGGTTCTCATTTTCTTTGTATTCAAAGGAATTGCTTCTTCTTCTATTATCTCATACTAAAATGTTGTTATCCAGTTTTTCCTAGGCTCTACATCTTGTGTCATGCAATAGTTTGTGCATGCTAGAAAACATAATTCATTTTTGTATTCTTCAACTAGGGTACATGGTATCATTTCCCTTCTCTGAATATCCCTTCAAAATATTTTGAAGCATAACCTAAATAGATCATCTCTCCTATCTCTAAGTCACATATACAAATTGTAGACTTGTTCAATGATAGGTGCATCCTTTGACCAGTTGATTAATGGTCATCCAAGAAATTCCTTATTGAAATAGAAAAAATAAGCATACTTGAATAGCTTTATACTTGAATGGATGTAAATTTTAGTTTTCCTTGGTCCTTTTCTAGTTAATCATTAATTTCTTATGTATCCATTCACTTAGGTCAAGTGGGGCATTATTGTGGATGATTTAATATGTGTCATATGTTGCTCAACTAGGTATACCACTATGGAAAACTTCATTTATGGATTAGGAATGGCATCAACAACATGTACTTTCCCATCCTTCATTGCCCTACTAGCTTTGAAATCAAGTTGAACCTTGCCTATTGTCATATTTGTTTCTAGAGCCTCTAAATCTAGTTACTCTTTGAATGAATTACTTAGTAATCTTATTAGGCTTGTCTGGCCACATATACTTGTCTTGTACTCTACTCAGTACAAGGCTTACCCTATTATCTTATAAAAAGCCAAGAATTTCCATTTCATGATGCAACATGGTGTCTTCTTGATGCCTCTATTTTGACTCAATTTCTCAATTTCAAGGAATGTGGCAAATACCTCACTAATTTTCTTGACTCCTAGCTCTAGAATTTTTATCTTTAAGTATGCACTTACATCTTCTATGAATAGTGCATCTGATGATAGCAATGGTAGTGTACAACTCTAGTTCATTGTATCTCCCTTCAACAAAGTAGCCACATAATTTGGTAGATCAAACTCTTGGTATTCACCAATTTTATTTTGTGGATTCCCTACACCATCACGATTTTTTGATAGGTGAATATCGGCTTATACTATTTAAATCATTCATTGGTTCCTTTTCTTCACTTTTTCCTATGCATCTTTAGGTTATAAATTTCTTCATAGGAAAATGGCATGCAAGTGATAAACTAGGTTTTTAGAAAATTCACAGCTCAAGAATTCTAGTTTGTAAAGTGGCAACTAGCTCTTTATTATCATATTTATAGGTTTTATTAAATAACATTAGATTAATCCTCATATTCAATGGTAAAAAAATATTTCCTACCACTTAAGTCACCATTAATGTCAATGACCTATTCTACAATGGTTATAATCCCTCCTTACTCCTGTCTTGTTAGAAGTACTCTACACTTTTCCAGTTCATTTATTGCATTTATAGTGCATTACTTATCAATTTGACTAGGGGGGAATATATGATCATTTTCTCTTGAACATAACCCCTTCTTGAATTAGCTTAATTTTCTTCAGAGGTCTCACCTCTAGATGGTACACTCTCAGTCTCACCATGCTTGGTCTCTACACTTTCATCAATCTTCTTAGTCTAGATTTTGTAGAATTCTATCATAGCTTCCTCTTTTTTACACTATCTTAACCTTTCACTTGTTTTCAGGGTTCTATTTATCAGATATTCTCTTTGACCTTAATCATTCTCTAGAAAGATGACCTATCATTTGGTAGTATTAATAGGTCATGCATGTTCCCCTCCACGGTCCTAAATGATTCCTCTAACCAGTTTCTAGTTTTCAATAATCTACAACATGTCTATTATTCTAATAGGTTGAGCATATTGGTGTGGTGAACTTGTTCTTCCAACCAAGATTTGATGCATTTCGAATGACTAGTTTGATAATTTATTGGATCTAAAAACCTCATCCTTATCCCCATACTTTTTCAAAAAGAAACACAAACCATCAACTCTTTTCTCATTTGGATGATATCTATACTCATAAGAAAAGTGACCAAATTAGTGGCATGTGTTGCAATATCTATTGAAAGTATTCTAAGTCATGGGTGTGACCTTTCTATGCTAGATACATTAAGTTTGACTCATTTTACCACAATAAAGATGAGTTAGGTTCTTGGGTTTCTCACCTTTAGATGATGCTTTCCTTTGTCTTTTGCAATCCACCTTCATAGCCAAGACTAATTATTCTTTTGGTCTTTCTTTGAGACTTGATTTTCTCATCTATCTTTTCAAAGTTGTCATTGAACCTCTTCATTTTCTCATTTCTTTCACTGGTGCTCTTTATCTCCTCACCTAGTTTGGGAATTTGTTCATCCTTTTGTCTTGCATTCTCCTCCTCCATTCTCTTTATTTCAAGTGATTCTCTTAATGAATTCTCAACTTTATCTACTACTTCTACAACATTACCTTTCTCATTCTATGATAGACTTATCTATTTTGATGTATTTTCTAGCTATATCTTTAGCCATGAGATAGAATTGGTTATCTTCTCATTGTTAGTCATTAGATATGTGACAGATTTTTCAAATCCATTTGTTCTATTGTATTTTTCCTTTTTCTTAGTGATTTCATGGCTCCTGATGAGTTTCTTCACGAGATTCTATCTCATTGGCATTGATTCTGTTTTCTTTTAGATCCTCAATTGTGTTAAGAGATTTACCAATTTTATTCTTATATTTGATGGCTTCCATATGATCTTCCCTCAAGCTATCACGCTTTTCATTACTAGGGTCTATTCTTTTATACCAATAATTGGTCCCAAATGGTATTGAGAAGGTGGGGGGGGGAGGGTGTGGTGGTGGTGGTGGGGGGTGTGGGTGAGTCAATACAAACACTTATTAATTTAATAAATAAATATTTTTACAAAATTGAACAATATTTGCTTAGCTAATATTGAAAAGATAAATGTACTAAGGTAAAAGAATATAATCTAACACACAAGAGTGTACATCAAGTGGCATACATATTTTATATGTGGAACCCCTCTGTCAGAGAATGAAAACCATAGTGGGGATAATATACCCGCTAGTCGTTTACTATAGATAAAAGGTTTCCTTATTACAAGAAACAACTTGTTCCATCTGAATACACATCCAAATATAAATTTCTACAATCTATTAGGATTATATGAGCTTTTCAAACATACCTTGTTAAAGGATTTAAACACTCCTTGTGGGAGGTACCTTGTTAGAGGATATAAAATATGCTTTATATAGAAGCATGCACATTTGAGATCTTGTGAACTAATTACAATGATTAGAAAGAAATCAAATATTGATCTAACATATTTGGTACTCCTTTCCATATAGATCTCTAGTGTATATCAAGAAGACATCTTGATATTTCCTCTTTCTATAGATGCTCATTGTAGCATCTTTTGTATCACCTCATTCCTTCTCTATTTAGCCTAGTCCACAACACACCAGTCTACTTAGGCTTCTCATTTTATTTATTCTCAACTCCTCCTCAAGTATTCCTCTTATCACCATTTCTTATTCATATCATTTTTTGTTCATGTTCATGTATATACACTTCATTAATGAAGCTTGAAGACCATATATGCATCATCTCTTCTCTGGGTTTGAAAACCCTAAAAAAAACTTACCTAAATATTATTTGTCAAAATTTGAATTGCATGTCTAAGTCATTTGTAGGAAACCCATGACACCTACACCATAGGGTCTACATGAGTATCCTTGTTAGTCCTAAGCTAGGCTTTAGTGTGCCTTTTCTATCAATACTTCATTATCATTTTGGCTAAGCATCAATTACATTACAATATAGGACATGTAAACTTTGTTGTGTCACATGAATGGTGAATCATCTTGTTGATTATGATTATTTTTCTTGGCTTATCACCATCTTCATATTTGATCTAACTAATGTAGATGTCTACTAGTGGTTGTGAGATAGTATACATCATACATGATTGGGTGTCAATCAATGACATCATTTTGGTATACAAAGTATTACCAACACCAATTACATTTCTTATTGCCATTGAGACTTTTAGGGTCAACAATTAATTGTTTTTATAAATATCACATCCAATAATTTATTAAGTTTGTCCTTAACCAATAATGTTGTTTGAGGGTGATTTTTTCTCAACTTTTTTTAAACTTTTTTTCACCTAGTTGTAAGGGAAGATGAAGAACAACTAGATCAGGGTCCATTCTCCACATGTTTCCATAAGTTAACACAAAATTGACTTTCCCATCTAAGAAGAACTTTGTAAAATCTCTCTTTTCTTGTTTCCTCAAGGACAATGCAAAGTGGATGAATTTTGGATTCTTAGGCATTCCTAGATTGATATCTTGTGTCTCTTCTACAAGTAATAGAGAATTTTCTTGATTTAACTAGGGTACATCTAGTATTCCATCCTTGGATACCATAAAAAGGTTTTCACACTTAGATGTCATTGAGTTGTCATTTTGCATGATGTTGAAGGACAAGGATCCTTATGAATCCCTCTATTGAAAAGATGATCGAGGATTAACTCTAAGGTTTTGAGTGGTCTTGTAACCTACTAAAATCTACACAATTGAAGATAAATGTGTATGTTCACAAGGAGGCCTTCTTGGTTGAAATTTTTTTTAGATAATCTATTTGATATGTTACTATTTGAAAAAATAACCATAAAAGAAATATATCTTTGATATTTTATGTTTTATGATGAATGCAATTTATCAATGCAACTATATAAATTCATATTTTAACCAATTGTTAGAAAATAAAATAACAAAGATAAGGTAATGAGAGATTAAATAAATTGACTTGAAAGAGAAATTCATAACGAACATAAAACATGGTAACATGTCTGTGAACTAAATCGTCAAAAAGATTAGGTAGGAAACTAATGAAATTAGGAGCAATGCTTCCTAAACTCCACTAATTCCAAAATTGATGGGATCTCAATAATAACCAAAAGATTTTTCATGATTTCTCAAATTGCAAGGCCACAAAAAGTGTGCTCATGTGAGGCAAGACACTAGCAAGAACAATAGGTGATCTATTCAAGAGTTTGTTACATCAATGGAATTCGTTAACACAAGGTAAACACCAAAACAAAAAGATTGCACAATCATAAAAACACAATAAAATCATTGGCTCCATTATTATTCATGAACATGCATTCAAAAAAATAACATACTCATAAAAGAATAACTACGCTCAGAATGAGAACACCAATAACATATATTATTGCATCAAAATAATGGCCTAGAGTACATACATCTATGTATTTATAAGAAATCATCTCCTTGTTGTAATTCTTTAGAATAATTGAGAGGGGGGGGTGAATTAGTTATCCCAGGTCCAAATGTACAAATAAAAAATTTCAATGCTTAACAGATTCATATCCAGAAAACCATAATATGCATGCATCCATTAGATCATACAATATCTTAACTTAGTAGGACACTGTCCTAGGTCAAAAAAAATTTGCAAAAATGTAAATATGAAATACCATAAACTCATTTAAACAATTTGACACAAGGATTTTATGTGGAAACCCAATTTGGGAAAAACCACTGATAAAATGCTACATAATTTCACTCTTCTAAAGTGATGTCCTATTAAAGACCAACACTATTAAAGGTTTTAATACACAATGTTAAATATGACCTCATTAAAGGATTTCAATCACCCTATTAGGAGTAAGCCTTGTTAGAGGACTTTAGAATAAACCATTAGAATGTCACCCGGTTAAAGGATTTATAAATGATCGATAGGTTAAGCTTAATCCAAAGGATTTATCCACACTAGTATAGTTATTAGAAAGTAACAATAGGACTTGATCGAATAAAAAAAATACAACTCACTTGCATTTTACAAATATTTGGTTTAGTCCTCCATTCTTCTTGGCATTCATACTCTTCATCTCTGATAGCTTGTTCACCCTTTAAGAATTCAACCTCTTTAAGCCTTCTTGCTTTGTATGCCAAATGCAGTCTCTTCTAATCGACCACTAGATGAAGCAACACCCTAGATTTTCTATCTTCCTTAAGTTCTCACACATAATAGACTTTTCTTCTAACCTCTTATCTCTATAAATAGAGAATTTGGATCTTTTTTCATTTAACCACAATCATCCATAATCATCCAATTTAGTGTTAGGTAAGGCTTAATGAATTTGCCCACTTTTCCATTTTAGTTTTTCTAGAAAATTATTCTACAATCTTCCTTGAATTTTCCTCAAAGTGGTTTATCTTAACTTATATGCCACCAACTCATCATAGAAATATTCCACATGCTTCACATAATTCAAGAAATCAAATTAGTTGGCTTTGATTCATCAAATCTTTAATTTAACACTTTTTGTTATCACTCTGCAATAACAGTCTTCTGATGCTCGACCAACACTAGGTTTCTTGGCACTAACTACATCTTTAGCTTGGCCATTATTGTTATATCCCTAATGCTCAACACTTACTAAATTTTACTAATGCTTGGCATATACTATCTTTATGCTTGTCCTAAACTAGAATTTGCTTAGCTTACACTGGTTTCTCGACCAGGCTTGGTAGAAGATTTTTATGAAAACACTTCTTCTTGGCTTAGCTAATGTAACTATTCACTTTAGCCTTATGTATATCAAAAATACATATTATCATCAATGTCTTACTTGGTCTTAGTGCTCTTTTTAAACTTAAATAACTCAACCCTTCTTTATGTTCTCTTGTTATATTCTCTTTTCAAATCCTCTTCATCAATAAAAAAAGAATGATAGCATTCAAACCAAAAATAAATTGTCTCACCAAGAAGTAGTAGGTTTGACATCATTGACAAAATAATGATTGTTCCATGATAGGTTCTACACTTCAAACAATCTCTTTTTAACAATCTCCCTCTTTAGCATTGATGAAAAACCAATACCAAAAACAATACCAAAAAGAAAATCAATACCTATGAAATTTCTCCCTTTGTCCATATATGTGCCTTCCTCTATATAGGGTAATGTAAGATTTCTCAATCTCCTTCAATGTATCTTCTCCCTCTAACTTATATCTTCTTCACTGGGAATTTATCCCTCTTTCCTATATATCTCTCTCTCTCTATATATATATCTACCTCTTTGACAATAATTCCAAAGACTTTTCATATTTTCATGTAGATATAATCAATTTAGGTTCTCCCTCTATCACCTTGCATATGATTGTCAATATTGTGATTTAGCTCCTACATTACTTTAGGCAACTCCTAAAGTAAGATCCACTGCACCAAATTTGAAAAATATGACATTGGCACTAATCTTTCTTCTTAAGTAGCTTTCAATAGGGGTATCACCCCTAGTTCACCTTTAAGATATTCATGGGAATCCTTAGGTAAAGATTTTGTGAATATATTAGCTATTTGTTATTTTGTATTCACATATTCCATTCTCACTTCTTTTTCTTGAACCAACTCTCTCAAGTAATAATACTTGATTGCAATGTGCTTTGTCTTTGTGTGCATCAGTCGGTTCTTTGATATGTTTATAGAACTTGTATTATCACAATAAAGTACCATGGGTTCAGTAATTTCTTCCTTCATTCCTTTGAGTAGTTGTTTGATCCATACCACATTTGTACAATTTATTGTAGCATCCACATACTCAACTTTAGCAGTAGATTGACATTTACAATTTTGTTTCTTATTGGTCTAGGTGACCAATATCTTTCCTACAAAAAATTCTTCACAACTTCTACTCTTCTTGGCATCAATGTTTCCAGCCCAATCAACATCTGTATAGGCTCTTAACTCAAAATTATCATTCTTTTTATAGTATAGACCATAGTCTTATGTTCCTTTCAAGTATCTTATGATCCTTTTAATAGTCATCAAATGATTCTCCTTAGGATTTGTAAAAAAACTCACAATAATCCCAATAGATAATGCAATGTTAGGTCTACTATGTACTATATATTACAATTTTCCAATCATAGACATGTACAATGTTCGATTTACTTCAGCAAAATCATCAATTTTGGATAGTTTGTTTTCTATCACCGTAGGAGTTCTAATAGGTTTTGAATCCTCCATACCAAAAGTTTTCAATATTTTATTTACATACTTAGATTCAATGATGTAAATACCACACTTCATTTGATATACTTGCAAACCAACAAAAAACTCTATCTCTCCAAACGTAGACATCTCAAATTCTTTCTTCATTTCATTTGCAAATATCTTACACAATGGATTTTGCCCTCCAAATATGATATCATCAACAAATATTTCAGCTAGTAAAATTCCTTTACCTCTTTCTGTCTTTAAATACACACTGTTGTATCACTAGTCTTCTCAAAACAAATCTTCACAATATAATGTTGAAGCCTTTCATACCATGTTCTTGGGTTTTCTTTAAACCATATAAAGCTTTGTGTAATCTACATACCATGTTCTTGTTGTTTTGATCAATAAATCCTTCTGGTTGTTCAATGTAAACCTCTTCTTCTAGTATACCATTTAGAAATGCTGACTTCACATTCTTTTGATAAACTTTGAAACCTTTGTATGCAAAGTAAGATAGAAGAGTTCTTACTCCTTCCAATATTGCAACTAGGCAAAATGTCTCTCCATAGTCAACTCCCTCTTCTTGTGCATATCCCTTGCAAACTAATCTTGCCTTATTCCTTGTGACTTCACCATTCCCACCCTATTTATTTTTGTACACCCACTTGGTTCCAATCACATTCTTGTTCTCTAGTCTGGGTACTAGAGTCCATGTTTTATCCTTCTCAATCTGATCAATCTCTTCTTTCATGGATTTACTTCATTCATCATCCTCTAATGCATCCTTCACTGACTTAGGCTCATGCATGCTCAAAAAGAATGTATCACTTCTCAACCTATTCCTTTTCATTGGTCTAGCTTCTTTATATCCAATGATTTGTTTAGTAGGGTGATGTCTCCTAACATACTTTGACAATCTTGGTTATTCTCTTCTCTCTTCAATGGGTCTGTCAACTTCAAAATGATTGTGTACACCTCTATTAGGTAAATCAACATTCTTGTTATAAACATTGGTCTTAGTATCATAATGTACCTTGGATTCTATAAAGGAAACTCAGTTCCTGAATGCAATTTGATTCTTGAATACAACTTGGCATCCATTCTATGTGACTCAGGAATCACTGATACTTGTTGTTGTACATTTACCCATTGATTTGTAGCTTTATCAACATTCATTTCTTCATAGTAGTATGTGAAGGTTTTGGAATCTTTAGGTTCCTTCTTAGGATTAGCTTCATACAACTTTGTATACTCATCAAACTTCACATTTGCACTTTCCACAACTTTGTTAGTATTAATATTCAAACACTTATAAGCTTCACTTCTTGTGGAATAGCCTAGGAATATACCTTCTTCACTTTTAGCATCAATTTTACCATTCCTGAAGTCCTTAAGAATGTAACACTTGCTTCCAAATACCTTAAAATATTTTACATTGGGTGAATATCCATACCATAGTTCAAAAAGTGTGGAATTTGTACCTTTCTTGACTTGTGCTCAATTCAAGGTATAGACAAGTGTACTTACAACTTCTCTCTAGTATTTCAAAGCAACATTCTTCTCCATCATCAGTGTTCTAGCATAGTCCATTACAAATATGTTCCTCCTTTTAGCAATCCAATTTTTTGGATGGTTCCTAGGTGCATAAGTACATCTTTTGATTCCTCTATCATTACAGAATATCTCAAACTCATTTGATGTAAATTCTCCACCTTTGCCAGATCTCAAATATTTCAAGCTTTTGTCAGTCTCCTTTTCAACTCTTTCCAAATACCACTCAAACATTTAAAAAACATCAAATTTTTGTTTCAAAAACATAAGTTTCATCATCCTAGAATAATCTTCAACAAATAGAATATTGTATATGTCACCTTTCTAGTTTTGCACAATAATTGATCTTCACAAATTAGTATGAACTAATTCCATAATTTCTTTAGAGGAGTGAGTCTTACTTTTAAAACTAGATTTTTTCATCTTGCCTAATTCACATTGTGTGCAAATCACATTATCAGGTTTCTTCAATTTTGACAAACCTCTGACTCTTTTAATGTTATTGATATAGACTAAGTTATCAAAGTTAACATGACATAACCTCTTGTGCCATAGCCACACATCATCAAATTCTACAACAAGACAAGTAGAATCATTCATGTCAAGATAAAAAAAATTACCTCTAGTATGATCTCCATTCCTAATTAGTTTTCCATCAGTTTCATAGATATTTTCTTTGTTGTTATCAAATTCAACTTTTTAACCTAAACTATTCAATTGTGACACAGTCAACAAGTTATAGTTAAGTCCTTCTATATAGTAATCATTGTCACACATGATATTTTATGTCAATTTGATTGATCCTTTACCTTTTATCAGACAAGGTGCATCATTAAAAAATCTAACACTATTTCCATTATAGTACTCAAGGGTAATGAACTTACTTTTATCTCTAGTCATGTGATGTGAACATCCACTTTCAATGATCAATCTATCACTTTTTTTCACATAAGATATCAATGCAGTTGCCTCATCTTCATTAGAATCATCTTTCATAACAACATACACAACTTCATCATAATGATCATTAGATCCATCTTTTATTTCCTCTTTAGCAATGTAGCAAGACTTATTTCCTTTGTCTTTATAATATTTGTTGTTCTCGTCTCTTTTACATCTTTACTTATCTCTACTTCTATTTTTCTTCTTCTTTGGACACCTAGCAGCAATATGACCAACCTTATTACAATTGAAACACATGATAGGTAACTTCCCTTTGTATTTCCCTTTGCATCTACGAAATCTCCTCACCAACAATGCTTCAAGCTCTTCTACATCATCTTCATTTGTAATACTATCACTAGAAACATGCTTGACCTTTTCTTTTTCTCTTTAGGTTCTTTCAATGATAGTTTAGCTTTAAAAATAGATTACACATTTTTAGTTTTGAAATTATCAAAATTAGAGAGTTTAAAAGTAGTGAGTCTACCCATCAGTCCTTCAAGGGTTAGATTACTACTAGGAACACACCTTAGCACTTGTATGAAAGAGACTCTAATAGAATAGATAGGAAGCAAGGTTCTCAATACTTTGTTGATTATAGTCTCATCTTCAATAACACCATTTTCTACTCTAAAAGCATTCACAACATCTTTGATTCTTGTGGAATACTAGACTATAGTCTCACCTTCTTGCATTCTCATGTCATTGAACTTTCCTCTTATACTTTTAGCTCCATCTCTCAAAACATTCTTATCTCCTCCATAGATCATCTCTATAGCATCCCACATCTTCTTAGTAGATATACATCCTTTGATGTCACCAAACTCTAAGTAGATTAGGGTAGAGGCAAGCTCTAACATTATTTGATTGTGTTTTTTCTTCTTTTTTAGGTCATCAGTAGTAAGGGCTCCAGTAGGATTAACATGCTTAATGGTGATGGTAGATTGTGCATAGTCTACAAGACCTCCTAGATGTAGTTTCATCAAACTTTATTATGTAGGAAAGTTTTCCTTGTTTAGTTTGGGCACCTCTTTTCTATACATCTTGATCTTTAGCTTTTAGTACCTTCAAACTATTTCCTCACAAGCACCAACACTTTGATACCAATTTTTAATTTTTTTTAGAATAACTAAGAGGGGGGTGGGGGGAAGAGGGGTGATGGAGGGGGGGGGGTGAATAAGTTACCCAAGGTCCAAATGTACAAATAAAAAAATTTAGTGCCTAACAAACTCATATCCGTAAACCATAACATGAATGCATCCATTAGATCATACAATATCTTAACTTAGTAGGTCATTGTCCTAGGTCAAAATAACTTTACAGAAATGTAAACATGAAATACCATAAACTCATTCATACAATTTGAGACAAGGATTTTATGTAGAAACCCAATCTGGAAAAAACTGCCAGTAACATGCTACCCAATTTCACTCTTCTGAAGTGATGCCCTGTTAAAGGTTATAATACACACACTATTAAATGTGACTTAGTTGAAGGATTTCAATCACCCTATTAGGAATGAGCCTTGTTAGAGGACTTTAGAACATTCCATTAGAATGTCACCTAGTTGAAGGATTTACAAATGACTATTACGTCAACCTTAATCTAGAGGATTTATTTACACTAGTATAGTTGTTAGAATGTAACAAAAAGACTTGATATGATAAACAAAATGTAGCTCACTTGAAGATTACTGATCTCTGGTTCAATCCTCCATTCTACTTGGCATTCATACTCTTCATCTCTGACAACTCATTCACCCTTCGAGCTTTCAACCTCTTTAAGCCTTCTTTCATTGTATACCAATTGCAATCTCTTCTAATCGGCCACTAGATGAAAAAACACTCTAGATTTCTTGTCTTCCTTAGGTTATCACACATGACAACCTTTGCTTTTATCCTACTATATCTATAAATAGAGAATTTAGATCCTTTTTTGTTTAACTATAATTGTCCATTTTAGGGTTAGGTAAGATTCAATGAATCTACCCACTTTTCCAATTTAGTTCCTCTAGAAACCTCTTCTACAATCTTCCTTGAATTTTATTCAAAATGGTTTATCTTGAATTTTTTACCACCAAATCATTATAGAAATCTTACATACTCTTCACATAATTCAAGAAATCAAATTAGTCAGCTCAGATTCATTTAACACTTTTTGTTGTCACTTGACATCTACACTATTCACTCAGCAATAACAGTCTTCTGATGGTTGGCTAACACTAGGTTGCATACCACCAACTATGTCTTCTTATCTTGGTCACTACTATTATTTCCCTAATGCTTGGCACTTACTAAATTTTACAAACTCTTGGCATATACTATATTTTTGCTCGGCCTAAACTAGAATTTTCTTAGCTTACAGTGTTTGCTTAGCCAGGCTTGGCAAACACTTTTTATGAAAAACACTTCTTCTTGGCTTAGCTAAAGTAACCATTTATTTTATCTTGAAGTAGATCAAAAATGCATAATATCATCAATGTCTTACTTGGTCTTAGTGCTCTTTCTATACACTAAATATCTCAACCTTTTCTAGGCTCTCTTGTTATCTTCTCTTTTCAAATCTCTTCATAAATCAAACAAATGATAGCATTCAAACCAAAAAGCAATTACCTCACCAACAAGCAGAAAGTTTGACATCATTGACAAAATAATGATTGCTCCATGATAGGTTCTACACTTCAAACAATCTCTTTTTAACACTCCTCCCTTTGTGTTTGGAGTGAGAGCTCTTAAAATGCAAACTCATGCTAAAAACTAATAAAATAAATCTAATAATATACAAAGTAACTCTCTAAAAAATGATGCTAAGTAGGATTCCACCCTTGTTTATATCCTATAATGGGTGATGAGACTTTACATGAATTAAAACAATAAAATAATGAGAAGATAAGAAGATCGAAGCCATGAGATGATCTGGGAGTCTTTGGGAACTCTAAAAATGGAAGCTCTATAATGCCTTGCGTAGAGATCTTTGGAACAAGGATAAATAAAAGCCAAGATATTATTTTTTAAACAAGTATGGATACACATGAAAATCAAGATATGAGGATCAATAAGATCACAATGAAAGACTTGACCAACAATCTTGACATCCAATGAATCTCCAAATGCCACTACCAAATTGACACACCCAAACATGATATCCAAGCATTCTAATGAAATCATAAATCAAAAGGAAGCATACTTTAGAATCCTGAATATACAAAGTGAAGATCAAGCATCTGTCATAGTGGAATAATAGACTGTCTTTGTACACTAGTCCCTAGCAGTGGTATAGGTGGCTATGTCTCCCAACCATGTGAAACTAAACTCCTATTACACTGATGGAGATAATGATCCAACAAAAAACACAAATAAAGTAAACATCCATGGCTAACACTCACACGAAATAGTAAGATGACTATAACCAAGATCATGAGACAATGCAAGTACAAGTCCTGGTTAGACACTCAATGGGTTAGTATGTAGGGACTCACCTGGAGGGGAAATAGCTTGGAATCAAGTAGCTCAAGCTAGCATGGTGCAAAATCAACTTCCCAAAAGAAGGGTCATGCACTGTATCCTAAAACTTAATCAGGTGCTCAAACATTTTATAATCTTAAGTTTACTACCCAATAAAATATTTAGTTATCACTTAATTAAGCCTTCTCCTAGTCAACATGGGAAAAGTCACCAAGGTTGTAGTAGAAGCCCCTGCATGAAGCTACCTGTCATGGTGTCCACAACACATGCCTCATTCCTCACTAGGAATGGGGACCCCCTACCTTCTTCTTCTTTTTACTCCCAAACTCATAATTTGAGAGTCGGGAGCAAAAAATTCTGTCAGAGTTAGATTTTAGAGTCAAAAATCGAAAAATCACAGAAAAATTAAAAAAATGGAAAAATTACAAAAAAATAGAAAAATGAAAATGCACAAAAAAAAATATATATATATATATATATATTGTGCGCACTTGCATGCGCAAGGCGCGCATTGCACACTAGCATGTGCACCAAGGTGCAACACATGTCTTACTCAATGCATGGGGGGAGGGAGGGGTTATAAAATCCTTCTCCCCCTTTTATCCCACATCATTTTTCCATTCTCCTTCACAGAAAATGGTGAGTGATCCTTCCTTTTCTTCCGATGCACCCGTGCTACATGATGGGTGCCGCACGCTCGGTGCTCTGCACACTAGCACCACCTGCACTACACATGTTGGGCACTGTGTGCTTGGCACTGCATGTGTTGGCACTATGTGCTAGGTGCCATGCACTGGGCACCATGTGCTCGGTGTTGCACACTCTAGCGTCATGCCTAGGTTGCATGCTGGGCGCTTTGCTTAGCTATGCGTGCCTCGACATGGGCGCATGCCTTTGCACCGCGTGTGCCTTTTTCTTTTGTTTTTCCAATCTTAATTTTAAAATGTTTATATATATATATATATGTTTTAAATAATTTTAAAAATAATTTTTAAAAAATAAAAAAGGGAGATAAAAATTAAAATTAATACATGTCTAAGGGGGATTTTTTTTTTGTTCATGTTTATTTGTTTTTGCTTTACACTATTTATGACTGATAAATTATTTTCTTGCAATGTGTAGGAAATGTAATCAGATGGCATCCACATCCGAAGTAGCACCCAAACCTATAGTATTCAAGTTCCAAGGTGTACCTTCAAAATCAACATTCCACAATGATTATGCTAAGATCAAGGATACCAACCTTGGACACACAAATTTAGGAGATTTCTTAAAAATTTGCAACAAGCCAATGGAGAGGTCAGCCTTGGTATTTGCATTGATCTATTCCAGATTAGTGAGTGCAGCATCACATCCTATGTCGGTACAATTACTTAAAATAATCATGGCCCTGTCACAACACTTTGTGCCTGATGAGAGGGTGGTCAAGAGCATCACAAGGGAAGTGGTATTGGATTTGTGACCTGATAATATTGAGACGATTTTCCACCTACCAAAAGTAGACCAATTCATCTGACTTTCCTATGAAGCGGCTGAGAGATGGTAGAGGGAGCATCAGCAAGAGGCCCTTTGACATTATACAATCCTCATACCTCACTAAGAAGCCTCCTTAGGTAAAGATAACCAAAAAAGTGGATATGACTCAAGGATACATGAATGATGACATTGGATACTCTATCATTCTCCTAAGCAGAGTCTGATGGAGACACGACCCAAAAACAGAATGGACACAACAGAAAAGGAAAATTATATTAACTGAGAAAATAAGCTAGTACAAATAGTACAGAGAAAATAAACTTCAAAACATGCCCTAAGGGCTTACAATAGCATAAATTTGGAGAATATTTCTCCTTTTAGCACCTCCTCTCAAACTCCACTCCGAACTGCCTTTTACAATGCCAGAAATCTCCTTAAATAGACCTTGGGAGGGTTAAGGACTAGGAGTACATTCTAGAAAGTGCTATTAGGCATCCACTGATGAAATAGAAGGTTTCGGAAGCTGTGTTAGAAGTCGGTGCAAATCTAGAAGAATACAAAAACGGTAACCGAACTTTCGGAAGGTATAACTTTTGAACCGTAGCTCCGATTGATGAACCGTTTACATTTTTAGAAAGCTCTCGAAGTGCTCTATAGCCCTATGGACAAGATTAGCTTGTCCCCCATTTTTCAACCCTTTTCGAGGTCATTTAATGCCCCAAACCTGACTTTGAAGCATTCTTAGGAGGTCTCCAAAACCCAAAAAACTGTAATAACTTTCAAACTATGGGGCCTATTGACCTGATTCTTTTTCTGGAATGCTCTAAATCATGATTACATTCATCTAGCCAATTCACACCTTCTAGTTTACTGAAATGATGGCCCAAATATATGCTCCTATTTTTTCAGGATTTTCAAACGCACTGATAGTTGAACTATGAGAGTTGGAACCTTTATTTGAGCCAAATGGGTATCCAAAAATGTAAAGACATGAAAAAGAAACTAAGTCTAAGTACATTTTTTTGGGTGACACAAGATTGCCCTTATACCTCTGGATGCTCCTGCATCAGAGTCATGGGCTTACCTGCAACAATTCATCTCACTATATTCATGGTCAACTTCATTAAGACCATTAGACTTGCAAGGACCACACTAAGTGAAAACTTGTGTGAGCAACTGAGGATGGTGAAGGACAATAAGAATTTTTATATGACTTCTTATATGGTGTACCTACTTTCAGCAAAGGCAATGAACTATCTTAGTTTGTACAAAAAAGGTAGTATGCAGGACCCGAATGCCTGGCCATACATAGTCTACCCTCAATTGGTGAAGAAGAAGCTCTCAACATAGAGCAAGGAGTATAGAATCATGAATGATGCATTTATCTTTGTGATAATCCAATTCATTGAGGGAGACTATGGAAAGAGGTTAACAAAAGCCAAAGCACAAATCATAGCTCTTGGAACCTACTTCATTCAGTTCAAAACATTCACATATCTTCAGGTAGGTGGTGCATCCATCAATCCTAAGAAGCTTTTGAGATACCCAAGTGACAAGTTGGTACTATTGGAGATCTCTAGGCAAATTGAGTTAGCCTATGAGAAGATAAAGAGGCAACAAAGACCCTACTGGAAATGGTCATTAGTCATTGGGCTGGATCAGGTGAAGTAGAAATAGGATATTTTGACCTTAGAGTGGGAATGGGAGAACTATCCTCTTGAAGAATACAACTCTCCTCAGCCATACTTTGATAATGTTGGTAAAGTGGAAAGTCTAGTAGGGAAGGACTTCCATCATGAGGATCCCATTGAAGATCATTGGATGAATGCCACAAATGACTACGATGTCTACATCAAGGACTATTGTAAGATGACTTTGTATCTAGTAGAAAAGCCTCTCCATTTGAATATCCTTGATGAGATAAGGCTACAAGAATCTAAAGAATTACTAGATCCCCTATTCAATGTAGATAAAGTTGGTGAAAGGCCCATTTTGAATGTAGAGGTTGATAGAGAGGAAGGAGATGACATCAATCATCGAGTGAGACATGTCATTAGAATGACAAAGGATTGGATCAAGAAACCTTTTCCACTTGATCAAATTCCTAATATTATAATCTTCCATGAACATGCTCACCCAAAAAGGGGTAAAGGAAGGAAAGTTATAGTTCCTATCTTTGTGCTCCAGAATCCTATTAGGCCAGAGACAGTCTACCACCTTGATCACCCAGTTGGATATTATCACCCTCCAGAAAGGAAGGGAAAGAGGAAGAGAACCTCTCCTCAAAGGATTCAGATAGAATAGGTTGTAGAACATGTGCCTCCCCAATAGTAGGAATAGATCTCACAAGAGTCCCAAGATATTGGAGCTACTCAAATCCAAGATGAACCTCAATTGCCTCATGTGGTGCCAAGCCAATCAGAAGAGGGAGAAATTCTAGAAGCCTCCATTCCTCCTATATAAGAAGAGCCCCCTTCTCATTCCATCTCCAAGAAACATAAGAGGATCAAGATTAAGATGAAGAAAAGACAAAGGATTAGTAGATGATTAGTA
Organism: Cupressus sempervirens; assembly: GCA_028749045.1. Taxonomy (NCBI): domain Eukaryota; kingdom Viridiplantae; phylum Streptophyta; class Pinopsida; order Cupressales; family Cupressaceae; genus Cupressus; species Cupressus sempervirens. The sequence goes on along the minus strand of CM053791.1, from coordinate 156,411,856 downwards.
CCTAATCCATCTATTCTTGAAACTATTCCAGAGGAGGAAGAAGATGAGGAAGAAATAGAATCAAAAGAGGAGGAGGAACAGGTACCCTTACAAAGAAGAACTCAGTTAGCAAAAGCTGCAGAGATAGAAAGAAGAAAGAGTGCCATGAGTACCCCACTATCCACCCAAGTAGAACCATTAGAACTCTCTTCTTTAGAAGATGAAGTGTAGCACTGGGTGAATAAGACAAGAGAAGGAGGTGAGGACATTTTCTCCATGATGGATTTTGATTTCATGCCCTTGGGTACAGGTTGGTTGGAGATAAGATTAGAGACACCACTACAAGTGAACTCCAATAGGGAGACTAGATGCAGATGCCAACAAATACATAGGATGTTGATCTTACTCCTCCATCTCAACCATAGATTATGGTGGTAGATAAGGGTTCAGTAACTCCCCCACCTTCAAGTTCAGAAGAGGAACAAGTTCAAAATGAACCATCACCACAAGAGCAACCAGAGCCAAGGGCTACTGATGAATCATCAAAAGAGGGATAGATGGAAGAATATGCACAATAACCTTTCCAAGATGTTGAAGAGCAAGCTATAGGATCTATAGAGATTGAAGATAGAGAAGGAGAATCCTCACAATAGGAGATGACTCCAAGCAAGAGTGATAAAGGGAAAGAGGTAGTTGAAGACACCCCTTCGTCATCAAAAGCCAAGGTCATAGAGAAAAAAATTCCAAGATGGTTTTAAAAGGAGATAATGAGGAGTGCTAAGCCTTATTTTTGTCCTCCAGAGGATGACATTTGTGATATTGCAGAGATCTTGAAAAAACCTGAGTCTCCATTACATGATGCAACACCATTTGTGTTTGTCACTACCATATGGAACCATGATTTATTTGCATAAGTGGCTCTCCCTCCTGAAGGTACAAATGTACAAGCTATTAGTCTTGAGGATTATGAAGTAAAGGATGTTATGTTGGGGAAAACTGCATGAGATTTAGCCTGAAAAATGATGACTATGGGAGTCAAAGAGGTTCTCAAGCACATGGAACAAGATGAGATTGAACTCTGAATGCTTCGAAGGCAAGTTGAGATCCTAAAGGGATATCTAGCCAAATTTGTTGGTCCTCTTGATCCTGAGCACCCTGAGTAGACTCTAAATACCATTCTTAGAAAAGGGGAAGGTGTATGCCTCAATGCATTTTTGAAACTTGTTAGGAGTGCTGAGTTGGCCTTAAGGATAGAGGTGTCACAATAATCACAGGGAGTTTGAAGTTTTTGCATGCTACATAAGAGAATGTGAATAAGATTGTGGTAGTTTTGAGCCAAGACTTTAGTACCATGGATGATGTATGGGCATGGAGCAACGATTTGCAGACTCTACAACCATAAAAGGGCAAAGGTATCACACTTTGATCGATGTATATACTAGAGAAGAGCTAGACATGATTGATGATTGGATATAGAAGATAGCGGATGGTAATAAAGTGATGGAAACATTACATGAAGAAATCCATCGTCTCAAGGACCAAGGTTGAGAGTGAATTTTGGAAGCAAAAAAGTTGTACAGTGATGCATGCTTGGACATTTTTGAAGATGAAGAATGAGAGAAGCTATTGCTAGTTGAGGTAGTAGTAGAGAATTTCAAGAAGACATTAGAAGAAGCATCTAGTGATGAAGATATCAGACAAGCCTTCAGGACAGAGGAAGCATTGTTAGAGTTGGACACCAAACTCAAAGACTTTGCAGAGACTCGAATTGAGGTGGAACCCTATAGATAGAAGGTGAAGGATAGATATGAGAATTTAGATCTTCTAGATGTGGCTAAAATTACTAATATGATAGAGAAATTCAAGGGCAAACATCCAAACATAGCTTTGGGATAAAGAAGAACAAAACCCAGATGCTAGAATTCCAATTTTGGAATTTAGTAAAATTTTGAGATTTTGATTCTGTCTAGGTTTGCAGCTCTACACATCCATAGCTCCGCATTTTCATGCAGCTATGTAGGTCCACAAATCCACAATTCTATAGGTTCGTAGTTCTACAAGTCAGAGGTGCACCAACAGTTAACTGCCAGTTCCAAAAATAGCACTTTCCATGCATCAGGAGCACATTTTGATAGCAGTTTAACTTTGACACATGCCTAGTGAAGGACCAACTTCTATTTCTGGTGCTTCCATGCACTTCCACTTTGATTGATAGCTTCCTCCTACTTTCTCTCTCATTATTTCTTAGTTTTTTTACATGTAAAGGGATCATGCATCCAATTAATGAATAAAATATGGATGGAGTCCCTCTAAGCACCAGATTAATGGTTAGTTTGTATACATTTAGTTTGTTTTAATGTTTTAAAAGTATTTTATTGCATGAAGATATCTCTCACTCTCAAAACAAATTGAGGAGATGATTTCTTATAAATACCCTATTGTAAAATGTAACAAAGGCCATCATTATTATGCAATAAAATTATGCTTTTGGTGTTCACATTTGGAGTGTAGTGATTCTTGCCTGAATGTGTCATATTTTTGTGAATTTTATTCATGAGATTGTGATTGAGCCAAAGGTTTATTACATTTTTTCTAGTTGTGTGATCTTTTAGTTTTGGTGTTTGCTACAGATTTATGAATTCTGCTCACGTATCTAGCTTGAGGAGAGATCACAAATTGTGCCCACATAACTCTTTGTCTCACATGAGCACACTTTCCATGCCCTTGCAATTTGATGAAGAGTGAAACATCATTCAGTTACAAAAATTTCCCATCGACAATTGCATTAGTGGATTCTAGGAAGTGTTGCTCCTATTTTCATTGGTTTCCTACTTATTTCTTTGAAAGTTTAACTCGCAACGTGTTGTTTTTTGTAGCTTATGTCCATTTAGGATTTCAATTTCATGTTATTTGCTTTCAGTTTCATTATTTGCTTTGCTAACCCCTTGTTAGAATGGGAACTCATTTTAGTTGCACTGTTAGAATTGCATTCATAAAAAACAAAAAAAATACAAAAATATTGTTCTTTTGTGTGTGATTTTGAGATAGCAAATAGATTTACTTCATTCCAAGATCATAGTAGAACCATCAAAGGCCTCCTTGTGAACTATCACATTTATCTTCAATTGAGAAAATTTTGGTACATCGCAAGATAAATACTAAACCTTGGAGTTGATCCCAAAAGGATTAGCTTTTAAAGAGGGGAATTGTGCAATGGATTCCTGCCATTGACCTCATGTAAAATGATTGCCCAACACTACCCTACCCTACTCATACTCATCCCATGATGAGCACCTGTATGCATGCATATTCCCAACCCAACCCCAAAAGACATAATTGAATTACCATCGAGAGTTTAGGCCTCACAAGTCACTTGATAAATGCACATGCATGTGTTTGTTTGTGGGTGCACCACCATCACAAAAGTCAAAACAGAAGGGTTGGATGACAACACAAGAAAAATCACAATCAACCAATAACAATTTGGGAGAATAGATGTGATATGCATTCCAATGAAACATAAAAGTGCAACAACGGTCTAACTAACCTTCGATAGATGATCCAAGTCCATGACCAATATAATGCCAAGAAGACCTAAGAAATTTGGACAGCACACAAATCAAGGTAAAAACCCCAAAACTCAAAAACTTCAAAATAAAATTCTATTTGGTCTTTGGGCACAAAAGCCATGAAAATCTAATAAAATTTATGTTTGAACACCGTAAGCAAAAATGACCAGCATAATGGTGTGAAACCCCAAACCCTTATCCCAAAAATAGGAAAAATTTAATACCTATCCAATTGGATAGAACTAACAATGAAAAATGGAGGGGAACACTGGTTCTTAGGCTCCTAACATATAGCTACCAGAAATAGAAGTAAAAACAAAGCTGAAATACAAAAATGGGAGAGCCCTACATGATAGCCAAAAGGGATAAAATGAAAAATAGTTAGACAAAATAAATATCCCATAGAAGTTACCAAAATTCATGGTAAACGAAGGTCTCCCCGAGTTGGATCCAATGAGACTACCCTCATGAAGATCCTACACCTGTAGCTCTCACAACAAATAGAAACACAATCCTCCAAAAGAGGATTTAAAAAAAAAATTGTAATTTCCAAAAGTGAGAAGTAAAGAATTAATTTCTTCTTTGGATACTTATTCACTTATTGAGTGAATAATCAATTAGGGTGAATAACCAGGAAACCTAGTTAAATCCTAAATCAACCCAAACAAAAACAAACTATTCAAAGTAATTAAAATTCATCTATGAAAAAGCTGGCAAAAATTAAAATCAATAAAAATAAATCCTAAAAACACTTAAACCAATATCACAAAAAACCTTAACAACTTCCTCACAAAGCAAAATTCTAAATGCATAGACATGTTGACAAGTCTAGTCACATAATGCAAATGAGTACAAATTTATCAAATCACCAGAAGGTTTAATTTAAACATTTAAATAAGATACCTCAACCATACAGGGATGACATTGGTAAATATGATTAATTGAATCACTAACTCCATGTGCCACTGCCAGGGATATAAATCATGTACACTAAAACACATGATCAAGTGCAATTGCATATAATAACATAGTCAAAGCAATAAATGCATTAAATAGCCTAATTTAACCATTTATTCAATTATACTAAAATAATACATTTACATCACTCACATTTGCATAAAACATTACAAACAAGAATGAAGTAAATCATCGTAGCATTAAATCCACATCTAACATAATTAGAGATATGTCCAAATATTGGATAACCAAATATCCTCATTAAACATACTATCATTTCAAAATGGAATCATCATGCAAATATAATCAACTAAACAACATAGTAGTCTAACATCTATGATACTAAAATCAAAGTATAACATCTGACCCTCAGGTCATCTCGAATGTAAACATAACATGAGTAACAAGTATCTCTCAGATCAAAATATAACAAGGTACAGACTACAAACATGAGAGGCATTACAAGCTCGACCTTCTTTAGGTGTCTCTTAGAGTTGATCTACCATCAAAATATGTTTTCAAAGCATGGAATTCTCTAAAATAGTAATTAGCAGTTAACTATTGGCACACTACTTCTTCTTGAAAACTGTTGGTGCACCTCTAAGAAAAGTTCACATGCGCACTTTGGTGACAGGACCCAAAAATTCAAAAAAATCTTCTATGTTAAAACTTGATTTCTAGCCTCTAGTTTTTGAGTTTCATACTTTTCCCTCACTTCCCTGTCAAAATCATGACAAGTGACTTCTTGGGAATCCCCTAAAACTTGAAAGTCATATGTTCGAGTGTGATCTTAGCTGTTGTAGAAGACAAGGAAGCCATGGTAATGTTTAGGACCTTAGGGAACCACACAATGTTTTAGATATGCACACCTACACACCTTTAGAGATAATTCATTCACCAAATCTTCAAATTACTCACTTGTGCACCTACGCACCTTTAGGGAATTGTGCAAGGTGCTCAATTCACCAAAAAAAGGTTCTCAATTTTGAAAATAATTTCTAGGTTTTGTTCAAATGGAGGTTTAGATCACTCTTCTGTTAGAATTCTTTAGAATAACTGAGAGGGGGGGGGGGTGAATCAGTTATTCAAGGTCCAAATTCCCTAATAACACTTTTTCTCTACTTTTAATGAATCCATACACTTTTCATCCATCCAAATTTAAATCAACCATATTAGCAAGTTACAGTAAATCAACATGCAGAGATAAAACATGAAAGATCAACACATGACACAATGATTTACGTGGAAACCCAATTTGGGAAAAACCACCAATAACATGCTACTTGATTTTCACTCTTTTAAAGTGATGCCCTATTAAAAGCCTACCCTGTTAAAGGGTTACAACACACTGTTAAATGTGACCTTGTTAGAGGATTTCACCAAACTATTAGGAATGGGCCTGGTTAAAGGACTTTTGAACATTCACTTGGAATGTCACCCTATTAAAGGATTTACCTCATGGCTATTAAACCAACCTCAATCCATAGGATTTAAACTATCTGTTACAATTGCTAGAGAGTAACAAGAATGGCTTTTTGATCTAATACAACTTACAACATACTTTGCAGATTTCAGATCACACTTCAGTTCTATCATTTTACTTAGCTTTAATTACTTCAACTCTAACTATTTGTCTTCTTCTCAAGCTTTGTCTCCTTGAGTCTTCCTACTCATCATACCAATGCATCCATATATGGGGTCTTCTTATTGAAACAAAGTAACTCTACTCTCTTTTCTCCTTAGCACCTCCTTCAACATTTTATGCTTTCATGCTTGACTGCCTCTCCCTATATCTTTTCTTCATGAACTTATGTCTCCTTAAATATAAATTTGATTTTCCTTTTCCGCTCAATTCTCCCTCTCCAATTTTAGGGTTTCAAATGAATTAGGTAGAATATGATGTATCTATCACATATCTTGTTCTTATTAAAAACTTCGTCAGTTGTATCTTTTAAAAACATTCTACATGGTGTTCTATGCCACCAGCTCATCATTCTTATCTTCCATTTAATTTACAAACTTCTAGATAACAACCTTGTCGGCTTAGATCTGGCAAATCTTCAATTTTCAAAATAATGCAGCAACTAGTCATTATTGATTTACTGGTGCTTGGCACCTCTGTGTTACTCTGCACTATTGGTTTTCTAATGCTCGACATCTATTTCCTAGATAGCTCGGCACCTGAATTTCACTTGGCACTTGATAAATTTTGTATCACTCGACATTTTAAGTTTACTCGGCACTTATATCACTCAAAATCTGAAGTTTACTTGGCACTTGTATCACTTGGCATCTGAAGTTTACTCGGCACTTGTATCACTTGGCATCTGAAGTTGATCTTGCTCGGCTTCAACTAGGAATCTATTCGGCACCTACTAGCTTCCTCGGCTCCGTCTCTCTAATGAACTTTAGTTAGGCTTTACAAATGTCTTAGCTAAAAACCTTACATCTTTGATATGTTTCAGTGTGCCCATTCTCTGTGTCTTATAGTATGTCATCAACACACTTTTTCATCAATGGCTTAGCTGATCCTTGTACTTCATTACAACATCATAACTTCAACCTTTCTCTTGTTGTACTAGTTACATCTTATTGATTGCCTCCTTCTTGTCAATCAGCTAATTGATAGTATTTGGATCACTAAAGCAATTGTCATTCCTGCAAGTAGCAAGTTTGACATCAATGACAAAACAATGATTAAGAACATTCTTTACCAGTTCCATATGATCATTCTAACAACTTTCCTCATGATCTTTTCAATCATTTCCAACATCTTGTGTACTTATTTTGATCTTTTTTCATGATTTAGGCCTATTTTCACACCTATGTACTTTACTCTTCAAAACTTGTAAAATTGTTCCCTTTCACACATGCACACCTTCTAGAGTCCTTCAACTTATACATATATCAAAATTATAATATGGACCCACACACCTTGCACACCTACACACTTTCTAGACAAAATTCATTCACCAAATCTTCAAATTGCACACCTGCACACCTTTAAAGAATTGTGCAAGGTGCTCAATTCACCAAAAAATTGAAGGTCTCAGTTTTGAAAATGTTTTCTAAGTTTTTCTCAAATAAAATCTGGGAGTACTCCAGTGTACTTATTTTGACCTTTTTGATGATTTATACCCTCTTTATAGCCTAACATTTTCATAGAATTGAACTCCTTTTGCTTCTTCTATCTGAAATCCCAAGGCACCTATTTTGAAAATGCACATGCAATACAATGGGTTTTTTTGTGCTATGGATAATAAAGATGCCATTTTATCTACACAAGGAAGGAAACATTAGTCATATTATGTTAAAAGACCCAAAAGAGGACTACATAGGACTCAAACTAACAATAAATTGTGTCAAAGCTAGTTAGACTTCCCAAAAAATGAAACCCCCTCCCCAAATAGTCAATTGTGCGCACTAGCACACCTATGCAAGGTGCACTAGTACACACCTTGTTTGCCTCTTAAGTGGCTAAGGGTATATTCATGGACCAACACACATGCACACCTTGAATAGTTGTGCATGGTGTAAATGTGTGTGACTATGCACATGGGCATCAATGTGTTTGTGCAAAAAGGGGGGGAAGGCTTATCCTGATCCAAGAGCATCTTGGGTTGCCTTGTTATCCTGCTCATTTTGTTCACCTAGTAGTTCCTTCATGTGCCTATCAGTCCTTCATGTGCTTAGCAGTTCCTTCATGTGCCTAGTATTCCTTCATGTGCCTAGCAGTTCCTTCATGTGCCTAGTAGTCATTCACGTGCCTAGCAATTCCTTCATGTGCCTAGCAGTTCTTCATGTTCCTAGCAATTCCTTCATATGCCTAGCAATCATGTTTTCTTCATGTGCCAAGTAACCCTATTTTCTTCATGTGCCTAGTAACCCTATTTTCTTCATGTGCCTAGTAACCCTATTTTTCTTCATGTGCCAAGTTACTATAGCATTCCTTTATGTGCCGAGTTACCCAGTGTATGCCGAGTGATTCTTCATGCATCAAGTTACTCAGTGTATGTTGAGTGTTTCTTCATGTGCCAAGTTACTCAGTGTATGCCTAGTGTTTCTTCATGTGTCAAGTTACCCAGTGTATGTCGAGTGTTTCTTCATGTTTCGAGTTACTCAGTGTATGCTGAGTGTTTCTTCATGTGCTGAGTTACCCAATGTATGCAGAGTGTTTCTTCATGTGCCGAGTTACTCAGTGCATGTTGAGTGTTTCTTCATGTGTTGAGTTACCCAGTGTATCCCTAGTGTTAGTATTTGGACATGATTTTTTGAGCTGACTTGTAGGATTTATTTCTTTCGCGATATTTATGTTAAGATCTTTTCTTAGAATGAGTCCAGACCGTTGTTGGGTCGGCCTTCCTCTTATGTAATGATTCTAGAATAATCTGTAAGCCATTTTGGCAAGTATAAATAGAATGTTCAAGATTAGAATTAGGCAAGTTTCAGAGAGAGTAGATTAGAGAGCAGAACTGAAAGTGTGAATTTGCAGTTGGATCTTTGAATGTGAATGTATTTGTAATTGGCCGTAACCTAAAAGGCCTCACAACTGGGCATGTATGAAGATATTTTGATGAATCAATAGGAGTATTTTCTCTTCTCTCTCCTTTGGTTGTTGTTCCTTGTGTTTGCATCTGTTGTGCTAACTCTTGCAAGGTGGTTTGGATAGCTGGGTGAGCCATTGGCCCTAATTATTCATCCTTTTGCCTGTGTCAGTTGGTATCAAAGCCTGAGGTTCATCCTTGTGGAGATCAAATCATGTAGAACCCTAATTTTGATTTGGTTGTAGGGTGGCAGATCTGTAGATTTGACCTATAACTTGCAGAGGGTTACGATCTTGCAAGAACTTGATTTGTAAAGATGATTCATGGTAGAGGAAATAATGTTGATAATGCTATATTGGATTAGTTGAGACAAATTGTAGCCAGATTAGATGTTGTGGATATAACCTAGAGGAGAGGAGTACAACTTGATGATATAAGTGATGATGAAGCAGTAGCACCAAACCATAATCTAGAACCTGAAGAAGATCGAGATGAGGAAAGATTGTTGAGAGTATTGTCTAGAGTGAATTCAAAGCCTATTGTAGAAGTTGTTCCACATGATGGAAAATTGGACATTGATGCTATGTTGTATTGGATCTCTAATATGGAGAATTTCTTTGAGTATGAAAACACTCCTAATAATAGAAAGCTAAAGATTGCAGTCACTAGGCTAAAAGGTCATGCATCTCTATGGTGGGAGCACTCACAAATTGATAGACAAAGGAGAGGAAAGGAGAAGATCAGAACTTGGCCAAAGATGGTGAACAAGGTAAAGAAAAAATTCCTTCCTACTGATTACCAAGTTAGCTTGTTTAGAAAGATGCAAAATTTAAAGCAAAAAGACATGACTGTGAAAGAGTATACTAAGGAATTCTATAGACTAGACATCAGATCTGGACATGTGGATGATGATGTTGAGAAAATTGCAAGGTACATTAATGGATTGAGATCTAGAATATAAGATGAAATAAATTTTGTGAAGTTGGAAAGTGTAGACGAAGCATACAAGGCTAAGGAGATCTTGACAAAGAAGCATGAACAAAGATAGAGAGGTAGAAGTGACAGATTCTAGACAGGTAGAGGTAGAGCTTATGGTGAAGGTGGTCGATCTAAAAGTTCTGTGCAGGATAAAGGTAAATCTGATTGGAAGAATGATGACAAAGGCAAGACCAAATGGAAAAGTGGTAATTCTTATGGAGGAGACACTGGTTCTTATCGAGGAAGAGGTAATTCCTATTCTGGAGGTGGATTTCATTGTAATTGTTTTAGATGTGGTAAAGAGGGACATAGATCTTTTGAATGTAGATCCTCTGAAAGTAGACAAGGTAACAGAAATGTTGTGATTCAAGAAGATGATGAGGGTTCACCAAGTGGACCTGAGGCTAGAGAAAATTTGATGGTGAGAAGAACCTATGTAATAAGGGAGGTAATGAGGAACCTATTTTAAGCAGAAGTCTTTTCAAGAAAAGATGTAAGATGGATGAAAAATATTGTAAAGTGATCATTGACAGTGAAAGTTCTACAAATCTGGCATTAGAAGAGCTAGTTAAAAAGTTGCAGTTGCAGAGGCTGAAACATCCCAAACCTTATCATGTTTCATGGATCAAAGATGAGCATAAGATATTGGTAAGTGAGCAATGCCTTGTGAAGTTCAAAATTGGACATTACTTTGATGAAGTTTTGTGTGATATTATGCCCATGGATTGTTGTCATATTTTGTTGGGTAGACCTTGGTAATATGATAGATATGTTGTACATGATGGAAGATTGAATCAATATACTCTTTGGGTAAATGGGAAGAAACAAACATTGTTTCCTTTGATCGAAAGTCTAGATGAGGTTAATTGTACTACTATAAAAAAAAATGCATGGTTAATAGGAAACAATTTGAAAAGGAAACAAAAAAGAATCAGGTTTTTTTTGCTATAATTCCAAGAAAACCAAGTTTTGTCAATAGAGACCGAGTGCAAGAAAATAGTGTTAACTAAGTGCTAGTCAATGGTGACTAAATGACAGATAGTAGTATTGACCGAGTACCAGAAGAAATTGAAGAGTTGTTGAATAAGTATAAAGAAATTATTTCTGATGATATTCCTGATGGTTTACCTCCAATAAGAAGTATAATTCATTGTATGGATCTGATTCCTACAGCTAGTTTGCCAAACAAGGCACCATATAGACTGACAACTACATAGAATGAAGAACTTAACAGACAAGTGCATGAGTTGTTGAATAAAGGTTTGATCAGAGAAAGCTTGAGTCAATGTGATGTACCTATTGTATTAGCACCTAAAAAGAATGGAGAATGGAGAATGTGTACTAATTCCAGAGCCATTAACAAGATAACAGTGAAATATAGGTTTCCTATGCCAAGGATGGATAACATAATGGATTTCTTGAGTGGAGAAAAGTATTCTACCAAGATTGATTTGAAGAGTGGCTATCATCATATCAGAATTAGAGAAGGTGATGAATGGAAGACTACTTTCAAGACAAAAGATGGTTTGTATGAATGGTTGGTTATGCCTTTTGGTTTGAATCAAAGACATATGAAGTGTGTTGATTATTTGTAGAGTTTTACATTTGTGATCAAGCACAAGAGTGGAATTACTAAGAAAGTTTCTGATGCATTAAGTAGAAGACGTTCTTTGTTGACTGAAATGAAGGTTGAAGTTCTTCATTTTGATTAGATGAAATAGTTATATGATGTTGATCCTGATTTTTATGAGGCATGGAGAGAGTGCAGAGCACCAAATTTGACAAATCACATAAGTATGATGAGTATTTCATTCAAGAAGGTATGTTTTTCAAAGGTATTCAGTTGTGTATTCCTAGAAGTCGTATGAGGTTGAATCTGATTAAGGAAAAGCATAATGGTAAATTAGCTGGACATTTTGGAATTGATAAGACATTGAGTTTGTTGAAAGAGAATTATTATTGGCCACAAATGTATAAGGATGTTCAAAAATTTGTAAAGAGTTGTGGAGTTTGTCAAGTTGCAAAAGGAGTGAGTCAAAATACTAGTTTGTATACACTTATTACTATTCCTGAGAAACCTTGGACTGACATCAGCATGGATTTTGTTCTTAGATTTCCTAAAATAGTGAAAGGGTATGATTCCATATTTGTTGTAGAGGAAAAATTTTCTAAGATGGCTCATTTTATACCATGTAAGAAGACATAAGATGCTGAGCATGTTGCTAAACTTTTCTTTAAAGAGATTGTGAGATTGCATGGATTACCAAGAAGCATTATTTCAGATAGAGACAGTAAGTTTGTTGGTTATTTTTGGAAGACTTTGTGGAAGAAGATGGGTACTGAATTGAATTTTAGTTCTACATTACATCCACAACCACATGGACAGACAGAGGTTGTGAATAGAAGTTTGGGTAATTTGCTAAGATGTTTAGTTGGGAATAAGCCGAGTAATTGGGAGATGGTATTGGCACAAGCTAAATTTGCATATAATAATTTTGTGAATAGGAGTACAGGGAAGACACCTTTTGAGATTGTTACCGGAATGCATCCTAGAGGTATATCAGATTTGAGAGATGTTGCTGGTGAAGAAAAGAAAAGCATTGCAGGAGAAGAATTTTTTGATTTTATGGAGTCCTTTCATAAGGAAATGAAGTTGAGGTTGGAACAAAGCAATCAAAAGTATAAGGAGAATGCTGATAAGTCTAGAAGACACCATGATTTTCAAGTTGGTGATGAGGTGATGGTTCATCTAAAGAAAGAAAGATTCCCAGTTGGAACATATAGCAAGTTGAAGATGAAGAAATTTTGACCTTGTCAGATCTTGAAGAAGTTTGACAGTGGTAATGCTTATGAAGTTGAGTTACCTGATGACATGGATATATCTCCTATATTTAATATTTCTGATTTGTATAAGTATCAGGAGTCAAAGGATAAAGTTGTTATACTAGATGATTATCCTAAGAAATAGATTGCGGAAGTTGAACAGATATTGGATCAGAGAGTTGGCAAGAGTACAAGAGGAAAATATTACTATGAATATTTGGTGAAGTGGAAGAATAGACCTATTGAAGATGCTTCATGGATTTCTCAATTTGAGTTGGATTCAACTCAGGTTGGGACATCTCAATGATTCTGGAGAATCATTTCTTTCAACCCCAATTGTCTGATGTAGGAACATCTTGGGTTGCCTTGTTATCCTACTCATTTTGTTCACCTAGTAGTTTCTTCATGTGCCTAGCAATCCTTCATGTGCCTAGCAATTCCTTCATGTGCCTAGTAGTCCTTCATGTGCCTCGCAGTTCCTTCATGTGCCTAGTAGTTCCTTCATGTGCCTAGAAGTCCTTCATGTGCCTAGCAATTCTTTCATGTGCCTAGTAGTTCTTCATGTGCCTAGCAATTCCTTCATGTGCCTAGAAATCCTATTTTCTTCATGTGCCTAGTAACCCTATTTTCTTCATGTGCCTAGTATCCCTATTTTCTTTATGTTCCTAGTAACCATGTTTTCTTCATGTGCCTAGTAACCCTATTTTCTTCATGTGCCTAGTAACCCTATTTTCCTTCATGTACCAAGTTACTTAGTGTATGTCGAGTGTTTCTTCATGTGCTGAGTTACTCACTGTATGTCAAGTGTTTCTTCATGTGTTGAGTTACCTAGTGTATGCCAACTATTTCCTCATGTGCAAAATTACTCAGTGTATGTCAAGTGTTTCTTCATGTGTCGAGTTACCCAGTGTATGTCGAGTGTTTCTTCATGTGCCAAGTTACTTAGTGCATGCCAAGTGTTTTTTCATGTGCCGAGTTAGCCAATTTATGACGAGTGTCAGTATTTGGATGTGATTTTGTGAGCTGACTTGTGGGATTTATTTCATTAGCGACATTTATGTTAAGATCTTTTCTTGGGATGTGTCCAGACCATTGTTGGGTCAGCCTTCCTCTTATGTAATGATTCTAGAATGATATGTTATCCATTTTGGCAAGTATAAATAGAATGTTCAGGCTTAGAATTAGTCAAGTTTCAGAGAAAGTAGATTAGAGAGCAGAACTGAAAATGCAAATTTGTAGTTAGATATTTGAATATGAATGTATTTTTAATTGGTCATAACGTAGAATGCCTCGTAGCTGGGCATGTATGAAGATATTTTGATGAATCAATAGGATTATTTTCTCTTCTCTCTCCTTTGGTTGTTGTTCCTTGTGTTTGCTTCCATTGTGTTAACTCTTGTAGGGTGGTATGGATAGTTGGGTGAGCCATTGGCCCTAGTTATTCATCATTTTGCCTATGTCATATCCACACCTACATAGGTGTGCACCTCTAAAGGTGTGCACTTTTGAGGATGTGCACATGTGCATGTGTACATCCTTGGAGTGAGGCAAAGTGTGCTTGTGCACATGGACACATGTGTGCACTTCATGCAATGTGAAGTCTATCCTTGATTTTTCATTCTCTCTGACATTCTGATCCTTCCCTATCAGAGACTAGTGTTTGATCTAGACCTCGGGGAGGGTCCAAAATGATTGAGGCTTTGGACTAGATGCCTCATAAGGAATTTTGAAACTAGGGGGTCCCCATTTTGTGAATCAAAATAGGGCATGTGTTGTGAGGCAACAATAAACAACCCCAACAAAAGGGTAGAAATGACAAAGGCATTGTTTCATCAGCGAGCATTCTTCTAACATTCTCAAGAGACAACTAGATTTCAAATATTTCAAGCAATTTCCAAGTCATTTGGAAGTCCAAACCTCATAATCTCAAATTCTTTGTCTCAATGTGTGTTTGGTGTATCAATTTCCTTTGATATATTGAGGTGTAGTCTATCATAAGTATCTAGCAACTTGAAGAAAATCTTTAGACCAATTAGTGCATTCATTAGGAATCCTCATAAACTTTTTTAGTTATCACTATCTAACTAGATGAGAGAATACATTATGACGGCTCTTAGCGAGTTATCAATTATTTCCTTTTGAGTATTTGGTAATCTTCTTTAACTTTCTTCACAAAACTTGCATGTTTCCACTTGATTCTTCCTTGGAGCATTTTCATAGAATAGGGTAGCCATTTTTTAGTGCATATCCCTATATATTTGATTACCTTTATAATGGTTTGGAATCTAAAGATGTAACACCTTTGTAATTATTGTTTTCTTTCATTTCCACCCTAACCATGCTTAGACTATGTGGCCAAGGCATTGGTGTTTTTTTCTAGATCTATACTTTAGTTGATAACTCTTGTGTTCCTATTTTGATGAACTTTTAGAAAACTCTCATGCCAAATAGTGATCTTAGAAGTTCTTTTAAGAGACCCTTTGTTTGAACCGACAAGGTTTCAATTATCCCTTGCTACTATCAACCTAGATTCAAAAAATATCTAGATAATCAAAATTTTAATTTGTAAAGTGTTGAGAGCTATCAATCTAAGATTCTTATTTTAAGACTAGAAGTCCTCTACAACTACAAGAAACACCTATTTATCTCTCTTATTTAGTCGAGACTAGTTGGGATGGACCACATGTTGGGAACAACTCCCAAGAAAATACACTAACTTTCTGACTCAAAGACTAAATAAGGGAAAGAAGAAAAATGTGAAAGAAAACCCAAACAAAATAGACTCAACAGAAAGAAAACTAATACCTAAATAAAAAGACTAAATAAATAAATAAAAACAAAAAAATATATAGAAAAAATCTAAATAAAAAGAATGTGGGGTGGTTGTTAGTAGATTTCTCGTTTTGTGCAATAGTAATAACCCAACCCATATAGTTCTAAAAAATGTTGACTTATCTTTGTACTTAGAAAATTAAAATTTGGACAATCTTGGTTCAAATTCTAGGTAAAAATCACAAAAAATTAGAAGTTGTGGTAACTCTCCATGGCCATGATTAATCTACAAACAAGTTCTCTTACCTTTAGCATCATATTTGAATTAAAAATCATCAAAATAAGAGAGATAATGGGAAGATATCACCTGATCTAGTGAATCCCCCACCATAGGGGTACATTCACACATTATAAGTTCACCTTCTAGTGGTTTATCTCATGGTACACAACTCCATGTGGCATGGAAACACTATCATTGATGATGTAATATAGCTATTACAACAAGACCCAAAAGATAGAACATTATTTTGTGGTCTTTATTATCACCATTATTAGCCTTAAACCATGAGTTGTCACCTTTGGGATCATTGGGACTAGAAAATTCAATCATCAACCTTCCTTCCAAATTACAAGATTCATTAATATCTTTAATCAGGGTGTTTTCTACCTTATATTCCAAAGAAGAATGTTCAAAATCATACTTACCCTCCATTGTGATCTCCCAAGCTAACAAGAAATTGAGATAACTTAATTCTAAATGGAACCCAAATGGATGGATTCTACATGACTTGGTTATTGTATGGTCTAATATATATGTAGAATATCCAAAACTAGACATTGCTTCTATCAAGCTCGAGACAAAATTAAGCACTCTATCCATCTCTTCTAATGAAAAATCTTATTTTGAGGGAGGTTTCTTATCATTATTCAATTTGGGATCAATATCAAAATAAGAAGCTTTGGTACCTTCTTCTTGATGACTTTCTAATTCAAAAATCTCACCAACCTCGAGATCTTCAATATTTCCATCATTTTTTGCAACTTTGAGAATTTTTGCAACTCCATGGAGTTTTGGAACTTCAAAATTTTCTACGTCCTCAAAATTTCTTGGGATATCCACACTTATTGGAACATGAAAACTTGAAAAAATTTCATTACTTCTAACAATTTCAACAAACTGATCTATTTGTGCTAACACATTAGATACTGCATCTTGGCAACTAGTACATTCCAACTCTAAATGAATCCTTTGGTGGAGGTTACAATAGTTAGGAAATAATAGGATGTTTGGATTATAACCTTCTCTAAGAGACTTCAAATTCCTTGTTATGTTATCCATAAAATATTTCAAAACCTCATCCTTTACATGTAATTCCTTCTAGACTATTGGGGTAATGTTGGTGGGAACCTCATAATAATTTAGAGTATTATAGAGTTACATGTCTGGAGGAGTAGGATGTAACCATAGAGATACATCATTCATTAGAGATTCCTTTCTACATTTCAAACTTTGTGAGTTATTATTATCACAATAAACATATATCCCAAATTTTCCATGCTCTTTCACTTCATTGAATGGGAACACAAACTCCTCTTGATCATCTTCATCATTTTGTCCTCCTACAAATTTATCATATGATTCAAAGACCATTGCATTAAACTACAAAGGTTGTTCCTCCATGATTTGGGGAGGCTGATCCAAAATATCATTATGCCCATATTCATTTTCACTTGCACCCATACATATAATACCACTATTTTCATTGTTGATGTTATCATAGGGGCCATAATTTTAGCTCTAATTTTGAGAATAATTATTTTGGGCAACAAGTTTTCTTGCATAATTTCCATGGTTTCTTGATGAATTAAACTTTATTTTGATGAGTTAATTGGATAAAAGAGACATCATCTTCTTCATTTCCTTAACCTCACTAGCCATATTGTTCTCAAGTTTAGCAGGTGGAGAAGTCTTTTTCTCAAAGAATTTAGTCTTTTAGGGTTCATACACTGAATATGTAATTGTTGGGATTAGAGCAGTAGTAACCTATTGCAATAAAGGTACAAGATTCAATAGGGGTATTTGATTTGGCATAGTAGATGCTCCTGCAAGAAATGGTGGTATGGCTACTATATTAGTCAAAGTGAAGGAAGACACAAAGTTCCCTCCACCATGGGTATCTAACCACTTTGTGAATGTAATAGCCTCTTTGAAGAACTTTTCAATGGTATCAATGTCTCTGGGTGGAAGCTTTCTTAGAAAAATTGAAGTTAATGAATCCATTATTCCCAAACAGATTTGGATGATAGCCTCTTGTGGTATAGTGTAAGGAAACTCCATAGCCTCTTGTGGTACAGTGTAAGGAAACTACATTCTTTGATACATCCTATAGAAGTGATGATTAAATTGTGAAATAGTCTCATGGGGATCCCTCTTAATTATGATGAACTGATGATCTAGGATAGATGGATCAATATAGACCTTGAATTGTGCCAAAAAATTGCTCTCAAAAGATTTCCAATCCCTTATTGATGTTGATGGCTGATTGAGGTACTAATTGAATATTGTTTCCCCAAAAGTGTACGGGAAAAGGTGACAAACCATGTCCATATGTTGAATTTGGTTTTGATTAAAAATTTCCTTGAAAATTCTAATATGATGTTCTATTGTTTTTGGTTCTCCATAGATGAACCATGGGCAAAAAAAATTAGGATTTTTGGGTGAGTCATGTAATGGACCAGTTAGGTTCAAAGGTGAACATTGGGTATTGAAAAAAGCCATTTTGCATAATGACAGTAATGTGTCAAGTAGAATTTAGAGTGGATGATGATGATGGCATTTGTAATGTGAATGGGTGGAACCTAAGTATCCCTTTATCATTGTGAGACTTGCAAAAATGACTAAGATCTAGGAACTCATGTACACTGGATGAAAACAATAAAGCTTGTTGAAATGGGGATGGTGGATTAGGATCTTCCAGTTTGCTTTTATTCTAGAAAAGAATACCTTTAAGAAGCCCACATCTAAAAAATGTACCTCTTCAAAAAGTGCACCTACACATAGTGATAGACTTGGAAAATTTTCTGAACTTCCGAAAATTGCATAATTTTCAAATAGCAACTTGGATTTTTTAGCCAAATGTTTTTTAGGCCCTCCTTCTAGTGCCACTTCTATTGAGCTATCATTTTGTACAATTTTTAATACCAAGGATCCTTGTGAATTCCTCTCTTGAGAAGGTGATCAAGGATCAACTCCAAGGTTTTGGGTAGTTTTGCAACCTACTAAAATCCTCCCAGTTGAACATAAATATGTATGTTCACAAGGATGCCTTTTCTCCTTTGAACCAATTTTAGATGATCAGTTTGATCTGGTTCTATTTGAAAAAGTAACCACAAAAGAAATATATTTTTTCTTTTTTCTATTTTATGATGAATGCAATTTATTGATGCAACTATATGAATTCCTCTTTTAACCAATTGTTATAAAATCAAATAAAAAAGATAAGGTAATGAGAGATTAAAGAAATAAATTGAAAGAGAAATTCCTAATAGACATAAACCATAGTAAGAACATGTCTATGAATTAAATTTTTAAAAAGATTGGGTAGGAAACTAAAGGAATTAGAAGCAATGCTTCCTCAACTCCACTAATGCAATCATCAATGGGCACTCAATAATAACCGAAAGATGTTTCATGTTTTATCAAAACACAAGGACATGGAAAGTAAACTCATGTGAGACAAGATGTTTTGTAAGAAAAATAGGTGATCTTTTCTCCAATTCATTATGTCAACGAAATTCATTAACATGAGGAAAACACCAAAACTAAAAGACCACACAATCATAACAACACAATAAAAACATTGGCTCCATTATTATTCTTGAACATGCATTCACAAAAATAACACACTCTAGCAAGAATAAATACACTATGAATGAAAGCACCAATAACATATTTTTTGGATCAAAATAATGGCCCAAAATACATATTACATTCATGTAGTTATAAGAAATCATCTCCTTCTTTTGTGTTAGGAGTGAGAACTCTTAAAATGCAAAATCATGATAAAAAATAATAAAGCAAATCTAATTATATACAAAGTGACTCTCTAAAAAATGGTGTTAAGTAGGTCTCCACCCTTGTTTATATCCATTAATGGGTTCTTGAGCCTTTACATGACTTAAAAAAATAAAACAATAAGAAGATAAGAAGATAGAAGCCATGAGATTATCTGGGAGTCTTTGGGAGCTCTACAAATGGAAGCTCAACCTTCTTTAGGTGTCTATGGGAGTTGAACTACTATAAAAATGTGTTTCCAATGCATGGAATACTATAAAATAGAAACTAGTAGTTAAGTTTCGACACATTGCTTATTCTTAAAAACCATTGGTCCACCTGTGCACCTTGGTGATAGGACCCAAAAATCCAAAAAAAATTATAAGTCCCAAAACTTGATTTCTACGATTTGGGTTTTCTTCCTCTTTATACCAAAATGATGTGTGGATGTTTCCCTTTGAACTTTGGATAGCATAGGTGATTTCTTGAGGAGTTAATAAGCCTAAAGCTTCATACTTTGCCCTTACTTCCTTGTGGAAATCATGAAGTGTGACTTCTTGGGAATTTCCTGGAACTTGAAAGTCATGGGTTTGAGTGTGATCTTAGCTATTGTAGAAGACAAGGAAGCCATAGTGATGTTTAAGGACTTCAGTGGGTCTCTAGATGCTTTATATATGCACACTTGTGCACTTTCAGGGAATTATGCAAGGTGCTCAATTTACAAAAAAAATCAAAGTCCTCAGTATTGAAAATGGTTTTTGGGTTTTTTTCAAATGGGGTTTTAGATCACTCTTGTGTACTTATTTAGATATTTTTGATGATTTGGGCTTATTTGTACACCTATGTACTTTTCTCTTCAAAACTTGTAAAATTTTGCACCTGGGCACCTTCACACATATGCACCTTCTAGAACCCTTCAACTTATGCATATCTCAAAATTACAATGTGAACCCATGCACCTTAAGCATCTGCACACCTTTTTGAGATAATTCATTCATATAATCTTCAAATTGTGCACCTACACATGTGTGGACCTATAAGGAATTGTGCAAGGTGCTCAATTCACCAAAAAATCAAAGTTCTCAATTTTGAAAATGGTTTTTGAGTTTTTCTTAGATGAGGTTTGGGAGCACTTTAGTGTACTTATTTTTCCATTTTTGATGATTTATACCCTCTTTATAACCCAAAATTTTCATAGACCTGAACTCTTTCTTTTTTTATCTGAAATCCCAAGGTGCCTATTTTGAAAATGCACATACAATACCATGGACATTTTTTGTGCTATGGATAATGGGGATGTCATTTTATCTGCACAAAGAAACAAACATTAGTCATCTTATACTAAAATACCTGATAGAGGACTCTACAAGACTCAGACTAACAAATTTTTTTCCAAAACTAGTCAAATTTCCCAAAAAGTGAAATTTCCCCTCCAATAGCCAAATTTTCCCACTAGCACACCTAGTGCACCTACATAGGGTGTGCTAGTGCACACCTTATTTGCTTCCTATGTGGCTAAGTGTGCAATCACTCACTAGCACACATGGGCATCTTGAATAGGTGTGCATGGTGTGCATGTTTGTGACTATGCACATGCACATCAGTGTGTTTATGCAAAGAGGGGGAGAAGCCTATGCACCATCATGGGTACACACTTCCAAAGGTGTGCACATGTGCACATGTGCATCCCCAGAGTAGTGAAGTGTGCTTGTGTGTATTTGGCACACATGCACATGTGTGCAAGTGTGTACTTCATGCACTATGAAATATATCCTTGATTTTTTATTCTCTTTGACTTCCTAATCCTTAGTCAAAGATCGATGCTTGACTTAGACCTCAGGGAGTTTCTAAAGTAACTAAGGCTTTAGACTAGATGTGTCATAGGGGATTTTGAAACTAAGGGGTCCCCATTTTGTGACTCAAAATGAGGCATGTGTTATGAGGCCACAACAGACATATACTTTCTTTCTTTTTTATGGTCTAAAGGTGCCTTTCAGTTTTCAACAAAAGACATCTTTTTCTATTTTTTTCTTTATTTTTATTTTCATGTTTTTGATTGGATGACTAAGTTGAATCCCTAAAATATGTCATGGATTTCAAATATATATAAAATCCTACCTTTTGATCACCCCTTCGTATTACTTCTCTTATCATACTAAATTCATCTATATCCTCATCATTTTCAATATAATCTAAGCTTGGTGACCATTTTCAGCTCCAATCTATCACCTACAAGTAGACTAAGGAAAAATTATCATCAATATGATATAGTTATTAGGTGAGTAATGGTGCAAGAGCACCTAGTCAAAACTCCTCATTTTGGTTTTTGGTTGGATTTTTTTATTTTTGGCATGTATTGACTCTAGCTAAGTTAAGAGTGTGGATTTGGACCTTTCAAGGTCATCTTTTTGTTTGACTTGTTCCTAGGTGAAGTTTCCATTCTAGGAGATGTTGGTGTGCTTATGTAGTGTTGTTTATATTATAGGTTGTAGGTCTAGGAGCATAAATCATGAGGACGATGTTGGCTTTAACCTTTTTCTCCATGATTTTTTCACCTCCTATTGCATGGATTGGTGATCCTACATGTCATTCGGAGCAAATAAAAGAAAAGATGTCAATTGTGCAGAAGTTGTCAAATAGGCAAGAATGGAAAAACTCATTCCAATTGATATCCTAAAGGCTAAATCATGCCTAGAAAACATTAATGGATCATAATGGACAGGTTTGGAGGCTCCCAAGTGAAGAAAATAAAAGTTACTTAAAAATGCAAAAAGTTGTCAAAGTTTTCAGCAATTTTTGAAAATTTGACTAACAACATTTTGTCAAGAAAGTTGCATAATGCATGAAACATGTTTCTAGTCATTCCAACTACTTGAAAACTCTTAGGGAACTTATAAAACCCTGAAATAAATTCATTCCAAGGGTTGGGATTCATAATCAGCAATTTTGTGCAAGTGGATCCATGAATTATAGTCCAATTTTAAACAGTTTTAAAGTTTCTTGGTTTCCTATAAAAAATAATGGATTGAAACACTCATTCTAGTCTTTGATCCTTGTTTTTCATTTTATTAAAGTACTTTTCCATTCAGGTTTCAAGTTTGTAGGTGCTCATTTAAGTAGGTTTTGAAATTCCTTTTTAAATACTATGTGTACCGATCTAGTTTTGACCATCTATGTAAGAATGGCTCCCCCATGAGTTCCTACCATGATTTATTCATG
The DNA here is from genome assembly GCA_028749045.1 of Cupressus sempervirens. Lineage (NCBI taxonomy): Eukaryota > Viridiplantae > Streptophyta > Pinopsida > Cupressales > Cupressaceae > Cupressus > Cupressus sempervirens. The sequence continues at coordinate 156,388,961 of CM053791.1, read as the reverse complement.
GATTTAGGGGGAATGGGAGTGGAGATATTGTATATAATGTAAAAAAAATTGTGCCCTTAGAGATTTCATTAGGAAATTCAAATGTGATGCCCTAAGCAAGTCATGGATACTTGGTTAAGTGATCACATTATTAGCAAGAAGGTTTTTGTGTTTGAATGTGAGGGATACTTCAAACCAAGAGTTTTAGAAGGAAGAGAGGTGAGTGATCGAACTATATTCCAAAGGAGAAGGTCTCATAATGATTTTTTTTGAGGGAATGATCAGACCCTAGCTAACCTTGTCATCCTTATTGTGAAACCCTTAAATATAGGCATATCAATTGCTTTCAAGTGTATGGATTGCCTAGAGACTTGAGACCTACAAAATATTTTAGGTTTTCCAAAAGGATATTTGATCCATAATTTATTTCCACCTTTTTCAAAAAAAAATAGAGTTAAATTCCAAAAAGCCAAGTAGGGGGGTTAGTTCTATTAGGCTTGTTTTTGACATTTTTGGAGTAGGAGTAAAGAAATTGAAGGAAACTTGTGGAATTTGAGTCTAGAAGCCTAGGTGAAGCCTAAGATCTCTTATAATATCCCCTCACTCTATGTGGTTGGGAAAATGATCTAGGAAATATTAAGAAATGAAGTTGGTGAGTCAACTTGCAAAGGTATTTAGGGAATCAAGAAGATAAAACCACTGGTGTAATTAGGCAGTGAGTAGTTAGAGGGTAGAGTAGAGATCCTCTAGAGATTAGGGAATGAAAGGGAACCCTAATATGCTAAGAGAAAGCCTAAGAAATTCCTTGAGTAATTAAGGGATCAAGTAGCAAACTAATTTATATTACATCAATGTGGTATCAAAGCAAGAAGATTTTGGTTTGTGGTTAAATATTTCAGACTACAAAGCTAGTTTGATAACAAAATATGGTGACCAATGCATAATAGGAAAAATAAATGAGTGAGAAAAATGGGAAGAATATAATACTTGAAGAATCCATATAAGAAATGAAGACCAAATTGGAAGAAGTTGTTGAGGCATCTAAGAAGAAAGACAAAGAAGGAGAAAGTAGCAATAAGAGTAAAGAAAAGATGGATATGGAGGATCTTATTCCTGAACTAGACCCTCTTATAAATGAAGATTTATTCCTAAAATCCATAAAGGCATTAGGTGGAAAGACCCTAGAAGGATTTCCTTTGTTCAGTGGGAAGATGGACCCTAAATTGGTGATGGAATGGATTGAAGGGATGGAGAACCACTTTGAGTGTGAAGGTTTGAGTGAAGCACAAAGAACTAAGGTAGCCAAGTCTAGGCTAAGGTGATCAGTTCTATCATGGTGGAAGTTCCTCTAAGAAGAGAGGGAAATAGTGGGAAAGAAGCCTATTACAAATTGGAAAGCCATGATAACAAAGGTGAAGGAACAATACTTACCAGAGGACTATGAGGTTCAATTACACAAGAAGAGACAAAGTTTGAAACAAAAGGAAATAGATGTGGCAACTTACACTAAAGAGTTTTAGAAGTTTTGTTTAAGGTAAAGAGTGCAAGAATATGAACTTATCAAAGTGGCTAGGTATCTAAAGGTTTGAAATAGAACATACAAGAAGAGATAAACCTATTGACTCCTAAAATAATCCATAAATGCTTCCAACTTACTTTGAAAGTGGAAGAGAAGAACAAGATGAAAGTAGACTCAAACTTTAGAGGTAGATGTAAGGGACAATATGGAAGAGTTCAAAGAGGCTATGGGGGAAGAAGATCATACTCTAGGTCACTAGGATACAAAAAGGCTACTAAAAAACAAGAAGGAAGTTTAAGAAGAGGAGGTTTCAAAAGGGGTAGAGGCTCTAAAACTAGTTGGAGAGGATAGAACAACAACCAAGGGAGAGGATCCTACTTTGCTACCATGAAGTGATATCATTGTAATTAGCTAGGACATCTTGCAAATAGGTGCCCTGAAAAAGTCTCAACTTCCCAAGGAATTGAAAAAAGGGTCAACTACGTGTAAGAAGAATCTAATAGTAGTAACAAACACTTTGAGGTATTGGTAGAATTAGAGGAAGGGGAGATCGTGATGATAAAGAAAACATTGATCAAGGAGCCAATCAAAGAAGAACCAAGTTAGATGAGAGAACTCTTTAGGATCAAATGAAAAATTATGTGGAAGGTATATAGAGTCATCATTGACTTGAGCTTAACTGACAACATAATCAGTGAAGAGGTAGTCAACAAGTTGAAACTATGAAGAATTCTACATGCCAACCCATACAAGGTCACCTGGCTTAATAAAGAACAACATATTCTTGTTGGAGAGAAAGCACGGGTAGAGTTCACCATAGGAAGATACAAGGATAGGGTGTTATGTGATATTCTTCCCATGGATGCATGTCACCCTCTACTTGGAAGGTGATGGAAATTTGATAACCAAGCCATACATGATGGAACCAAAAATGCCCACTCATTCAAGAAGGATGGGGTGACTTTCAAGATCCAATCCTTTCTAGAAGAAGGAGAGTTGAAGACCTCAAGTCAAAGTGTTCTCATGGTTGGTGAGAAGGTGTTCTTTAAGACCCTAGAGTAAGGAGATGGTGTTGGGTTTGCATTGGTTTTGAAACCTAAAGATGAAACTTCTTCTTAGAAAATAGAGATACCAAATGAAGTAAAGAGTTGCTAAAAAAATACCATGAAATTGTTAGTGATGGACAACTTGCCACCCTACCTCCTAAGAGGCTTGTTAGTCATAAAATAGATTCTATTATAGGAGCTACCATACCTAACAAAATTTTCTATTAGATGACCCCTCAATAAAATGAGGAAATTTCCAAACAAATCCAAGAACTCCTAGACCAAGGCCTAACTAGGAAAAGCATTAGCCTATGTGTAGTCCCTATTATTCACCCAAGAAAAGAGTAACTGGGAGACTTTGTACTAATTCTAGATCCATTAATAGAATCAGGATTAGGTATAGGTTTCCAATACCTAGAATTGAATACCTAATAGATAGTTTAGGGGGAGAAAAGTATTTCATCGGGATATACTTAAAAAATGGCTGCCATAAAATCAGAATAAATGAAGGGAATAAATGGAAAACAACCTTCAAGACTATAGAAGGTTTATATGAATGGATTGTAATGTCATTTGGCTTAGCCAATGCTCCATCTACTTTTATAAGGCTTATGAATGAGCTATTGGAAAATTACATTTGTAAGTTTGTTGTTGTCTATCTAGACGACATCTTAACTTTTAGAAAAAACTAAATAGAAGCATATTAAGAATTTGGAAATTGTTTTTTAATAAATTTCTTGAAGAAAAGAGAATGATCAATTTTTAGAAGTGTGACTTCATGAAATAGGAGCTAGTTTATCTAGGCTTTTTTTGTATCAAGATAACCTCAAAATGGATCAAGAGAAGTTAGATGTCATTCTAAGTTGGCCTACTCCCAAGACTATATTAGATGTGAGATGATTGTATGGTTTGGCATAGTATTATAGGAAGTTTATCAGACATTTTAGTGGCATATGTGCTCCTATGTTATATAAAATCAAGGGTGGTATGAAGAAAAAGTTCCATTGGACACCACAAGTTGATCATGGTTTTGAGACACTCAAAAAGAAGATAGTAGAATTGCCCACAATGGTGCTTCATAGTTTTGAGAAAATTTTCCAAGTGGAGTGTGATGCCAGTAATGTAGCTATTGGGGTTGTTCTAAGCCAATAAGGGAGGCTAGTGGCTTTTCATAGTGATAATCTCAATGATGCAAAGAGCAAGTACTCTTCCTATGACTTAGACTTGTATGCTCTAGTCCACACTCTAAGAAAGAAGAGGCATTATTTTCTTCCAAAAGAATTTGTTGTATACTTAGACAACCAAGATCTTAGTTTTCTTAATTCCCAAGACAAGCTCAACAACAAGCATATGAAATGGGTAGAGTACATATAAGCCTATGCATTTTGTTGGAAATATAAGATAGACAAGGTTACTAAGAGGGGAGGGGTGAATTAGGAACCAATAAGAACTTTATCTACTTCACCAATTAATCCTTCATATTATATTTTGATATAATTGCATGCATGAAAGAATGAAAGATATTAAACAATCATAACACTTTAACACGAGATATGGTAACCCAAAAACCTTCTAACTAGGAAGTAAAGCTAGGGTGGGGATGATACCCACAAGCTTTAGTATTTCAGTATAAAGTTAACCTATTAAGGCTTACAATTGACCACTTCTTTTGATCTATCCTATTAAGAGAAATAAAGACTATGAGGTCCACCTTGTTAAAGGATTTACAAACATATAATGAAGTATGCACTAGGTTAAGAGATTTAGAAAAGACTATTAAGTATACCCTATTATAGGATTTAACTGATAAACCTATAAGGATGAACTAGTAGCTAATCTCTAATCTACAACTCTAATATGCTGATTGAGATTACTTGTAATGCAATGATCACCTAACTATGATAGATAAATCTTTGTTGTCCCTTATATTGCTTGTAGCCTTCTTTAATTCACACTCCTACTGATCATATTCTTCTTCACATACATACTTGGATATGATATAATGTATTACATATATACCAAACCAAATCACAACTTATTGGAGTCGGTTACAATACCAATTTCATCATAATTCACAAAGTTGGCCCAACTATTGTAACCTGGGTTCTAAAGACAAACTCAGTGATGTTTTGATACTTGGAAAACACTATCAACACTTAGTAATCTTTGGCACTTAGTTGAACTTGAAGATCAGTCCATACTAATCACTTCCAAGTAACTCAAACTTGATCAACATTGTGTGACTCAGTGAACACTAAGAAACTTGGTAGCTTTTGAATCACTCAGTTGACACTACATGACTCAGTCCACTAGATTCATATGTTAACATAGTGATCTTGATAAATATAGTATAACTTGGTTAACATACCATAGCTCAGTTAATACTAAAATCTTCTATACTTCTATTGAATAGCTTGGTAGCCTTTGCTATGCTTTGTTTCCACTGAACATTGTCTCTATAGGTTGGTAAACTCTGTGTAGCTTAGCAAACACTACAAATTGACTGATAAGCTTGGCAGCAATGTAACCATTTGACTAAGTTTTGAGTCACTAATAGACAAATTGACCATGATTTCAACAATATCCCCCATTGGCATTAGTGACAAAAACACTTACAAAACCAACAATCTAAACTTCAAAAATAAACCATCATTCTATGTCTTTAACTCAGTTTAGACTATTTGTTGATGTTGCTCGGTAACATACTCTATTTTTCTTATGTTTCAAAATTACTTTTTTAAACTTATCTTCTACTCATCTATAAAATTATCTTCATCATACTATACTAATACATCACACATATATCTCTTATATACATATATTTGGAGTATAGTATACCTTCTCTTCCTTTACAATATATATACTTCTCCCCTTTACTATAATACACAATATTCAATATCTTCTCCCCTTTTTGACATAAATTCCAAAGGTGTATATTATCCATATGATAATTCCAAATTGTGACAAGAAATTATTATGTACCTTAAGACTAAGTACCATTTTCTTGTCCCAATTTTCCTATAATACCTTGCTTGCATGCAATGCAATCTAAACTTCTATTGATAATTCCATCATGTGATCAACTATGGAGAAGTTTTTGTCATGGATGCGAATCTTTGCATGATTAATGTGTTTCTACAATGCATCCATGTTTGGAAGAATCATGCCTTGTATTTCTACAAGTGTGGTTTGGATCTTGGCTTATTCCTTCAGTAGTTATGCCTGCAGATTTGTCAGATATCTAATCTTTGTATAATATGAAGAATCGTAACTTGGGTCAAGTGATAGCTAGTATGCACTTTCCTTCATGTCTTCATCTATCTTGGAAAATCTTTTCTTGATTTCCTTTGTAAACATATATGTGTCACTTGACAAACAATGAAATAAAAATTTTCATAGAGGCTTCTAGTGAAACAAGAATAGTAGCTAACTCTACTTGATCTATTGTAATTCTTTTTGCAACTTTTTCTAACACTCTATTTTCAAACTTACTCTCAACTCTCTGCAGCATTTTCTCCTATCCATTTAAGTCTTCATTGTATTCATGGATAATATCTACTAGCTAATCCAAGATAGGTTGAGTACTATCAACCTTAATACTCAAAGCATCAACAAATATGCTCTTTATGTCTTCAAAGACTAGGTTTTCTTTCTTCTTCTCTTCTCTAAGATTATGTTTCTTAGCTCTCTTCTTTAGTAGTTTTCCCATGGTGTTCATTTGATCAGGGGTGAAGATAGAAATATCCTAGTTTGTAATAACTATATCCTCATCCAAATCAACAGTTTCTTTTTCTTTTCCCATTTTCTTTCAGAATGGTGTAAACAATTTGTTTACCTCTCACTAAGACTTATGTACTCATTTGAGACTAGTTCTCAACTATCATTGTACTACCTATGGAAATACTTGGAATAGAAAAAACTATGGAAATTGATGAACTAGCAATAAATGTTGAAATAGAACTAGCAATAGAATTCCTTATTGTTTCTCAGTCAAGCTTGATGATGGAGGGATTAGCCACTCAACAAATGAAGTGTTGGGAACTTCTATCAATTTAACATTTGGCTAAATAGATTCTAAGCTTGGTTGGGTGCTTGGTATAGCAGTAGTATCCACAACCAACTTGATAGAAGCTTTCTCTGAGCCAAATTGCACTAAGGTTTTTCTCAGAGAGTGAGGAAATAAGGACATGACTATTGCTATAATTTTCTCTATATCTATTTCCTTAATTCCTTGAATCTTTGGAAGGCTTCCTTCTATAGCTACCTATTCTTCCTCCTCATTATCTAGATTTACATCATCTAAATCATCATTTTTTATTTATGCATTTTCTTCCTCATCCTCATCTTCACCATCCTTGTCATCAACATGCACTACAAATTCACCAGGTTGATGTAACCCATATATGTTTTTCCATGTTTGTATAGCTGCTTTCACCACATATTCAATGTATTTAAGTAGTATCATGCATGTGCCTAGTTTAAGAGTGAGCTTTTTCTCATTTTTCTTGAAGGATTCCTTTACCTCCTTATTACTGAGGTTTGGCATGAGTTGCTTCAAGTTTTGTTCATAGATATCCTTGGAAGTCTTTTGTTCATTTGCCCATCTAGCTTTTATCGAATACATAATCTCATTAGGAATTTATTGTTCAAACTCATCTAGTGAGAACTTCCATTTACCTAGCTTTTTCATAATAACATCCTCTATCTATCTTTTCTCTTCCTCATTCCTTGACTCATACTTAACGAATTTGAAACATGCCATGCATGTTCCTTCTTCCATTTTTTTCAATATTTCTTGAAGTTTAGGTGTAGATCTCTTGAAGATAACCTACTCAGCTCCTACCTAACTTCAACTTCTTTCTCGACTTGGGTGCCCTTCTAGTGAATATAATAGGGGATGATTTGGTAGGTCTAATTATGATAACCTTACCTTTCTTTGTCAGATTTTGTTTCCTCTTCTTCACCCTCTTCATCATTAGCTTCAATATCATCACCTTTCCCCTTGGTAAGAATTAAAGGGGGACCTACTTGCTTATTGCTCTTTAGTATCTTCTGTACTCTTTTCTACCTTTACTCACTTCTTGGGGTAGCTTGATTTCAAGCTCAATTCTTGCTTTTGCCTCATCATAAGTTCCAAAATAGTTGGATTTAGGATCCACAAGCTCATTTAGTATAGCCTCAATTACATCCTTAGTGTCATCAATGTTAACCTCATACTCTAGAGGCTTAACCAATGCTACTCTAGGTTTGACTACTTGTATATATACTTTGTCACAGTCCACCATGAAATAGATATCATCCCTGTAATCTTCTACATGATTCTTACCCATTTCTACTATATACTCATTAATCTGATATAAAAAAAAGGTGCATCTTTCCTCTATACTACTGTACCTTTGGAAGGGAAAATTTTCTAAACAAAGAAGAATAATCATGTCAAAAGATATCCAAACCTACATGGATTATTCTTTGATCCTTTGATTCTCTCCATGTTTTTATTGAATTGGTTCAACACAACTCGACAAGATCGAAGGATAGGTTATTGTTCACAACCATGTATGCAAGATCAATAGCTTCACATGATACATTGTTTAATTGACTAGAGTTATATATCTTGTGTGCAATAACATGAATACCAAACTTTATTTCCATGTTAGTTACTCCACTTAGCTTCATACCTCTTCTGTCCCACTTAGCAAGAGTCTTCTTAGTCATTTCTTCCCAACTTAGGGTTTTGGTCATCTTAGCCTTGTTTAACATGGGAATCCAAATGATTTTGTGAATCATTTTCTTCATTATCTAAATGGGTTGGTCCAATCATAACTTCCCATTTGTACATGGCTTAGAATATATCTAATCCATTTGACCTAAAAGTCTCTTAGCATATGAGGGATGTGTGTCAAACCCTTGGCTTCCAAATGTTGATGTTTAGGTTTCAATGCATCGTCAACACACAATTTTTTGAACACTTTATTCATCTCTAGAGTTTTGAGTTCCTAAGTTGAACAATGGTAAAATGAATGGATATCATGCATGAGTAATACCTTCAGCAAAATTTGAGATTATGCACTAGTTGGATCAAGTGTCTTTGCAATTGTTGGACTCAACTTGATATTTGGTTCCTTGTAATCGACTCCATGGACTAGCATTTTAGAACCTTTCTTTGCCTTGTTTCTTGAGATGCCATGCTTGGTAGGGTTTCTAAAAAATTTGAGAATTCTTCAACAACAATTGCTAATATTTCTTGGGGGCTCTGAATTCACTCTTCACAAATAGCTCTAGAAATTCATAGTGAAACAATGCAATTGGTTTCTTTTATTTTAATGAATTTCCTCTCATTCATCACCATTAATGCTTCATACTTCATACTTTCTCAGTGATAGGTTGTCCTCCACTTGGTTTATTCTTTAATGCTTGAGACACATCTACAACTTAGAAGAGTCATCAACACTTGGTAGGAACTATCAAATTTGTAACCAAAAACAATATGCAACCCGACCTTGCTTGGTAAGGTCTCCTACTTGCCATCATACTTGGTGATCCCTATGCATCTAGAATTTTGATTGGATCATTCTTCTTGCTAGTTGGAACTGATGTTAGATTAATTCTTATGAATCATAGTTCTAGTGACCTTCATAAGGAACTATGTTGAGATGATTGAGTCATCCAACTCATTGACTTGGATGCCATTCACTTCATGATCTTGGTTTTCAATCTCTTAATATTTTGGTACCCATTGCTACCTCATTAGTTTTTTGATATTGTCAACTTTGGCCTTCTTTTTATCTTCAATTCTACCTATGTTCATATAGTTCTTGGCAAGATGTCAAAATTCTATAAAAATAAAATATCTTTTAGTAGTATCTCATTTTCTCATGTGATTTTTCATACAATTTTCTCCAGTGTGCCCAAATTCACCATGGTAGTCACATATACACCATGTGTTGTAATCCCATCCAAATATTGCTTTCACAATTTTTTTTGCTAGGGTCAACTATTTTGTTTTGCACTCTGAGGATTTGTTTCCTTGTTTCTTGCAATTATGACATTTACCTTCAAACTTAGGTTTCTCTTTGTATTCACTTTCTCTATGACCATGCTTATCACATCTATAGCACTTTCCATTGAACTTTTCTTTTCCATTACTCCAAAATTTGTTTCATGTATGACCTATCTTACTATAGCGATTACAAGTAGGCCTTTTATTCTTTTGAGCTCCTTGCTAAGATGATTCACCTTCTTCTATGCACCCTATTCCATCTTTTCCTTTGTGTCTATACTAACTTTGCTCATTATTTGATTTATGCTTTCCTGAGATTTCATCATAATTTCATAGGATTTCTTTTCAATATTGAGATCATTTAGTAGTCTTTCATTTTCTTATCTTAGTTTCATACATTCTTCATTTGCATTAGTGAGTTGATCAGTGAAGTCTTCTTGTTTAAGGGATAGATGTTGAATTTCATTGCTCTTTTCTTCTATCTCTTCCTTGGCTTTTCCTTTTTCTTCCATGACTTCACATAAGCTGACTGATAGGATTTCTTGCTCTCTTTTTAGCTTTCTAACTTCTTCTTGAAGATTGGAATTCTTTTCCAATAGGCCTATGATTGCTTCATCATCTTCATCTAAATTTCTTTTTGGATGTATATCTTCAATTCTATCTATAGTATAGAGATTGTCATTCATTTGCAGTGCAAGATCTTTCCTTCTTTTCAATGACTAAGAGAATTGTTCCTTTTCTTTCTTGAGCTGTCCAATAGTCAATTCCATATCTAAATTTTCATTATCAATAGCCTTATCCAACCTGTATATCTCCATTGCCTCTGATCTTTTCATAAGCTTGTTAAACTTCTGATGTAAGAACCAAATGCTTTGATACCAATTATTGGAAATATAGGATAGACAAGGTTACTGAGAGGATATGGGCGAATCAGTGTCCAATAAAAACTTTATCTACTTCACCAATTAATCCTTCATATTATATTTTGATATAACTGCATGCATGAAAGAATGAAATAAATTAAACATTCATAACACTTTGACACAAGATATGGTAACCCAGAAATCTTCTAATTAGAAAGTAAAAATGAGTTGGGGATGATACCCACAAGCTTTAGTACTATAGTTTAAAGTTAACTTTTTAAGCCTTACAATTGACCACTTCTAATGATCTTCCCTATTAGGAGCGATAAAGATTGTAAGCCGGTCAACCTTGTTAAAAGATTTACAAACATACAATGAAGTATGCACTTAGTTAAGAGATTTGGAAAAGACTGTTAAGTCTACCCTATTAGAGGATTTAACTGATACACCTATAAGGATGAACTAGTGGCTGATCTCTAATTTGCAACTTTGATTTTCTGATTGACATTACTTGTAATGCAATGATCACTTGACTATGATATATAAATCTATGTTGTCCCTTATACTATTTGTAGCCTTCTTTAATTTGCACTCCTTCTCATCATATTCTTCTTCACATACTTACTTGGTTATGATATAATGTATTACATATATACCAACCCAAATCACAATTTGTAGGACTAAGCTACAATACCAATTTCATCATAATTCACATAGTCAACCCAATTGCTATAACTTAGGTTTTGAAGACAAACTCAGTGATGTTTTAATACTCATCAAATATTGTCAATGCTCAAAAATATTTGGTACTCATTTGCACTAGAAGCTCAATCCATACTAATCACTTCCAAGCAGCTCAAACTCAGTTAGCACTGTGTGACTTGGTGAACACTAAAAAACTTGGTAGCTTTTGAATCACTCAATTGACACATGACTTGGTCAACACTAGATGTATATGTTAACACAATGATCTTGGTAAATACAGTAAACTTTATTAACATACCATAGCTTGATTAACACTACGATCTTCTTTACTTCCACTGAATAGCTTGGTAGCCTCTACTATGCTCAGTTTGCATTGACCATTATCTATGTAGCTCAATAAACTTTGTGTAGTTTGGAAAACTTTGCAAATAGACTGATAAGCTTGGTAGCAACTGTAGAGCTTGATAGTAGTATAACCATTTGACTAAGTGTCAAGTCACTGATAGAAAATTTGACTATAATGTCAATAGTATTTACCATCAAACATAAGAAGGGGGTGTAGAATAAGGTAGTTGATGCATTGAGTAGAAGACTCTTCACAGTCCAAGAGATTCAACTACAAAACATAGGAATTGAAAGCTTCAAAGACTTATATACTAATGATGAATATTTTTCTAAAATCTACAAGGTATGCAAGGAGCTCAAAAAAAAAATTCATGGTGAGTTTTCTTATCATACATTGAAAAATGATTTAGTGTTTAAGGTAAGTCAACTTTGTGTTCCTAGAGAGTCAATGAGGGAAAATTTAATCCAAGAAAAGAATAATGGAGCACTTAGTGGTCATTTTGGAGTAAAAAGACTCAAGAGTTAGTCACTAGGTTTTATTTTTGGCCTAGTATGACTAGAGACATCGAACAGTATGTGGAGAGTTGTATAGTGTGTCAAAAGGAAAATGGCACATCCACCAATGGTGGTCTTTATCAACCACTTTCAATCCCTAGTAGGACATGGGAATCCATCTCTATGGATTTTGTAGTTGGTTTTCCAAAGACAAGATAGGGGTATGAGAACATTTATGTGATTGTGGATAGGTTTAGTAAGATGGCCCATTTTGTACCTTGCAATACCAGATTCCTATTAGATTTCTCTTTTTTTTTTCAAAGACGTGTAGTTAGGATCCCTGTTCTATCTATGATCATTGTTTCAAATAGGGACACCAAATTCATTACCCACTTTTGGAAGACACTATAGAGAAGGCTTAGGACTAACTTGTCTTTTCAATATGCCTATCATCCACAGACTGATGGCCAGATAGAGGTGACCAATACGATTCTTGGAAACTTGTTGAGATGTCTCACAAAGGAGTATGGTCGTACTTGGGATCAACTCATTGGGCAGGTTGAATATCCCTACAATGACATAATAAATAGATCAATAGGTAAGAGTCCTTTTGAAATCATTTATGGTTTGTACCCTAGAGAGGTTTTTGAGTTGAGAGAGTTGAAGGATGGAGTAAAAGGTAGTGGTTATGCTGAGGACTTTTCCCAATCCATGAAGGAGGTCCATGAAAGTGTAAGGAAGACACTAACTGAATAATGCTAACAAATTGGAGTTAGAGGTGGATGCCTCAAAGAGAGAGTTATAGTTCCAGATAGTGGATATTGTAATGATATAACTTTAAAAACATAGACTTCCAAAAGGGATACCACCTAAGTTCCATATGAGAAGGTTGGGTCCTGGCAAAATACTTTCCAAGTATGAAAACAATTCTTAGAAGTCGGCACTTCCTAGAGACATTGGACTATCCCCCATCTTCAATATTGTAGATTTGATTTCCTACAAAGGACCTACCCTAGATATTTCTTAGAGTCTTCTAGAGGTCACATAAGATGCATAAGACCTACACTAACCCCTAAACCACCACCACAACCAAATAGGATCTTGGATTCAAGTGTCTACAAATAGACTAGAAAGAAGGATTGCTTGGAACACCTTGTCAAGTGGTTTTTCAAGGAGGATGATGATGCTACTTGGATCAAAGAAAAAAAATTTAAAAGGTTGGAAATTGACTTCAAACTACTCAATCCAAGGATGGATTAACTTCTTTTTTTAGGGGGAGGATGGTGCAAGAGCACCTAGTCAAAACTCCTCATTTTGGTTTCTAGTTGGATTTCTGAATTTTTGGCATGTACTGACTCTAGCCAAGTTAGGATTTTGATTTTGGACCTTTCAAGGTCATCTTTTTGTTTGATTTATTCTTAGGTGAAATTTCCATTCTAGGAGATGTTGGTGTGCTTATGTAGTGTTTCTTGTGATTAGAGGTTGTGGATCTAGGACCATAAAGCATGAGGAAGATGTAGGTTTTAACCTATCTTTTCCTCCATTATTTTTTCACCACCTATTGTATGGATTGGAGATCCTACATGTCATTTGGAGCATGGGAAAAGATGTCAATTGTGAAAAAGTTATCAAATAGGCTAGAATGGGAAAAAATCATTCAAATTTATGTCTTGAAGGCTAAATAATTCCTCTACATCATTAATGGATAATAATTGATAGGTTTAGAAGTTTCCAAGTGAAGGAAAGAAAAGTTGCTCAAAATGCAAAATGTTAGCAATTTTTGAAATATTGCTTGACAACTTTTTGACAAGAAAGTTGCATAATGGAAGAAAGAGGTTGATGGTTATTCCAACTATCTACAACCTCTTAGAGAACTTATAAAACCCAAAATTAAACCCATCCCAAGGGTTGGGAGTTGTAATCAGCAATATTGTGCAAGTGGATCCATGAAATACAGTCCAGTATTTAACAGTTGTACGGTTTCTTGGTTTCTTGTATGGAATAAGGATTGAAATACTCATTCTAGTGTTCGATCCTTGTTTTTCATCTTATTATAGTACTTTTCTATTCAATTTTCATGTTTTTAGGTGTTCATTTAAGTAGGTTTTTAAATTCATTTATAAATAATGTATATCTTGGTCCAGTTTTGACCGTATGTGCAAGAATGGCTCCCTGATGAGTTCCTACTCTGAGTTCTACATAGTTTTAGGGGAAATGGGAGTGGATCCAATTTACATATTGTACATAGCTTTTGGGGCCTTGGAGATTTGGTTTATAATTCAAACATGATTCCCTAGGAAAGTCAATGATACTTGGTTAGGTGATCACGGTATTGGTAAGAAGCTTTTGGGGTTTGAATGTGAGGGATACTTCAAGCCAAGAGTTGTAGAAGGAAGAAGGGTGAGTGATGTCACTATATGCCAAAGGTGAAGGTCTCATATAATTCTTTTTTGATGTAGTGATTAGACCCTAGTCATGCCTATCATCCTTATTATGAAACCCTTAAATATAGACATACAAATTGCTTTCAGGTGTTTGGATGACCTAGAGACCTAAGACCCAAAAAATATTTTAGGTTTACCAAAAGAGTATTCAAATCCATAATTTTTTTCCACCTTATTCAAATAAAATTAGATTTAAAGTCCAAAAACCCAAGTAGGAGGGCTAATTCTATTAGGCTTATTTTGGCAACTTTGGAGTAAGAGTAAAGAACTTGAAGGAAACTTTTGGAATTTGATTCTAGAAGCCTAGGAGAAGCCTAAAATCTCTTATAAGATCCCCTCACTCTATTTGGCTGGAAAAATTATCAAGGAAAGATTAAAAAATGAAGTTGGCAAGTCAACTTGCAAAGGCATTTGGGGAATGAAGAAGTTAAAACAATTGGTGTAATTAGGTAGTGAGTAGTCATAGGGTAGAGTAGAGATCCTCTAGAGATTAGGGCACAAAAGGTAACCCTAATAGGTTGAGAGAAATGATGAGCAAGTCTTTGAGCAAGTAATGGCTAAACTAGCCAACAACCTTGTATTACATCAAGTGATGGGTCAAAAAGATGGGATTGAAGTATCTAGATCCCAAAAGGGCAATCCAAACTTAATGACATGTTCTTGTGGGAGTAGGGATATTGTTTGTGTGTTGTTTCTTCTAAACGTAGGTTACCAAGATGAGTAAGAACATTTTCTAGTGCATAAGAAATTGTACAAATCCACATCCTCTATGCTTTGACTTTTCAATAAAATGGGCTCTATGATGCCTTATTTTTGTGAACCAAGACTAGTATACCCATCGTATCCTTTATTTTATATTATTTTGAATCCTAGTCCATATCATTCAATGTGTAATTGTACCTAAAGTTTCTCTTCTCCATCTTTATAAATATGATTAGATACAACATCTTCATAGGTTGATGTTGAATAGTAACCTTAGGTTTCTTTTCTTAAGAATGTTGTTTTCCATAAGATTTTGGTGGATAGAGGTAAATTTTTAAAGAGAATGGCTTGAGCCATAGTCTATCCTCCACATCCTTGATATTTAGTCTTGAATTCATTTCAAAAGGGTCATGGAGTCCAAATACTTAGATGATGCTTTAGAGTTTATAGTTACTTGTTATCTAGGAATCCCTCTTAGATTAGTGTAATATTGAAGGGGATTATGGCTATCAATAATAGTGACTTCCATGCTATTATATGGGTACTTTAAGATTTGATAGTATGCAGATGGTATTTATTTCATCACATGTATCCAAGGATGACCAAAAATCATGTTTTTGCGTAAATCTAGGTCCAATATTATCATTATATATATTATTATATTTTTTAATATATTTTTAATTGGAGGTATCTATATCATGTTGAGTGTATCCAAGAGTTATTACAACCTTTAATACATATATGTTAATTCCTACTCCACCATCTATCAATAATCATCTAATCTTGAAACTATAGAAAAATACTTCTAAGTGTAAGGGGTCATTCTAATGATTTCTAATCACGGGGATGTCCTTTTTAGTAAAGATGACATGTTGAGATGTTTTAAGATTACCTATAATGGTCTAGATCCAATGAATGTTTATATTGATTAGAACTATGGACTCTTCTAAAGCTTTATATAAGGTGGCCCTATGTGTAGGTGATATGAGAAGAAATTCAATGTAAAATCATTTTTCCCATATGTTCAACAAGGTTAAATTGACTAATTGGTTGGCACTTGGATGAATGTCCTATCACTGTAATCTTAGCTCATTGTGTTGTCACAACACATTGAGGATCTCAAGATTTTATAATAAAAGGACCACATGTCTATCTTGGAGATAATTAATTATGTAATTATGAAGAATCCTAATGTAGTTCACATGATTAGTATTGGAGGACTTTTTTGGAGGTTTCATTTCAATTATTTCTTGATCAATCAAATCTTGGATATCATGTTTTAGTTGGAAACATGTTATCTTTGTGTGCCCCTTAGACCAATGATATTCACAGTATGCATAGTCTCTCACCACCCAAGTTTAGTTGGAGGTTCTTCTTTTAATTTAGCTAAGTAGATCAAGTTTTATTGTAAAAATTAATTTGATGGGTTCTTTTAAGGGCGTGAATTATCTAGGTTGTGCATCTCAAGGCCTAGGAGGTGTATATTGGGTGTTTTATTGAGCGTCCATATTTGTCATTGGATTTGACCATTTATTTTGACTATCATATTGAGCATTTGGCCTCAGGGGTGTTAGGAAACTAATATTATCTTGGTAATTTCAAAAAGAACTAACAACAAATAATTCATCATTAGTGACATTCTTATTTTGTGATCAACATTTTTTTCCATTTGATCCAATGGAGCTATTGTTGTTATCTTTGTATATCTTAATGGAATCCCTTCAAATGAGAGAACTTTCAATATTTTTTCCTTTTTAAATGCACTTTTCAATATTGTTAGGGATTTTAATCTTTAATCTATACATTAGTTCTAGTGCAAGGTTCTCAATTAATAGGTTGATTTGTTGCTCCTTAGGAATATTAAATGGACATTCACTACTAAGGTTTCTCCACCATTTTAAGAATACAATGAAAGATTTTGGAATGTTTTGTTTGGTATTATATAAATATCTCATAATGAGTTCATTTGTTCCTACATATGTTCCATCTCTAGTTACTAGTTCTATTCAAGTTTCTAATAATACCATAGTGAGTCTTCCTAATCCCACTCTTCCTATGAGTGTCTCATGTGTTTCATTACCTTCATCTATACCTTCCTATCATGTTGTTCCCTTTACATATTCTAATCCTCCTCCAACCATTTTCACTATACTTCAAACCTATCACAATATTCCTTTTGTGTCTTGTCACTAACCAAACACTACCAATGTTTCTTTTCCTATCATTTCCTCCACCAATTCCACCATTATTAGCCTAGATCAAAATATTTCTTCTTCTCAACAAAAAATATCTTCATTGACTCAATCCAAATTCAACATTCCCACCTATGATAATGTTACTCCTTTGTTCTTTGAAATTATTGGATTTTTCATTCCTCCAAAACATTGAGATCCCTTGTGCTGAGACTTATAATGGTAAGGGTGATCTTTTGAATCATGTTAAAAAAATTAAATCTTTTTTTTTCTCATGACTATAGGTTTATGGCTAAGTTTTTCACTAGGACCTTTCAAGATAAAGCATTGAAATGGTATTATTCCTTGCCTCCTTATTCCATTTATTCTTTCTTAAAAATTACTAATTCTTTTGTCAGCAATTTCAAGACATTGTTGGTTTCAAAATTTCTCTAACTTGATGCATTGTAAACAAGGAGTTAAAGAAAGTATTTGTGAGTTTATTGATAGATTTAAACATTTTAATTCTAAAATTTCTTATTGTTGGTGTAAATAAGTATTTACTATTTACACTTACTTATGTTTTCTTAGGTTAATGCATTATTTCATTATTTTTTATTATTTTATTATTTTATTTTGTGAGACACTTAGGAGTTTGCGCACCTTTTTGAGTTGTCATGTTGACAACACAAAAGTATGCAACTCTAATTTAGCACATGGTGTCTACAACACTAGAGTTTGCATCATTTGCTGAGTTGTCATGTAGACAACGCAGTTATTCACACTCCTAATTTATCACATGTTTTCTACACCATTGATTTGCATGATACACCATTGTAGGCTTATCTTCACATCATCGCACTTACATCTATGCTTAACGGAGGATAACCCATATCTGGTGGACATGTGCCTGGTTGTATGACTTATCATGTTGCTAACTTCTATGCATTCTACAAGCTCTCTAGAAGCCTTTATGTACATGCACTCCTAGTGTACTATTGATATGACATATATGGCATATTGAATGAATCTATTGTCATTATGATCATACTCTCTCTTTGGTCTACTGTTGTGCTTGTGTTTGAGTTCCTTGGTCTTGGGTGAATTCTGGCCTAAGCCAAATTCTTACATGGTATCAGAGCTTGGGGATATTCTTTACACATAGCCATTCGAGACCATTCATTCTTTAGCACCTCAACCCAAATCTAGAGAATTTGTAGAAATTGAGAGTGTTTAGAGCTAGATCTGACCTCGTCATTGCATTCAAAATGTTGATTCAGTGAAGATCAGCTATAAACTTTCCTATGCTAGGTGAAAGTTGATCATGACGCAAAAAAAATTTGCAAATCAACACCTAGAGGCCTTAATTTTTAGTTTGGGTATAGTCATTTTTGGATCTATTTAATTATTTTTTCTAGATCTGAATTATTTTTCATCTCTGCACTTTTTTTCTCTGATCGGGTATTTTTATTCCCTAGTCAGAGAATTTTTTTTTGCAAAATCGAGCTGTCAAATCTCGGCTCTACAATTTCAAAATTTTTATTATTATTTCGTAGGGTATTATTATTTATCATTATTTGGGCATTTGCAATTAAATCACTAGTCGTACATCTCTGCAAAATCCAGCTGCACTTATCCAGCAAAAGAAATTTCTACTAAATACTTATTTACACCAACACTTATCATGTGCCTAATGTTGATATACAATGTCTATTTATTTCTAATTTTAAAAATGACACTAGACATAAGATTCTTCTTATTGAGTTAACTTCATTTTTACAATTATGTGCATTTCTTCATCATTATCATCTACAAATGAGTCATTTTGAGATTAAAAATTCCTTCCTATTACTTTTGATAAGAGTGATGCCATATCTCATGCTAAGAAGATTAAAAAAATAAACAATTACATAAACATTATCAAATATATTATATTATCAAGTGGTAGTGACATCTAAAGGTGTGCCTCGTCCTCTATCTTTAGACTTATTCAAACTTATACTCCATTATCTAAATATTTTCATAATATGATGAAAATTTTATTTAATGCAAATATAATCAAGATTTCCACAACTAGACCATTAGACACTAGGAAACCTCTTCCTAAATATTTTGATGCCAATCCTTATCATCATTATCATTACCAACACCATCATGATACTAAAAGGTACTATTATTCAGATAATTCTATCTAAGATCTCATTGATTCTAATTATACATCTATTAATGCTAATATTAATCATTGAAACAAGTTTGTTGCATCTCCTAAATAGAAATTTTAAATTTACACTAATCCTTTTTTTTTAATAGGGGGAAACACTTTTGACCTGGAGCTATGAACCAGTGAGGCCACAAATGAAGGACCTTGTCCCCATTAGATTTGAACCTTGATGGCAAGGATAACAACTCAACAACTTAACCATCAAAACATGCCACTATTGGCTAATTGACACTAATCCTTTACCTTTGTACTCACAAACATTATTGCTAACCTCATTACTTTGTACTACACATATTTTTCATGGTAATAGAGTTGAAGAAAGAAATCATGTTTTCAACCATGTTGAACATTATCAGGCTCATCCTCATCTAAGTCGAAATATCAATATGTATCTATACTTTATATTACCTTTGATCATGCTAAAATGATTAAATTTCTTGATGGACATCTTTACATTACCTCCATAGTATATTATATGCCTTCGGATGATTTCCTCATTGAATCCTCTTCCATGGTGATTGTTATAACTAAAGAACATCTCTTTCATACAAAAATACATCAAGATTTCTAGGATTCATCAGATTTATAGATTCTAATTTTTAATGGTTTGTCTATTTTCCTCATGGTTTGATCTCTCTTCCTAATGAACTTTGTGGTAATATTGTGCATACTAATTTCATTTTTATTCATATTTATGATCAATTTTAAGTCAATCTTGGTATTCCTTTGCTTTCTTCCATGCAAGATATAGATTATCCTATGCATAAATTTCTTAAGTTCCTCCATGATGGTGAGATCAAAACCATTAAACATAGTTTTTATCATCCTTATAGGCCTCAAGAATTTTTTGACCTTGATTTATTTTGTCCTTCTATAAATCACTCACCATCATCACATATTGATGATCTCTTCTTATGTTATCAATTTTTAAGGTCCAAAAAATTCATAAACTTAGTCCACCTATGCTTGATCCTAGTATTGGTCTTCTTCTCATACCATTGGTTTCTCCTATGTCAAGATTTCTACCTCCTTTTGTTGCTATGTCTCTACCTAGTGTCATTCCTCACATTCATCCATCACAAAGAGAAAGGGACCAAATGCAAATTGATCCTAACCCACCTCAACTATATTTTAAAATCAAATTTGACTGATGTGTTTGTGATCATTATAGAAAATTTCAAGCTAACGATAAGGTTCACTCTCATATTTCCCAAAATTCTTCATGATCTGATACACCTCCTACTTTGCATTTCTTTGATCCTCATATAACTAAAATCATAGATAATGATGATAATACTATTCAAATCTTTGATTCTATTATGATTAATTTAGAAAAAAATACTATTGATGATGTTATACACACACACACACACACACACACACACACACACACACACACACACATACATACATACATATATATATGTGTGTATATATATGTATATATACATATATATAGATATATACATACATACATATATTACGTATGTATATATATGTATATGTATATATATATATATATATATGTATGTGTGTATATATATGTATATATGTATATGTATATATATAAATATATATATATATATGTATATATATATCTATAAATATGTATATGTATATATATATATATATATATCTATACATATATATATATATATATATGTATATATATATATATGTATATATATATATCTATACATATATATATACATATATGTATAGATATATATATATACATATATGTATAGATACATATATGTATAGATATATACATATACATATATATACATATTCATATATATGTATATATACATATATCTATATATATATGTATATATATACATATATATACATATAAATATATATATGTATATACATATATCTATATGTATATGTATATATATACATATACATATCTATACATCTATATATATATATACATACATATATATATACATATACATATATATACATACATATATATATACATATATATATATATATATATATATATACATATATATATATATATATATATATATATATATATAATGAGACTATCGAACATGATAATGATTTACCACATATGTTTTCTCAATAATTAGCAATCACTCCTACTACCAAACATACTAAGTTAGCTTCACATCATTATATATATATATATATATATATATATATATATATATATATATATATATATATATATATATATATATATATATATATATATATATATATATATATATATATATATATATATATATATATATATATTATGAGACTATTGAACATGATAATGATTTACCAGATATGTTTTCTCAATAATTATCAATCACTCCTACTACTAAACATACTAAGTTAGCTTCACATCATGATCCTTATTCAAAAAAAGCTATATTTCCTTCTACTCTACTTGATGTTGATCCTCTTGCAATTTGGCCATTTTCCTTAAATATTATAGACCAAGATTGGGGGGAGGGGGATTTTATTGTTGTAATGTTCTTCCCCCCTGATGTGTTTCTCATTATATTTTTTTTATATATTTCATTAGATGATTCTTGTTGCAAATTGATAAAGGAGATAAACATTTTCTACTTGTGCTTCTACTTTTACCTCTCTTATTCTATATGTTGTTACATGTTGTGTTATACATGTTTCATTGTTTTTCAATGTGCCATTATGTAGTCTACTTGGGATGTTTTCATATGGTAGCATTAAATTTTTTCTAGTCTCCATGAAGTCTGTCCAAATAGACTCTTCTTTGTAATGTATTCTTATTTTTACTCCACCATGTTGTAGTTCTACTTCCTTTGGGGAACGATGATATTTCATATCTAATATAATAGTCCATAAATGATCATAGTATTCCTAGAGTTGATGCATACTTTTATGCTCTCTTTGTTTTATGTGCCTATTTTCCTTAATGTGTCCTTTTTTAGAGGCATTTGAGAGTGGAATTGTCTTTTATGGATGCATTTAGACTTTTGTTAGAATCATTGATCCTATGAAGGCATTAGTAATTTCCTTAATATGGGGGAAATACACTCGGATAACATTATTCACACATGCAATATGATTTTTTTTCATATTTGGATCCCTTGTTGAACTAATTACAAAAAGTAAGGTTTTTATCCCTACTTTTTTATTTCCATCTTTGGATTATTGATAGTCACATGGGCTCGATCCCTACATTTTCACTATTTAATCCCTAATGGGAACATGCATCCTTATGCTAGATCAATTTTTTTTTTTCCATTTTTTGTGACCTAAATGTTTAAGGGTGTATCCTTGATGGATTGACTAGAATGCCACACAAACTTTCTAGAGTATCAAATCCTCTATTTTGCAACATGCCTTTTTGTGTGATTCATAGTAAAGAGACACAAATAATACTATAATAGCTAATCAAAAAAAATTCTATTTTTATTTTTTAGTGATATCTTTCTTGTCTGGATTATGGATTCAACAAGCACTCAAGTCTATTGAGGGCTATATTATTTCCTTGTCTCCTTTGTTTAATAAGGTCACCTTATCTTTTGACCTGCTTTACCACAAGTTTGAGTTTGGCTTGTACTTCTGGTAAATTGGGGCCTAAATATATTATTGTAAAAAAACTAAACTTTCTTTTCAATACCTTCTAGCCCTCCCTTTAACAATATCTAGGTCCATTAATGCACATATGCTCAAATTTATGGTTATTCTCTCTACCCATTTTTTTTTCATTTTTGCATCTATAGGATCCTTGACCTAGGGAGATCGATGAAAGGTAGGGCCAAAGGCTCACCTAATGATAAACCAACCCTCCCTGAGTTACACAATGGAAAAAAAAAATACAAATGACAATGTCAATAGGAGAGAGAACCAAAAAAAAAATTTATTCATCAAAATTTCATCATACATGCCCAATTGTGAGGCATTCTGGCTTATGGCTAATACAATAATTCTACTATAGAATGTATCCTCCAAGTGATATCTATGATACCCTTTTCATATTCTAACTCCCTTACTCTGTTATTGCACCTTTAAAAAATATCTTATGATCTAGATCAAGATCCTTTATTTGTACTTTCTTAAAAACTTATAGAAGTTTCTAGATGATCATAGAAGAAGGCCAACCAAATAATGGTCTACATGAATCCAAATGATTGATCTAACCTATTAAACCATGACCAAGAATTAAGTACAAAATTTGGCTCTCAAATAAGAACCAAATAGAAAACACAATGAAAGAAGAACAAGACATTATTGAATAAAAGACATAGACAGTCAATGAGACACTTGGTGAACACAAAACATAAAATACTCAATGAATGAGAAACCCAAGCCACTCAATCAATAAAGATAGGAATATATCGAGCAAGCCAACAAAAATAAAGTCAACTAACAGGTTCACAAGGATAATTGAGAACATGTCTACCAAGAAGGATAGCAATATAACTTGAGATGCTCCTACATCACACAATCGGGGTTGAAAATAATGGTTCTCTTAAATCATGTGTATCACAACCCAAGTTGAATCCACCTTAGATTGGGAAATCTAGGCAACATCTTTAACTAATATGTTATTCCATTTTACCAAATACTCAAGATAATCCTTTCCTTTTATACTCTTACCAACTTTTTAATCCAAAATCGACTCGATCTCTTTGGTCTTCTTCTTGGGATAATCCCTCGGTATTGTTAGCTCATCGTCAGATTCATGATACTTGTACAAATAAAAAGCCTAACTATAAGATATATATCCATGTCATCAAGTAACTAACTTTCATAATCATTACCACCATCAAATTTCCTCAAGATTCTTCAAGGACTAAAATTCTTCATTTTTAACTTATGGTATGTGCCAATAGGAAATCTACCCTACTTTAAATGAATCATCACCTCATCACTAACTTCAAAAATCATATGTCTTCTTGAATTATCTACATCTTTATTGCACTTCTAATTACTCTATTCCAACTTATGTTTCACTTCCTCATGAAAAGACATCATAAGTTTTGCAAATTAATCACCTTCAACAATTCTCTTTATTTCACCAGCAACATTCCTCAAATTTTTGATATACCTCTAGACTGCATTCTAGTAATAATCTCAAATGATTTTTTCCGAGTACTCTTGTTCACAAAATTATTATATGAAAACTCTTCTTGTAGCAATACCAAATCCTAGTTACTCAATTTATCTTTAACTAAACATCTCAATAAATTACCCAAGCTTTTGTTCACAACCTCTATTTGTCTAGCAGTCTATGGATGAAAAGTAGAATTGAACTTCAACTTAGTGTCCATCTTCTTTCATAATGTCTTCTAGAAATAACCAAAAAAATTATTGTCTTGACCAAATACAATACTCCTCAATCCATGCAATCTAATAATCTCTTTAAATAAAAACTCAACAACATGTATTGCATCAAATGTCTTCTTACATGGTTTGAAATTTACCATCTTAGAGAATCTATCCACAACAAAAAAATATGGAATCATACCCTCTTGTTTCCCTCAGTAAGAAAATGACAAAATCCATGCTGATATCACTCCAAGGTTTCTTAAGTACTGAAGTAGGTGTATACAATCCAGTATTCTAACTTACTCCTTTTTTAACTTGAAAAACTCCATAACTCCTTACAAAATTCAAAACATTTTTGTACAACTATGGCCAATAATACTTTTCATTAAGAAAAATTAATATCTTATCAATACCAAAATGTCCATCCAATCCACTACTATGTTTCTCCTTAATCAAATTAAATCACATAGATCCTCTCGATATAAATAAATGAGTTCCTTTGAATAACATACCTTCCTAAATGAAATAATATCCATACTTACTTGATTGTTCTAGTACTAGTACTATGCACACTCTCCATGCCTTAGAAAAATTAGGGCTAGTCTCATACAAATCCTTCATCCAATCAAAGCCAAGAACTTCAACCTTCATCTTAGTTAACAAAGATCTTCTTCTGCTCAATGCATATGCAACTCAATCAGATACTCCACTCTTATGATTGATCAAAAATGTGAAATTTTTCCAATACTCAACCCATTTCATAGGTCTTTGATTTCACTTATGTTGACTTCCCAAAAACTATAAAGCCTTATGATTGATTAACAACAAAAACTCCTTAGGAATCATATAATGTCTAAACTTCTTCAAAGCTTGAACAATAGCATAGAATTATCAATCATATATGTAATACTTCCTTTTAGCATAATTCAACTTCTCTCGAAAGAAAGAAATAGGTTTTCCTTCCTGACTTAACACTTTTCCAATTGCACTATCACTTACATCACATTCAATATGAAATACCTTATTGAAATCAAACACTGCCCACATTGGTAATTCAACAATGTTATATTTCAAAGTCTCAAAACTCTTATCAACTCCATGTGTCAACCTAAAATCCTTTTTGTCTCCTCTCATTTTTTTAGTCATAGCATTACAAACTAAACTAAAATTTATGATGAAATTCTTATAGAAACTTTCCAAAATATGAAATGATCGTGCCTCACTCACCATCTCAAGTGTAGGCCACTCAAGAATTACTTTAACCTTCTTAGGATCCATCTTCAAACCATCAATAGAAATCAAAAATCCCAAATACATAATTTTGTCCTTCATGAATGAACACTTCATCAAATTAATTAGAAACTTCTCATCTTTCAATCTCTACAACACTTGACTAATGTGCTCAAGATATTATTTCTTAGTCATACTGAATATTTGAATATCATCCAAATAGATAATCAAAAAATTACCCAAGAATTTCTTCAAGACCCCATTCATCAACCTCATTAAAATACTTGGTGCATTAGTCAAACCAAAAGGCATAACCAATCATTCATAGAAGCCTTCTTTTGTTTTGAAATTAGTTTTCCACTCATCACCTTCCTTGATTTTAATTTGATGATACCCACTCTTCAAGTCAATCTTTGTAAACTATCTTGCTCCACTCAAAAATCCATTATATCATCCATCATCAACATAGGAAACATATATTTAATTGTTATCTTATTAATAGCTCTAGAATTAGTACACTTTCTCCACTCACCATTCCTCTTAGGTGTCAATACAATAAGTACAACACATGGGCTCACATTTTCTCTGATCAAACCTTTCTAGAACAATTCCTACATGTGCATGTTAAGTTCTTCATTCTTGGTAAATATCAATCTATAAGGTTCTTTGTTTGGAAAACTAGTTCCAAGAATCAAGTCCATACAATGACTTATACTTCTTACTAGTGGCAAACCATGAGATATGCTCTCTAAAATAATCTCTCGCTACTCGATGAGAGACTTTCCAACTTCTTCTAGAACTTAGTCAATACTAGGATTACTTGGTGTACTAGGAATCACAAAAAAAAAAAAAAAAAAAAAAATTATTTCCTTACATCTTTCACAAATTGATTTCAATTAACCATGCAAACTCATACCATGGTACACTAATTTTTATTAGGTACCCCTAACAAAGGTAGCAAGACTTGTCTTTTTCCATTTTCTGAAATAGTATGTTTATTCAATCTACCATCATACAATGCTTCTCTATCGTATTGCCAGCATCTACCCAAAACTATATGGAAACAATCCATATGCATAGTATCACATAGAACGTCATCATAATAGTTCCCAATCTTTAACTCCACAAGGAATTTCTTGCTTACTAGAAACTTATGCTCATTCCCGATTCATGTAACTTGATAGGGTTTAGGGTGATCATCCTTTGTAACTGCAACTTATCAACAACTCCTCTAATGTAATTTTTTATGAACTACCACAATCAATAATCAACTTGTTAATTTGTGGTGACTAATCAAGGAAGTACTTTACATACTCCATAATCCCTTGGCAAGTTATGGTACATGTTGTAATTAATTTTAACCCTAAAGAGGCAAAAATACTTGTATAAAATTGCTTAGGGTTAGGGATTTCATAAGGTGTGATGTGATAATTGCTTCTTGGGGTGGTATTGAGTTGTAAGGGATTATGAATTGTAATCACTAGATAATTATAATATTGGACTCGTTGTTTGGTGGATGTAGCCTAGGGATTGAGTGAACCAAGTTAATTATTTGTGTCTTGTGTTCTCTTCTATGTAATTTATTATTTTTTGATATTGGTTATATTTGCACGTAATTGTTTTTTCTTGTTCATGGTTAATCCTAATAAGTGGTATTAGAGAAAGGTTGTTTTTTAGTTATCCTCTATAGGAATGTCTTGTGGTTGAGTAGGAGTCTCACGGTTGAGTGTGAGTGATTGTAAACGAGGCTAAGATAAAGGTTAAGAAGTTTAATAGGTAGAACTTCTAGTAATGGAAAAATATAAATGGAGGACTATCATTATGACAATGATTTATGGTAGTCATTTGAAGGAAAAGTCAAGAAACAAGGAACTCTGATAGATGAGGAATGGGAAATTTTGGATAGAGAGGTTCTTGAAAGTATTCGATTATGCCTGGCATAATCAGTGACATTTAACATTACAAAAGTGAAGAAAATGGAAGAGTTGTTGCAAACCATAGAAAAGCTATATAAAAGCCCTCCACTTCAAATAAGGTAGTTCTCATGAAGAATTTATTTAATATGAAGATGGAAGAAGGAGAATTTTTATAGATCATTTAAATGAGTTTAATATAGTTACTACTTAATTATCTTATGTAAATGTTATTTTTAATGATGAAATTAGAGATCTCTTGATTTTGTGTTCTTATTCCTAAAAGTTGGAATGGCCTAGTAATGACTAAGAGTAATTTTTTTCTGGATCTAATATCCTAAAATTTGATGATGTGATTAGTGTTATTATGAGTGAGGAAAATCATAGGAAAACCTTAGTCAATATACATCAAGAAATGTTTTGAATGCACAAACAAGAGGCAGAACAAATGAGAGAAGAAGTAATTCTAGAAATCATGGGAAATTTAAAGAAAAATCAAAGGGGAAGAGGTCTCAACCTAGAGGACTAAGAGATTATTGGTACTATGTAAAACGAGGGCATAAGAAGAAAGATTATTGGACCCAAAATAATAATGAAGGGGATAAACCACAAGAGAACAAGGAGGAAAATGTGCTAAAAAACAAATCTCAAGAGGATACTTTTCTTCTTTCTTAAGAAAGTGTTAATGATTCATGGGTTTTAGATTATGGGGTTTCATTTTATCCTACACCCCATAGAGGTTATTTTATTGATTATATCTAAGGGGATTGTGGGTTCATTTATTTGGGGAATAATGAACCATGTCATCTTGTTGGAAAAGGAAAAGTTAAGATTAAGTTGTAGAATGGGAATTATTAGCTACTACATGAGGTAAGACATGTTCCAATGTTGAGTAGGAATTTAGTTTCAATAGGGAAACCAGTTGATGTGGGTTGTGTAATTACTTTTAATGAAAAAAGTTGGAAGGTTTCAAAGGGTTCCCTTGTAGTAGAGAAAGGTGAGAAAATAGGAACCTTATATCTTTGTATAGGTCATATTGTTCCTTCTGCTTTAATTATTTTAGAGAAAAAGAATGTTCTAGAATGATTGTTGCAGTTGAGCAGGGAGAACAAATAGTTGCTATAGATTCTGATACAGTGCTATGGCACAATAGATTTGGGCACATGAGTGAGAAGCGTATGAAATTACTTCATTCAAAGAAAGTCTTGCCAGATTTGAAATGTGTCAATATGGATTTCTGTAAAAGTTGGATGTATGAAAAATAAAAGAGGGTGAGTTTTGTAAAGAGTGGGAAGAAAAAAAAAGAGAAATTAGAGCTTGTGCATACAAATGTATGGGGACCAACTCATGTATCTTCCCTTGGTGACTCTCACTTTTGTGTTATATTTTTTGATGATGCAACTAGAAAATTATACATTTATTTCTTTTGACAAAAATCTAATATATTTCAAACTTTTAATAAATGGAAATGCTTGATTAAAAATGAGACTTGTAAAAGGATAAAATGTCTTAGATGTGATAATGGTGGTGAGTATTATAGTTATGAATTTGAAGACTATTTCTCCACTAATGGTTTTCATAGACAAAAAATTATTCCAAGGACTCCATAGGAAAATGGAGTGGTTGAATGCATGAACATGACAATAATGGAGCATGCAAGGAGTATGGGGTTGCATATGGGGCTACCATTAAACATGTGGGTGAAGGCTATCAATATTGTTTTATATTTGATTAATAGAGGTCCCTCTAGTCATTTGGATTATGGTATTCTAGAGGAAGCATGGACTAGTAATAAGGTGAGTTATTCTTTTCTAAAAAAATTTGGTTGTAAAGTTTTTTCACATATAGATTATGAAAGTAAAACCAAGTTAGAAGATAAGTCAAAGAAATGTATATTTGTTGGATATGGCAATATGATGAATTTGGTTATAGGCTTTGGGGTTTTGAAAATCATAAAATTGCAAGAAGCAGGGATGTCATATTCAATGAGAAAGCATTGTACAAAGATCTGTTGAAGCAACATGAGAAGAAAGAAAATGATTATGTAGTGTTGGATGATACTCAAAAAGATGATGTTCCAACAGTTCCTCATGCTCAAAAACAGCTGCAATAACAAATATCACACACTCTAGTGAATGTTAGACAGTCAACAAGGCTAAGTAGACCTCTAAAAATATTTTCTACCTTTTTGTACTCTATTTTACTAACTGATGTCTGTGAACCTGAATGTTATGGTGAAGCTATGTAGGTGGATACTAAGATTTAGTGAGAGTCTGTGATGACAGAAGAAATGGACTCCTTGCTAAAAAATAAGACTTGGATTCATGTAAGTTGCCTACAAGTAAAAGGGTCTTACCGAATAAATGGGTTTATAGGTTTAAGAAAAGATTTAAATCTAGGTTAGTTTTTTTAATAACCTAAAAATGGTACACTAAAACAAGTGAAACCTAATCTCAAAAATCAAACAAAAATCATCAAAATTCCTAACACAAAAGGCAATCTATTTATATCACTTAATCTTATCAGTGTATCAAATTTCATAAAACCCTTCAAATACAATAATCCTTAAAAAAATCAATTAATTCCTAAATATACAATGATAATTAGCAATAAATCACTGTGGAGTAGTTAATATAATTCAAATATCCTATCACATTAATTAAATTAAACCAATTTGCCAATTACACATCAAAAAGGAAGTAAAGTTGATTAAATTGAATTAAGTCTCCAAAAAAAAAATTGTTTCCTAAATATACAATGATAATTAGCAATAAATGACCATAGACTATTTAATTTAATTCAAATATCCTAGCATATTAATTAAATTAAACCCATTTTCTAATTACACATCAAAAAGGAATTAAAATTGATAAAATTGAGTTAAATCTCAAAAAAATCAATTATTGAATTAAATATTCAATAAATTGAGAGAAATTGACTAAAAGAGACAAATATTCAATTAAATTCAATTATCACTAGTTATCCTCTCAGAAAGGGAAAATTGATTAAAATAAGGAGTTGAGTTGAGTCCAAATATTCAATTCAATTCAATTATCTTCTCCAAAATTGAAAACAAGGATTGATTGAAAGAGTTGACTTGAGTTCTAATTTCATAACAAGGAAATCAAATATTAAATGGAATAGTTAAGTTGGCCATGCATAAATCAAAAAGGGAAGTCAAGGAAATTATGCCACCATTTAAGGAAGTTAATTGGGCAAGCTAACCCAATGAACTCTCAATGACTCCCAATCAAGGCTAGTGAACAACTCTATCACCTCCTACAAAGACTTTGTCTAATAGAAGGTGTGTGGAGTTGAACTCAAATCTTCCTCATCTTGGAAATATCTATAAAAGAAGGTCTTCTAACCTTCATTTATGATAAGATGTATGTGCAATTGAAGAGTAAGATTACAATGCTAGAATTTCTCTATAGATATTGTGCATCAGAATTTCTGTATATTATTGCTTTGTTAGATCATATAGATTTCATGAGCTTTCATATTTCATTCATCTAGTTTTCATGCATATTGCATTCATAATAAAATTCTTCATTTTAATAGCATCTAGTCACCGATACAACTTTAGATCTGAGAGCTACAAACTCCTATTGATTTCAGGGCAATAAGTCACTTTCACCTAGTATTTTTCATATTGTTTTTTTTTCAAATTTTGCTAATCGGGGATGTAATGACTTATTGATTTTGATGAGATATATATTCTCTCATGTTGTTAAAATGACTTCTATTTGCCCTGCTATAAGTATCGTGGCTACTGAAGATTTGCGTTTGGAGACTCTTGATGTTAAAACAACCTTTCTTCATCATGATTTAGATTAAGAGATATATATGTCACAACCATGGGTATCTGAGGTCAAAAGGTAAGGGGAACTTAGTGTGCATATTAAGGAAAAGTTTATATGGGTTGAAGCAAGCACCTTAGAAATGGTATCTTAAATTTAACAGTTTTATGCATGAGCATGGTTACACTTAGTGTCATTCTAACCATTGTATTTATTTTAAGAGGTTTGATGATGATAGATACATTATTTAATGTTTATATGTCAATGATATGCTTGTAGTTGGGTCTAACATGGATCACATTAAGAGGTTAAAACAACAGTTATCATATTCATTTGCTATAAAGGATTTGGGAGCAAAAAAAAAACCTTGGCATGAAAATTTGTAGAGATGGGAAGAAAAAAATAATGACATTATCTCAGGTTAATTATATTGGGAAGATGTTGCAATATTTGTCTATGGAGAAGGCTAAAGCTATCAGCCCACTTTTACCTAGTCATTTGAAGTTGACTAAGGAGATGTTTTCAAAGATACAAGAAGAGGAGGAAAAGATGTACAAGGTACCTTATGCTTCAGTTGTAGGAAGCTTGATGTATGCTATGGTATCTACAAGGCCAAATATTGCACATACAGTAGGAGTCGTTAGCAAGTATATAAGTAATCCTAGAATTGAGCATTGGAATGCAATCAAATGGATTCTAAAATATTTGAGAGGAACATCTAGTAAGTGTTTACATTTTGGGGGCTCTACTACTGACTTACAGGGCTCTGTTGACTCAGATTTGGTAGGGGATATTGATACCAGGTAGAGTACTACATTTTATGTATTTACTATTAGTAGGGTAGTAGTGAGTTGGGTTTCTTAGTTAGAGAAGGTGAATGTTGTATCCTTGCTACAAAGGCAACCAAAGAGATTATATGGCTTCAATTCTTCTTGGAATAATTAGGACACCCATAGAAGGATAATTATTTTTTATAGATAGCTACAGTGTCATTCATCTTGCAAAGAATTCTTCTTTGCATTCAAAGACATAATGCATACAGTTACAGTACCATTAAACATTCAGTTAGTTTTTGATGATGGATAGTTAAAGCTGGAGAAGATACATACAAATAAAAATCCAATAGATATGTTTACAAAGATAGTGACAAGGGAGAAGTTGATGTAACGCCCCACCAAGGGATCCAAAAGAATTAACCTAAAGTTTCACTAAGTTTGGTAGAATTTTTTTTTTTAATATGAAATTTAAACCATACACATAGTAACGGGAGCATTAACAACATTCAACTGAAAGTATAAAAATTAGGTTACATTCCTTAAGGATCCCTTAATGTTGAATCACATCTAAATTAACTATTAATGATTCCATCTAACATCACATCCTCATGAAATAATAATGACAAGTCTAACATTCTTAAAACAATAAACTTTGTTCCAAATGTCCCTTAATAGTTTACATATCAGAAAGCTCAGTCATCCACTGTACATATCAAAGGCTATGAAAAGCCTAAAAGAATATACATGTGTGAAATAAAATAAATCTTCCTATTCTAATCCATGATGCAAGTGCAATAAAGTAAATGAAACCACACTTCTTACATGATAGATCATCATAAAAGATACAAACATCCATCATAAAAGTATAACCATAATCATAACACATAATTATCTAAGTGCACGGTTTCTCCCAACCATAAATAGCATCATTAGACCATTGTGGGTCCTAGCCATCCCTCCATGCATAACATTCCAAATCATCGAAGAGATCATCTGTATTTTCATAGTAGGAATGTCACTCCTAAAACATACTACATCATGTGCAGAAAGAAATCTAACATGCAAATTAAAAACATAAGATAAGTAAATAACATCATCTAACATATGCTAATCATCAATATAAGGATACGTGTCCACCATCATAATCCATTAACAGAATGAAGATGGATGCCAACAAAGAATGCATCAGCCATGGAGTCTCAAATAGATTCCAAATGATGAGAGTGATAAAGCACTACCAACTGACCACGTGGAACCTAAATGGTCCACTCCCACTACACTGAGGAGATAATCTCAAGTCCCAAATAGGTTATCAAATCACATAGCACAAATACTCTCTAAGTTCAGGAATCCTAAAATTATACTAACTCAGAGGGTTCCAATCACAAACCAACATCTAATCCTAGAGGTGCACAAGACACGTAGGAAACCTACTATGTAAGCGGGAAAGTGTCATCGCACGGATCATGCTAGAGTTACCCTGGTAGTCTTTCAATAGACCCTGGCCCCCTAGTGATCCCTATGCGGCCACTAGTATCCTCTCATACTAACAAGGAATACTATGAAAAGCAAGGTCACAACCAAGCATTCTCTCTACTCCCATCCTAGTCTGTACTAGAACTCAAGGCATGGGCGAGAACAAGCAATTATCTTATTAGGTTCATTTAAGTCAGTATTAGGTGTAATGTTTTTAGTTATTAAAACAACTTACAATGAGTTACCCTGGCAGCCACTTAGGGCCCCTGCCCCCATTGCAAGCCACTTCCTGACACTACAAGTAGATAACCTACCCTAGGCTCATGGAATCATAAATCACAAAATCACCACAATCCTATACAAGCGACTGAAAAATACCAAAAGATAATCCACAATAAGAGCATCAAATCTCCATGAGCAAATAAAAAGCATCCATAAATAATCATGACCTCAACAGTTCTCTATTGGCAACTGAAGGTATCAATGATAATCACAATATCCATTAGTTCTCAACAAGAAACCAAAAAGTATCTCAAAGTAATACTAATCGAAGACTCCAAAATGGTCGAGTCAAAACATGTCACAACATGACATCATCAAGATCAGATAAACAATTCAATCCTATCAAAGCAATTGGAAAGTAATCCAAATACAACTGATCGATAACTCATAAATGGTTACATATATCACAGCTTACACAAGAAGATCGAAAACAATATCAATCAGTAAACCACACACACACCATAGAGCATGCCATCACATAACCATGGTTGGGTTTTAAAAAGATCGAGATCAAAAGACATCATCATGATATCACAATCATAACCCTCGAGCCTCTAGTAGACGTCCTATAACTGGTCAACCAACTAATCCACCCAAACCCAAAACAAGAAGCATAGAGAAAACACAAAATGCAAGCACATGTTTTGGTTTGCTAAAATTGCCTAGTTGAATTAAGTGTGGAGGTTTCAGTTTTCATTTAAGAGTTGAGTATCGAATGAAGGAACATTGTTCGTCTTCCTTATATCTAACCCGTGTATTAATTAAAGATTTTCCCATGACTCTTAGAATTCAACTTTCTAAAATGTCCTAAGGCCACCTTGTTGGAAATGATCCCTCCTTCCATATTTTAAATCAATATCTCTATACTAAATCATCTATCATTTTCTAATAGCTCAATTTACGATTTTGAGAAAAACCAAAATAATTGATAACTTCAATATTCCAATAACCTTATTTAAACTCATTCTAATTAAATAAATTTATTAATTCTAAATATAAAACAATATTATTTATTTAAAATTTAATTACGTTGAATATTAAAATCTCATTAATATATATATATAATATATATATTAATATATAAAAATTATTGATATAAAATATTATTATTAACATATAAAATCAAATTATAAAATTTGATTCATAACACTGCGCTACTAAAAAAAAAGAAAGCAATTATAAAGTTTTTAAAGTGATCTTATATCACTGTCAAAGCTATTAAAAAGGGTCATGCAGCCCTGCACCCTGTCGCAAGGCCTACGATGGTAGTCGTAGTACTTGCGATAGTGGTACAAGTGACCGCCGGTCGTAAGGCTATGATGGGGGTAGGGGGTGGGTAATCCTTCCCCTCCCCAATACAAATTTTTTTATATAACATTTTTTAAAAAATGCTTTCCCATATGCGATTCAGATTTCTCCACTGTGATTCTTAATAAGCAGTGTTTTAATAAATATACACATATATATGTATATATGTATATATATATATATATATATATATATATATATATATATATATATATATATATATATATGTATGTATGTATGTATGTATATGTATGTATATGTATATATGTATATGTATATATGTATATATGTATATATATATATATATGTATATATGTATATATGTATATATATATATATGTATATATGTATATATATATATATATATATACGAAGATTGTTAATAAGCACTACAACATTTTTTTTTTTAAACAAATAAACATATAGATATATTTGTCTATATATATATATGTATGTATGTATGTATGTATGTATGTATGTATGTATGTATGTATGTATATGTATGTAGATTTGTATATTTTTAAAAGAAAACATATACATAGTTTTTAAACAAAAAAGGGCTTTCCAATTCTATGAGTTAAGAATTTCCCTTTAACAATTGTTCTCTAAATTTACCTAGTAATCCTTCTAATAGGTTTGTCCATAAGCATCTGAAAC
Source organism: Cupressus sempervirens (assembly GCA_028749045.1). Lineage (NCBI taxonomy): Eukaryota > Viridiplantae > Streptophyta > Pinopsida > Cupressales > Cupressaceae > Cupressus > Cupressus sempervirens. The sequence goes on along the minus strand of CM053791.1, from coordinate 156,352,743 downwards.
CCTAGTCCACTAGATTCCTCAGATCTACGCATGTGGGAATTTTTCATATAGAAATTTAACTACCCATGAAAAGAATGCATACAATCAAGATATTCAACACATAAAATCCTCAGAAAGCATTCAGAAGACACGAAGAAGACAAGAAGTGCAAGAAGCGAGATATCATATGCAAAAATCATGAGTGTCTACCTGGAAACTGATGCTAAATCACTTCTCTTCAAAATCTGCAGAGCAAGCTCCTTCCTTCTCCAACATTCTCGGGTCCTCCAAACACGCTCCCAAGCTTCTAAGAGTGCCTGAATATAAAGAACTCTTAGGAAACACCTAGAATTTCTCTAGAAATAACCAGAAGATGAGATAAGCGTTGACAACTAAGCATGAGCTTTTCCCAACCTTCCAGATGAGTCACAAGGTTATAGACACCATGTGCTTAATTTGTGTGCTAACTCCTGTGTTGTAGACATACGTGCAATCAAGGGGTGTGCTTACTCCTAGGTAGACTTATAACTTTTATTTTAATTCTTTTATTATTCCTATTATTATTATTTATTTATTATTTATTATTATTTTTATTATTTTTAATTCTAATTTCTTTTATTGAATTCTTTTACTCAATTAATTTCCCATTTAATTAATTAAAATCAAAATATCATAACATTATATTAATTTTCCACAAAATAATTAAATTATTAATTAAATCTTTTAATTTTAGACTTAATTAATAGAAAATTCACCATAGACCTCCAAAATAAAATATGAAAACCCATCAGAGAACAATCCACACAAAATTAGTCTAAAGGGTTAAAATCATGAATTATGTCATGCGGCACATTCGGTAGGTAAAACATCTCAAATACTTGTCCTACATCTCTAGGACAAATGGTTTAAGGGTTTAGGATTTGGACTTGAGAATTTATCTCCCCTCTCTTACCATTGAAATAGTGCGATAGGGTACGCTCACCCTAGCAATTCAAGGAAGTCGATACCCAGTACCTGCAACCTGCATAAAATCCATGCATGTACATACTATATATATATATATATATATATATATATATATATATATATATATATATATATGCTAAGCTAAATAAACAATGGCAGGAAGTGGTGCATCGTGTAGATCTCGACTAGCAGGTGACTATGACTCCCTTCCTTAACCACATCAGAAATACCATACATAAAAAAAACAAACATGCACACCATACACATGCAAGTATGGGGTAAGTATCCATAAGAAAACACATGTGATCATAAACCATCTAACTAATCATCATCAATAATTGAAAATAATGTAATAATCATCATGCATACATGAAATGTAGAGTCTAAATAATCACATCATATATCAGTTGAATCTATAACACAATATTCGATACTCTCAAAACAATGCTACTAACCATCAACATAAAACTGGTCTAACAGAGTTTGGCCATGATAGCAACAATGTATCTAGAACAATGTAAATGAGGGGAGGCACTATAGTTGAGCTCATCATCAGCTTTTGTTGGTCTTCTCAACTAAATAGAATACAGGTACAACTAAGTCTAGGGTAGTTTGATCCAATAGGAGCCTCATGGAGTAGCAGTATTGCTACATGATTAGTCTCTAAGTGGGAGATTTTTGTCTGCTGTGGAGTCTGATCATTCCCCAAGTGGGAGACTATTAGTTTTTGGTGACTGGTCAAGGAAGTAACGTACATACTCCATAATTTATTGACATTTTTGGGCTAACATGTTGTAACTAATCTTAACCCTTGAGTGACAAAAATACTTGTATAAAATGGCTTAGGATTAGGGATTTCATAAGGTGTGATGTGATAATTACTTCTTGTAGTGGTATTGAGTTGTAAGGGATTATAGATTGTAATCAGGTTGTAATCATTGGATAATTATAATATTGAACACATTGTTTGGTGGACATAGCCCATATATTACGTGAGCCACATTAAATCTTTGTGTCTTGTGTTCTCTTCTGTGCAATTTATTATTTTGTAAGGTTTTATTTTCTTCTAATTTTTATTTCTTGTTTGTGGTTAATCCTAACACACCGTACAACAATTTACTATAATCTTGTACCTCATCTTGAAAAGACTTCTCCTTGGGAGGGATTCTCCATAAATTTTTCATTACAAAAAGATCTCCTTACTATCAAATTTTTCCCTTTTTCTAGTCCATTTAGTGGACTCACAAATTCTCCTTTGACTAAAGCATTTTTACTACTACTTTAAGTTTTATTCTAAGAATAGCTACACTTAAAGGATCTATGTCCCTCTTTACCACATTTGAAATAGCTTCCATGAAATCCTTCTCTTCCATAACCACCTTGGTAAGAGCCACCTCTACCCTGGCAAGGAAGAGCACCTTTCCACTCAATATTCTCTTTCTCATCACCTTTTCCATTGCTTTCACCCTTATCTTGCATAGTATTATTAGATCTAGTATTTTCTCCTTAAGACCTACCTTTGCCTCATTGAAATCTTCCTCCTCTACCTCTTTGTCTTTTTTCATGCTTCTTTATCAAGATATCCTCAACTTTCAAGGCATATTGATATGCTTCTTTATCAAGATATCCTCAACTTTCAAGGCATATTGATATGCTTCTTCCACATTATCCAATTTCAAAAAACTAATCGCTTCTTTAATTGTAGTTCATAAACCATTCAAAGGTCTAGCTGCTTTCTCTATCTCATCATCCATGAGTCTAGATCTAATGTATAATCTGTAGATCTCCTCGATATACTCTTTTACACTCATATCTTTCTACCTCAAGTTTTGCATCTTCCTCAACAAGTTGACTTTTTAATAAGAAGGGAGGAAATTCTTCAATTTGTTCACCAACTTCATTAATGTCCTAGTCTTCTCATTCATTTTCCTATGTCTATAAATCTACAAATGCTCCCACCAAAGTGAAACATGACCCTTCAACTTGGTGATTACTATCTTCACTTTCCTATTATTAGGGGTGCTTTAAAATTCAAACAATTTTTGCATCTTAGAGATCTAGTTCAATTGAGTGTTGGTGTCCAACCTTCCGTCATAACTAGTAATCTCAACAACAACCTTCAAATGTGACCTAGATTAAATTCTTAACAATCTTTTCTCATCATATTCCACCTCAGGTTTAGGGTTAGGATTTGGTGTAGACCTAGGTAGGTGTACCTTTATTTGAACCCTTTAGGTTAGGTTGAGGCATTCTTTTGCAAAGTTTATGGCTAATACTCTTGAGTTGGAAAGTATCTTCTCAAGGAGAAATCAGAAATATAAGACTAAATACTTTTGAAATACTTTTAAATGATGATTGGTAATATGGATGAGAATGGTTGAATGATATGTAGATGATTGAGGTAAAGAACCACACCAACATGAAATTATATATTAGTTCAAATGAATCAACAGACCAATCCCTTTATCCAATTTAGATAAATGGATTCAACCCTACATGTATTTATCATCAAACTCTTTTGGAGATGGCTAGCCATGCCATCAACTTCTACAGAGAGAACTTAGGTGAATATGAAACCCTAGTCTAAATGAAGAGATTCATTAGACAGATACTATAACATAGTATGAAAATATCTAATAATCAAGAGTAGTCATGAAGTTTGATCTATCTAACAATAGTTCTGGATCCAAGAGGAAAATCTAGTATACAAGTATTGAAAAACCACTTTCCCAAATGGAGATAGAAACAACATATTTTATTGATTCAAAGAAAAGAAGTATAATTGAATCATGTTCAAGTTGCATTACCTAATCATGTTGTGATTAGCATCCATCTAGTGTCTCATAATTTGTAATAAGTATTTGCTATGTAATTATATCTAATGTGAATGATCCTACTATTATTTATAAAGAATGAAAGGATGCAAACAAGCTTTAGATCACTACGTCACTTCCTAACTAAAACCTAAAATACAACTAAACACTAATAATTACAAATATAAATAATTAATCTGCAAGATTTGCCCCATCTTTGTCGTCTTCATGAAAGGTCACACCTTTTGATTTTGAGGAAATGATTAATTAATAATCAAATTGTGTAGTCACTTTTTATCTCACTTAACAAGTTTTTCATTGCATCCAAATTGATAATCAATAAGTCCTTTCTTATTACCTTTTCACAATTTTAGTGCAGTGAGAATATTGATCTTAAACTGATGAATTTTACATTTTTGGAGATTAGGTTTTACCTCAAAAAGGAGAATATAAAAACTTATATAAAAAAAATTATTTGAAATATTTCTTCTTTTAGGATGTACTTAATCTAAATATTTACAAGAAATATATAAGTAATCCCTTTACATGTATCATTTTTTTTGAATATTTCATCCATGAGAAAATAAAATATAAAGATTTTAAACCATATGATATCCCCTTTTGAAATTGAAACATTAAAATATTAACAAAGTAAAAGTGAATAAATAAAACTTTAATAAATATGTAATGCCCCGCCAAGGGATCCAAAGAATTAATCTAAAATTTTGTAGCATTTTTTTTTTTTTAAACATGAAAGATAAACCATTTACAACTTATACTTAATAACGGAAGCAATAGCAGCAATTCGAATAAAAGTAAACATAACATACATAACAAGTTTCATTCTTTAAGGATCCCTTAACGTTGTATCACATCTAAATTAACTATTCATCTAACATCACATCTTTTTGAAATAACAAGGATACATCCAACATTCTTAAAAAATATAAAAGTGTCATTTTAGTAATTACATTTTAGATTGCTCAATCATCCACTGTACATGTTACAAGGTATGAAAGGCTTGAAAGAATAAACATCCATGTAAATAAAGTACAACATCATCCAATATTAATTCATGATGCAATTAAAGTAAATGAAACCATAAACGATGCATGATACATCATCTTCATAAAGATATAAACATCCATCATAAAAGATAACCATATATCACAAACATAAATAACTAAGTGCACAGTTCCTCCCAACCATAAATAGCATCATTAGACCATCGTAGATCCTAGCCATCCCTCTGTTCGTAACATCCCAAAGCACCGAAGAGATCATTGGTATTAATATAGTAGGAATGTCACTCCTAAATCATATTACATCATATGCAGAAAGTAATCTAACATGCAAATATAAGCATAAGATAACTTCATCTAACATATGCAATCATCAATATAATAAACACACCAAAAAAAACATCCATCATAAGGTATATCATCTATTATAATGATCGAAGAACATAATGAAGATAAATACCAACCAACAATGCTCCAGCCATGGTGTCTCAGACGGATCTCAAATGATAAGAGTGAAAAAACACTACCACTTGACCGCGTGGAACCGAAGTGGTCCACTCCCACCGTGCTGAGGAGATAATCTCAAGTCCCAATAGGATATCAAATCACAAAGCATAAAAATACTCTCTAAGTCCAGGAATCCTAGAAGTATATACTAACTCAAAGGTTCCAATCACAAAACTTACATCTACTTCCCAGAGGCACACAATGACATGTAGGAAACCTACTATGCAAGTAGGAAAGTGTCATTGCATATATCATGTACAAGTTACCTTGGTAGTTAGCTAAACTCCACGGGTCCATACTGATCCTCATGCGGCCACTAGTATCCTCTCATACTGATGAGGCATACTATGGAATGCAAGGTCGCAACCATGCGTTCTCTCTACTCCCATCCTAGTCTGTACAAGCACTTGAGGCATGGGCAAGAACATCAAAAATTATCTTTTTAGGTTCATTTAATCCCCATTTAGTGTGTAAATGTTATCACTCATTAACCAAACTTACAATGAGTTACCCTGGCAGCCACTTAGGGCCCCGACCCCCATTGCAAGCCACTTTATGACAGTACAAGTAGATAACCTACACTAAGCTCATAGAATCAAAATCACCCCAGTCCTATACAAGTGACTGGAAAGAAATACCAAAAGATAATTCACAAAAAGAGTCATCAAATATCCACAATATAAGCATCAAATATCCACAATAAGAATCATCAAATCTTCATGAGCATCTGAAAAGCATCCATAGAAAATCATAACCACAACAGTTCTCTATTGGCAACTGAAGGCATCACTGATAATCATAAGTATCCATTGATTCTCAATAACCAAAATATATCTCAAAATAAATCACAATATCCATTGGTTCTCAACAAGCAACCAAGAATATCTCAAAATCATACTGATCGAAGACTCCAAAATGGTTGAGTCAAACATGTCACAACATGACATCATCAAGAACTAAAGCAACACTTCAGTCCCATCATGGCGACTGGAAAATAACCCAAGGATAACTGATCGATGACTCAAAAATGGTTAAGTCAAGTGTCTCAGATACATATAACTCAGCTTCACTCAAGAAGACTGATAAGCAATAAAAATTTGTAAATACAAACATCTCATAGAGCATTACATCACATAACCATGGTTGGGTTTAGAATGATCGAGACCAAATAAGATCAACATGCCATCACATCTCATAACCCCCAAGTCTCTGGTAACAACCTAAGACTGGTCAACACTAGTCAACCCAAAAACCCAAAACAAGAAGCATAGAGAAAACACAATGCAGACACATGTTTTGGTTTGCTAAAATTACATGGATGAATTAAGTGTGAAAGTTTCAATTTCTATTTACCAGTACACATCAAGTGTATAGGATCTATCATTTGACCTACAAGTCAACCCGTTTGTTCTCCAATAGCATTATCCTTCCATAATATTCTAAGAATAGCTTAAGGGTAAATACTTTACTCATTAATCTGATCATCATTGACCCTTAATTAACTTGTTCTCTTTATTTAACTATGATCCATATTCTAATTGATTAACTCTTCTTTAATGTTACTTCAACTTTTTAACATAATCAAGGATCATTATTCGTTTATAAGAGAACCAATTATCAATCTTCGAATAACAAGATTATAACTTTATTAAAATGATCAATTAACATAGGTACACAATCCATGAACTTTTAACATTCTAATAGTTCTCTATTAAATATTACTAAGTCTCACCATTAAAACATCTAAGGTTATTATTCAAGTCATCAGAATAAGACTTATCAACTTCGATGTAACTACCTAACAACTTCGCTAGAGGAATCGATATTAGCATATCAATTAAAATCTTATTACATATCTTAATTATTAATTAAATTTAATTAACTCTAATTAATTAATTTAATTAATAATTACATAACCATACCAACAACCCAATGGAAGTCAGTTGACTAATAACTAACAATAGTTTGTACGTTAAAAGTCAACCATAATCTAATACACAAATATTTATATTAATAGTTCAATAATAATAATAACTTGTTAATATTTAATAACAAGCTATATTGGAAATCTTAATAATAATTCTATAATGACCACATTCGTCATTCTTATATGAACACTAATGTTTCCTTAATTAATCCGTACTATCAATAATCATTTAGATCATTTTACTATTATTTATTAAAAATTGGCTAGACCCAACAAACATTAATAAATAATAACTCATCACAACTATAAATAATCGATCTAGACAACTTTTACATAAGCTTCATTAGCTAACTCTTAACACCATTAAGGTATATCAATAATACATAATGTATTAATCATAACAATAATTCAAATCATAGCTATGTTATAACAATGACTCCTTGAAAATTTAAATCTTAATCCACTTTCATTAAAGTCTCATAATATAATTTACCATCTCTTAATTATATATTAAAAGTCAACTATATTATTAGCTCAATGAGTATTGTCAAACGAGAAGACTCTTTTCTAAAATCAACTAAGGTAAGCATTCGAATAACCTAAATCTTTAAATTTATACTTTAATAATTTTCTCAACAAATTATGAGTTCTTTTCCACTAAATTCGATCTCCACTAATTCATTGATTCCCAATAAGCCAATGTGCAATTCTATTGAATCCCCATAACATTGATAAGAACAATTGAATACACTCTAATAATTAGCCTTAATTAAACTAAATTTAATTAAGCTAATTATTAAATTCTAAATATAAAATTATAATATTATTATCCAACTAATAATAGTGAGCAATTAACAATATTGTTTATAACCTCATATATATATATATACACACACACACACACACACACATGTATATGTATACATATACATGTATATATGTATACATATACATGTATATATACATATACATGTGTGTGTATATATATATATATATACATATATATATACATCTATATATACATATATATATACATCTATATATATATATATACATCTATATATATATATATATATACATCTATATATATATATATATATATACATCTATATATATATATATATATATATATATATATATATATATATATATATATATATATATATATATATATATATATATATATATATATATATATATATATTCAACAAAACTATAATTAAAAACTTAATCAAAATTTTGAACTTTATACATATTTAAAACTTAATACATATTATAAACTTTTAAAAAAAAAAATTAAAATTTTTAAACCCAAACGCTTTATTTAAAAGAGTTTATAAAGGCCCGCCAGCCTGTCTGCATCATGCGGTACTGCGGCAGCACTACTGCTGCTGCAGCAGAGTACTGTCGCGTCAGCAGCAGCACCTGCTGTCGTAGTAGCAGTGTCTGCTACGGATGATAGCAGGGGTGGTGAGAACAAAGGGGGATGGGGTGGGGTAAAAACCCTCGCCCTCCCAAAATTTATTTTTATTTATTTTTAATAAAAATGTTTTCATAAAACGTTATATGCGATTCAATATTTTAAATAATATTACTTGCTGCGATAATAATAAGCTCATTTTTTAATTTTATATATATATATATATATATATATATATATATATATATATATATATATATATATATATATATATATATATATATATATATATATATATATATATATATATATATATATATATATATATATATATATATATATATATATGCAAAATTTAAGCATTACAGTATTTCAATCATAGACATGTGTGTGTGTGTGTGTGTGTGTGTGTGTGTGTGTGTGTGTGTGTACAGATTATATATATATAATGAGAACATATACATAGTTCTAAATAAAAAGGGTCTTCTAACTCTTTAAATTAAAAATTTCCCTTTAAAATAATGGTCTCTAAATTTACTCATAATAATTGTTCCTCAGATTTACCTATTAATTTGTCTAATAGGTTTGATCATAAATTTTAACTTAGAATTTCTTCATTAAAATACAAACCCTTATCTAATCAAATCCCCAATTCTATTACAACTCGAACCCAAACCCGATTTAAGACTAATTTCTTTCCATGAATGGAAGCTAGGGTTTTCTAATTGAGTTCTCTATTGTTCTCTTCTCTACCAAATAAAATATCTAGATTCCAATTTCAAATTACAGATTCAATCACAGAGAATATTCAGACACATATAATAGACATGATGAAGACAAGAAGAGATAGTGTGCAATAGATTATAAGAAAATCACGGGTGCACCTGGACACTGATGCTAATTTTTCCATCTTTCAGAAGTCCATAGAAAATCCCTTCCTTCTCCAACATTCGCAATTCCTCCAAGATCCAAGCCAACCGAAACCTCCAAGTGACTAGAAATGCTTGAAGAAGCATAGAAGCATGTAGAAACATATGAGCATGTAGAAGCATATGAGCATGTAGAATCATATGAGCATGTAGAAGCATATGAGCTTCTCAAATGCATATCAAACACACTAGGAGAGCCTCTATTTAAAGGCCTCTAAGATGCATCTAGAATGTGTCTAGAAACAACTAGAAGATAAGCATGACAACTAAGCATGAGTCTTCTCCAACCTTCTAGATGAGTCATAAGGTTGTAGACACCATGTGCTCAAATAATATGCTAACTCCTAAGTGTAGACAACTTGTGCATACTTAGAGTGCAAACTCATGTGTTGTCTACATGACAACTCTCGAGAATTTGCAAACTCCTATGCGAGCAAATATTAAATAATGCACAATAATTAATATAATATTTACTTTACTCTTTTCAATTTAATTCATTTATTTATTAAAATCTCATGCACTAACTTTAATAATTCCACTTATTCTTATCTTAATATATTTATATTTTAATCATGTGCACACATCATGCAACCTTTAATCTTTTAATAATTTTAATATATTTTCCACTTTTAAATTTCATTTTCAAAACTTAATTGCTAAAATATTTATTAGCTTTAATAATATTATTATTTAGTCATTTACTTAAAAATGAACTCCAAATATATTATTATTAAAATAAATATTGTCACATTTAAAATTTAAACTTATAACTTTTATCTTCAAATTTAATTATTTTATTTTATTAATTTTCCAATTAATTAAATAAAATAAATATTAAAATATCATATTAATTTTCCATTAAATTAAACCATTAATTAAATCTTTTAATTAGACTTAATTAATAGAAAATACATCAAAGACTCACAAGGTAAAATATGAAAATCCATCATAGCCAAAATACATAAAAAATCAAACCAAGGGTTAATATCATGAACTACGTCATCCAATGTATTCGGAGAGTACTCAACTCAGATACTTGTCCTAATTTCCAATTAGGACAAATGGCTTAAGGGGTTGGGATTTGGACTTGAGAATTTATCTCCCCTCTCTTATCATTGAGATAATGTGATAGGGTATGCTCATCCTGGCAATTCAGGAAGTCGATACCCGATACCTACAACCTGCATAAAAAGTATGCATGTATAAGCACAATATATACTAAACTAAACAGGCAATGGCAGGAAGTGGTGCATTGTGTAGATCCCAACTAGCAAGTGACTACAACTCCCTTCCTTAACCACATTAGACACGCCATACATAAGAACAAACACGCACACCATACACATGCAAGTATGGGGTAAGTATCCATAAGAAAACACATATGATAATAAACCATCTAACTAATCATCATTAATAACTGAAATCACTTGAATAGTCATCATACATACATGAAATGCAAAGTCTAAGTAATCTCATCACATATCAACTGAATCCATAGCACAATATCTGATAGTCTCAAAACAATGTTACTAACCATCAACATAAAACTAGTCTAACATAGTCTGACCATGATAACAAAAATGCGACCTAGGGGTAGGCACTACATTCTTACCTTTCATACTCACCTTTTACAATTTAGATGGTCATAAAAATTAACCTTCCAAAGTAGTGAAGTTTCACATTTTCACAAACTGTCTAACACATATCTTGTGATATTGTGATATTTTAAGCTTTTGCATACCCCTTCAAAATAGTATCTTAAAATTGTAATTAGGTTTAGGGTTACATAGAGCAGCTAGAGGTTGTTGCTAAAGATATTCCTAACCTTGTTGATGCTGGGATAGAGGTTGGTTTTCATGATCAGTTGGTTGAATCTAAAATGGAAATTGTAGAGCACTTGGTTGTGGATGATCTGGTTGTTGTTGGTGGTGAGTTATGTATCACAAAGCATCTTGTTGTGAGCAATGAGATTGCTAGGATTGTTAGTTTGGCATGTGTTGATGGATATCTTCATATTACTTCTAATGTGGAGTTGGTTGCTACTAGTTTGAATTCAGTAGTTGTTGATGTGGATGAGGATTTGTTGATGAAGCATTATGTTTATTTTGTTCCTAGGAGTGAGCATGTTGATTGGGTGGTTGAGATTATGATGTTTGACAAAATGATGCAGATGTGGATGATGTATAGATTGGTTGTCTTGTCCCTATTGGAGTGGAAGCCTTTGGTGAAGATGAATTAAGATGTTGATCTTTCTCTCAGCATCAAAGTGTGGGACACACTTGTCTATTTACCTACGGAGTCTAATGCAAGAGTATATTGGGTTTTCTTGGTGACTACTTTGGAGTTCATAGGAGAAGGCTCGGTAGTTGCTTTGGTGGGTGCTTGGACTGGTACCCGGCATGGTCTATGGAGCTTAGCATGGTCTAGGAGCTTGGCATGGTCTTTGGAGCTTAGCATGGTCTATGGAGCTCAACATGGTCCTAGAGCTTGGCATGGTCTATGGAGCTTGGCATGGTCTTTGGAGCTTGGCATGGTCTTGGGACTCAATATGGTCTTTGGTCACTCGGCATGGTCTTTGGTTGCTCGGCATGGTCTGAGAGGGGCTCGGCCTTGCTTAGGAATTTGGTGCCTCTTTTTGGCCATGTAACTAATTTTCTACAATGTTTTAGAGGATGCAAATTTTAGGGATTGAAGAGGGCCTCGATTACTAATTTTAGTTTGAAGCACAAGTTCTAATTCATTTGGAGCTAGGAGATATTGTAATTTTACTAAGACATCAATTTTGGTCATTTAATTGTTGTTGTTGGACGACTTGTGGCAGTTAATTTATGTATTTGTATTTAATTTGTGTTCTAGGCCGACTTGTGCCTTAGATTGGTATAAGTAAGGGTTGTGGGGAAGTCTTTAGTCATAAGAAGAGGAGGAGCTTGGAAAAGTGAATTTTGAGAAAAGCTAGTAGCTGCGGCTTGGAAAACAAGGAGATTGCTTGGTGGACTTGTGAGCACAAGTTGAGATCTTCCTTGGGGGTTTCTAGCAAAGTGTGGATCTAGACTAGCTAGGGTTTGGATTGGATCTTGAGGGATCTTGCAAAAATATTACTTGCTTTGTATTTGGTCATAACTGGGAAGGTCTTATAGCCTAGCACGTTGCATGATGTGGTGGAGAGGAGTTTTTCTAAGATGTTTGTTTAGTTTGAAGCTAGTTTGGTTGATCAAACTAAGAAGGTGGTTGCTCAGTTTGAAGCTCTAGCTTGGTTGATTGAGTTAAGGATGGGGTGAGGAAGGAATTCCATAGCTATTTGTAGAGTTGGAGTCTACCAATCTAGAAGAGGGTTGTTTGGCCAATTATGAGACTTGTTCATGAGAGAAAATGACATGACAAGGTCAAGATGGTTGAGGTTCATTTTGTTGATCAGATTGTGGAGTCTGATACAAAACTTACAGAGCTGTTGGAGATTGTTGCTGAAGATATTCCTAACTTTGTTGATGCTAGGATAGAGGTTGGTTTTCATGATCAGTTGGCTAAATCTGACATGGAAATTCTAGAGCACTTAGTTGTGGATGATCTGGTTGTTTTTGGTGGTGAGTTATGTATTGTAGAGCATCTTGTTGTGAGCAATGAGATTGCTAGGGTTGTGAGTTTGGCATGTGTTAATGGAGATCTTCATATTACTGTTGATATGGATTTGGTTGCTGCTAGTGTGAATTCACTAGTTGTTGGTGTGGATGAGGATTTGTTGATGAAGTGCATTATGTTTAGTTTGTTCCTGGGAGTGAGCATGTTGATTGGGTGGTTGAGAATTTTCTATTTGGCATAATGATGTAGATGTGGATGATGTGTAGATTGTTTTTCGTGTTCTTGTTGGAGTGGAAGCATTTGGTGAAGATGAAGATGGTTGTTAATCTTTCTTTGGGCATCAAAGTATGGGACACACTTTTCTATTTACCTAGGGAGTTTGATATTTTCCTCCCATTACTCATTTTTAAATATTTCTAAAAATGAATTATTATTTTATGATACTTTCCTTGTAATTTATCTCATTTAAAAAACTTGCTTAAATTTCAAATAGATATTGTTGTAGGTTTTTCTAAAAATATTGTAAGATAGAAACTCTATTAAAATGAAGTTTTTCAACACATAACACACAAATATATATGAGAAATAAAATATGTAATTTTTTTATCTTATTAATATTATTTTTTGAATAACTTTAAATATAATAGTTTAATATTAAAATTAGATTTAACATATAATATGAGTTATTTAAATGTAATAAGGAATAAATCATATAATTAAAATTTTGATGTAAATGCAATTTTATTTATTTTTATAATAATTATATATTTTAAAAAATTATGCTTCTTTTTCAATGAATTTGTTACATACTTCAATTTTAAGTAAATATATATGAGATATAAAATATGTAACTAATATATCTATGTATTATAAAATAATAACATTCCAAATTCTATAAAAAAATGTCTGCCAACACAAATTGTCAATGGAAGCCAACAAAGCAAATTACATGAAAAATGAAGAATGCAAACTTCAAAAAACATAATAAAGCCTTCACATATTGCTTCTTTAAAGGATATGTAGTCAAATTATTTGAATGGTTTCTAGACTATAAGGAGGAAATTTTCCATTCCAACTTGGATTACCCTATAGTTGTTACCACAAGAATTAATGCATATAGAAATTTTTAGGAAAATAGGTGTTTCCATGGGAGATTTAATAGGAATAGATGTTTCTTATGAATTTTATAATAGTATTAAATTATTGTTGAAGTATAAAGTAAATTCTTTCAATTTTAAACCTATTAAAATTATTACCAGTTCAGAAATATATAATATTAAATGTCATAGAAAAGAGCCTGAGATATTTGAGATTACCAAATTAAATGATGAAAGTAGAACAATATTTAAAAATATACAGTTAACGTCTGATCTTGAGGATGTCTTCCCTATGATTAGAATTAGAAACTGGAAAGAACAACAAGAGCATAAACTAAATCTCTTGAGGCCACGTCTAGCTTCAGTAGTGGTAAAAGGAACAGATAAAGAAAAAAGCCCAAAGACTACAAACAAGTTTGCTCAATCACTCAACTTAAACATTGCAGATTTAGAAGCAACTTCTAAGGAATTTCATGGAAAAATAAAAGAATAGGATAAGGAAAACTAGCAAGCATTAATCAGTGGGAAATTAGAAATCCAAAAAAAGAAATCTAGAAATAGCAATAAAAAAAGGAAGAGAAGTAAAAGAAAAGAACAAGAAAATAAGAAAAATTCAAGCTCCAGAAAGGAAAAGGAAGATTTAGACAAGAAAAATAGAAATTCAAATATGGATCTCATAGTCAGTAATGCAAAATCTCCTCATACGATAGTAGCATTAGAAGCTAAGCAAGTTCTAGAAAGTGCCACAAAAGATAAATCCCCAATAGACAGAGTAGAAAAGAAACTTACAATTTTTTGGCAAACCACAGCCCTCTCTAAAAACAACAGTGAAAGTAAGGCTAAGGCAAGTACCCAAAATAAGGAAATTGGAACAATTACTCAGGATTTATATGATTTTTTGAACAACACCACTAGTAGTAGTGAGGATTCAAATAAAGAAATAAATGTAGTGGATGAAGATGAGAACCTGGAATAGTTCACTGAGGATCTAATCCAAGGGATCAATTTTGAGAATATTGACAAAAGTAGTACGGCTCAAAAAGAAAGTCTATTAAAAAAAAGTGCTTAAATTGGGAGGGGATGACTACACCTATGAAGCTCTAAGAAAAGATATGTTAAGTATAGAAGAGAAAGATAAAAATAGGAGGTATTGTCTAGATAATAAGGAGGAAGATAGGATAGAACAAATCTCAGGTAAAGCAAAAACACAGAATATCATAGCAGAACAAATTCTGCAAGGATTAGAATATGAGGAAGGAAGTGATATGGAAGGAAAACATTATGATACTATTGAAAATTCTAAAGTAAATATAGAACAACTAGGTATTCTAATGAATCAAGAAGGAATTAACGCTCCAAGACATGGTAAATCAAAAGTCAAAAAAGGAAGGAAATCATTGAAAGAATTAAGAGAAGCAGATGGGCAAGCAAAAGAATAGCAAAAGATCAATCAAATTTTCAATGTAGGGAAGGGGAAGGTCCTTCCCAAGGTAGCATAAAGATCACATCTTGAAATTCTAGAGGCTTATGTTACTCTCAGAATGGTTTTTGACACTTTCTACATTGAAGTTGAGTACACTAGGTATGCCGAATCAAAATTTCAATAGGTGTCGAGTGATCTTCAGGTGTCGAGCAACCTATAGGTGCCGAGTGAAGATCAAGTGCCAAGTGACTTTAGGTGCTGAGCATGATACAAGTGTCGAGTAATATATAAGTTCTGAATCACAGATGATGCCAAGCAGGATAGAATCACTATAGGAGCCGAGTGAGCTAGTTTTCTTATATGTGCCAAGCATCAAGAATTAGAAAGTGTCGAGTAACACAGAATGCACATATGAATTTGAGAAGACACAAACTCAAATGTAAACCATTTTTATGGCCGACATATGATGAATCTAAAAGGATCTAAGTGATAAGATCAAATCTTTTTTTACTTCCTATGCAATCTACATGCAGCCAATAAGAAAAATGGAGAAGGCATGCAACCAATAATAAAAGTGGAAGGAATGAGCAAGAAATAAAGATTCAATATGGATCATAGATCCATACCTAACCTTAAGTCTTTGAAAGTCTTTATATGGAAGACGAAATCTCATTGTGTGTGTGAGAAAAGAAGTGTATGAGGAAAATATAGTAAAATTCAGAGTGAAGAGTGAAAGGACTTAGAGGAAGAGAGAAGCAATTAGATATTCAGTTGATTAGAACAAAACAAGGGACATGAATAGATATTAGATTTTAGAGAATCAAGATGAGAGAGAGCAGATCAAGTGCCTGAATTCAGCAATCAAGGATTGTAAGCTATCAAGTTTATTATACCTAATGGTCTCTAGCAATTGTATTAGAAAGGAAATCCTATGTTGATAGGTTAGCTTAACAGCTAGGTTGTACATCCTTTTAAGAGGTGATTAAATCCTTTAACAGGGTGACACTTAATGAAAAGTGTTTATAAATCCTTTAACCAGGTCACTATTGATACAGTGTAAAGCCTTTAATAGGGCAAGCCTTTCACAGGGTAGACCATCAGAAGTGGTCAAAACAATTATTGCTGCAGTGACTTTGTGGGTATCATCCCCACCCCAATTTCACCTTCTTATTCCTGGAGGGTTTCTGGGTTACCCAAATCTAGCGTTATGTGTTGTTGATGCATGTGTTTACTTCATATTTATTTCATATGTTTACATGCATGGAATTTACTTTTAGTTAAAATTTTTAATGGATAAAGTGTAATACTTCTGATTCACCCCCCCACCCCCCTCTCAAAAGCATTCTTCCCATTTGCATATTCCAACAATTGGTATCAAAGCCTAGGTTCTCACAAGGAGAAGCCTAACAACTTGGAGAAAAAGGTTAGAAGATGGAGGTCTTCAAACTTGGGAAGATAATAGAAAATCAAGTGATTGATGTTCAACTTGCTCTACACAAATTGGAGGAAGCCAAAGAAGAATTATAAAAATCTTTGAAAAGAAGGAAGGATATAGCCATAGCTGAAAATAATATAAACTACAAGGAGATTGATAACGCAAAAGTGTTTGCCAGTGGTGATACTAAAGAGTTTGATGCAGCAATAGCAGAACTGATGGAAAAGAATAGATCTCAAGCAGAAAAAAATAGAACCTTGAAGATTGAACAAGAATCACAAGCCATAATGCTTTGTGAAGTGACTGAACAAAAGAAAAGAGCTATTGAACAAAAAGCCATGATAGAAGATGACAAGAGAAATATTACAAATAGATTGGAGGAAAAGACAATTGAGTTTGAAAGAATCTCAAACATGCAGCTAGAAACCTTAAGCTAGATGATGAATGCACATCATGAGCTGAATATGAAGGATATTGAGATCTCTACACTGAAGATGCAAAATGAACAATTGCAGAATGACTTGAGAAGTGAAAAGGAAATTTCAGAGAGTTTCAACAAACCCAACGAAGCCATCAAGTACTTTGAGCAGTTACTAAAATCCCCAAGGTCCGGCAATGACACTCAAGGATTAGGATATACCAGCATTGAAGAAGGAGAGTCATCCAAGACTACAGAAGAAAGGAACAACAAAGGTAAGAACACCAAACCTACCTGTCATTTCTATGGTAAGAAAGGACACACTTCTAATGTGTGTAGGAGCAATAATGCCCATTAGCATGATAAGCCTAAGAGTGCAAGCTATTGTCATAAGTGCAAGAAGCAAGGACATCAAGCACATGAATGCAGAACTAGGACTATCAAGACACCAAGATTTGAAGGTCACTACTACAATTGCAAGAAGTATGCACATAGAGCCTTTGAATGCAGATCAAAGCCCATGTGGACATCAAATCAACCAAAAAATACTAAAGGCAATGGAAATCACTACTATTGGGATTACAAAACCAGGTATAGTTGTCATTACTATCAGGAATATGGACATGTTCCTAAAAAATTAATAAGGACACATTTCAGAGGAAACTACAGCAGATGGTTGAGTCAAACCACATGTTTCAGTTGCTTGAAGACTGGTCATATCAATAGGAATTGCCCAAAAAGGTCCAAGGCACCAAGTTCTAAGTTCAACAAAGGGAAGGCAAAGACAGGCATTGAACACATCAGAGGAGAGATGAATAAGACATGGAAGAAGAAAAATGAGTGCAACACATCAAGTGAAGGGATCACTTCACCCAATGGGTCAAGTGATCACACTTCATCAAACTAAGCATGAATGTGTATGGGACTAATATATAAAGTGATATCATACATTAGTCCCAAGACAAAGAAGTATTGCAAAGAAGAAATCAGCATAAGTAAAGATGTCAAGTCAAAATTTGAAGTTCTTACAAATATTGTCGAGTCATCCTCAGATGTCGAGTAAAGCTCCAATGCATGTTGAGTTGCTAATAGTGATTGAGTTGATGGTTGATGTCGAGTTGAGAAATGTCAATTGAAGCCGAGTCATGTTGAAACCTTCAAGTGCCAAGTTTACAGTTGTACATGCACTAAGCATTTAATGCTATGTTTTGAAAGGTATAAGGCCAATTTTTTATCATTTCTCGCCATTCAAACGTAGAGCAAAGATGAGAAGAGTGTAGGAGAGATCAAAGAACTACATTGAAGCCATTTACATGGATTTCAACAACCATTCAACATAAATTTCGTCGATCAAAGGTATTTATCAAGTGCCAAGCTACGTAGTGTTAAAGTTTTAATCTTTTAAAACCCTAGATCAATATAATGGCTTCTAGTTCTAAGAACCCCAAGGGAAAAGAAGGTCATAAGGTTCAGCTGGTTAATAATGAGGTTAAACAACCCAAATTTAGGCCAATTCCATAAGTTGCCTACAAAAATGACCCTGCTGGCACATTATCCACTATCCCATCCAAAGTAATCATGGTGCAAGATGTAAGGAAGTGTTATAAAAGAAAAATTGGTGCCATAGGTGATCTTGAAATATTCCAAGCCTATGAAAAACTATGCAAGAACAAGATTGTGAAGGACGAATTCCATATAGTCGAGAGAAAGGGTTTGACCAATGCCCTAGTTTACCCTATAGGATTCAAAACTGAATGGATATGGATTGTTTTAAGTAGAATTCATGATGGATTTTTTTGCTAGAGAAAGGTCCAGTAAAGATTACAAAAATGATAGTGCATAGGGTTATGGGTTTTCCAACCCTAGATCAGCCTAAGACCCTACGCAGTGATTCCAAAGAGATCATTGAAAAGAATACAAGTGCAAAATGAAATAAGAGGGGTATGACTATTGATACTATCACTGATCCTCTTCTAGATTTTGTTGTGAGAATAATATCCCACAAATTCTATCAATCCAATAGATTGAATAGTGTGTCATGCATCGCTGTTGATGTAGCCTACAAAATGGTAAAGAGAGATCACACATATGATCTGTCAGAACTTTTGTTGCAACAGATAAATGAAAACCTAGGAGCAATAAGGAGATCAAAAGGTGCTCAATGCAAATTTGGTTCAGTTCTTATGTGTATATTCTTTTATGTTATGGAAGAGTTTCCTTCTATAGGAAAGGTGAATTGGAATACTAACAAAACTATAATTACATAAACAATGAGTTCATTGATCAGATGGGTGACAACTTTGAAGCCCATATGACAAGCTATTTTGAGGATTTCAAGAAATCCATGAAGCAAAGGTAAGAATACAAGTTTCCTTAGTGGAAAAACATATCAATGACATATGCTTCTTAGTTGATATTGATTTCACCTATATCCAAGTAGCAGTTCCAAGGGTGAGATGGCAAAGGCCTTTGGGTTATGAACTAGATGTGGATGAAGCATCAGCAACAATCACTACATTGCTTGCAAAAGAAATAGACAAGTCTACCAAGCCTTTTGGCACATATGATATTGTTAAATCCAAAGTTGAAATAGAGTTGAAGTCTGCCTCTATAATTAAGAAGAAAGATAAATTGGTGAACAAAATAAAGAAGAAATTTGGTGAAGGAATTGAGGCCGCAGTAGAAGGAGAAGAAGAAGAAGATGATGATGATGATGATGAGGATGAACAAGGGCAAGGCCCAATGGAATTGACTCAAGGCCTAGGTGAAGATAAGGAGGAAGGTGTCGAGGAAGAAGAAGTTGAGGAAGCACCAACCCAAGCCAAGCCAAAGAAAAGAAAGGTAACAGTACAGCCTCCAGCCCAGCCTAAAGCAAAGACAGTTGCTAAGCCAAACCAAGCCAAGCCACAGATACCAATCACAAGGGCTACCACAAGGGGCATCTTCACAAAAGGCCAAGGAACAAATTAAAGAGAAGAAGAAGGTCATTGAATAGACTGGTGAAGTGCAAAAGAAAAGAAGAAAATATGTAGCAGAACTAGATTCTGATGAGGAGGAGAGAACAGAGTCAAAAGATAATAGCCAATTCAGAGTGGTAAGTCATCCTCCCAAATCAGCCATAGATAAAATTTGTGAAAATATTAAGAATGCAGATTTTATTGATTTGAAAAGTATTGATTTCAACAAGCTAAGTAGAGAAGAGCAAAACAAAATAGAGGAATTAGTATATGCCATGATGGTTGAATTTAAGTATGCACCTCTAGAGCTAGACAATACCATGCCTAGGGAATTATATGAGATAATTGAAAGCAAATTGCATTATTGTCTTAAAATGGAAAAGGAGATAAGAGAATCTACCTTAGCACAAGTGATGCCTGACCTAACAAGAGGTCAAATAAAAAAGGCTAATAAGAAATATAGTGGCAAGTTCACACCAAAGTATAGAGCCTTTAGCATCCTACAAAACAAGATTGAAGATGTTGTCAGTAAATCCACAAAAATATGGAAGTTGATATATGGTTTGACTACTGTCAAGGATGGAGAAGAAGATCCCCTTGAGGAACAAAACACTGAACAAGAAGATAAGGCAGAGCCTAGTGAAAAAGAGAAGGTAGAAGAAAAGGTTACTGAAAAAGGAGAAGAAGAGAAGAAGGAAGAAGAAAAGAAAGATGAAGAGGAGAAAGAAAAAGGTGAGGAGGAGGAGATACAAAAACAAAATGAAACGGTAACAGCTGAGTAGGAGCAGCAAAAAGACGAGAGTGTGCAAGACACACAATTGCCACCTCCTAGCCCTCCTCATGTAAACATCACACCTACAAACACTATAACTATAAAGGATGTTCCTAACACTTCTTCTCAGAACATCAATCCTTTAACTATAGAGGATCTCAAAAAGATCCTTGACCAATCCACACGATAAGAAAAATTATGTACAAATCTAGTATTGGTCAGTATGGATGAGTTACAAAAGGTAGTAGCTAACACAATTAAAGATAAGGTGAATCCACAAGAACCACCTTCCATCATCTCTATAGCTACTAGTGGTCAACTTCAAATGCAAACAGTTGTTACATCAAGAACAGTTGACACCATAGTGTAGAAGCCGAGTGCAGAAGGAGACAAAGGTATAGAACAAATAAGACAACTGTTGCATCTGATCCTATAGCACAAACACAAGGTGCACCTCCTCACATTTTTATAATTGACCAAGGTAGCAGACAAGAGGAGAAGGAAGTAGAGAAAACCCCTAAAGAGCGGGAAGCAATACAAACATTGATAAATTTGCCTACTTTGGGGACTCCTCCGAAATAGCCAAGCAATGATGCAATGCCACTACAAATGTCAGCACCAGGATCAAGTACTACAAAAGTTGCAAGGGTGCTTCACTATGGAGACCCTGAATTAGATGAGGAGATAGTCATACCTACTTATAACTCAAAAACAATAAGCATTGATCAAATCACTAAGGTGTACGAAGCATTGAATAGAAGAAAGAGGCAAGAGATACTCAAGAAGGAGTATAAACAAAAGCAAGTATTACATGAGATTAAGGACATCTTTATGGATGCCTTCAGCTTGCAGTCACCAGATGAGACAAAGCATATAATGGAACAATTGTTAGATATTGTTGACTAGGTGACAAATAAAGACAAAGAAACTAATGTAGAACTTATGGAATGGTCTGAAAGGAAATTCAAAGGGAAAGTAAATGCAAAAATATCTAGTGAAATTTCACTTTCTCGGGTTAAATTGGCAAACACTAGTATAAAAACAACAATATATTACTAAATAAACTACTAAAAATTGTAGATATGTGACTAATTTTGATCACGTGACCAATGGTAGTTTATTGCTAGACATTTATCTCCCAACCAAATTTATGACTTGACTATTTTAATCATTTAGTCGTTTATTGTTGTTACTTAGTAGTTTATATAGTAGTTTATTTGGTAATTTTTTGGGTAATATATTTGGTAGTTGATTTGGTAGTATATTTGGTAATTTTTTGGATAGTATATATGGTAGTATATTTGGTAGTTCATTTGGTAGTATATTTGGTAGTATATATGGTAGTATATTTGATAATATTTGGTAGTTTATTTGATAATTTATTTAATCATTAATTTAGCCATATTAGGGCATGATGGAATTGAACCACCATCCTCCTACTTATAAAGGAGGTGCTCTTCCATTGAGCTAGTACCCTCAAAGAATAATACCAAAAATTGACAAAATTATCTTCCCAACGATCACTGTAACATGATATACTCTTCTCAAAGAACACAAATTATAGTTATTATGAAAAACAATAATCTAAATCTTTATCAAAAACAATTCAACAATTTTAAATTTTTTTGTTCAATCTTTTTAAAATTATATTCCATGTCAATTACACTTTTCTAAATTATTGTAGTGATAAGACTCTTATAAAATATAATTTGGAGCACTTTGGCCACACACAAATATTGTTTCTTGTGCTAACCTCTATAAAAATAACCTATAACAAAAGAAAATAATGGACTTGTAAAGTTTGGTAGGCAATGGCTATGCTTCACCTATTGATAACCCCAATTAAAGCCATACATTAATGGATACTGAAATGGTTGATCATAACCATAAACTTTGTATCCTTGAGAATAATTTAATGTCCTCTTTTTAGACCCAGATTTGAATGATAATAGAGCCTAAATACAAAGTTAAACAAAAAATTTAATTAAATATAATCATAATTATAATAATAATTATGTTAATCAAATAAATAATAATACACTATGACATTATTATTCAAATTATTATAATTAAGAAATTAAATATTGTTAATAATATTACATAATATAATTTATTATTACAAATATGATTAAGAAGTAACATATAATATAATAGTATGAATCATCTAATTTAAGATGACAAATATAATTAAAATAAAATATTAAATTATGATTATAATCTTATCCCAAGTCAAAATTTTAATATTATAGATATAATAATAAATATAATATATCATTATAAATAAAATAATAACAAACATCAAATATGATTAAGCTACATGTACTTAGTCACGACACTTCAGAGGGATATATATAGAAATGTGATAAGTAGCTTACATTGTTATCACAATTGGGCACTTCCCAACAATCATTTGCATCCACAAAATTTAACAACAGCTATTGGATCTAAAATCTGACTATTTTGGGGGAAAAAAACCTATGTTTTCAGAGAATGCCCGACTATATTTCCATATCTATATCTCATTCAAGATAACCCACTTAGAAACTGCAGAGATGAGGCGCACCAACTGTATCATTATGTCATCCATGTCGCTCCTGTGCAATTATTATATTTTTACAAAATCAAATTAGTCATAGTATTTAATTTATCAATTGAAGCCAATTATGATCATCTGCTACAAAGGAGAGCTTAGAAAAATTATCATCAAAATGTACATTTATTCAAAATGGAAACATAGTTACATGTTTCCCATGCTCAAATCATACCCTACACATGTTTGCATACAAACCTCATAAGACATTTGGACTCCATAAATGACTTATCTTTGCTATTTCACCAATGCACACTTTGTGGAGTCGGACAAAGATGGTAAGAAGTCAATAAAGTGGGAATAACTAGAATGCATCTCAAAGAAATAAATTGCATTTATCTAACATTACAGAACCATGTAAAATAGACAAAGTAAGATATGACAAATTTATCTGGCATAAAAGCTGAAGCCATTTTGAAGGGCACAAAATGAAGTCAAGATTCTGTAGGGGGAGTATTAGAATACTAGTTTAACTTTAAAATTTAAAAAGCATTTACACTTATTGGTTTATGAGGTGGTCATAACCATTATCTATTGTCATAGCCAAACTAGCATCAACAACCTCTACTCGCATTCTAGCTCTTCTGAGAGTCACATCAACCTTGATTGATGATGGAGAATATGATTTAACAATTAACATGCCAATCAAGCATTATTATCAATTCAAAATTGAATGAAAGGAAGGTCGTATGGCTAAAGACCAACAACTATGGATGGTTTCCATAAGAGAAATGACATTGGGTGTGTGTATGGATGTATTTAACCTTCCAGACATTCCAAGCAAAAGCTTCTTTTCTCAGTGATCCACAAAGGAATGAAAACTAAATAAATGTGTGAGAGGCAAGTGTATTGGTCACTTCATCTGCAGGACCTTAGTAAAGTCCAATTAATTTTTTTCATTCCTGATTAACAATGCTATTTTTTGATAGTTATGCCTTATCTGATAAGAAGCAAGCTTAGAACTGAATGAACAACAACATTAGGACTGTGACCAAGCCTTTTGGCATGGAAAGAAAATGAAATCATGAAAAAAAAATAGAAATCATAAATAAATACAAAGATTTTAACTTGAAATCCTTGAATACACAAAGAATTATCAATGTTCAAATCAAACATAACTAAATGGAAAGATTATAAGCTGCCTACCTCTTACCCCAGGGTGCTCGTTGAAAGATATCATGTTGATGTATTGTGGGCATTGAAATATGCAAAGGAAGCAACTTAAACATGTCTGAATTATTTAATAGTGGATTTTCTCTAAGCCTCATAAACATATATGAAATTTCAATCCACCCTGTCAAAAACACAAGCATTGCCCCTTCTCCTTCAAATCGACAGATGTATTCAATTGTTGCTTCTACCTGAAATAAATCACATAGAGAAAATAATAACTCATAGACCATGCCAACATAAGTTATAATACAACAATTGTAGCTCATTATTTAGATTGGACAATTCTAGTATACTGAATTAGCTAGATGATACAATCATCAATTAGAACGGAAATATCACATCTATTCATATTGCACTCATCATCATTTCTCAGGCTTGAGTTTAAAAGTACAAGCAACAATAATAGAAAATGTAAATTCACACCTGGAAAATTATATAATCACATCAGATAATGCAAATCGATATAAAATAATTGCAGTATCCAAAGAATTATGAGGCATGACTCAAGTATTACAAAGCCAGGTGGTAACTTAAAGAATTTGATTATAAAATGACATTGATTGTATAAGCTCAATTGTCACCTATCACTGGAATAACAACAATTAATCAGAAACTTGAAATACAAGGATAATCATCACAGACCTTAGGTACCCAAGAAATCGACAACAAAATATGTAATCATTATCACAAAAAGTGAGAACTAAAATGCCTCATTGTGTCATCCATGCCGCTACCTGTATAGACTGGCCAGGGGGCTGTGTTTGTGCTGCAAAGGGGGCTTAAATTAGTAAAACACATGAGCCAGCTATAGCGCTGGCATTAGAATGTTGTTGGGGGAATTTATTATAGAATTTAAAACAGAAGCCTTCACAAATAACGAATCATTAAAAGAGAAAAACTCAGACATTGGTTAAACATTGAAATATGCATAATAATAATACTCTATTTAGAACAGAGAATACTCTGTTTTTTGATGCAACAAACCTATTTTGTTATAGCTCATGAATGGTGGTGGAGAATAAGCATATTATGTTATGAACAGAGAATACTCTGTTTCATTGATGGAACAATCTTATTTATTATAGCTGATGAATGGTGGTGGAGAATAAGCAGTGGATGTAGAGTTTGCAATCTAAACAATCTTCCATGTGGACAGCATAAACCTTCATTTACTCGAAATGCATTAGCAGAAGCTCAAGCAAGACTCTAGAAAGTTCTGCAATTCTGTAGAAAGAGTTTTTGAATACCTCAGTGGAACCCATTACAAAAAAAGATAGATATAGTTGATATCTCAGTGGAACCCATTATGAATCTTTTTGAATATCTCAAAATAATGACCACTGTGAATATCTCAAACTCTCCCAAATGAGTGATTACCTATAAGGGTCATAATAGAGGGTACAAGAAGGATGGAGTTATTCTAATACAATAATACAATAATGATATAATCCTTATCCTAACTGACCATCACTAAAGTTTCCTTAGAATTGATTTGAAGTTGTCCTAATGACACTTTGTGTTTATTACAGTTTTTGCCATGCATTTCTTATTTAGTGTTTGTCTGATCATGTCTTCTTCCTACCCCACAATTTTTGTTCAACGTTATAAAAATGAGATGCTTGATACAGTTGTTTACAAACACTCCGAGCACTATGAAATGCACACCAAAATGTCTACACCTCTTGCACCTTCGATGATCCTTGTTATGCTGCAAGAGTAGTGCAAAAACCTGTAAGTTAATAAGGGTCATACTTTAAACTTGGTAAAAAGCACATCATTTCAAAAGACCATTGATTAAAAGTATTCATATTTTATTGTAGAAAGTTTTAAAGTAGTATGCTACATTTAATACATAGGTTATCTCTTAGTTGCCTTTGGATTTGACTGTGCATCTTTTTAGCATCAATATCTCATATCACCCTCTGTGATTTACATCTTCTGGCACTCTTGAACATCTTAATGATGTCATAGAGCGTGAATCTTAATGATGATTCATAAGAGTGTGTTTTTCTTTCTCTTGCATGAACACAATTAAGGTAGCATCTCTACAAAGAAACAACTATGGATTTTTTTTCTCTTCCATGAACATCCAGCTAGACAATATTGTTTTATGCTATAGAAATGTAGATAAATTTAAAGGCAATCCCTATAGACCCCTGCATCTAGTTCAATCTCTTTAGGAAGAGATCAGTCATGGTACAAGGCTCGGCTATTTCAATCAAAGTTCTGTTGCCATTTGCAGCTTTTGCCAGAATTTTACCCAATTCATCTACAAGTTGAACAGTGAATGATGCAGGGGCAGTTACTTTGTCTTTTTGCTAGAATTTTCCCCAATGATTGGGCAGAGGCAGATTCAGAAGCAGGGGCATTAGTCTACCAAGCAAGAAATGCATGTCATTAGAAAAGTGTAAGCAATAATGTTGGAAGAAAATACAAAATAGAGTTTTCAAAGATCTGTTATCACTGGGGTGGGGCTGAAAACATATAAACACTACAGCCAAACAAAAGATGAATTTGAGAATCAGGATGTAGTCCATCCTGCATGGAATATAAAGCAATGGCATAGAAGGTGTGGGAATATGTGGCTGTCTTAAGGATTCAGTTTGAGCTGTAACACGTTGATCTCCAGATGGAAGAGGGGCTTCAACTTATCCACTTGAAAGGCAGGATGCCAAATTATTTGCTAACCACTTTTGGACCCATGAACCTGAAGAAAGCTGACATTCTCTAGAAATACCGAGTGTTAGGATTCTAGCAGGCTGTTGCACTACTGTCATATTTAATGCATACATGACTATGTTGATATTCTTGAATCTAGATAATGATAAGCTAAACTAACTATGTTGCACATCAAGTAGGATGTTATAAGTTTCACTGTCAAATCCAATATATGTATCAGTAAGTATTTTTATTTGAATGCAAAAGATGATAATCCAGTGTGGGCGGGTTATAACAAGTATGCTATCCATCACCATGTTTAATATAATGAGAAATATAGATATTAGAAATTAATATGATATCGAAATTCACTCTTTCTTGCACCTATTCCATTTTGCATTTGATGTTCGCTTAGGCTCTACACATGTTTTGTACAATCACTTCTATTAGTTACCATCCTACAATATACAAATTTTAAAGCATTTAAAGATAAAAAATTTACCTTCTTGCTGTTGTCACTTTCCTCCATTCTATTTGTCCTCGTCATTTTTATGAAACTGCTCCAATTTTCATGACAGTGTTCAACTTCTTTTAGCAGGATGTGCAGTTGTTGGAGATTGATATGCTGGAACTGTATTAACAAATTTTCTTCCATGAGTCATTGTAAATTAGAATTAAGAGTAATAGTTTGATTGCTCCAAGCATGTGAATTTGAATAATAATCTGATTATTCGAAGAAGCCAACTAAGTGGAAAAGCCAATTATGATGCAGACCATCCATGAACTTTTCCAAATCTGCACAATCTGAATATCATTTTTTTGCTAATACTGATTAAAGGCTAAAATATTCTTCAACTTGAACAACAGATAACCAAGCACTCATAATTCCAAGTCTCATTCAAAATTCTTAATTATAAAATAATTTAACCAAGTCTTGAATCGGTTTACTACAAACTCCGATGGGCCTTCCAATTGAATTCGTCCAAAACAAAGTTCAGAAATTTCAAATCCAAATTCTGCTTTCATGGTTTCAAATGAATGTCATTTTCACTCACATGTTAAAGTTGATCTTTCCATGTTTAGATCAGAGTTCACTCATCCAAAATCCCACCAATTGTGAATTTGAAAACATTTTAAAAACAAGTAAGAAATGTGTCCATAAAATCAGTCCAATATTGTGCTTGAAATGGTTCTCAAAGTCATTAATAAAATCAATAATTTTGAATCAAATCTGCTCTAAAATTAAATCAGTCCAATATTGTGCTTGAAATGTCTCTCAAAGTCATTAATAAAATCAAAACTTTTGAATCAAATCTTCTCTAAAATTAAATCTTCTCTATAAGGGAATCTGAGAATAAAGAATAAGTTCCATAGAACATTCCAAAGTCTAATAAAATCAGATTTTTTTTAAACCAAAATCTGCTCAAAAGAATCCGCTAACTTAAGAATTTAATACTTGAATAGATACAATGCCATTACACTATGAATCAGCCTTCTCACATTAATTGGATTTCTATAACATTCTTAAATCCGATACCATGCATAAGCCATTATTTTTGAAATGAAATTGAAACATACAACCAAAACTGACTTACACCATTACTCTATTTCTACTTGAGGCTTTCCAATCTTCAAATCGATATGGAATAGGAATATGAAATCAAGCTTGAATAGACATAGAAAATCAGTGTTATTGAAACTAGAGCAACTAGAGCATGTTGGTGCTAAAAGTGGAAATACTGCGTTTCTTGAAAAACCAGTGATACTACAAATGGTAGTAGTTCCTCTCTTGCTTATTTTATGGTTACCATTATGCTTATTCTTGGTTTATAATTCTCATAATATTTATATTTTAGACTCCATGAATATCATAAAATATGGAGTCTGTCATTTTCACTCAATTTTGAACATCAATAGCAACTATAATTAAAGCATCTTTTCTTGTTGTGCAAAGATGTACCTAAATTGTGATGACTAGCATGTAAAAAGAATCTCTGTGTTTAATTATATATATACCAATAATGTTGTACTGGTTTAGAATGCCTGATAATCAAATAGACCAAACGATATAAAAAAAATGTTGTTTTGCTTTGAAATGTATAAGAAACAAATATTTTATTAAAGTTCATGTTTACTTGCCATTTTCATTAACGTCCATTCTGAATCTAAACAATACCCTAATAAGTCAAAGCTGAGCCAAGTTTCAATGTTTTACTTAAAAGGAATTGTTGTGATAATATCATCATAATCCTTCATGCTCTCAAAAAATTTCCAACAAATTATAAACTATCAATTGACAATGAATTCCATATATTTGGGTGCTACAAAGAAGGAACACAATTTTCTTTAAGGAAAAATAAAGAAGAAACCAACGTGCAAGTCACAGGGGTAGAATGCAAAACATCTGGTAATGAGAGCTCCAGGGTAAGCCTTGCGGTTACAACAAACTACTCACTCACAATCCCTAAATTGGGTGATGAAGGAAAATGACAAAGCCCAATTACTCAAAAAACCTTCCTACTGCCCTAAAAATATATTAATGGACTCTTCCAAGCTCTGCCCACCAAATACTTGAACCTCAAGCTCCCTGTGTCCCATGACTGATTTGTGAAGGACTTTTAATATAGAAGGACCTTATGCTTAAAAGATCAATCTTGGTATGGCGCACAACAATGGACACATAGTCCCTCATATGACATCCAATGAGGTTACAGTTCCTGATTAGTAAATAATTGTAAGTTTCAGCTTGAACTGTATATCCATTTTTATGAGATGAGATTTTAGAAATAGAGTTAGTTTGAAGTTTCAATTTCTCTGCTCTGTTCATATTAGTTTCAATTATATTAATTTCTATTTTTGTTTGAATTTCATATCTGATTTCTGTGCAGATTTTTTGGACCAAATAATACTTTAATACCTTTCGATATTCTTGGGGAAGAAAGAAAAATAACCGATCTAAACTTGGAGCAGCTTTTGCTAACTAAAATCTGATTTTTATAAGGTTGTTTTATGCAAAGTATGGGACATCTTAGTACAGATTGGAATCGGAAAAATCAGAATTTTAAAATTGTTTTTAATGGTTTATAGAATCAATATTTTATTCCCACCAAATATGGTAACAATTTTCAGTTTTATCACGAGTTGTTATGGTTTTAATATTGGATAATTTGAAATAGAAAATTCTGATTTATGGACAGAATTTTAAGTGATATCAAGAATTAGTTTTAATTGCATAGTTTGGGAGTAACAATTTGTAATTTGATAGTTCTTTTGTGGAACTAATTCAAGGATAGTAAATAACCAATAGTGAGTGGTGTAATGGTTTTGATAACTGACTCCATGATAGATAACAAATTATCAACTTTATTGAAATTGATTTGCTGGATCAATATGCATCGATTCCTGATCAAGGCCATTATAGTGTTTGAAAAGGAAATCATCATTTTTAGTTATATTAGTTTGTCAAAGTTTGTTAGTACTAAGTTTTGTGTGCTGCCCAGCCAAGTGCTCATTGAGAAAGTTAAAATCTATGACGCAGATCGAGATCCCACATAGGCCAGCAGAGTTGGCAAAAGACTTTTTAAGAAAAAACATATGTTATCGAATAAGAAGATGGTTGGATTGGTAAAAAGGGTATGGATCAATTGTGATACCAATTATGGAATATGTGAAACTTATATCAATATGTGATCGTTATATTGGGTTTTTGAAGCATTTTGATATGAAGATTTCAATTTTCTTTAAGTGATGTCAGTCGGCTTTGGAATGAGGAAATTTCAAATGCGTAACATTTGAGAAGTTATAAATTGTGTTATGACAATGAATTGATTTAGAGTTGTTCTCAGTTAAAGAATATAGATTACGTTCGATGTTGCCTCTTCCTGTCTGTTCCATGACAGTAAAATGAAGTTTGAATTATTAGATTTTTGAGTTGTGCACAGATTGGGATGATGTTTTCAAGATGCTTTGCATCAAACATGATTCAGTTTTTTAAACCAGATCAGAATCATTTCCAATAGTGTACATTCAGCACTAAGATTTTTAAAATTTCTAAGATCATAACGTATGTAAAAAGTTTTGAGTTTCTGTAGTTAACTATAGCTGAGGAATTCATTTATATTTTTCTGTTTCAGTATAATTTTTCTCTTGGTTACAGTGGTATCCAAATGGTCTGGAACTCACAAGCTAGTGAATTGGTGTTGAGTTTTGGTCTGCAAAACTTATTTTAAGGGGGGTAAATTTCTTAATCCAACAAAATGGCATGGCTTCAAAACAGAGTACATGGTCTTAGCTCTATTTTAAAAATTAGATCTACTGCCAAACTGTTATATCAATTGGCCCCTAGAATCAAGAACCTAGTTAGCGGAGGAACCCCTGTACAATATCAGTTGGGTGTACACTAATCCAACAACGCTGAACAGGGAGTGTAATTGTCTTGTTATAAACATCATGAAAGCACTCATGGTTAGGGAGATCATTTTGTGTCTGGAGAAAGGTAGGAATTCTTTGGTGTCTAAAATGAGACCCATATCTGACCTAGGAAAGCTATTTATTTAAAAACTAAAATGAGCCCTGTTATTAGATGGACGGGAAGGCACGGATTCATGGCTGATAAGGTCTCCATTGGGTGATAATATCTCCTAGGCCCCTAAATCATCGATCATCTACATAGTGGTCGATCAAAAAAGGGGCATCTCTGCCCTAACACAAAGAAAGCCAACCAAATTTCTCTCAACCATTACTGAAATCCAAGGCAGTAAAAGGCAGCATTTCCAATACTTGTATTTGTAGTTCATGAATGATAAAATATAAACAAAGAATAGGGATTTATTCATGATAAAAGGTAAGAGATAGATAGGGTTTGATCCAATTGCAACAACAATAGAAGCTGGAAGAAAATTCATATTCAACCAAGACAGGTCTTAATAGTTTTATTTCAAAAGAGAGAAAAGTTAATATAAGAACCTGGAATGGATTGGTTCTCATAGGTACTCGCTCTCCTCCCTCTGTGGAAGTCATCTTTTCCCCTTCCTACAGTGTGTCTCTCTCCCTCTGTGTGTTTCCCCATCGTTCTAATTTTTAATCATTCTCCTTCCTGGCCCCTTTTGGGAGAAGAGTAATGCTTAATAATGGAATTCTCCCAAATACCTAAAACCCCACTCCCCAAGGTCTGGAAACACATCGTTGGCCCAAGTTGATCATAGAGGAAAAACTTGTGAGGTGGAAAAGCACATGGATGAAGCAAAATGACAAATGGATGTGCAAATGGGATATCAACATCCAAACTTGCCCGGATAACATTACAGAAATAAAAAAGTTTGTCAATGAAAAATTTCACAATATTCTGTGGACAAGACACATAGGGCGGAAAAAATCCTATTACATTAAAGAATTTAATCCCACTTATAGTCATGATGAAAAGGCCTATATAAGAGCACCTATTAACTGGAAAGCAAAAATGTTGATGGCACAACTTAGAACTAGTTCACATCAGCTGCGATGTGAAACTGGTAGGTGGCAAGTTCCAAAGGAAGAGTGGGCAGACAGAACATGTTTATTTTGTAATATGGGAATAGTTGAGACAGAGCAGCACTTTGTCAAGGACTGCCTGGCTTACAATGACATCAGATCTGGTTATACAAAAATATTGCAGAACAAGGACTTCAACTATTTATTCGAGGAAGATCAAGTGAAGAGAGCAGCGGATTTGATTACCAAACTTCAGAGAAGGAGAGACAAGTTATCCAAAACTTTACAACTGACTAGTTCCGCTCCTGACTCGGGAGGGTGATTGCATGGGTCCCATAGACTACTTTTGTCTCGTGGACGTCATTAAAATCTATCATATCATATCATGCATTGTTGTCAAGCATTTCTTTTGTTTTTTTTCCAATTTTGGATTGGTAAGTTATAATGGCCATTATTTTAATTAGATGAGTTCATTAATCCTCCCCAACGCACGTAGGTTCAAGGTAAACTGTATTTTTAATTCTATTAGCACATTTTTTAATAATAAGAACATATATTTCTTATTAAGGTAACAATATATATGTATTTTTTTAGAAAAAATAATAATAATAATAAAACATATATTTCTTATTAAAGTAATAATATATGCATGTTTCTAATGATGTTTTAGCCAATCATTTAATATAAGCTTTTTTTGTTATTGAAATATCTAGTATGACAACTAGTATTTGAATTTTTTAAATAATCACAATATACAATATTAAAGATAACCTATGAGATATTTTCTTACTTAAATTCCACAAATAAAATATTAGGATAAATAAGAGATAAAACAAGGATGTGGTGTGTGCATATGACCAGAGCATCTAAACTATTACTAACAAGGAGCTTGACTCCACTACCTTAACCACACTCTTATTTTCCACAAGATAAAAATATCAAGAATAATCTTCTAATTATTGATAAAAATATCAAGAATATTTCTCTAATTATAGATCAAAATATCAAGAATAATCTTCTAATTATTGATCAAAATATCATGAATTTATTATAGTTTGAACTCTAACTAAATGCTAATTATTGAAAATTTGAAACATAACCCAAATCAAACTCTAACCCATGTTATAAAACATTTTTGATATAATGTTAAAGTAGGTTTGGGGTTTGGCAATGGGTAGGGTTTAGGATCAATTTGGTTTAGTATTAGGGTTAGGGTGCATTTTAATTAGAAATTTGGATTCAATTTACTTTAGATTTAGTGTTTAATGTAGCATTCAATTAAGTTTATGGTTGGTAGTTCACTTAGGTTTTAGATCAGGGTTCAATTTACTTAATGTTTAAGTTTACTTAATCTTAACATGCTAAACTTGGTTAAAGTTTCATTGTAGAAATTAGATATAGAACTAATGTTAATCCTTACCCAAAGAGAAAACCAATTTTCATTGAACTTTAATCCTAGGGCCATATTTGAAATGTAACCATAATATTTCTTTTGATTACACTTGAACCCTATCTGTAATCATCAAAAGATTTATCATATAAATAAGTGTGATCCTAGTCATCATAAGATTAACCTTAAGTGAATACAAAGAGTCGTCAAACTATAATGTCAGTGAACCTAAGGTGAATAGAACTATTACACTTAGAGTTAGGAATGAATCTCTCTCTCTCTCTCTCTCTCTCTCTCTCTCTCTCTCTCTCACACACACACACACACACACACACTCAAATAATCTATTCATTTGCTAAGAAACCGATAGCAAAGACTAATAGAAAATACAAGATGGTGAACATAAAAGGTAATTTTTCCTATATAAATATCCACACAAGTTTACAAATCTGTATCACCCTCAAGAAAAATAGACATGCATCTTACAAATTTGAAAGTTACATTGCTTTGAAAATTCTATATTGAACTCTTTAACTATAATATATTTGGTATAGTCTTTTTTTTTAAATGAAGAAAAAAATCAATCAATTTTATTTTAAAAAATACAAACTATATTAATTAAAATGCATATCCTAAGACATATTAAGAATTTTAGTTGTAAGAACTTTCTTTTCTTTTCTTTTTTTATTAATCTTCACAATGACTAAATTTTTTGATAAAAAATATCTATTCATTAATAAAAGTTCATTTTCTGTGTATTATCTTGTTTTTGATAAATTAAATCAAATGTAAGTCTTGAGGAAATTTTAGGCCTCTAACTATCATCATGAAGTGATCTACCAATAGCATATATGTTATTTAAAAGTAACTTAAAAGAATAAATTATAAATTTAATTTCAAAAATGAATCTAATCATATTTTAAAACTTATCTCACAATATAATTACCGATAATTAAAACCATCGAACTTCTTATTTAATTTCTAAATGTTTACGTAAATACTATATTTCTACCAAATAATATATATCAATTAGATTTATTTATCTAACATACTATAATTAAACAATATAGAATGTAGAAAGTTATTGGACTTTTATGGGAACAAAATCTAAATGTTAATAGTTGAAAACAATGATACGATGGAATTAAAATGGTGTGTACAAAAAAATAGTGAAAAAATAGTGATTAATAATATCATTCAAACATATAATAAAATAAAATAGATGTAAAAAGATCAACAAATCATGATTATTGAATAGTAGTACATTAGTGTTAAAACAATTTGGATTATTAGAATCTAAAATTTAGCTTGCTCTCAAAATAGTTAACACCTTTGGTATAAATATAATTTCAATCATATAAATTCATTATATTTTTATTTTTATTATTACATTATTTTATTTCAAACTTTAATATTTATTAAAAAGTGGTTCTTGTTATTTACTAAATACTTAAATATTTAAATGATAACATTATGTTTTATAAAGAAGGTTATTATATCATGTTGATGTGATTAATAACAATTATATGTTGAGATTATAAAACACTTGATTGATAAATAATCTATTCTATATATAGAGAGAGACTTGAATTTTTTTTTTGAGGCCATGGAGGGTTTTTACCTCTTTGGGAATTTATAGATAGATTTTGAGAAGTTTGAGTGTAGATTGGGGTATTTTTTAGTTCATTTTGAGTTCAATATCAGTTGAAAGGACATTCAAGGAAGTTGACTAGCAATGATATATTGATATGACAAAAACTCAATCAATGAGTAGTAAAAGATATAAAAAAAGTTAAAGAATGTATTACGGTGATATAAAATTCATTGATGATTCATTTAGTCTTTTTTTTGGGTGACTAATTGTTTAGTCATTTATTTGATCATTATTATAGTTAGTTATCTTTGTCTAACCTTATGATTTTACCCGATGACCAAATTAGTCATTTATTTAGACATGTATTCTTATAAATTACAAAATATTACTAGAATTTAATCACATCTAGTCATGTGACTAAAATATTTAGTCTTGTGACTTATTTTTATAGTCACGTGGTCATTTATTTACAAAAATTCTACTAGTGAAAGATGATTGACAAAGTGAAAAAGGTACTTGAGAATATATTCTCATTCTACAAAAAGTTGTGTGACTTCTCATACTTCACAGAGGAGACAAGCCAAAGAATAATGAGTTTGGAGAGGAATCTGAAGATTTCAAGCATGTAGCTACCAAAAGATCCAGCTCAAAGTGAGAAGCACTTTAATCAAATGCTTCACACATAGAAGGAAGTAGCTATGCTGACAACAGAAGAGGCCACGATCAAGGCCAAACTAATGCAGCTCCAATCTTCCATTACCCCACATTTGGAAGTAATCCATAAAGAACAATCCTATGCTGAAACTGTTCTCAAGAAAGATCCTAATATTTCTACTTTAGATGGACTTGTTCACCTTGCTACAGAGACAACCATCTAGCACAAGACATTGGAAATTGCTTTGCATAATTGGGATGCAACTCTCAAGATGATTATGGAGGTAAATAGTGCATTTATGGTGAAATATGGTCCTAACCCTTAGTACCCTTTGACATTTGTTTAAAAAAGGGGGAGATAAATATTAAAAAGGGGGACATATAATAAGAAGAAATATAATAAGGGAGATATAACAAAGGGGGAGATACATTGTATAACATAGGTATAGAGTACAAAAATAGGGCACAGCTAAAGAGTATCAAATATATTAGAATTTTGGTTACAGGAATGGATAGCACAATCAGCTCGAAGGAGTTATAAGAACCTTAAGGTCAAATAAATAATGCTTAGTTAAGTGTTTTTGACACTCATGTCAAAGGGGGAGATTGTTAGTCTCAAAATGGTTTTTGACATTTGAGTGCCAACACACTTAACCACTTTCTACATTGAAGCTGAGTACACTATGTATGCCGAGTCAGAATTCCAACAGGTGTTGAGTGATCTTCAGGTGCCAAGTGAAGATCAAGTGTCGAGTGACTTCAGGTGTCGAGCATGATACAAGTGTCAAGTAATATATAGGTGTCGAGTCACAGATGATGTCGAACAGGATAGAATCACTACAGGAGCCAAGTGAGCTAGTTTTCTTGTATATGTCGAGCATTAGGAATTAGAAAGTGCTAAGTAACACAGAATGCACATATGAATTTGAGAAGGCACAAACTCAGATGTAAACCATTTTTATGGCTGACATATGATGAATCTCAAAGGATCTAAGTGATAAGATCGAATCTTTTATACTTCCTATGCAATTTGCATGCAGCCAATAAGAAAAATGGAGAAGGCATGCAACCAATAATAAAGTGCAAGGAATGAGCAAGAAATAAAGATTCAATATGGATCATAGATCCATACCGAACCTTAAGTCTTTGAAAGTCTTTATAAGGAAGAAAAAATCTCATTGTGCATGTGAGAAAAGAAGTGTATGAGGAAAATATAGTAAAATTCAGAGTGAAGAGTGAAAGGACTTAGAGGAAGAGAGCAGCAATTAGATATTTAGTTGATCAGAAAAAAGCAAGGGATACAAACAGATATCAAATTTTAGAGAATCAAGATGAGAGAGAGCAGATCAAGTGCCTGAATTTAGCAATCAAGGATTGTAAGCTATCAAGTTTATTATACCTAATACTCTCTAGCAATTGTATTAGAAAGGAAATCCTATGTTGATAGGTTAGTTTAACAGCTAGGTTGTACATCCTTTGCAGAGGTGATTAAATCCTTTAACAGGGTGACACTTAATGAAAAGTGTTTGTAAATCCTTTAACAAGGTCACTATTGATACAATGTAAAGCCTTTAACAAGGCAAGCCTTTAACAGGGCAGACCATTAGAAGTGGTCAAAACAATTATTGCTGCAGTGATTTTGTGGGTATCATCCCCACCCCAGTTTTACCTTCTTATTTTTGGAGGGTTTCTGGGTTACCAAAATCTAGTGTTATGTGTTGTTGATGCATGTGTTTACTTCATGTTTATTTCATATGTTTGCATGCATGCAATTTACTTTCAGTTAAAAGTTTTAATGGATAAAGTGTAATACTTTTGATTCACCCCCACCGCCCCCCCCCCCGCCCCGCCCCACCCCGTCCCGCCCTGCCTCTCAGAAGCATTCTTCCCATTTGAATATTCCAATAGCTTAAATGCCCCTAGCAAGAAAACACTTTTATGTCAAAATTTAAAAGCCTTTGGTTCTGATATAATTATGTTAGAAGAAACTAAATTAAATAAGGATGAAGGTCCTAGATTAGAAAAGAAACTAAGAAGTTGGAATTCTCATTTGCAAGAATCCAGAGGGGCCTTAGGAGGTTTAGGAATAACCTAGAATCCTAGGAAAATCATCCTCAACATCATTAAATCAAGACATTCATGGATTAGTAGTAAAATTTAAAGTATCAAATCTAATTTACAGTTTATTTTAATAAAAAAATTATGGACCAATTCAAAATTTAGACAAGAAAGTCTTATGGGTTGAAATTAGTTCATTTATCAATGAATACAATAATGAGATCATCCTTCTTGGAGGAGACTTCAACACCATATTAAATTTAGACGAGAAACTTGGAGGATTACAGCAAATTTCTCCAGCTTCTATGGATTTCAAAAACTAGGTAGAAAGTAATTATTTAGTTGACACCCCTACTAATAATGAGAAATTTACCTAGAATAATAAAAGAAAAGATTTCAATTACATAGCTAAAAAACTAGACAGGTTCCTTACTAAAGGGGAGCTTAGTAACTTGAAATTCAATATTCAGTCCCCTATCTTGCCCATAGTAGGATCAGATCACTATCCAATATAGATTGTCCTATCTAAACCCAATAAACCACTTACAAATCCTTTCAAATGTGAAAAAATGTGGTTTCTTGATCAATTTTTTTATGAATCATATCAAAAATAGGTGGACACAAGATAACTTTAAAGGCTCTAAAATGTTCATCTTTGTTTCCAAAATGAAATCAATTAAAGAAAAAATTCTTAAATGGAATAAAGAACACTTTAAAAATATCTTCAAAGAAAAATTAGATATTGAAGAAGAGTTGTGTAAATTAAATACTGAGGTAATTAAAAATGGTATGAATAAAAATACCTACTTCTTAGAAAAAGATTTACTAGCAAAACAAGAAAGTATATTGGCAAAAGAAGAAGCTTTCTGGAGACAAAAGTCATGAGAGAAATGGCTAGAAGAAGGTGATCTAAACACTAAATTCTTTCACAATAGTACATTGTTTAATTGAGCTATTAATAGTATAACTAAAGTAATAGACACCTCGAGATCATTCATAGATAACCTTGACAAAATAGTTGAAAACTTTGTTAGCCATTTTCATAATATTCTTAATAACTTTGATAGTTCTAATTTGGTAGCCCAAACAAAAATGTTGGAAGCTATTCCCCAAATCACAACGATAGAATATAATAAAATATTAAATAAACCCATTACTCTGGAAGAAGTTAAATTAGCTCTATTTAGTATGAACCTGGATAAGTCAATAGGGCTAGATGGATTCAAGGCTTTCTTCTATCAGAAATGTTGGGACATCATTGGTCTAGACTTGTGGAAGGCTATTGAAGCCACAAGAAATGGAGGCTCATTATTATTCGAGATTAATTTCACCTTTTTAACTCTGATTCCTAAGACAGAGAACCCGGATAACCTAGGAGACATTAGACCAATAGCGTTGTGCAATACCATATATAAAAAATTTCTCCAAAATATTAACAAATTAATTAAAACCTTTTTTGTCCAAACTCATATCAGAAGAACAGATAGGTTTTGTCCTAGGACAATCAATTTTAGATGGTATCCTAATTATACAAGAAACTATTCACTCAACCATCAAGAATAGAACTCCTAGCATGTTTATGAAACTAGACATTCAGATTGCTTATGATATGGTTGATTGGAGGCTCTCATGCAAAACCCTAGAAGCCTTTAGATTCTCACACTAATGGATCAACCTCATTTTTTAGTGTATTTCAACTACCAAAATTTATAGTCTTATTACTGGAACCCTAGAGGGTTTTTTTGAAACATCTAGAGGTTTAAGACAAGGAGACCCCTTATCTCCTTTCCTATTCATTATCATGGCTGAGGCATTTGTGAGAGACTTTTTTGAAGCTAACAAAAAGGGAAAGATCAATGGTATTACTGTCACTAACAACATCCCCAACATTACCCATCAACAGTATGTAGATGATACTATTCTTCCAAGTGAAAGCACAATTAAAGAAGTTTTGAATATTCAAACCATCATACAATTATATTCAAAAGCATCAGGACAAAGAATCAATGCCTCCAAATCTAAGATTTTTTTCATCAATACCAACCCTAATTTGGAAAAATAGATTTGTAACATAATGGGCTTCAGAAAAGTTAACTTCCCATGCAAATATTTAGGAATTGAATTATAAAATGGTAATAAAGATAATAAATAATGGAGTTAGATCCTTAAAAGATTAGATACAAAAATAGGAGGATGGAAGGATAAACAGTTAACTAAAGTAAGAAAGATAACCAAAATCAGAGCAGTTTTATCAGCCCTTCATATATATCCTCTATCTTGCCTTCCTCTCCCCAAATTTATCTACAAAAAGTCAGAAGCTAAGTTCAAAAATTTCTATGGAAAGACTATGAGGAAGATAAAAAGCAAGCTCTTACCAAAAGGGATAAGATAAGAAAACCTAAGGAGTTTGGAGGATTGGGTATAAAGAATTTAAACTGGCAAAATGAAGCATTAGGCGCTAAATTAACTTGGTGACTTTTCAAGGAACAAGATCAAAAATGGGATAAGATCATGTATAATAAATATCTTAACAAAAATGACCCATTTTCCATCTTTAGAATGAAAACTCTCATCAAAGGGTCTGACAATTGGAATTTCATAGCAAAAAGTAGATCCCTCATTACTAAATATCTCACATGGGATGTGGGTGATGGACAAGATGTTGAAAATTTTATTTAAAAGATCATTGTTGAAGAAGGAAGATTGTTTGCAAAGAGGGAGATTGTTGATAAAGAATTTTTTCAATCATTTTTTTGTCACTAATGTCAAACCTACTATTTTTTGGAATGACAATTGCATATAAGATCCAAGTACTATCAATTAGCTGATTGATGAAGAGGATTTAATCAACAAGATGTAACAAAAGTACCTAAGAGAAAGGTTGAGTTATGGTTTTGTAATGAAGTGCAAGGATCAATTAAGACAATGGTATAATGATGTATTGATAATACACTTGAAGATACAGAGGTTGGAAACACTTAGAAACTTTAGAAGTATAAGTTGTAACAAGGCTATCTACAAAGCTTGACTAAGATCATTAGTGAGTGCCAACAAAGCCAGTTCATGCCAAGCAGATTTTCAGTAGGTGTCAAGCAAAAGAAAAATCTAGTGTATGTCGAGTGATACAAAAGGAGCTGAGCAATTTCAAGTGTTGAGCAAGTAATAGATGTCAAGCATCAAAAAAACTTAGTGGATGTCGAGTGAATCCATAGTAGGTGTCGAGCATCAGTAAAACATAGTTGGTGTCAAGTAACACAGTATGTGCTGAGCACCAAAATTTTAATAGTGTTGAGTTATTGGATTATTTGAAAAGTCAAAGATTTTCCAAATCTGAGCTGACAAGTTTGTTACCTTGAATTTTGTGAACCAGATGGAGGATAAAGATGATGAGCTAGTGGCATAGAATTTTAGGTAAACCATTTTTGGGTGAATTCAGGAGGATTCTTCATGACTTTTCTAGAAGAAACAAGATATGGGGTAGATTCATTGAATCCTACCTAATCCATTCGATATAAAATTAAAATTGGGTCACAAACCAAGAAGCAAGAGTTTCTGGGGAGCCAAGTTGTGAAGTTGTTGAAAGGTATCAAAGAGAAGGCATTCAGAAGGAAGAATAGAGCACAAAGACTCTACTTCGATAAGTGGCCATATAGGAGATTGCACTAGAAAATTGACCATGGAGACTCAAGGAGACAAATCTTGAGAGGAGGACAAGTTTTTAGAGCTAAAGAGACTAAAAGCCAAGCAATGTTGTGAGTTGAATAGAGATCTGAAATTTGCAAGTTAAGTTGTGAGTTGTATCAAGTCAAAAGCCCTTGTTGTTACACTCTAACAATTGTATTAGTTAGGGTAAAATACTATGGACTTAGGTTGGCTTAATAGCCATTTGTAAATCCTTTAACAGGGTGGCATTCCAAGCGAATGTTCTAAAGTCCTCTAACTAGCCCCACTTCTAATAGGGTGGTTAAATCCTTTAACCAGGTCACATTTAACAGTGTGTTGTAGCCTTTAATAGGGCAAGCCTTTCACAAGGCATCACTTTGGAAGAGTGAGAATTGAGTAGCATGTTATTGATGGTTTTTCCCAAATTGGGTTTCCACATAAATCACTTTTTTATGCATTGATTCTTCATGTGTTATTCTTGCATGTTGATTTTCAGTAACTTGCTAAGTAGGAAATTTTAAACTTGGATGGATGAACAGTTTAATGGGCTCACTTTGCTTGGAGAAAAAAAAAGTTTTATTATGACATTTGGACCTTGAATAACTAATTCACACCCCCCCCCCCCCCCCTCTTAGTTATTCTAAAGCATTTCTAACAATTGGTATCAAAGCCATCTACTGATTTAGTTTAAAGGTACTAGAAGTAGGAAGATCAAAGTTGTCCAAGAGAGAAGTACCCAAGCTCAATAGAGATAACTTCACTACATGGAAAAAGTTGATGAAGCTACACCTTGGATCAATAAGTGATCATGCACAAACCTCAATTGAAGTAGAATATGTTGATCTAGTTGTACTCACTGCAGAAGATATGAAGAAAAAGGAGCACAATTAGACAATGCTAAGATTGCCTCTACCCTCAACTATGCTGAATTTGATGACATCAAGGGATGTCACTCTGCATTCAAGATGTGGAAAGCCTTGACTAATATCTATGGAGGAGATTAGAATGTTCAAAGAGAAAAAATAGAAAGCCTCAGAGGAAAGTTTGATGACATGAAAATGGAGGAAGGTGAGAATGCTGCTCAATATGCCTCTAGAATGAAAGAAGTAGTAAGTGCAATAAGAAGTTTGGGTGGTCATTTGGAAGATGAAACTATCAATAGAAAATTCTTAAGAACCTTACTCCCCATCTATGCTATTAGAGTTTCAGCCATACAAGAATTAAGATGTGTATCAGGAAACTAGCTAACTTTTGAAGGAATAGTAGGAAGACTCACTGCATTTGAGTTGTCCAACTTTGACAACTACAGACCTAAAAATCTTGAATCTACTTTCAAGGCCAAGCTATCATTTAAAGACACTGAGGAGGTGAAACTAAATAAGAAGAAGAAAAAGATAAAAATATGCATTGAGTGACAACAGCATAGATGAAGAAGATGTGGAACAATTGGAAGCATTGCTGGCTAGAAGATTTCATAGAGGCAAGGGTAAAATCCAAGGTAAGATTCCTATCATTTGTTTTAATTGCAATGAAGTAGGACAT
The DNA here is from genome assembly GCA_028749045.1 of Cupressus sempervirens. Taxonomy (NCBI): domain Eukaryota; kingdom Viridiplantae; phylum Streptophyta; class Pinopsida; order Cupressales; family Cupressaceae; genus Cupressus; species Cupressus sempervirens. The sequence goes on along the minus strand of CM053791.1, from coordinate 156,308,711 downwards.
ATTGCTGCAAGATTCACATAGAAGAAGAACTACAGAGAAGGCAACAAGATCAAGAACAGAAGAGAAGATGATAGCAAACATTACAAAGACAAAGGAAAAAAGTGTTACATTGTTGAAGAAGAAAATTCTAATAAAAATGATCATGAGGTAGTCTATGTAGCCATGAAGGATGAGTCAAATAAAAATTAAGCAATAGTAGTGGTAACTTGTGTGAACAAAAATGACAAATGGATCATAGACAGTGGATGCTCACATCACATGACAGGAGACAAAAGTAAGTTTGTTACCTTTACTCAATATGATGGAAATAGTGTTAGATTTGGAAATTATTCTTCATGTCAAATCAAAGGAAAAGGTTTTATTAAACTTATAGAGAAAATTTCATGTGATAATGCATACTATGTTGAAGGATTGAACTACAATCTACTACGTGTGTCACCATTAGGCAATATAGGCTGCAAAGTAGAGTTTGGAAACAAATTTGCCAAAATCTATGACATTGATGGAAATCTGATAGGAAAAGGTGAACAAACTAGGAGTAATCTATTTTACCTAGATATGGAAGGTGCATCTTGTTTTGTTGTTATATTTGATGATGTGTGGTTATGGAATAAAAGGCTATGTCATGTTAACTTTGATAAGCATCAACAAAATGAAGAAAGTTAGAGGTTTTCCTAAATTGAAGAAGCCTAAAAATACAATGTGCAAACAATGTCAATGAGGAAAGATGACCAAATCAAGTTTCAAAACAAAAATCTACATTTCCAAAGAAATACTAGAGTTAGTGCATATTGATTTATGTGGCCCAATAGAAGTACAAAGCTACTAAAGAGATAGATACATAATTTTATTTGTGGATGACTATTCTAGGATGATGACTGCCATGTTCTTAAAGCAAAAATCTGATGCATTTCAAATTTTTAAGTGGTATTTGGCCAGGGTTGAGAAAGAAACAAGAAAGAGTCTGAAGTGTCTAAGATCAGACAGAGGAGGAGAGTTCACATCAAAAGAGTTTGAGACATTTTGCAATGACAAAGGAATTAAAAGACAAACTTCAACACCAAGAACTCCACCTTAGAATGGCATTGTAGAAATAAGAAATAGATCAGTGATAGATTGTGCTAGAACATTAATGATGGAGAAAAATGTTGCTCTAAAGTATTGGAGAGAAGCTATAAGTACAGCTCTCTACACCCTGAATTGAGTACAAGTCAAGAAAGGCACAAATGCAACACCTTTTGAATTATGGTATGGTCACTCACCCAATGTAAAACATTTCAAAATATTTGGTTGTAAATGCTATATTCTTAAAATTTCAAATGGCAAGTTTGATTCAAAGAGTGATGAAGGCATATTCCTTAGATACTCCACTAGAAGTAAGGCATATAAGTGTTTGAATACTAACACTAACAAGATTGTGGAGAGTGAAAATGTAAATTTTGATAAGCATATAGAAGCTTAGGTTGATGCAACTAAGAAACTAGAAGAGTATAGATCCTTTGTATACTTCTATGAAGGAATGCCTACTAAAGATGAAGTTGCCAATCAAGTTGGGAATTAGCAACAAATTTTAGTATCAACTGAATCACAACCAGTGAATGCCAAGCTACATTTAGAAGTCGAGTTACAAAATGAAGAAAATGTGCTTTCTAATTCTAAAATGAGTACACATGGAAGAGATGATGAAATATGAGAAAGAGATTTGCACAATGACTCTGGAGCTGAAAGATCAAACATGGAAAGAAGAACAAAACCAAGGTTATCTGAGTATGTAAGAAGACATCACCCTGCAGAACAAATCATTAGTGAGAAGGAAGCTAGACCAATGACAAGGAATAGAATTATAAATAAATCATATCTATTGAGCAAGATTGAGCCCAAAATAGTGAAAGATACAGTACAAGATGATAATTGGCGTAAAGCTATGGAAGAAGAGATAGATCAGATAGAGAAGAAAAAAACCTAGACCTTAGTTCCAAGACTAGTTGACAAAAATGTGATTGGTAACAAATGGGTATTTAGGAATAAGCTTAATGAGAATGGTGAGATCACAATAAATAAGGCCAAACTAGTCTGCAAAGGCTATGCACAAGAAGAAGGATTGACTATGGGTAAACATTTTCCCCTATTGCAAGAATGGAAGGAGTGAGAACACAACTTGCATATGCTATCTACAAAGGTTTCAAAGTCTAAAAACTAGATGTAAAGTCTACTTTTCTAAATCAAATACTAGAAGAGCAAGTCTACATAGAACAACCAGAGGGATTTGTTGATGACAACAACAAGGATATGGTTTGCAAATTGCATAAAGCACTCTATGGTTTGAAGCAAGCACCTAGAGCATGGTATGAAAGACTGTACAAATATCTTGTGAAGATTGGATTTGAGAGAATAGATGAGAACAAAAACCTATATTTCAAGACACAAAAAGGTAATGATATTTTGATATCTAAAATCTTTGTTGATGACATAATATTTGGAGGAAAAAAATGTCTTGCACAAAGATTTTGCTGATCAAATGAAATGTTAGTTTGAGATGTCAATGTTTGGGGAAATCAAATTCTTTGTTGGATTGCAAGTACATCAACTAAAGCATGGTATATTTGTGACCTAATCAAAATATATCAAGGAGATACTCAAGACATTTGGCTTAGAAGATTCAAAACCAGTCAGTAGACCAATGGTAATAGGACATAAGTTATCCAAGAATGATGAGTCAGCTAAAGTAAACCAGATAATGTATAGATCAATGATTGGAAAGTTACAATATATTTTGCATAGTAGACCCGACATTGCATTAGTTGTTGGAATAATGGAAACTAACCCAAAAGAAAATCATCTAATGTCAGTAAAAAGAATATTGAGGTACCTAAAAGGAATAGATGACTTTGGATTATACTACAAGAGGAGTGAAAAGTTTGAGTTGAAAGCCTACACTGATGTAGACTGGGGAGGTAATATTGATGATAGAAAAAGCACCAGTGGAGAAGCACTTTTCTTAGGTAAAAGATTGGTTACTTGGACTAGCAAAAAGAAAATGTGTACCTCACAATCTACAGTAGAAGTTGAATATGTTGTTGTTACTATCAACTGCACCAATATTGTATGGATCAAACATCTGCTACAAGGTATGAAGGAAGAGGTAATTGAACCTGTGATACTCTATTGTGATAACACAAGTGCCATCAATATATCAAAGAATCATGTGATGCATGCCAAAAAAAAGCATATTGCAATTAAGTATCACTATGTAAGAGAATTGGTGGAAGACAAGTGAGAATGGAATATGTCAGCTCAAAGGAATAAATTGCTGACATCTTCACAAAAGCACTACCTAAAACTACATTTGACTATCTTAGATGTAAGTTAGGGGTGATATCCTATCCAAGGTTGTTTGAGAAATAGCAAGATTGCCTTGCATCAAGTGAGTTGTATGCTAAAATGTTACAAATTGATGCAGAGGATACTTACTTTAGGTTTTTACCTGAAGTAACTAAAGTTGAAGTTCCAAATTAGTCACAAACAAGGTGACAGAGGGAGAAATTGGAGTACCTACAAATATTACACCTACATGATAAGATGTTGAAATAATATATCTTTGGCATTGTTGTCAAAGAGGGAGAAATAGTAGAAATTGATCAAATCTATAGAATCAAAATGGACAAAGGGGGAAGTAGCTGATACCAGAATAGCAGAAACTGATCAATTCATACAGAGGAAGAAATATTGTGCAGAGGCAAAAATGACATGGAACATTTAAAGAAACAAAATGTAAGAGGGAGAAATAGTAGTTAAGAAGAGAAAAGCTGATCAAAATAGTAAGCTACAAAATAGAAATGGTGAGTCATACAAGAACTGATCAAACATGCATGTAGAGGGAGAAGAAATAGCAAAAAGGAAACAGCAGCTAAGAGGGAGAAGCAGAAGCAAAGAAATTAGGATAGTAGAGGGAGATGTGAAAGCTAATAAATAAATAAATTTAAAAAAAGCATAGAAATGGAAAAAAAAATCTTTTTGGCATTTGATTTACTATTTTAACCTAGTTAGCATTTTGATAAATTGGTTGATCAGTTTGGTTTGCCATCAATGCCAAAGAGGGAGATTGTTGGAAATCTGATTGAAAAGATCATTATTAAAGAAGGAACATTGTTTGCAAAGAGGGAGATTATTGAAAAAGAATATTTTTAATCATTATTTTGTCACTAATGTCAAACCTACTATTTGTTGGAATGACAATTGCTTATAAGATCCAAGTACTATCACTTAGTTGATTGATGAAGAGGATTTAATCAACAAGATGTAACAAAAGTACCTAAGGGAAAGGTTGAGTTATAGTTTTGTAATGAAGTGCAAGGATAATTTAAGACAATGGTAAAATGATGTATTGATAATACACTTGAAGATACAGAGGTTGGCCACACTTTTGTCTACAAAGCTTGACTAAGATAATTAGTGAGTGCCAAGCAAGCTAGTTCATGCCGAGCATATTTTTAGTTAGTGTTGAGCAAAAGAAAAATCTAATGTGTGTCAAGTGATACAGAAGGAGTTGAGTAAGTTCAGCTGTCGAGCAAGTAATAGGTGTTGAGCATCAGAAAAACTTAGTGGATGTCATGTGAATCCATAGTAGGTGTTGAGCATTAGTAAAATGTATTTGGTGTCGAGTAACATAGTATGTGCTAAACACCATAATTTCAATAGTCCCGAGCTGCTACATTATTTGAAAAGTCAACAATTCACCAAATCTGAGCCAACAAGTTTGTTATCTTGAATTTCATGAACTAGATGGAGGATAAGGATGATGAGCTGGTGGCACAAAATTTTAGGTAATCCATTTTTGGGTGAATTGAAGAGGATTCTTCATGATGTTTCTAGAAGGAACAAGATATGGGGTAGATTCATTGAATCCTACCTAATTTATTCAATCTCAAATTAAAAGTGGGAAGATTCAAGCAAGAAAAGTATTTTTCTAGACTTCTATTTAAGGAGTCATAGTCCAAGAAGCAAGAGTTGTTGGGGAGTCAAGTTGCGAAGTTGTTGAACAGTGTCAAGGAGAAGGCACTGAGAAGGAAGAATAGAGCACATAGACTCTACTTTGATAAGTGGTCATATAGGAGATTTCACTAGAACATCGAGCATGGAGACTCAATGAGACAAATCTTGAGAGGAGGACAAGTTGTTAGAGCTGAAGAGACTGAAAGCCAGGAAATATTGTCAGTTGAATAAAGATCTAAAATTTGCAAGTTAAGTTGTGAGTTATATTAGGTCAAAAGCCCTTGTTGTTACACTCTAACAATTGTATTAGTTAGGGTAAAATCCTATGGACTTAGGTTGGTTTAATAGCCATTTGTAAATCCTTTAACAAGGTGGCATTCCAAGTGAATGTTCTAAAGTCCTCTAACCAGGCCCACTTTTAATAGGGTGGTTAAATCCTTTAACCAAGTCACATTTAATAGTATTTTGTAGCCTTTAATAGGGTAGGTCTTTCATAGGTCATCACTTTAGAAGAGTGAGAATTGAGTAGCATGTTATTGGTGGTTTTTCCTAAACTGGGTTTCCACATAAATCATTGTGTTATGCATTGATTCTTCATGTGTTATTCTTGCATGTTGATTTTCAGTAACTTGCTAAGTAGGAAAGTTTAAGCTTGGATGCATGAACAGTTTAATTGGCTCACTTACTTGAGAAAAAAAAATTATTAGGACATTTGGACCTTGAATAACTAATTCACACCCTCCCGCCCACCCCCCCCCCCCCCCCCCCCCCCCCACCCCCCCGCCCCCCCCCCCCCCCCCCCTCTTAGTTATTATAAAGCATTTCTAACACAAGAAGCTCTATTTTGGGAAGATTCTTGGGATGGTCAGATACCCTGGGCTTACCAAAAAGTAGTAAAGAAATTCTCATTAATCTCTGGGGAACTAAAGTGAGTGATTACAAGACACTAATAATGACAAATGAAGGAATCAAGTGGGCATGGAAACTAGTAGATAGGTTGGATTTAGATCTAGCAATAAAAGAAGTTTTTAGGAAAATTATTCACAAAAGGAGAATAAAGCAAGTAGTTAGGGAAGATAAATTTATGTGGGCAGCATCTAAAGAAGGAAAGTATAGTGTTAAAGAGGGTTATCCATTATAAACTCACAAAAATGGGAAGAAGTAAATATCCCACTCAATCTATGCTAGGATGCCTCTTGTCTACCTAAGGCAGGATTCTTTCTCTCGTTGGCACTTCAAGAAAAGATTCTCACCACTAATAGATTACAAAAACATGGTATCTAGGGACCCTCTAGATGCATTCTATGCAAGCAAGAAAGTGAAGATGCTGACTACTTATTGTATAATTGTAACTATTCTCTACTATGTTGGGACTAGCTCAGACAAATAATGAACTAGACTTCACCTTTGCCTATATCTTTAAAGGAACTTCTATTAGGATGGCCAACAGTTCAAAAATATGGAATCTATGGTAAACTATGGAATATTAGCCCATCCATTCTCATTTGAGAAATCTAGAAAGAAAGAAATAGAAGAATCTTCAAAAACCAAGAATTGTAGGCAGATGATCTTATAATAAAAGTTGAGGCTAGTATAGTTGAAACACTTAACTCACACATTAGGAAATCTTCATTTGAAGAAGGATTCTTTTCAACATGGGATGGATTAATTAAAAACAATTGGGTAAACATGATCAATCCTCTGGAAGTATATTCAGCCAAGAATAAAGAAGCTAGAATCAACTGTAAGTGGACCCCCCTCCACCACCCCCTGGGCTGGGTCAAACTAAATTTTGATGGAGCCTCTCAAGGTAATCTAGGGCAAGCAGGTATTGGATGTATCATTAATAATGAGGAGGGAGAGTGGATTATCAAAATAGCCAAACTAATTAATCCCACTACCAATAATCTAGTAGAGTTAGAAGCCCTCCAAGAAGGTATCCAATTATGCCTAAATACAAGACTATCTAAAGTTATTGGGTGATTCTCATATTGTTACTAATGCCCTGAGTAAGAGGAAAATGCCTAATTGGGTCTTAAACTCTAGATTAGAAGAAGTCCTAAATATCTTAGATCAATTAAAAGAATACTAGTTGAATCACATTTTTAGAGAAGGAAACTCTAAGCCAAATAAATTGGCTAGTAGAGGTGCAGATGGTAATAATCTTCTCAAAGTCAATAAGCATATAAAAAATTAATATAGATCTTATCAAGTATCCTAGCTTTAGTTGTTAATCTAGTATCTAAATCTATCCATCCTGCCAATCTTTAGGTTTCATAAATTAAAAGTCTGCTATGTATTCTACACTAACAATCTCTCCCTAGATATAATTTGTATCATAATATAAAATTACACTATACTAAACTAATTTTCATTATGAATCTAGAATAAATTAAAAGATTGTATTCGTAAAGGCACATCTAAGTCATAACCTTTAGGTTATTTTAGAGTTAGGCCATTTTAGTAGTAAATGGATTCTTTTTCAAGCTTTATACTCAATTGTCTCAGATAACTTATTCATTTGATCTTTTATGAATGAATGGTCATCTTAATGGATATCTGAGGTAGGAATGATGAATGGTTTTATCATTTTTTTAGTTCTAATAAGTGATCTGGCTCAAATGTAAAGGTCTTACATCCTACTCCCTTTGTAGGTTGGATTACCTACATTATTTACTAACCTACTAACTCTTCTCTCCCATCTACCTATTTCTTGGCTTTCTACTATTGTTTACAGGACTAAATAAAGTTGATGCAAGACCATACTCAGTCTTCCTCATCAGAACAACCACCTACAAGAAGTCTTTCAAGGATCTTCTTTTAGACAAATGGTTTTATTATATCGTATTTCATGAAGGTCAAAATGTAATTAAAATTTAACTTTATGGGTCAACCCATCAAAGGGCATGTAATTTTATTATCTGGGATATTGCCCCTTTGCGTTGTAGATATTTTTGGACTTATGTCCCAAGCAAGATTGGAGGTTTTCTTCCCTGTTCTTTCCTACTAGTGCCCATTTGAACAGAGGAAATGTAAAATTATTTTTCATTAATAAAATATATACTAAGGCTTTGGTCGTTTATCGATCTATATATATATATATATATATATATATATATATATATATATATATATATATATATATATATATATATATATATATGTAACTAATATTTTAATTTTATTAATATTATATTTTGAGTAATTTTAAATATAAACTTTTAATATATAAAAATAGATTTAACATTAAATATGATAGAGTTATTTAAATATAAATCATCTAATTGAAATCTTAATGTGAATGTTTATTTATTTATTTTCGTAATAATTATATTTTAAAAAATTATGTTCCTTGTCAATTAATTTAATTTTGAAATTTGATTTTACTTAAAATGAATTTGTTACACACTTCAATCTTAAGAATGACATATTTTTAACAATCAATTTCCTATATAAATTCATTAAAGATAGTAATCTTTAAGAGTTCACATGATGTTTTTAACTAAAATAATTTTCATAATTTCTTTTACATACCACAAACTATCAACTCATCATTGCATGTACACAAACATGCAATTGTTAGTTATCTCTATGGTAGGCAAAGATCAATATTTGATAATTCCAACTGTTAATATTCTTGATTCAAACAAAGAGTCTTGCACATGCCCAATCGAGCTATTAAATACAATAGTCACACTCCCATTTGGATGGCAATAAATGTGTGATTTGAAGATAGATGAACTAACTTGCCATTTCGGGCCTCATCCAAGATGCTTTTTGGGAAACAATGAAATAGGTATTGATTAGATTTTTAATATGCACAACATTCACCACTAATTCATTTTATTTAAATCATTTCAAATGTATATGAACTTTTAAAATTTTGAGTAAGTCATGGCTAAATTCTAAGTTATTATTCACTATATCAATATTCCAATGAATTAATTTGAATGAATTCATCCCTGTGAAAAACACAACTCTATGATATAGTAAATTAAGCTTAATCACTTTTATTATCAAATACAACATTTTAATTAATATTTCTTTTTTTTAAGCAAATAATATCATATTAGACCAATTGATCTAAAAGATCTAATAGAGTTTTTATTTCAAAATAGGACTAATGAAATCAATTATAATACATGAAAGTTGTAGTAGAATATTTAAAATGTAAAGAATTTAAGGTTTGAGAGAGTGCACTTGAGTTGATTCTACACCCATGAATACATATGTACCTAGGAAGCATTTCTTGATGCATGCATCCAAAACTAAATTTCTAGAGTTAAGTCTATGAGAGCATGCTTGATTGCAATCAAATGGAGAAAATTTGCTTCTAGAATTTGATATGGAACGATAAAAAAATTTTGCAAAAATTTATTGTTCCAACAATGGTTCTTGTTGGGCATGTATGCTCCCTATGAGTATAGTGAGATCCCAGTTATCTTTGGAATGAAGTTTGTAATTCCTCTGCTCAACCTAATGCATGCTAAGTGGAATTAGATGACCTCAAACCCCCAAAAGTGAAAACCATTTCTTTCCTCTGTTAAAAATCTTGTTTTGATCATGTAATAATAGTTGAAATTTGAAAACACCCTTGACATTACTCATTGGACATTTTCTTGGATTTATGAATTTTTTTTCTATAATCCTTCCTAAATACTTAGGGTTTCTCATTAATTTTTTACTTAACCTTTGTAAATTATAAAACCTATATTCATATTTGAAAAAAAATTATTTGTAATGAATCATCCATTCTAGAAAATCCTCATTATTGTTCTTAATATTAGAAAAATATTGTTCATCCAAAAATTTAATTTCCTCTATTTCAACCTTTTGTTCTAAAAGGGAATTTTATTTTCTAGGATGGATCAACCATTCCAAAGAAAACATTTTGTTCAAGATGGCATTAGGAACTAGAGAGCAAAATACAAACTTGAAACTCTATTTTTCTCTCTAAAACTTGAAACTCTGGGTAACTATACAAACTAAATTATGAGAAACTCTCCCTAGTAGAGTTGCAAATCTATTGGTTATCAAAATTGTTCATTGAACTCCTACAAGCCTTACCTGCTCAATGTTGGGGATCTCAGCACAATCTTGGCCAACTTTAGAGACTAAAACTTAATAATTCAATCTCCACACTTTAGGCTTTATAGAACTAGGTAGGTGTACCTTTAAATCTCAACCCTTTAGATTAGATCAAGGCTTGCTTTTATAGACATTATGGCTGATACTCTTGAGTTGGAAAGTACCTTCTCAAGGAGAAATCAGAATTATAAGGTTGAATGCTTTTGGAATATTTTTTGAAAATAATAATTGGTAATATGGATGAGAATGGATGAATGATGTGAAGATGATTGAGGTAAAGAATGTAAGAATCTAAACCTAAGGTGTAACAACAATACACTAATTCAACAATATGTATAAAATAAGAAATGGTAATGAGTTCTAACTCAACATTTTTTCATCTTTCACGTTATGGCAGGCAACATGTATCAATGCAATATTCATGATATATTGTAGGAAAAATCATAAAACATAGTCAAACATATGATTAAATTTTCATCTGAACCCAATCCACAAAGTTTACATAAACCAAAATATAATAAAATATATGGAACCTGGCATTTTTTGTGAGGAAGATGACAACTCACATGACTCGACCTGGAGTGGACTTTGTACCCAAGGTAGGGCTTTCCTTACTCATAGCCATCAAACATCTTTAGCATTCATTAGACCTGCCAGTGGGGATATGTTTGCAGCAATAGATTTGTGAAACTCTCAATAACCTATGGTTACTATCGATGCAAGCATAAGGCTCCCAATTGATGTTGATTTTCTTCACATCCTCTACCACACTATTCACTATTTTCCTTATCAGACTAGCTAGCTTAGCCTATGGTGACTCAATTTTCCTTTAATTTCTCTTTGTGTTTGGTTATAATGTTATTCCTAGATATAACTAATGTCACCCATTATCACCCTAAAGTTGGACAGTATTATGGTGCTACAATCTTTTGTGATTAGTGTTGCACACTTCCATATTCAAAACTAAACTAAGACTGACCCTACGGCTATCAAGTGACTCCACCATTAACCTCTTCACTACTAAAGTAAACTTGACTAAAATAGTATGTTAATCTACACACTTGTACCTAATTTTGATAATATTAGAAGCAAAACTGGGGCTACGTCTAGTCTCCACAATCTTCTTAAGGGGTTTCATCCTTAAGATATCCAAACACATTTAAGCAACCTGTTTATATTTTGATCAATATCAAATTTTCATGCCCTTAATCCCAAGGAAGCTTGTTGCCTTTATAACCTTGATATAAGGGGAAGTACAAACAACTAGATAATGTGAGGTAAAAGCCATTTTCATCTTTTAGTCACTTAAATTACTTTTTGTTATAAAATGACTTTAAGTTGTAAAGTAACTTTATAAATCCACTTTATGAAATAAAGTAACTTAACTATAGAAAATCTCCACAACTTTAAACATTTCCCCAATGAAACCAAATTGACTCCTATGACTGGATGCCATCCTTGATATTAATGTCATTAGCCTACTTGAATGGAAAGATAGATCAACAAGGCATCAGTAACGCCTAGCATGAAGAAAGAGACATTATAGTCCTCCTTTCCTGAGATTGCTTTCCCTCAAGAAATCTTAGCGTTAGATGTTGCAGGATTGATTTTCCCTCCCAAGTGGCATCTTCATATGGAAAATATTTCTAGCAAACTAAATACTCCCTGATGGATCTATTACATAGCTTCCTCTCTCTGATCTCAATCACCTCGATTGGAACCAAAACTAGTGTCCCTTCCACATCAAGTGGGGGCAATCCAATGGAAACTACTGCATGTTGAACAATCACCCTCATGGGGCAAGACACGTGAAAAATATTATGGATCCTACTATCATCTTGTACGTCCATCTCATAAGCAACCTCTCTAACCCTCCTCGTAATGCATCGATAGGGATCATAAAATCTAAGCTGAAGCTTTTTGGATCCACTCTTCTTCAAGGATCTCTTCCTGTAAGGTAGGAGTTAAGGGTAAACCATGTCATCTATCTCAAAACTTTTCTTCATCTAGTGGTGATTAGTATACATCTTCTACTTATTCTAGGCATGTAGGATGTTCAACCCGAGATTAATCAAAGAATGTCTTGTTGATCTTGTATCCAATCTTTAGATAGTAGTGTTTTGTTATCCTATAAGACCAAATCTACGAATGATAGTGGTTCACTTCCATACAAAGCTAGAAACAGTGTCATTTAGATGGACACGTAGTAGGAGGAGTTGTATTAGTACTCCCCTAAATATAACTATTTAACCCAAGCTCTCTGTTGCTTCACTACATAGTTTCAGAGATAACCCTCCACCCATTTATGTATTACCTTAGTCTACCCATCCGTTTGTGGGTAGTAACTCATGTTGGGTGTCAACTTTTTACCTACCAATATGAATAATTCCTACCAAAAGGTGCTAAGAAATTTTTTTATCTCTGTAGCTCATAATGGTCTGAGATAGACCATTTAAACAAAAAACCTACCGAGAAAATAACTCAGCTACTTGAGAAGTTGACTAATCTATTGCTATAGCATAGAAATGTGAAAACTTAGTCAATTTGTCCACTAGCACAAAAATGGAATCCATGCCCTAAACTCTTGACAAACCTATAATGAAGTTCATGGAGATACTTTCCCATTTCTATGCTAGAATAGGAAGAGGTTATAATAGTCCCACTGGGAACTCATGCTCTAACTTGTTCTACTGACAAGTCTTTCATTCTCTGACATGCTAAAGGATAGCATCCTTGAGGCCCTTCCATGAAAACCTTTCTCTAACCTGCATATAGGTTTTGAAGAAACCTAGGTGTCCATTTGATGGTGAGTCATGAAGAGCATTCAAAATCTTCACCTTGAGCTTTGATTTGGTCATGAAGTAGATCCTATCCTTATAAAAAAATCATATCATCAATTTTTTGTACCAGTTATCTTGGAGTTGCCCATCCATGATCTGACACGCTTGATTATTCTTAGAGTTCTCAACCAATAACTAGGACTTCCAATCAGTTGATATCTCTGAAATTGTGCAACACTCTACTACTAGAGGTCTCTTGGAAAGAGTGTTAGCAACTATATTATTCTTTCCCTTAACATACTTGATATCAAAACCATAGGCCTAAATCTCGTTGACCCACTTTTTTTTTCTTTTATTCAACTCCTTTTGTTCTAAGAAATATCACAAGCCATTGTGATCTATATTAAGCATAAATTTTTGACCCACCAAGTACTATCTAGACTTGGATAAAGTGTGCATAATCACTAGCATTTTCTTATCATAGGTGGAGTAGAATCTCTCACTATCCTTGAGTTTCTAGATTTCTTAAGCTATCAGATGTCTATCCTACATCAAAACTACACCAATTTTGTTTCTTGAAGCATCACACTCTAAGAAAAAAAGGCAAGAGAAATCAGGAAGTGCCAAAACTAGGCATGTGCTCATCACTTTCTTGAGCATATCAAAGACTACTTATGCATCATTTGTCCACCTAAATTCCCCTTTATATGTGAGACCATTGATGGGAGATACTAGCTAAGAGAAGCCATTAGATAACCTCTTGTAATAATACTAAAGACTGAGGAAACCTCTCAAATCTAATATGTTTCTCAGAGGTGGCCAATCTAGGATTGCTTGTATCTTATCCTGGTGTACCTTAACCCCATCTGCACTAATCATGTATTTGAGGTAAAGAATCTCATTCCATATGAAATCACACTTTGATTCATTCACAAATAATGAATGCTCCTCCATAATGCTAAGTTTCTCATCTAGGTGTTGCAAATGTTCCTCCCAAGTCCTGCTAAAAACTAGAACATCATCAAAGAACACCAACACACTCTTGCACAATTTCTTTTTTAAAATGTGGTTCATACATGAATGGAATGTGGTTGGCACATTAGTAAGACCAAATGGCTTAAACAAAAACTCATAATGTCTATAGTGGCATCTGAAAGATGTGTTATGCACATCCTCCTCGCAAACATTACCATCCTTCTTCTTCACCAAAACTACCAAAGACGTAAAAGGGTTGGAGTTGGGTTTGATATGTCTCATGTCTAAGAGTTCCTTGATCATCCTATCTATTTCCTCTTTATAGTGCTTTGGGTGATGATAAGGAGTAGTAATAATAGGCTCATCACCCTCCTCTAACTCAATAATATGGTCAAACCCTCTATTTGGGGAAATACCTAGGGGTATGTCTTTGAAAACCCTCTTATGTTTATCAAGCACCAATTGAATATCACAGTCAAATTATTGTCTTGAACCTAATTTAGCTTTAGAGGAAATGAAATAGCATGCTACACACTCAATGTCATCATGCCTTATAATAGCCTCATCCTATAAGGTAAAATCACTCTAGGTGACATGGCCTTGAGAATCACCTATCGGTCATCCTGTAAGAATTCTAGCTACATCTCATTATAATCAATTGTGTACCTGTTGATAGTCTACAACCACTGCCTTCCCAACATGGCATCTAATCCATCCAAATCAACAACATAAAAATATGCCTCTAGAAGAAATTCATCAAAGTGAATCAAAAGCCTTGGTACTTTCCCTCTGCACCCTAATCTATCACCTCCTTTTATCCTAACTTTAGACTCGGGTATATCATCAACTTGAAAACTTCTCTTTGATATCCAACATGTACTTATGAAATTGTATGATGCACCTATATCTAAAAGGCACATGCAATATGTTTCCCTCTAACTACACACTTCAAATGGAAGGGGCAATCCATGGGATCGTTAGAAAGGGAAGCTATGATAGGGGCCTGTCCTAGAGTAGTTTCATTCTTCCTTTCTTTAGGATGTCCACACTTTCCTCCTCATATTTTCCATCAACATCAATTCCTCTATGCTGCTCATCCTCCTCTTTTGAAAGAACCTTGACATAATGTATTTTACCCTTTCTTAGGCATCTGTGATCCAGTATCCATGGCTCCCTATAAGTGAAGCATAGTTTCTTACTCCTTAGTTCACTCCACATCTCAAAGTCTAATCTAGGGGATGGAGTCTTATGTTGATTATTGTTCTTCTAGATCAAAGTAGACCCCTTATAAGGTTTCTTAGGAGGTTTTAGTATTGAAGAAGGTGATTCTAGGTCATGTGCAATCTTAATAGCATCATCCAAAGTGTCTATTTTAAGGACCTTGACCAAACCTCTAAATATGTCCTATAAGTTTTCTATGAACAATATTACCTTATGTTGTTTTTTCATATCCAAAGCCATGAGTAACACCCACTAAAATTTATCAATGAAGCCATCTAAAGATCCACGATGTCATAACTATGCCAAATCCCTATAGTAGACCTCAATGACCTTCCTATCAAAATGAGTGATCAACTTAAAGCTAAAAGTCTCATAAGATGTAATGAGACCATCATCCTGAGTGACTAGTCCATGATGCCACCAATCATATGTTGCTCCCTCTAAATGAATCATTTGAAATCTAATAGCTTCTATTTTTGACATGGGTTTGTGTTAGGAATGTTTCCAACTTGTGAATCCAAGCCCTAGCAGATGTCTTATTGTTGCCATCAAAAATGGGGAGAGATAACTTATTTGTGGCATGTTTCAAGTCTCTATTTTGTGCCCTAGGCCTTCTATCCTATTGTGTCCTCTCAGACTCCCTTTTTTTATTCATTTATTAAATAAAGGTTAGCCTCTTCTTAACTAGATAAGGGAACAAATCCCATTCATTGTACATAGCCATAACATAATCCAGAAGTAAGGTTGTTGTTGTAAGTTGGGCTACCTCTTCCTTGACATTATTCTCAACAAAAATGGGCATCAATTTCCTATTAGTGTTCCATGTGGGGGCCCTAGTAGCCCAGGGTGATCCAACCACACTACTACCTCCACTGTGATGACTTGGTGCTCTCATGTATGTCAGAGCTAGTTGCTGCATAGCACATGTAAGTTATTGAAATGTAGTAGTTATATTATTATGTCCATCTTTAATAGCTCACAAGGTTTCCCTCACTTCTCATTCCCATTCTTTTGCATCATAAGCCGTTTGAGTGACCTATACCTATTCAACCTATTCAACTTGTCCATCATGTTCAACATGTTCAACTTATATGCTTGTCTCAAAGGTTAGCTCCTCATCAATTGTGTAACTTTCCTCACTATTAATTTTGTCTAAAGATCTTGCTTATTTAGGTTAGATGTGACTAAAATTATATGGCTTCCTATTCATACCTATCTAACATTTTTCCTATTTGAACCATCTTACAACCCTTATAGTTTACCCACAAGTTGGCAAGTCTTGTGGCTCTGATACCATTGTAAGAATCTGAACCTATGGTGTAACAACAATACAATAATTCAACAATATGTATAAAATAATAAATGATAATGACAATTCTAACTCATCATTTTTTCCTCTTTCACATTATGGTAGGCAACATATATCAATGCTATAATTCATGAGAGATTGTGAGGAAAAGCATACAACATAGTCAAATGTATGATTAAATTTTCATCTGAATTCAATACACAAAGTTTGCATTAACCAACATACAATAAAATATTATAGAACCTAGCATTTTTTGTGAGAAAGATGATAGTTCACGTAACCCAACCTAGAGTGGACTCTATATCCAAGGAGGGGCTCTCATTACTCAAAATCATCAAACATCATCAACGTTCACTAGACCTACCTATGGGGATATGTCTATAGCAATAGATGTGTGAAACTCCCAATAACCCATTGTTATTGTCGATGCAAGCTTAAGGCTCCTAATTGGTGTGACTATCTTCACACCCTCTGCCACACTATTCATTTTTTGCATGATCAAGCCAACTAGGCTCGGCCTATGGTGACTTGATTTCCCTTCAATTCTTCTTTGTGTTTGGTTTTGATCTTAGTCCCAACTATAATTGATGCCACCCACTATCACCCTAAAGTTGGATGGTATTATGGTGTTACCATCTTATATGATTGGTTTCATATGCTTCCATATTCATAATTGAACTGAGACTAACCCTACAACTATCAAGTGACTCCACTATTACCTATTCACTATTGAAATAAACTCAATTAAAACAATATGTTTACCTAATTCTTCTATTATTAGAAGCAAAACTGAAGCTACATCCAATCTCCACAATCTTCTTAAGGGTTTTCTCCTTAAGATATCCAGTCAAATTTAAGCAACCCTTTTATAGTTTGATCAATATCAAATTTTCATGCCCTCAATCCCAAGAAATCTTGTTACCTTTATAACATCAATATATGGGGAAGCACAAACAACTAGACAATGTGGGATAAAAGCCATTTTTGTCCTTTAGTCACTTAAGTTACTTTTTTTTTATAAAATGACTTTAAGTCATAAAGTAACTTTATAAATCCACTTTATAAAATAGACTTCAATATGAAAAAGCTCCACAACTTTAAATATTTCCCAAATGAAATCAAATTAACTCCTATGACTAGCTAGCATCCTCGAGATTAATGCTATTAGACTTCCTGGATGGAAAAATAGACCAACAAGGTGTCTGTAATGCCTAGCACAAAGAAGGGGACATTACAAAGAATCATACCAACATGTAATTGTATATCAATTAAAATGAATCAACAGATCAATCCCTTTATCCAAATTGGACAAATAGAGTCAACATTGCATGCACTTATCATGAGACTCTTTTGGAGATAGCTAGCCACACTATCAACTATTGGATGAAAAATTTAGGTGAAGATGAAACCCTAGTCTAAATTAATTTAACCCTAACTAAAGGAGATTAATTAGATAGATACCACAACATAGTATGAAAATATCTAATGATCAAGATTATCCACAAACTTTGATCTATCTAACAATAGTCACTACAATATTTGGGGTCAAATTGCGATGGCAATTTAGAATGGCAGTGTAATTTGTGGTTATTTTCATTTTTTTTTTTGCAATTGTCCCCAACATTAGCACAATACCGATATTGGCAACATAATTTTGATGTCTACATCAACATAAACAAAAAAAAAAAACACAACATAAATCATTCCCCATTTGTTTTGATTGTGGAGAGCTATGCACGAAAGAGATGGAGAGCTCCAAATGACAATGGAGAGCTGTGAATATTTTTGTACCCTTATGATCAATGCATTTCATTGTTGTGCCCTTGTGATCTCTACATTTCATTGTTGTGCCCTTGTAGCTATGCAATTTCATTGCCATGTCATGCCTATGTGATCTACATGCCCTTGCTCTGTGATTTTCTTCAAGGGCGAGAAGAGGTACATATGTAAATGTTCTTTTCTTTTCCTTCTAAACATGTGTCTCTAATATATTTAGAGAGATCTTTTTTAAGGTACTTATTACATATTAACCCACAACACCAAAATTGGTTTAGCTATATACATATTCTAGAATCCAAATAATAAAACAATAAAACTCACTCAACCTATGCTAAATGACTTACCTCAAGATCCTACACAACAATAATGTAGAACACAAAAAATGGGTAGAGTTTGCAGGAAATTTTACAAAAACTTATCATAGAAGATATTTTTAGAAAGAAACAAGCCATAACCTAGTCTTTATATATAGAGAGATCTTTTTCAAGGTGTTTATAAAATATTAGCACGATAGAAAAATTGATCCAGGTGCATACATATTCTAGAATCTAAATAATAAAATAAAAAAACTCACTCAGCCTATGCTAAGTGACTTAGCTCAAGATTCTACACAAAAATAATGTAGACCATGAAAAATGGGCAGAGTTCACAAGAAATTTTACAAAAACATATGATAGCAATTAGTTTTAGAAAGAAACAAGCCATAACCTAGTTTTTATATATAGAGAGAGATATTTTTGAAGGTTCTTATTACATATTAGCATAATAGAAAAATTGATCCAACTGCATACATATTCCAAAATCCAAATAATAAAACAATAAAACTCACTCAACCCGTGCTAAGTGACTTAGCTCAAGATTCTGCACAAAAATAATACAAACCATGAAAAATGGGTAGAGTTTGCAAGAAATTTTACAAAAACATATCATAGTAGATATATTTAGAAAGAAACAAGCCATAACCTAGTTAAATTGTTCTAGTTGTTGATTAGTTGGGTTTACTACAAATTCTTGTAGAACTATCATCATATCAGGTACAATAAAATGAGCAATTAGATGTTCCTAGCTAGTAAGATCAAATACAATTTTTCAAGGTGATAAAATTGTAGTTCCCAACCTTGAAACACTCTTATAAGAAATGGCAAAGCAAATGTAGATGCAATACATGACAAATTCCAAGGTGATCATGACAAATCCTAATATATTAATATCTTAAATGCAATAAATTGGAGGGTAAGAATCTTGTGAGAAGTGTATTTTCTTTAAAGATCTCATGTCAAATTTAGTAAAGGGCATTGTTTGACTGCAATTAATTAGAGAACAAATATAAGCTCAAAAATTTCAAGAGAGTATGTTGAAAATTAATATTAATGAAAGTAGAGGTCAACTATAGAAGTAGCTCATATAGTTGAGTTACTATACCCTTCAATTTATTGCATTTAAGATATTAGGATATGTTGATTTAAGAAAATGTAGATGCTATTTCCAAGGTGATCATGGCACAACAAGAAATAATGTAATTCCTGCTATAGTTTGGTGAAACAAAGATGAGCTTTTAACACAATA
The DNA here is from genome assembly GCA_028749045.1 of Cupressus sempervirens. Lineage (NCBI taxonomy): Eukaryota > Viridiplantae > Streptophyta > Pinopsida > Cupressales > Cupressaceae > Cupressus > Cupressus sempervirens. The sequence goes on along the minus strand of CM053791.1, from coordinate 156,289,001 downwards.
ATGATTTGGGTTTTACACCATTCAGTCACACACGGATAAACCAATAGATGGCTAAGTTAGAGGAAGAAAGAATTCCATTGAAATATGAACTAATGAAAGATGTAGAAGAACCAAATGAGGAATTATGTGAACAACTCCCTAGATGTTCAAGAAAACAAGAAGGCCAAAATAGGAAGACAAATGGAGGGAGTGACAAGGAATTACAAACAAGAGGAATGAAGAGGAAGGGGATAGAGGACAAGGGACCGCCTCAAAAGAAGAAAAGGTCACCCGTATGCAAAATTAATCAAGAGACGGTTTCCCCCTCTAATGAAAGTAAAGAACAACATATTGAGAGACATTTTGTGGCCGACTTTGAGGCCCTTTCAAATGATCATCAAATAGGGCCCTAAGGCACAAATGTCTTGGAAATTAATTTGAGCACCCAAGATTGTGACTAAGGAATTAAAATTCAAGAAGATGAACTAGGTGAGATCACTTCCCTAACATGGCTATCAAAGTGAATGTGATGGGGACAAATAATAATGGCCCAACCCATTAGGAGTTAACAAGGTAGATCTAATATTTACCTTTGGATTTGGTTTTCTTCATGCAATTTTATTTACCACAACAACTTCCTAGATTTTATCCAATGCTCCCATAATATCCTCTATGTTGTCTAGTTGTTGTTTGTGTTATGCAGCCTCTTTTTGAAGTCACTCCTTCTCCTTTAGGTATATTGCCACAGACTCTCTTTCATGCCTTAAATTTTGATCAAACTTTTGACTATGTACCTCTACCATATCTAAAATCAACTTCACATTGTGTTGTAACTCTAGCATAAGTGTTTGATCCTCAATAGCTTTCATTTCAACATTCAAGTTTTCAAAATTGGTCAACACCCTCATTTGCAGACCTCTCATGTCAAGCACTTTCTGTACTATTTCAACACAATGTTCTTGCTTCTGAGCTAACAGATCTTTAGGTGCATTTTCTTAAAACATTAATTTTTTTGAAAAATTGTAAAATCTTAGAAAATACATTCTTTTTTTCCATTACCATTGACAGGCTTCCCTTGAACAAAATCAAAATGAAGAGGCATAAATATAGCAATTTTTTCTTTCAAAACCATATGTGCAAATATAAATATTAAGTACAACATGTCCAATATTTTTGTAGATATACACATTAATTACACCAAATTTTTCTTTCAAAACCATATGTGTAGATATAGACATTAAGTACAACATTTCCAATATTTTTACGAATATACACATTAATTACACCAAATTTCAAAACCATATGTGTAGATATAAACATTTAGTACAACACATCCAATATTTTTGCAGATATAAATAACCAACTCAATAAGGGTACAAGGATAAGTTATTCCCATGACGAAGGATCATGTCAGATAATACAAGGGAATTTGATCAAAATACAGAGATAATCACTATATTATTGTCTAACTTTCAAAGAGAAGGTGATGACAAATGTTATTGTCCTTGCAAGAGTTGTAATTGCTTAAAGACAAGAAGAATCAAAATCAAAATAGCTAAGAGACATTGTAGGGAGAATGGTCACACTAAAGGGGGGTTTGATTATTATCCATTGGTAAGTTGTATGTTATATTGTTTTTGCAATTAATATACATATGAACCACAAAATGAGGGTTTGATTTTCATCATTTTTATATAGGTCAATCTCCCTAGGATATTATGTAATATGACCAACACATCTTAGAGGAACATGGAGGTCTGGGTATTGAAGGAGAAGATAATGATCCCATAGAAGATGACAATCATGTGCTAGAAAACACATTTGAAGATTATGGTACGAATAAATTGATCCATAACACATTTGGTATTGGTGTTGCTCCTAATGTTGATGATTATGATGAGGATGACATTAAGGTCATCCATGATATACCTCTACTTGGGAAGGAAAACATGACCCTCTATGAAGGATCCCAATCAACTCTTCTCTCTATTGTATTATTGTTAGTGAATTTGAAGGTTATGAATGGTTTATCCAACATAAAAATTTCACGTATGCTAAGGTTTATGATATACATCATTATAGTACATAAAAGGTGAAATATGTACCATTAAGATTTTCTATACTAATGACTTATTTTTTTGTTTTAGATTGATAGGTGACTATTTGTTACCATCATCAAATGTTTCAAGAATTATGTGCCACTATGAAACATATCGGAATGGAGTATCAATCAATAGATTCTTTTCCTAAAGATCATGTAATTTATCATAAAGAACACAATAATGAAACAAAATGGCCCAAATGCTATACGAGAAGATATTGATATGATCAAGTGATAAAAAAGGTGTCTCACAAGGTTCTTTGTTGCATCCCCATTATTCCACATCTTAAATGATTATTTAGGTTTCGTAGCTTGGTACAATTTATGGATTACCATGCATAGAATGAAAGTCTAGATGACATTGTTGGAATTCCTACAAATGGTTCAGCATTTATAGACATAGAGTAAAAGTGACCACACTTTAAAGAAGAACCTTGAAATCTCAGGCTTTCTCTGACAACTAACAGTGTCAATCCATTTCGAGAGATGAAATCCGTTTACTCGGTGTGGCCTATTTTTGTTATCAACAATAACCTTCCTCCATGGATGTCAATAAAGAGAGAGCATATTATGTTGGTAATAATTGTTCTAGTTATTTTATTATTTTATTGTCACCTACATGTAATTATAAGTCTTGGAGTGAAATGAACATAATAATTATCTGATGTTATTCATTCAACTAGGTAAGTACCAAGTGAAAGATATGAGTGTATATAGTGTGCCTCTAATCGACAAGTTGTTGGTGTTATGGAATGGTTTCACTATGTATGATATCTCTAGACCAATTGGACAAAAACATTTTCAATTACATGCAATTCTTGTGTGGACAATTCATGATGCCCCAAGGTTGACACATTTGTATGGTATGTTATGCTGAAATCTAGTTGTGCGCAATAATACTAATTCCAAAAATGAACATATTTAATCTAATTGTATTGTTATCTTGTAGGTCTTCAAACAAAGGGAAAATTTGCATGTCCAATGTGTGATCCAAAGATAAAATTTCATCATTCCAAAAGTATAAGAAAATAGGTGTTTAATGAGAATAGGCACTTCCTCCACATAAATCATAAGTATCTAAGTGTTGAAAAACATGTTTTCAATGGGAAAGAAGAGACTATGTCAAAGCCACAAAGAATGACACCTCACCTATGGCAGTTGTAATATAATAGAATTCAAGGTTGTCAAGGCATCAATACTGACCACCTTCCGAAGGGACTAAAATATTATCCCAGAGAATTTAGTAGGTTGCCCTACTACGAGCAGCTATAGATTGTGCATTTGTTTGATACTATGCATATTGGAAAGAATGTAATAGAGACACTGTCGAAAATATTGGATGGAAGGAGTGAAAATGAAAAACTTGCCAAAATTTGTAGTGACATTAATGATTCCAATCATGCAATGAAAAAGATCATTGAATCAAATAGAAATGGAGACCGGATTAATGCAAGTGCCCTTGCTTGGTTATTAATGGAGCAAAAAAGTAATGCCATAAAAGAAGTCATAAAAAAAATTCAATTTCCTATAGGATTTGTTTTGAATGTAAGATATCTCATATCAAAGAAAGTGAATTTGTCCCAGGGCTGAAAATACATGTTTGGCATATCTTCCTCAAGTTAAGTCACGGTATTTTGTATTTATAATATATTTGTGAAACTGCATTCAATTTTCATTGTATTATGTTAGAAAAGAATGAAATGATTAGTTGACAATTGTTGCAGTATGTACTACCCCTATGCTCCCAAACAAACTCAAAAATAATATCAAACAAGTGATATATGATCTTGGAAAATACATGAGGTAAGCAGTGATATTTGTTCAATATATCAAATAAATAATATATTGTAAAGTCTTGTATTTATATGTTTTTGTGTCTTTAATCCCTTGTAGGTGGTTGTCTTCTAAAGAAATCATTAAAGAAGATATGAAATATTGGAAGAAAAGAATTTGTCTACTATTGTGTGAACTGCAAAAGTGTTTACCTTTGATTTTTTTCAATGCACAAGAACATTACCTCATACAACAAGTTGACGACATCAAATTGTGTGGACATGTGCAACCTAGGTCAATGTGGGTGGTTGATAGACACTTGAAATTTTTGAAGGGTTTGGTTCAAAAAAGATAACATTTCGAGGGTTCTATGATTAAGGGATATATGGTATACCAAATGATGGTGTATGTTATTGAATATATTCCTAATCTTGCGGCAAATACCATATAGATTGCATTTGGGATCTTGACTCCATTAACAAAATTGAAGGGGAGTACTTGGTGAGGAATGGTAGATTCAGGAAAGTGAAAGGTAATAAATTATGAGATGTTATTGCAGTAAATCAATTCTTAATCTTTAAAATAAATCTATTGTAAGTCATCTATTTACTTTTGTACAATTGCTAAAGAGTGGGATGCAATACATTTGTTTATTGCAAACAATCAAGATTGGATGATGGAATGGATTGAACGATGTCAACATTCTACTCATAGATTAAAATGGGAATCTATGTCTTCATTTGTTAAACAAGCTCACTATAATGGAGATCCCAATGTTACACAAAAGGAAATAGATTTAGCATATGGTTTAAGAGATCTCCAAGTACTTAAAAGTTTGTAATCGACCATATGTTTTTGAACTTGTGATGCAATCATTAATACATATTTGAAATTATTATAGGTGAAACATCACAAGTCTATGTTATGAAATGATTATAAATTTTGCATCAAAGATTTGGATGAAATGAAGAGAACTTGTGATTTTGGGATAAGTGCAGTCTTCTAGGTGACCAATATTTCATCTATAAATGACTTAGATCTTTGAGAATCTCAAAATTGATACTATGAAATTTTGATTGATATACTTGACTATGATTTTAATTCCTTCAAATTAGTTCTCTTTTTCATCAAATGGTATAGACTATGACTTAATCAAAATGATCCTAATAGAACTATTATTGAGTATGAGAATGGAATTCCAATGATTAATACAAGCTTGTTTGAGCTAGTTGGGGATGAGCCCTATGTTCTTCCAAGCTAATATGAGTAGGTATTTTACTTAGAGATTCCACATAAACTAGGTTGGTCATTTATTGTTAGACATAATACAAGGGAAAGGTTGATAATGTATAATGCTATGGAAGAAGAAGATACCAAGGAAGAGGAAGAAGTGGATCACAATCAAGAGTTAGTCAATGATGTTCTTGATGCAAATAATGCTACTACTAATCATAATGACAATGCTTCTATTAATCATGATGATGATGCTTCTACTAATCATGATGATGAGGAGGAGGAGGGGGAGGATGATGATGATGATGATGATGACAAGATGATCATGATGATGATGATGATGACTAGGATAGTGGTGGTGATAATGTTGATGACAACAAGGATCCTCATGATGAGATGGATGAAGAATAACATCTTGTATTGCAGTTTTACAGGATGTAGAGGTTGTTCCTGATGAGCGTGTTGAGTTCCAAGCCAGTAGGAAAGATGATGTGGTTGGGCAAGGTAAAGAGCACTACAATGTTCTTTAAAATCTTTAAAGTCTCAACTTTTTAAAATTTACCCCTTTTATTTGTTATTGTAGAGGACCCACCTTTGCAAAGGATAGTGATTGCATGTCCATGAGTGAGAAGAAATATCGATGATAACACAAATATGATTGTGCAACAATATAGGGAAGGACAAAAAAAATAAAAAATAAAAAATAAAACAAAAAAAAATGATTCATGTGAATTTATGTAACTTATTTTATAATGACTGATGTTTATATCTAGATGTTTCATTTATGTTGTATTGAATGTTCATGTGAATGTTCTAATGAATCTTATGTTCTAATGTTAATTTGAATATTCTAATTAAACTTATTTGTTAATGAATGTTACATTTTATTAATAGAATGAATGAATTTTAGATATTAATGGGAAATTTAGATGTTGGAGGGGGGGGGAGAGGTGGGGAATGAGCTTCTATCTTCATGTTGTTGGCCCTGATTAGTAGATAATATTAAACTATTCTTGAAACCAAGTGAAGCTTAGCATTATACTATGATTGCATGACAACTAACTGTGTGAATATCTTAGTTTCAAGCAATGCAAAAGGACACCATAGTCAAACTCATTGATTTATGAAACTTAGTTGTATTGTATGAAGTATTTGAAAGAATGGATTTTTATGGGATTGCCTCAACTTATTCCTCTCTAAGGTATTCTATTGTTTCTATTTATCTGTAACCATGTTTGATTGTGTTGTTATTTTTGCATCAACATCTTGGATCACATTCTATGATTCATCTCATAAATAAGAGAAAGATATTAGAATGTGTGATCTAATGTAAATAACACAATTAAACTATTTATCTTGATTCCTTTTGAATTAATATTGCTTATAGAATTAATGTTGTTGGGATTTATCTCATTTCTCCTTATTGTTGAGTAGACAAGAATTGTAGAGATTTGTATATCTAATCGCTTAGGAGACTCTTTCCTTCCATGTCCAAAGGATGCAGCCTCAGAAGAAGAAGATAGTAGTGTTGAGGATAATGAAATGTTTTCAATACATAGAAAGCTCATATTCATAGCTTCTCATGAAACACCATTAAGGCGGAGCTTAGCAACAGATGAGGTTGCAACTGGTCATTCTGTTTCAAAGGTAGAATTTTTTTCTTGTATATTCAAATCGAATGGAGTTATTTTTCTAATGGAAATAAAATTAAATGATCTTTTCCTTTCTTATTTTTATGCAAGGGAAAGTTCCCCTTATATCACAAGATGGACTCCATCAACTACATATCTTCATTTTTGTATTGGTAGTTTCTCATGTCTTGTCTTGCGTTGTAATTATGACACTAGCATGGGCAAAGGTATGAGTCACTAGGATTTCCTCCTCTTATTGTTATATTTTTCCATTTTCTCATTGAATGATTGAATTTGATAAATTTTGTTGCAAATTGGGAGACATGAAGAAGAATTTAAATAGTGGAAACAAATGATATTAGATCATTCTAAAGTATGCATTGATTCATGATATATATTTTTAATTTTTAAATGAATCTTGTCATACAAATTGAGTTGATATGTTGGGAGGTAGTAGACTGAAAGGGCGAAACAAATCTTATAGGGTATATGAATATGCCATAATTCATGTGCTTGTGCATTCTATTATTTCACAGTGTTCTCATGAACTATTCTCACTATTTCTTTTGAGTGTGGTGATATGTTGAATAATATTACAAGGAGGAAGTGGAGGATCCTAAAGTATGGTCAAAGATTTGTCTTCAAAACATGGAAAAATTAGCAAAGGAGGCCACCATAATATGTCATGTACTTGAACCTATGTTTCATTTTTTTGATAGTGGGAAGCAATGGTCCCTTCAGAATGGACTCACACTATGTGTTCTATATGGCATGCAATGCTTAATGACATGTATATTAGACTTGGTTTTCTCATGCTAGTAAAATATTTGGATGGATAGTATCTAAAAATATGTTACGAGTGACATAGTAGCTACAAAATCATAGGAACAAATTTTTTTGAATTGGGGACAACCCATTAGGAAAAAGGAGTTATTACAGTTGGCTCAGGTGAGTCAAGGAGCTTGAATAGCAGAGTCCCCTAGAATAGGCCTTGTCATTGACACTACACAAGTAGTATACAAAAGAGAATAAAAAAATGAAGTTTCGAAGGAAAAATAAATAGTTGAAGAAAAACAAATGGTCCAATAAACCTTTTAAATTTTTATCTTTCTATGTAACCTTTCCATTTATTATCACTTCCAAATAACAACTAAAGTGTAATTATATCTTGTAGATACACATTATTTTTCCATAATAGAGCAATAAATAGTTTTATGCTCAATCTCTCATTTTATCTGATGTATTGGTGTATATGAGTAGTGTATCTTCCTTTGAAGGTGACAAAGTTCATAGAAAAACATGCTAGCACATTGGTTTATTACTTAGCAATTTCCTTAAATTTGTACTTGGTTTTTTGTTTTACATGGTTAGACTCAAAAAATTGGTCAATCACCATTAGATAGTTTTTCCTCTATTGTCATTTTCTATCTCAATGGTTGTGGCATTTACATATTTGACATGCAATTAACTGTTTAAATAGTTTTGGAAAGGTGACTGGATGATATAGTATAGTAAGTATGACATATTTTAACATGGGTTCAATCAAAAAAGTATGACATTTTATAACATGGGTACAATAAAAAAAGTAATTGAGGTCCACTAGATAGTTTTTAATTGATTGTTAATATCAATATCATACCTTCAATATCCATGATATTTATTTATTTGACATGCAATCAAATGTACAAATATTATTGGAAAGGTGGTTGATTGATATAATATTGTAAAACTGACATGTTTTGGCATGGCTATAGTAGGAAAATTAATCAAGGAACATTAGATAGTTTTTTCTTTATTACTTTGAATCAACATCATATATTATTCTATATGATATTTACAAGTTCAACATGCAATCAAATGTATAAATGTAGTTTGAAAGGTGATGAAAAGATACAATTTAATAAATATGCTCATATTTATTTTCCATATTCCTTATCCCCCGTTTGGATGCATCCTCATCTCTTGCTCCTATCCTTGCTCCTTGTTATTTCCATTTTGAAATAGTGTTCCCATAATTTTTAGGGTACTTCAATACATCCCCTTCAAACATTCCTACATTTCTCAAATTTTCCCAATAAGGGAATATGGATGTGGTAGTATCATACTTTATTTCATTGTCATTCTAATATACGTATCACCTATGAATCTATGATTCTATCTCTAGTGGATGTTTGATTCTCAAAAAATTAATATTTAACTGTTACATGCTTGTACTATTGAAGTAGATTAGTTTTTCTAATTTTGGGATTATGAATTTTTCTTTGTACAGTAATTGTGAAAGCTAGCAGTAGGCCAAGATATGTTGTTGGGTGTTGGAATAAGGTAGATAAAGTTAAGCTCATTGTAGGTACATGTGTTGTTCCTTACATGACAACACTTACAATAATGAGGGCTCTTCCTCATGAGGTACCTAGCATTAGAATCTCACATCAGCAAGTTGTTAATAAGAAAAAATTATATCATAATATTTGAAGGGATTTTCTAAAAAAAGCTAATCATTTTGTTTGTGTATATTGGATGTAGGTGGACCCATTTGTTTATAATATGCTACATTAGGATCTTGGTAATGTGAGCTACTCAGCATTAGGAAGGTTAGTAGATCAAATTAGGGAGCTGAGAGAGTCCATTGAACTTCCTTTAATGAATCCAAAACTCTTTCTTAGGGTTGGAATCAAACCTCCTGAGGTAAAATATGTGTGGGGTGCAAATTAATCATGGTAATTACTTGTTTATGAAAAGTTCAACTTGCATGTTTTATTTATTCTTGTTGGAATTCTTTCATAGAGTTTGATTCTTTTTTCTCCAATTTCAAGGAATACTTCTATATGGCCCTCTTGGAATGAGGAAGACACTATTAGCAAGAGTTATTTCTAGTAACCTTGATGTTGATTTCCTTAAGGTTGTAGCTTAGATTTTTTTTATCCATCTTACTTTTATGCAATCCAACTTTCTTATTTCTTGTACTTGTTTGATTTATGCCTTTATTTTGTAATACTATTTTTTGTAAGAATTTTTCTTGGGGAAAAATCACCCAAGATCAAGAAGCTCAAGCAATAGCACAATATGGACCAAATAAAGTATGATCAAAATAATAATATGAAATTGAATTGATTTTTGAATCTTTGGATATCAGATCATTCAATAATTTATAATTGATGTACAAGTACAGTAGAAGTGCCTATATATAAAGGCCTCTAGAATGACTAGGAGTTAGAAAAATGATAAGCCTCACAACTAAGCACATGTCCACCAAGACTAGATTATCCTCCATTGAGCACAGGAGTTAGTGTGATGATGAGAGGATAAACCTTCATAGGTGTGTCACATAAAATTATGTTGTAGACACCATGTTCTTAGTTAGAGTACGAACAACTATGTTGTCTACATGACAACTTAGTTGATTATACAAACTCCAGTCTTGTGTACACCATGTGCTAAAATAGAGTTGTTAACTCTTGTGTTGTCAACATGACAACTCATATGAATACACATACTCCTATGTGTCTAACCTAATAAATAATAAAAGAATTCATTTATCCTAAGTAAACTTAAGTAAAGTGTAAATAATAATTATTTACACTAACACCCTTCTTAAGTGCAACTTAGGAGAATGCACTTAAGCTCACAAAAGCTATGATGAAATGCATAATGGGCCCTCACTACTAGGCCATGTTAGGTACCCATATACAAATACAATGTTGTACATACAATTCAATGCAATGAAATGAAATCTCTTTAAAAATAGAGAAAGAGGGAAAACTCATAGGAAAAACCCTCCCCCAAAAAGAGAGATAAGTACAATAAAGAAAGATGCATGTATGGATGGAGTAATCAAGATCATGCCATTATGACATACATCATGCATATACAATAGAGAATCCCTCCATGAAATCCTCCCCCTAGTGAAGGATCTCCTAATGATGAGTGCTTGAAGACAAAAGAAAATCCAATGCCTACAAACAACATTTCTCCCTTGAGGAAAAAGATACACCAAGTATAGGTGTAATATGCTTCCCACTATTGATAGGAAGATGGAAGAGGGATCCATATGTAGTATGGTTTGGATGTTGCCTCTGAAGTCTACTCATATGTTGACAAGTCCTTAATGAATGTAGATTCCATGAACCAATCTAGTCCCAAAAGAAGGTGGCAAAAAAGGTAACATGTCCATGTATGAAGCTGAATCAACCTCCAAAGATGATAAGGCATCATGATAGGAAGATATGGGAAGAGAAGCAATGTCACCGCCCCTCAATAATGAATGCATACCCATGAAAGAAGCTCCTTAATGACTGAAGAAGTTGCACCATGAAAGCTTAATGATGTCCCTCCTTGTAGGAAGAAGTGATGCCATAGGTGTTGTAGAGAATGCTCCCCAACTAGTGGGAAGAATCCTCAAAAGATATGATGTCTAAGGAAACTAGAATACAATCTCCAAAGACTGATATGTCTCCTCTAAAGTAAAATATTCCTTCTCCATTTGTTTAAAGAAGTGTCCACAATCATGTTAGTCTCGAAAGAAAGCTCAAGTGGTTGAGGGTCATAATTTTCCCTTGCAACAATTGAAGGAGAAGTCTCCTCAACAAAGAGAAGATGAATGTCATATATAATGTCTCCCACATCTTCAATGTAAGAATCCACAAACAACATTGCAATGTCTGGAAGGAAGTCATCCCATGAAGCTGAAATAGGAAAACATTGTATTTCCTGTTGCTCTAAATCAGGAGCATCTGTGGTTGGAACTGGATCAGTAGAAGCAATAGGAGCATTAGGAGGTAGGATCTCAACTGGAGTTGAAGGTACCATAACTAGAGTGACTAGAGGTAGAATGTCCTCTGCAAAGGGAGGAACTGTAGGATCTCCATATGCTTTCCAAAGAGCCATCCGAATATCATAAGGTTCAGTGAGTTTTCCAATGACAACAAAGCATTCAACATTGATAATAAAAAAATGACTCGCCCAATTATGTTGATAGGTGTACGATCAGTGTAAGAGGGCAATTCTTTAGAACATAGATAAGGAAATACTTCCTTATGCTCTCTTAGATGATCAATTATCAAGGCACTCAACTTTTGATAGTTCCTCTTTTTCAACCTCAGTCTTATACCAAATTGACATGTGAAACAAAACTCCATGAGATCAATAAATGTATGCATCCCCCAAAATAATCAATGAAGCTCCCTTAATGAATGATTTGGCACTTTAAACTTAGTGCGATTAAAATAGCCACTTGCCAATTTTGGCCTTAGTGGTCTACTAATTTTCTTGTTTATAGTCTCCTCTTGGAGTTCAAATATGATACTAAGCACGGTAGCTCATATGTACAACAATTTTGAAGTTTTATTAAATCATTAGAATGTGAAAAAGGACCTATTTCTAAAAGTGGTACTTTTGTTCATACAAGCCTATAATCTAATTGTTGATCTAGAAAGTAGACAAAAAATAATGCACTTTCAAAAAAATGGAACCTAAAAATGTGTCCAAATGAGCCCATACGAAGAGTGTGAAGTTACAAAATGCAAGATTGGACAAGTATAGTCACCAAAAACTAAAAATTTTGATAAATCTATGCACCAAGACTAGAAAATAATAGCACCACTAAAAAATTTAGAAAATTCTAGCCAAAATCAAAAAAATTACACCTAATTTGGAGTCGAGATGACTGAGATATGGCCTCCTGAAGTTGGACTATCAAATCAAAACTTAATATGGTGAGGGATCTATTCAGCAAAACATGAGGTTAAATTTGACGTCTAAATGGTCAACATGGTAGTGCAATTTGTTTTACTAGTGATGGACAAATAATTTTCAAATATAAGATAGTGACCAACTGACATCAATGAAAAAATGGAGTCACCTAATGACATGGCAGGTGACATCACTGTTGATGTGGTAGTGTACAAAATTTACACATGGCAACTGAGTTGGCCATATAGACTTGGTGATGTGTCTGTATCATGTGGTTGTACAGTGCTAACTTGGCCATTGAGTGTGTTTGAGCAAGATCCATGTCGGATGCTAAGCTATAATGTGGATGTGGTGGAGGGTGCATGGTAGGAGGGCTAATGTGTCCTGCCACATAGATCTGACTATGTAGAGTTGCCAGAAAAAAGCCATTGGCAAAAGTTGCATTGGATAGTTGATGGCTAGGAAATAGAAGCTAGCAAAGGCTAATCATTAGCAGAGATCGAACGCCAAAAAAGTAGTCGGTGAAGCACAAAACTATTGACAAGAGGTCGGTGGATGGTTTTTGTCACTGGTAGGTGTCTTAGTCTACCAATGGTGTATGTGGGTTTAATCCCACATGCATTGTGTTGGTGAATGTGAAGGGGGATAAATGAAAAATGTCACAGGATATAAAATGACTTAAGACTGTCGGATAATATGATACTACCACATGTTGTGACCGTCACCAGAATAGTTGTGACCTTGCCAATTTTTTATTAGTGTGTGACTGTCGCTTGTTGATGTAAACCACCAGTAGTTGAAAAAATATTTTGGATTTACAGAGAATATTTCACAACCACGGGAGCCAAGATTTGATCACCTAGTTCCAAATTCTATAAATCAGGCCTTCAAGTGCCAGTTTGTAAAAAAATTTGCCTCAATTTTGACTATTGCCCAACATAGGCAAATTTATAGTTAAAATTCACCGAATCAATGCTCTAGACACAATGGTGAGGTTCACTTTGGCTCTAGAAGCTCCCAATGACTACAGATTCACTAGATCTGAATCAATGGCCCTTCGAGAGGTGAAGCAAGAATGGTCTCCAATGGCTATGAAATTGTGCTCCTATGGCTCTGATACCATGTAAGAATTTTCCTTAGGGAAAAATCACCAAGATCAATAAGCTCAAGCACTAGCACAATATGGACCAAATAAAGTATGATTAGAATAATAATATAAAATTAAATTGATGTCTAAATCTTTGGATATTAGATCATTCAATAATTGATTATTGGTGTACAAGTACACTAGAAGTGCCTACATATAAAGGCCTCTAGAATGACTAGGAGTTAGCAAAATGATAAGCCTCACAACTAAGCGCATATCCACCAAGAGTGGATTATCCTCCATTGAGCACTGGAGTTAGTGCGATGATGAGAGAATAAGCCTTCATAGGTGTCATGTAAAAAAAATTTGTAGATACCATGTGCTTAATTAGAGTGCAAACAAATATGTTGTCTACATGACAACTCAATTGATTATGCAAACTCTAGTGGTGTAGACACCATGTGCTACAATAGAGTTGTTAACTCTTGTGTTGTCAACATGACAACTCATATGAGTATGCATACTCCTAGGTGTCTAACTTAATAAATAATAAAATAATGCATTTATCCTAAGCAAACTTAAGTAAAGTATAAATTATAATTATTTACACTGACATTTTTTGGGTGGTTCAAGTGCTATAATAGATCAATATATTGGTGAAAGTGCAAGGTTGATCATGAAAATGTTTGGTTATGCACAGGATCACCAGGTATGACTTCCTATTCATTTGAACATCAAAAGACTAATTTTTGGTGTTTGTTAATATAATTAAAAATGCTAATATTTTGTCTATAAATAATAATTGTTTATTTTTTATTTCAAAAGATTGTGTATGTTGAATTATTAGCTCATCACATCTAAGAATTTGAAGGTATTGACACTAAAAAGTATTTCTCTATATGCCTACAACTATATTCCTCTTAGTAATTGTATTGCAATCTACTAATAATATTCTGATTAATATAAATGAAATGTTTAATTTTATAGCGGGGCTTTGTTGCAGCCACGCTTCATATCTATGGATGAAATTGATGTAATTGGTGGACATCGTTTTAGTGAAGGAACAAGTGTTGATCAAGAAATTCAAAGAACTTTATTGGAATTTCTTAACCAATACATAGTTTTAATCAATTAGGAAAGGTATTGTGTTTTAAGGTGCTCAAGCTATTGTAATTGTCAATCAACTGCATTAAACAAGAAACTATATTATTTAACTTATTTAAGATTCTTCAAGGTAGTATGTTTTTCATTGTGACCCAAAAATCTTGTTAATTTTAACATTAAATGTATGTAAAAATGATCATGGCAACAAATCATCCTCATGTTCTAGACCCAGACCTGCTTGGACCTAGCCGTTTGGATAGAAAGATTGAGTATCCACCTTCAAATGAATAAGCAAGAATGGAAGTACTAAAAATACATGTTGGAGGGATTGCAAAAAATGGAGACATAGATTATGAAGATGTTTTATAGCTTGCTGAGGTCTTGTTCTATTTCTTTAATAATTAGAAATTTATCCAAAATATTTTATTTTTTATCCTATACTACACTAGTATGTTCTAGAGTTGGTAATTGTCGTTTGATTAATTACTATATAGCTTAGATTACTTCAACTTTTATCAAGGCTTTAATGGAGCATATCTTTGTAACATTTGTATAGAAGCAGGTATGGCAGCCACCTATGCAGAGTGTGATTACATAATCCAAGAAGATTTTATGAAGGTGAATTTTCTTTCCCTTTCTATTTAGCATTTTATAAAATTTGAGTTGCTTGTGCTCTCTGGCATGTAACTTGTACTTATATTTTCCATTCAAGTTGTTTGCAAGTTGAATGAAGCAAAGAAACTGGAATCAAATTGTTTAGGAGTTAATCTATGTGTTAAATATATGTTGTTTAATTCAAAAAAAAACATACAAAATTTATGTTTGGCCTTATTTGAGCAATCTTGTATGTTCAAGTGGTAGACAATGTGATCCTTATTTTGTTTAAGACTTAAGTCACGTTTTCCTTTTTACATATCTACATATGTTGCACACATGCATCTAGATTGATAGTCAATAAGTCCTTTCTTATTACCTTTTCACAATTTCAAGGTGGTGAGAATATTGACCTTCCAAAGTGACAAATTTCACATTTTTGGGGATTAGGGTTTATCTTTAAAAGGAGAATATAAGAAATTATATAAAAATAATTATTTGAAATCTTTCCTCTTTTAGGATGTACTTAATCTAAATATTTATAAGAAATATATAACTAATCCCATTATGTATGATTTTTTTATTATTTCATTTATGGGAAAATAAAATATAAAGATTTTAACCCATATGATATCCCCTTTTGAAATTGAAACATTAAATCTCAACAAAGTAAAAGTAAAAAACCAAAAAATTAATAAAGATTTTACCTTTTATACTCACTTATTCACCATTTCATATGGTCATAAGAACTCACCTTCTAAAGTAGCAAAGTTTTACATTTTTGAGAGCTCCCTCACATGTATCTCATGATATTGTGGTATTTTGAGCTTTTGCACACCCATTCAAAATAATATCCCAAGAATGTGATTAGGTTTAGGGATGTTACATAGAGTTAGGAAACTCCAATGACTCCAGGGTCACATCTCTTCTAATACACTAGTTGAACTAGGCTCTTCAAATGAATTGAAGGATTTGCAAGGAACATGACATACAATCTAGCACCCGAGCTCCAATAGAAATATCATGAATTTTTTTTCCCACACACAAAAATAAGGGATACCTGTGATTATGATCTCACCCATTCATTAAAAATATTTACATTGTCATGGACATCCTAATGGATGAGTCACATTGGTCTTCTATTTGAATGTATCACATTGTTAGATACATTTAGATTACCAACCTCTTTGCATATTCTGGTTCATTAATGAGAAGATGACTACACATTTGAACTGGAGAGTTGATGATAGGATCATAACATCATTCAATCTTTACTTTTGAGAATCAAATAAGAAATCCTCCACAAAACAACACAACTTCAAAGTATTAGAATATTTAGAATAACTAGGAGGGGGAAGAATCAGTTGTCCAAGGTTGAGATTGTTAGAATTGCTTTTAGAATAACTAGGGGGGTGAATCAGTTATTCAAGGTCCAAATGTCCTATTCAAACTTTTCACTAAGTGTAGTGAACCAATTCAACCATTCATTCATCCAAGCTTTAACTTATCTAATTAGCAAGTTATTATAAATCAACATGCAAGTATAACACACAAGAAATCAACACATGACATAGTGGTTTACATGGAAACCCAATTTGGGAATAACCACCAGTAACGTGCTACTCAATTTTCACCCTTCTAAAGTGATGCCCTATGAAAGGACTAGCCTGTTAAAGGCTTACAACAAACTATTAAATGTGACCTTGTTAGAGGATTTAACCACCCTATTAGAAGTGGGTTTGGTTAGAGGACTTTAGAACATTCACTTGGAATGCCACCTTGTTAAAGGATTTACAAATGGTTGTTAGGCCAACCTAAGTCCATAGGATTTTTAGATCTAATACAATTTCTAGAGAGTATTAGAAAATCTTGACCTAACAACAACATACAACTTATCTTGCATATTTATGATCACATCTCAGCTCATACCCTTGCTTGGCCTTCAATCTCTGCAATTCTTAACAGCTTGCCTTTTCTTTCAAGCTTTGTATCCTTAAGTCTCCATACTCAATGTACCAGTGCAATCATCTCTTCATGACCACTTGTAGAAGTAGAGCCTTTGTGCTCTTCCTTCTCCTAGATGTCTCCTTCTTGACACCCTTTCAACCACTTCACAGATTTGGCACTTCAACAGCAACAGTATCAGTAGCTCTTTGCTTTTTGGTTTATGACTTCTTAAATAGAAGTCTTGGAGTTACTTTTCCCACTCAATTCTTCCATTTTTCAATTTCAATTTGCTTGGATTAGGTAGGATTCATTGTATCTAACCCATATTTTGTTTCCTGTAGAAACTTCTTGAATAATCCTTTAGAATTAACTCAAAAATAGTTTACATAAGATTCTGTGCCAACAACTCATCATCCTTATCTTCCAATTCATTCACAAAATTCAATGCAACCACTATGTCAGCTTAGATTTGGTGAATCTTCATCAATTGAAATAATGCAGCAACTCGACACTATTGAAATACCAGTGCTCAGCACATACTGTGTTACTCGACATCAACTATGTTTTTCCTAATGCTCGGCACCTAAAGATCACTTGGCACCAACTGAAAATTTTTTGATGCTCGACCCCTAATCTTCACTCGACACTTGAAGATCACTCGGAACACACTAAAAATTTATGTTACCTAGCTTCTACTAAGAATTTTCTCGCCTTCAACTAACTTGCTCGGTACCTATTGATGATCTTAGTTAAAGCTTTGCAGTCAACCTTGTTACAACTTCTTCCTCCAATATATATAAGTATGACCAACCTTTGTATCTTTGAGTATGTCATCAATATATTACTTAACCATTGTCTTAACTGATCCTTGCACTTTATTACAACATCATAACTCAACCTTTCCTTTAGGTGCTCTTGTTACATCTTGTTGATCAAATCCTCTTCATCAATCAACTAAGTGATAGTGCTTGGATCTTATAAGAAAATATCATCCCTACAAATAGTAGGTTTGAAATTAATGGCAAACCAATGATTGAAAACATTCTTTTATAACAATCTCCCTCTTTGATCTTCAACAATAATGAGCTTTTCAATCAGATTTCCAAAAATCTCCCTCTTTGGCATTGATGACAAACCAAATTGATCAACCATCAAAATAAACTATTCTACCAAAATCTTACTGGGTTAGAATAGTAAGTCAAATGCCAAAAAGTAAATTGTAACATCACATCTCCTACTACTATTCTGATTGTTTCATTTTGTTAGAAATAAGGTGTCTCAACCTTGGATAATTCCTATTCTTATTATTATTAGTTTTAAATGTATTTCTTGCAAATAATGTTGATGTGTCAGCATCTTGAATTGTGTATAAGGAGATCATAGCTAAAATGGTTATGACTGATTCCTATGACATGTAAGAGCTATGTTAGGAAGATTCAATGACAGGTGAAGACATGTGGTAATTGATAAATTTGAGTACTGTACACTCTACCCAAATAGTGGCAAAAAAAAATTAGGGTTCCTATTTTCTCGAAGAATGGTAAAACCCTAATACGATTACCTTTGGGAGCAACTCCAAAAGTGAAGTGCATGTTATAAGCATTTTTAGGGTTGCGAAGAGGTGGATGTGAAAATGTGTATTGTTGGTACTGTGAGTTGCTACTGGAGTCTTCTATTTTTATTGTTGAACTTGCATTGCAAGTGTATTGTAACCTTGTGTTGAAGATAATACATTGTGCAAGTTCTGGAGGGGTGGGGTTGTTTTACCGAAAGTTTTTTCCCCACCGCCAAATTTTTTTGTTATGTGTTTCTTTCTCTGTCTAGTTTCTTTATGCTTGCTTGGCTGAAATATTGTTGTTTAAATGATCTTGAATCTGTAAGTGTAAAAGATTTTAATAGGATTTGCACCATACTTCTCTTAAGATATTAGTGTAGGAAGTTGTTTCCACACCTGAGTTTCCTTACACATTTCACTTCTCCCTCTTTGTTGCTATATCCTTGTTCTTTATCTTTCTCCCTCTAAACATCTTCTTCCTCTTTTTTGATTCTTTATCTTTAACAATTGATTGATCAGTTGTTCACTTCTCCCTCTTTGACAACAATGCCAAAGACATATTAGCATCTTAATATGCAAATGTAGCTCTTACAAGTTCATTTAATTTCTCCCTCTATCAGCTTGCTTGTGACTGATTTGAAGTTTCAGCACTTGTACTACTTTAGACATGGATCCCAAAGTAAATATCCTCTACATCAATGTGTAAAATCTTCAACATTCTGATTATTTGGTGCAGGGCATACTTGCTTTTTGGTTCAAGTAGCCTTAGCTAGGGGTATCACCCCTAACTTAACTCTAAGATACTCAAAAGAATCTTTAGGTAGTGCTTTTGTGAAGATATCAGCAATCTATTCCTTTGAGCTAACATATTACATCTTCACTTGTTTGTCTTCCACCAACTCTCTTACATAGTGATACTTGATTGCAATATGCTTAGTTTTAGCATGCATTACCTCTTTCCTAAGAAAAGTGCTCCTCCATTGGTACTTTTTATATCATCAATGTTACCTCCCCAATCTGCATTAGTGTAAGCTTTCAGTTCAATTTTCTCATTCCTCTTATAGTATAAACCAAAGCCATCAGTTCCTTTCAGGTATCTCAATATTCTCTTTACTGCCATTAAGTGATTTTCTCTTGGATTGGCAGAAAATCTTTATACTATTCCAATATCTAATACAATGTCTGGTCTACTATGTACAACATATTGCAGTTTTCCAATCATTGACCTATACAATGTCTGATTTACTTTAGTAGATTCATCATTCTTGGATAGTTTATGGCCTATTGCCATTGGTGTGCTAACTGGTTTTGAGTCTTCTAGCCCAAATATTTTGAGCACTTCCTTGATGTATTTGGATTGGGCCACAAATATTCAATGCTTCAATTGATGTACTTGTAAACCAACAAAGAATTTGATTTCTCCAAACATTGACATCTCAAATTCATGCTTCATTTGATCAGAAAAGTCTTTACATAAAACATCTTTTCCTCCAAATATTATGTCATCAACAAAGATTTCTAATATCAAAATGTCTTTACCTTCCTCAGCTTTGATGTACAAATTGTTGTTCTTATCTATTCTTTCAAATCCTATCTTTACAAGATATGTGTGCAACCTTTCATACCATGCTCTGGGTGCTTGCTTTAATCCATAAAGTGCTTTCTGTAGCTTGCAAACCATGTCCTTGTTCTTCTCATCAACAAATCCAATCCTCATTATCCAAAGAATATTTTACTAATTTAGGTTCAAATTCACAAAGTAAACATGTCTCACTTCTAAGTCTTTTGATTGTCATTACTCCAAATTCTTTGTTGCCAATAATTTTATCAAGTGCATGTTGTCTTCTCACATATTTTACTAGCACAGGTTCTTTCCTTCTCTTTGCTTTGACATGTTCATCTTGAAACATGATTTCAAGTTATTTTTTCTCTCTTATTTAGGTGGTTCATGCTCTTCTCACTTGGCATTGTCCTTCTGATGTTTGAAATCTTCTACATGTTCCTCGACATCATTTTGTTGTTGCTCAGCACCCACAATCTACTGCTTGGTAACCTTTTTATGAAACTCAACATGCAAATTTTGTTTCTAATTTATGGCTTTGTTCTCTTACTTGGGTGGCGTGCAAGGAGCACCTTCATTCATATATATCAATATTATATAATCTTCAAGTTCCTTTTTTCATTAAACTTCATTCTTTTCTGTATATTTATCAACTTTCACATTTGCACTTTCCACAACTTTGCTAGTGTTAGAATTCAAACACTTATAAGCTTTTCTCTTGGTGCAATATCCTAGGAATATTTCTTCATCACTTTTAGCATCAATCTTTCCACTTCTATTATCCTTTATTATATAAACATTTTCTTTCAAAAACTTTAAAATACTTCACATTGGGTGTATACCCATACCAAAACTCAAAGGGTGTAACATTTGCCCCTTTCTTGACTTGCACTTTGTTCAAATTATAAAGTGTTGTACTTTTATCTTTTCTCTTGTAATTTTGTGATACATTCTCCTCCATCATCATTATTCTAGCACAATCCATAATTGATCTGTTTATCCTTCCAACTACTCCATGTCAAAAACTTACAATTAGAACAATCATTAGTTTGTCATCAATGTCAAATCTATTGATAAGATATATTGCTACCTAATCTAAATATCATATCTATTTGATTAATGGAGAGGATTTGAGAATTTTCTCATAACAATAGCACCTAGAGGAAAGGTTGAGTTATGAAAAAGAAGTTACAATGGACATTTGATTCGATAGACTTTGATAAAGCAAAGTGATTTTTTGTGTCAAGAAAGCCAAGCTAAGCCGAGCAGAAGTATAAAATATAGTTAGTGTTGAGTAATGTCAATATCAACCAAGCTACAATTAATGCCAAGAAAATCTTGTATTGATTGAGCATTAGCATTGACCGAGCAAGAGAGTTGATGCTGAGACAAAAAACTTTCTAGAGATTGGGTATTTCAGTGATGATAGAGTACCAGAATTTAGAGATTATTGAGTGATAGTATGAGAATGAATTCAAGGAAATCTTGAGATCAAGATGACTCAGTTGATTTCTTGGGAGATGTAAACCATGTTGAAGATAAGATTTATAAGTTGCATCATTAAATTCAAGGCAAGGATTAGGTAAAGATCTAATAGAAAAATTTTAAAGAAATTTTGAGAAGAATATCAAGAAGATGGGCAAATACAATGAATCAAGTTGAACTTGATCATAAATTCTAAGATCTACGATGGATGTAGAAAATGGTAAATCACAAAATTTCTATTTAGAAAGATAAAGAGCTGAACAATTATGTGTTATCTATATTGGAAGATTGGGAAGATTATTGAAAGATTGACTGGAACTATGAATGCTAATGATATTCCTATAGGGGAGTATTACTATGATGATATGTTAAATTCATGACTAAGTTTGTCATTGATGTCAACATAGCAAGTTTTTTGTGGTATTTGACAGAAGAATGGCAGAAAGATCAAGTTAATATGGATGGTTAGTTGAGCATTGTAACCACCCAAGGTAATGGGAGATACTTCTGAGTATGTGGTATATGTAGTTAACATCAGAAATAGAAAGGATAATTCTAGAAGAAGTTATGTAAGTTTTGGTGATGTATGTTCTGAGATAGAGTTTGTAGAGGCATGTTCTGGTAAACTTGTTATAACTCTTAGCAGAGATGATATCTTGAGGATTGAGGTTGAGGACATGAAGAAGACATGTTGGTGATGATGTGGCTAAGATCACTCATCATAATATTGCATGTACAAAATGTTATTCAAGTTGCAAGGTGGAAGATTAAGGTTATCTCTAAGTGTAACATGTTCTTAATGTGGTCCTATAATAATTAATTGAGAAGGTCTAACAGCTGACTCAAAGAATTGTTTTATGGACTTGATATAAAGGAAAGACATTTTCCTTTATCATGGTATCAAATGAATGTAATGTAAATGTGATGATTAGCAGTAGAGATTATAGAATACAAATTTGAGCAGAGTAGTATGGAAGTGAAGAAAAATTCATTGTCGATGTTTTGTTGAGTGATCTGAGGTTTGGTATTTGGATCCGAGGTTTGTGACCTAGTCTACAAGGTCTAATAATGATTGGTCCAATTGATAGGAAAGAGGAAAGAGAAAATGAAAGAAGAAGATAACCATAAATTACTTGTTTGAGTAGTGAGCTCTTCTTGTAGTTGAAATTGCATGTTTGGGCAGTGGGATCTTCTTGCATACATTATACTACAACTCCTAATAGGGTTGGAATCTCCTACTAGGGATTCAAAGTCTCCTAATAGGGACTCATTGTACTAAATGTTGCAATAGACTCCTAACAAGGTCCATCCTCTAACAAGGAATATTTATATTAGTACATCATCTTATGGGCATCATTCCCACCAGGGTTTTCCCTTTGATCAAGGGTTTTCCTAGTCAACATATCTGGTGTAATTATTTATGTGCATCTTATTATGGTCTTTTTTTACTTTGGTTGAATGGTTAAGTTTACTTAATGAAGATAAATGTTTTAATTGTTGGATAATTAATTCACACCCCCCCCCCCTTCAGTTATCTTGGTGGACTATTATTTCTAATAATTGGTATCAGAACTTCAAGTCCTTGAAGATAAAGTTTAACAACTTTGGGAGATCCATGGTGAACATATTCAGAGAAGATAGTCCTACATCTACTAGAATAAATTTTGACACACGAGTGATCAAAATTCTTGGTAACTTATCAAATTTGTGTAAAGAGTAGAGTATTGAGTTTACAGATCTAGAATCCTTCTGTTGTATTCAAGGGAATAGTAGCACAAGCAAAGTTAGATCTAGATCAAAAGAAGACATAAAGACAAAGGAATTTATTGATCTACTTACAAAGAGAGAACAAGAAGGTATGAAATTTATTTATTTTTGGACAAGTAAAGATTTTGGTCATTTTTTGAGTAAATGTGCTAAGAGATTGAGAAAAGCTAGAAAAAGTCTACTTTCTAATAAAGTTGAAGAATTTAGAGAAAATATGGAAAGATCCTTGAAAGATTATGTTAATGAGTCTAGATTGGTTAATGAAAAGGAAGTAATAGAAGAGACAGCTTTGGTGACTGTTATGGAAAGTACAAATGTGAGAATTGATGAGAAATTATGAATACAAGAGAGAATAGTTGATTACAATTTAGATGATGTTGTTTCTAAGCCAAGGGATGATGAGGTATTTTTTGTGACTAATAATGATTTGTAGAATGAAGGAGAGCCAAGACAAGAACAATGCTTAGAACCTTTAGTAGAGCCAAGAATTGAGATAGCAACTCCCACTTCAGGAAAGAACATGATAAAGAATCACCCATCCAAATAGATCATCGAAAGCAAAGACAAAGATGTGACGAAAAGAAGCAAAATAAATGAAGAACTATGCTTGATATCTCAAGTTGAGCCTAAGAATGCAAATGAAGCATCTAACAATGACTATTGGAAACAAGTTATGAAATAGGAATTGGATCAGATAGAAAAGAATGAGACATGGGAATTAGTCCTCGAACCAGCAGACAAGAATGTGATAGGAACTAAATGGGTATTCAGGAACAAGATGAATAAGGAGAAATTGTAAGAAACAAAGAAATATTGGTGTGTAAAGGTTACTCATAGCAAGAAGGAATAGATTATGAGGAGACTTGTGCTCCAATGGCTAGAATAGAAGAAGTAAGATTATTCTTAGCCTATGCAGCACAAAAGAAATTCAAAGTATATCAGATCGATTTCAAGTCAGCATTTCTAAATAGAGAACTTCAAGAAGAGGTATACATTGAGAACCTGAAGGATTTCCTTTGACATATGACAAGGACATAGTATGTAGACTAAGGAAAGCATTATGTGCATTAAAGCAAGCACCTAGAACCTGGTATGCAAGGTTGGAAAAGCATTTGACGAAGCTTGGATATAGCAAAAGTATGGTAGATAGTAATCTATATTGGAAAGAAATTAATGATGGTTTGATGATTTTGGTAATATTTGTTGATGAAATTATATTTGCAAGAAATGATGAAGAAAGTAAGAAGTTTTCTAAAGAAATGAAGAAAGAATTTGAAATGAGTATGACAAGAGAGATAAAATATTTCCTAGGATTGCATATTATACAGAACAAAGAAGGAATCTTTATTTCTCAAACTAAGTACTTGAAGGATTGGCTAAAAAGGTTTAGTTTGAAAGCATGTAAACTCATTGGAACACATATGCTAACTAGACACAAGTTATCTACAAAGGATGAGACACCTATTATTGAGCAAAAAAAGTATAGATCTACGATTGGAGGATTGCAATATCTGACTCACACAAGCCTGGATATAGAAAATGCAATTGGAATTGTTGCAAGATTCCAGGCTGATCCCAAAGAAGCATATTATGTAGTAGTGAAAAGGATATTTAGATACCTAAAGTGAACATCTAAGTTTGGATTATGGTATGACAGATCTAATGATTTTACTCTAAGTGCTTATACTAATGCAAATTGGGCAGGCAGTATGGATGATAGAAAGAGAAACAGTGGAGGAGCCTTCTTTCTTGGAGGAAGATTGGTTTATTGGTTAAGCAAGAAGCAAGATTGTACATCTCAAAGTACAATAGAACTAGAGTATGTTACGGCAGTAAATAATTGCAATCAAGTCATTTAGATGAAGCAGTTACTGAAGGATATAAGGATAGAAATTAGTGAACCTATTGTTATACATTGTGACTGTAGACACCTAAAAAACCTTTAGAAAATAAATTATTTTTATTTTCTAAAAAAGTCCTGATGACATCATCATTTATTAATTAATTATTTATTTAATTAATTAATTAATTTTTATGCCATTAAATCCCTTTATCTTAATTAAAAATATTTAATTAAGGAATCCCTCCCAAAAATGTTTAAATCTTATTTAAACATTATTTCCTTATTTATTAATTATTTAATTAATAAATTGACCAAAAATCCTAAAATAAATTTAAAAAAAATTTTTTGCCCAAAACTTGGCCAATTTCCTTAAGACCAATAACCTCTTCCAAAATCTTCTAATCCTTCTTTAATTTTGATTAAAGGCTAATCCCATCATTTCCTACCCCTAATCCCAACTCAAAATATTTAATTAAAATTAAATATTAATCCTCATGTTTATTAAAAAAGTTTTAATAAATATCTCCTCAACCCAAACCCTTGAAATAAATAAAACTTTATTTATTTCCTAAAAATCTAATTTATCCTCATCCTAAGAAGTTCTAGACTCTTCTAGAAAGTCTTCATCCTCATCTTAGGAAATTCTAGACTATTCTAGAAAGTCTTTATCCTCCTCCAAAATCTAGACTCTTCTAGAAGATGTCTTTAAACCTAATCCTAATCCCCTCCTAACCTTGTCACATTCCCTAAACATGGGTTAAGACTTACTAACCCAAGCCAAAGTTAACAAATATCTCCTCCTTCACCCACCCTCATTAAATGCCATCCACTTGCCTATCCCTAAGCTAATCCTAAACCATCCTAATCCATCCTCTAATCATTTGCACAAGCCTAAGCAAGCTTAAAACCTTCCTAATCAAGTCCAAGTCGAATTTGCTCTCATCACCCTCAAAATATCTCAACTATAAAACTTTATGAAGTCCACTAGGTCATAAATGACTCCTACAAGCCTTTTTATTGCTCTTACAAGTCATTATGAGGGTCTTTATGAAGATTTTATCCCTTAAGCCTCCTTTGTTGACTCATCCTTCCCCTTTTCTCCATCCTCTCACCATGTGACATGTGTCACTCCTTGATTGGTTGTAAGGAAGCACAATCCATGTGCTCTCCTCTCATGCAATCTAAGCCCTCCATGAGCTTTTTCCCATCCTTGCATCTTAGCCCTCAATCCCTCAAGCCTCTTGCCTATAAATTGGATCCTTCCCTTTTGCAAAACAACACAATCCATGAAGTAAAGTTATAATGCTATTTTGAGAGCCAAATCCATTCTAAAGCAATCTATCCACACCAAAAATCCACAATCATCCATTGAAGCCTTTGGAAGCATATTGAGCATACATCCTATCCATTTAGATAAAGCTACTCAACAAGAGAGCTTCTTATTGAGAGAGTCCATTAATGGCTCATATTCTCAATTAAGAGCTCATCTTAGTTTATCTTGAAGTTTATGAATTTTGTTTAGTTTGTAGAAGCTTTATTTAAATTTGGTTTCTATTAGCATACTAACATTGCTCATATACATTTTGGCACGCCCGGTGGGACCCCGCATGGGTCATCTTCATTAGCTTTTTTAGTCAAGTTTTGTATGTCATTTGCTGATTTTGGCTAATTTTTCTTGTTTTTGTGATTCGTAGGATTGTATAAATTGGTTTTGTAGGTCCACATGAGCATGAAGAAGACAAAGGAACTCATAATCTATCTCATAGTGTTTGCAGATTTTTCAAGCTTATAGGTGGACAAAGAACTTGAAATTCTTCTTCTTCTTCTTGTCTATATTCTTCTTATTCCATCTACTTCTTCTTCTTCTTCTTGTGGGAGATCTTGGCCATTTTTTTTTAAGAAAGCAAAATCATACACACTTCTTTTTAGTGCTTAAAATGAACCCCCAAATCATACTTAAATCCATTGAAAAATTAAAAATTTGCAAAAAAGAAAAAATCTTTTAACAAGTGAAACTAAACCAATCTAATCATTTGCATCCTTGCAACATCAAGGTTTTAGATACATTCATGCAAAATTAGGAACACTTCATTTTTGGAAATTTAAAAAGAACTTCAAGTTTCCATTTCAAAAGGTTCAAAATCAACACTAAGTGCACACTAAAGTTCTTTTAAAAAATCTCATAAAAACTAAGAGTCCTAAATGGTTGCCAAAAATTGTCCTAAAAGCTTTGTTATTTGTTCCAAACAAATGTCTTATTGCAAAATCTTGAATGTTTCTTAGGATTTTCATGCATCAAAACAATATAGGAATATCATTTTTGGGCTTAAAATATGCAAACTAGAACACAAAATCTTGAATGAAAACCAAAGTCCAAAGAGTCATTTTTACTTTTGAGTCCAAAACAATCTTGAATGATCTAAGGTTAAAACAAAGCACTTCAAAGTTCTTAAAACAACACACAAAATCTCAATCTTGAATGCTCAAAAGAAAACACTTGAATGTTTAACCACTTTTCTTTGAATGCATGTTGCTAAAATCACTCTTGAATGCCATGGATTAAAATCAAATTTTCCTTGAATGCATGGTTAAAACAAAAAATCCAATCTTGAATTCTAAGGATCAATTAACTATTGCAATATCAAACACTTCATTTGGAGCTTCTAAAAATTGAACAAAACAAATCTCTTTTCCACATGCAATCTAGGTAAAGTTTGATTTTTGGACATTTAAGAAACCTTGTTAAGTTAAAATACAAATTTGCAAAAATCAATTTGAGTAGTTCCTTGGACTCACCTCTTTTCTAATCACCCATCAAATATTAACCATTGGTTGCAATCTCAGCGCCATTTATGGGGATGGGTCTACTTGAAAAAGGTGTTAAATGTTCCACAATCTAACTCACTCACTTGGTCTTTGAATTTTTGCTTTGACTTTATCAAAATTCTTAAATGATCAAAACTCTAGATTAAATCGATCACACTTCAAGTTTGGGCACTAAAATTGAACAACAACTGACGTGGAGAGCCTCCGGGTGCGCGCTTGAAATCGAATCTCACACACTTTTGTTTTGGGCTTAAAACAAACTCACACTCAATCTTGAATTCCTTAAAGAAAATTAATCGATACTTGACGTGGAGGGCCTCTGGGCGCGTGAGTTTGCTTTTGTTGACCCTAACTCTTCTTATTGTTTTCATTCTTCGATCGATTTACTTTTGTTGGCGCTTCAAGTTGGAATAAACATTGTATCTTAAACATGAGTGCTTGCAAAGTCTAGATCAAAAAACTTAAGCGTCAGTTGGTAAAAGAACAAATGTGTTTTTTAGCCCAAGGTCATCCAAGTCTTCTCTCCCTTTGTCGTCTTTCAAGGCCATCTTGGGTGCATAAGATTAGGATCCAAAAACTTGTTTCTTTTTAGGAGGCCTGCTTGGGGATTTCATCACCCCTTGGACGACCTCAACTCCAGCGTTCTGGCGGAGTATAAGAATCGAAAGGTGAATCGAAAGACACCTCTCTTGGGATCAAGATTTTGTCACTCGGGCTAAGCCTCAAGGAACTTTATACCCTTGAGAAGTGAAAGAGGAGAAGTGGGTTACCGCTCCTCTCGGCTGTGTGACATCTTTTTGGTCTCATCTACGGATTTGGGCCTCACGTACCTTGGGTATATCGAGGACTCCTTAGCTAAACCAACTGTCAGCCTTGTAGACAACCATCTAGGATGTTAATGTGTTTGAGGTGACTGATTGAAACATTTGTAGAACATACACACTCCTTGGCGCAACTATCACTTTCTGAGAATCAAAAACTTCTATCTGGTTGTTTCTATCTATTGCTTGATCTTTTATTTGTTGAATGAATGTTTGCCAAACTTGGTCAATCCTAGCTTAGGGCATACTTAGCGTAGTCACTGCCTATTCCAGAAGTTGAACGAGTTGAAGCAAAACAACCAAGATCTCTCAAAGCCAAGCAGATTCAGAAATTGATGTCAGAGCAACCCAAACCCAAACAGAAGTTCCACAAAGTTAAACTCAAACCATCTCTAGCATACCAAGAACTTTCGGCCAAGAGAAAAGAAATAACACCAAGCCCACGAATTGCCAAACTCCACAAAGTAGAGGCAAAAGCTACCGACGAAGCACTTCAAGAGGCCTGGTTAGAGCGCACCATCAAATTTAGCCAACATCCAGGAGTTAATCCTGCTTATGCCTTACCAACTAGGCATGATTTCTATGATTAGACACCCTTGTTTCTCCACATCTTCTTGGATAAGCTTCACTTTAGAGTCATTTTTGTAGAAAATCCAGCCATCTTAGGTTATCCCCTTAAGCATTATTAGCTCATCCATCTCATTTAGAATCAAACCATCTAGCCAGCAACCAAAACCTCACATCCAAGCCTTCACAATTGTTGTCACTTTTGCCAAAATTTTGCCACTCCTAAAATCTTCCAAATCCATCAATCTCACCAAGGTTATCCCTCTGACAGAGCTTTGTCTAGGGTGATCCAGCTTTGTCACTTGTTATCCCTCATCACCTTGAGCTAAAGGTTGGGATCCACAAGTGGTCAATCTCGTGTTCTTCCTAAAGGATCATCAGTCTATCCTTAAGTTGACACAATCACCACCAAGCTTACACATAGGAAAGCAGACCTTTCGTGCTTTGGCAACATATCTTTGAAGTTAGAATCTCCAACCCAATCCTCCTTAGGTTTTGTCGTATAGCTTTGCCTTAACCTAGGAAATCATTTGCATAGAGAAGCCTTCCCCCTTTTGCATCCATCAGCATTATTGCATCTCATCCCTAAGAGCATTTTTCATGCCACCCGTCACTCGCTTAGCCAAGAAGAAAGAAACAATGGAGCCCTATCATTTGGATCGAATAGCCTCACCCCCCTTGAGCACTCAGCCATCCTTCAGCGCAGAGAAAGCTATGCCATCACGTACTGACATTGAAGCTTTCATGAACCAACCAAGAAATGCAGTATTGGTAAATGCCATTATAGACAAGAACAAAGAGACAATCATGGCTAATTTTCGAAGGGAAAATGTAGGAACCTTTGACTTTGGAAGACCCCCTCCATTATTAGATCCATCTCACCCATTGTTTGGGCAGCTACCACCACCCATAGGCTCTTATGATCCAAATTATCCTCAATATATGCCAAAAGAAGAGCCTCCCGCCAATCCATATGATCCAACAGACCCAAACATACCATCATCCACCCAAGTTGAAATCTCCATGCCGCAAGCCAACCCAGCCACCACCACTCCATCCTTGGTTCATACCTCTTCGCTCCAAACCCCCTTTACCCAAAACAGCTCATCGTTCACCCCCTTCACTATTACTGTTGCTGCTCCCCAACCCAGCCTTCCAAATCCACCCATCTCCCAAATCAGTGCTAGCATCTTTGGCCAACCTCAGCAATATACAACAGGGATGCCACCCATGGGGCCAAGTAATCAACCTTTCATCACCCCCAGCTTGTTCACTGCAGCCCAACACACAATCCCATCATTTCCATTAGGTCTTGGGAGCTCAATACCATTAGCCACAAATCTACAAGCTACTACCCTCACTCCACAAAGCTATCAAATCCCACAAGCTACTACCAATTTTCTACCAAGCTCCCAAGTGACCCCAGCCCTTGCCACCACTCTACCAAGCTTCCAAATCCAACCACAAAGCTATCAAACCCCATCAGTTCCATTCCCAAGCTTTCAATTCCCACCACCTCCACCACCAACTAATCCATTACCTCCAATTACCAACTACTTTTCAATGCCACTTTTAGGAGGTAATCCACCACCCCAGCCAACCACCAATTATTTGCAGATACCATCCCAAATGGGGGCACAACCCACATATATTGGTCAAACCCCACAAGCCCCCCGATCCTTTCCCCAAGCCTCTCAACCATCTTATACCTTACCTCCACAAAGCAATCCATTTATCCCACAGCCAGCTTATGTTCCTCAATCCCAACCTCAAATCCCATATCAACAGCAAGCCTCGCAGCACATGCAGCAATATGCGCCACCTCCCCCTCAGCAACCTGTCATCCACAATGCAGCTGTAATCATCTAAAAATGGTCATCTAGACTATTAGCCCCCTTCTCAGCATTTTGGCTAAATTAATTTAATCATTTACCTAGACCAAATTGCTAATAATCAATTTATTTGATTATAACCTATAGTTTGACAATGCTATCCTAAGTTCATTATTTGATTAAAAGAACATGTCCCCTTTTAATTAAATAAAAGACCCCATTCTTATAACCCACTTAAAGTGCACACATAAAGTCCTTTTTCTATTTTGCAATTAAAAGAAAAGGCTTTGTGACTTTTGTCTTATATGACAAGTCAACTTATATTCTATTGGTTGATTTGTGTGTGCACATGGATCACTCCTATTTTCGAATTCCACCGTTGATCATCCACCATCTTCATCTTGATCTCCACCGTCCATACATCTTTAAAAGGGAGAGAGCTTTCCCCCTCAATCCATCCATCTTTTGAACATTGTTATGCTGCAGGTTTTCTAACAGGTTTCTTTGGAGCTTTGTGGAGAACTTCTATTTCTTGTCTACATTCTCTCATACCATAGCATCTTAGCTTAGCTTTCATTTTTACATGTAGCTTAATCTCACATAGCTTAATAATGGTATTGTAACACTCTCATACATGTTTTAGCATAGCTGCATTTGACATTCTCATTCTAGCTTAATCTTCATTTTCATTGCATCCTTGAGGAACTCCTTGGGACATTTGCATTCTTGCATCTTGTCTTTGGAACCTCCCATTGCATGGTTTACTAGCAAGAAGAGTATCTCTAAGGCTCATCTGAGAGCCTTTTTATTCTTGAAATATACTCTCTTGCACTCCATGGATAGGGAGCTCTAAGCCGGCATCCAAACATTCCAAACTCATGGAATCGTTTGGATAGAAGGGTTTAGAGTGTGACACTTTCGAGTGTACATTTTTGGCGCCTCCTAAGTACACTTTGGATGAGCTTGGATCTGGTTTTCAAGCACCCTTTCATCTCTTTCAAGATTTTTCCCCTCCATATTCTATATCTTATCCACCTCCTAAGTATGATGAAGATACCACTTCCATTATCTCCCTTGAGCTTATTGAAAATTATGAGAAAAGTTCTCTTCCTATGCTATCCAAAGCTACTTGTCAAGATCAAAGCATCCCCTCATGTTCTACTTCTCCATATCCACTTCAAAATTGTGCTCAAGCTTCAAGTGCTTCTATTAAAAATGTTGTTCCTATCAAAGGTACTTATGAGTCTATTGATGGCTTTGACCATGTTGCTCATTCTAAAGATGTTGATATCCCTTCCCACTATCCTTTTGCATCTTCTAAATCTATCCTTGGTCCTTATCCATCAAAGCTAATGCCTTCAAACCTTCCATCCATTTTGGGGCCTTATGTTCCTCCATCTCCTACATTCACTCCTAGTTCATTCCCTAGCTCTCCTATAATACCTCAAGATCAACAAAGACACTCATCCTTGATGAATTATCACCCATCTATCCACCTAAACCAGTCATATCATCCTTATTCATCCACAAATACCAATTCCTTTGGAAGTGAGAATAAACATAAGAATCCATTAAAAAATGAAGATCACTATGTCCCATCTAATCGACATGTGAATGCTAAGAAGGAGAATGCACAAAAGAGACCGCAAAGGTCCACTACTCAAAGAGCTAAACCAAAAAAAATATGGGTTCCTAAATCCATCATTATACAAATGCAATCTCAAGCACCCAAAGAACAAGAAAAATCTAAAGCTATATGGATTCCCAAGTCTCTTTTAAAATACTTGAAGATTGAAAATACTTCAAAGTTGACATTCAAACTTCCAAAGGCTTCCATTCCATCTTCTTCCAAAAATCTTCCTAAAAATATTCCAAAGCCTTCCACTCCACTTTTTTCCAAATCTTTTCTACCACCTCATACATCTAAATCTCAAGCTATTTCATCCATGATTCCTCCATTGTTCCAATACCCTTCAAGGTGTGAGTCAATGTTGATCTTGTCCAATATTTCAACTACCCATATGAAATCCTCTAAAGCTTACACTTACTTTCTATACATGAACTATTATCCTCCATATACTCTTCCTACTACCATTTCTCTTTCATCACCCTATCAACATCTTTGAGCATACCTTTCTATGGTCTTGGCTTATCATGACTTATCTTTTCTATAGGAGCACTATCTACAAAAAGCTTGAGCTCTTTCTAAAAATTCAAAAAAAAAGAAAAAAAATAAAAAAAGAAAAAAAAGAAAAAAAGAAAAAAAAGAAAAAAAATGAAAATGTGCCTTGGTGAAAACCACTTCTTGTGGCACCTTGGTAGCAAAAGTAAAGAGAAATAAATTTATCCTATGGTGAAAACTACTTCTTGTGACACCTTGGATAAGTACCATGATGAAAACCTGGCAAACAGGCATCATGCGTAATTCTTCCACCATCCATCTATCCCCTCTTCTCTCTTTGATCTTGACAATGTTGAGCTATCTTTTCATATTGGCTATCTTATCCATGAGATTTTCTATTGTGCTCTCCCATTCACTCATAGCCTCCATCTCGAGCTTTATTTTTATTGCTTTATCCCATCGCTATCCTGTCTAGTTGACCCCTTGGTCTTGATCATAATAAATGAAACATGGTTCTCATAAGTCTCTTGACATGGCTACTCTTTTGGACTACACACTTCATGCTATCTCACTTGTTTGCTTCATTGCTTATCCTACATGCTATCTTTCTCATTACTTCCATGGCTTATCCAAAATATGCTTCATATGACTATTTCACCTCTTTCCCTAGCTTGGGTACTCTTGAGGAGTTAGTCCTTGAGGATCACTTTCACTTGCTTCATACTCTTTTTTCATCCATCTTTGCTTATCCACTGGCTCGTTGCTCCATCATATCCTATACCTGCTAGACATTGGGAGAAAATGATGTGATCTTGGTTGAGAACTAGTGATCTCTAAAACCTTCTAAAAAATCCAAAAAATCATATATGATGCTGAAAAAATCCTAAAAATCAGAAAATGTCCTGAAAAAATGATCATCTTAGTGAAAACCTCACTTTGATGTATCACCAAAAAAAAAAAAAAAAAAATCTGTCAAAGTGGTGAAAACTTGGAAACAGGCGCTACTTGAAACCCTTGCACCTATGTCTATCAATCTCAATCATCCACTTTGCTACACATTTCCTAGCTTGGAATTGTTTCTTGTCCTCGTCTTGGGGGCACAACTGCTTAGCCTATTGAGGTATTCTTGTGCATTAGGGTTTCTTTGACAACTCACAAAATAGTGTTTCTCAACACTTCCCCCACTTTGACATCAAGTGTTTTTTTTTTAACACTTTACAGATAGTTTACCTACAGTCTCCGATGTCGCAATATTTCTCACTATCAGAATCAAGTCTGGAAGAAATGGCCAAGTGACTTACACACACACACTTTAACACTTAAACGACTGAGCTATGCTGATCTTTATCTACTTTGTGTGCTGTCTATGATGATTTCTTTGCCAGGTGTTCCCTCCCTAATAGTCTTTCAAGGATGTCATTGACTAGAAGACTGGGGGCATGGGACATATTTTCTTGATTTCTGCTTGTGGATATACTTTTGTTTGTCTATAGTGTTGTAAGCATTTATGCTTGACCTATTCAACACTTTGACTTATAAATGTATCATCCTTGACTGTTTTGCAAGATCAAACTTGGGGTTTATCCTGGCACTTATGCCTTGATATAGGTGTAATCTTGCTAAATTAAACTTAGGGAATCTAATCACGTAGTTATCTTGACTTACATGTCTCTGATGCTTAGTTTGGATTTCCACATACCTATCTAATATCGATCATATTCATATCCTCATAGTTATACTAGTGATGGTTGTATGATCTCATGATGTCCCTAATAAATGCTCAATGATGAAATTAAGAGTCTAAATGTTATGCACTTCTTGCTGGTAAACCACTTTGCATATTAGCTTGCATTTTAGGTTCATTTTATAGCTTAGTCTTGCATTCTTGCATATGGGGAGAGCTCTCTCTTCATCTTTTTGTGGACATATCAGCTAACTCCTTTCATATATTTCTTTACTTTCTTCTTGTTCATGTCTTTTCACCTTCTTAATCTTTCGCTTCATCTCTTTTCTATCTTATCATCACATTATATAAAATTTTTGACCTCTTAAATAATTTCAACGTCCTAGATTCATTTTCGGGATCGAAATCCAAATTCGAGTTCACCTTGATGGTCAAAATTGTCTTTTGAAATTCTACTTTCTTCTGAGCAGTTAGCTGACCTTTTGAGGTCTAATCTCTGAATCATCACTGGGGCATCTTCATTTCTTCATGTCTTCATCATTTCCATACTTCATATCTACTTAAATTCACTATTTCATGTCTAAAATCACCTTTCTACTCGTTTTGACCTAATTTTTATGCTATGTCCTTCAAGGTCAACTCTAGTCAAACTGGGGCATTTTATCAATTTTTTAATATAGTCATTCTTGGGTTCTAATCATCTATCTGTCATCTTGGACATTGCTATATTCTAATTTTCTCATTTCTAGCCAATTTTTTGCATCCCCTTACCTCATTTCAATTTCGATCCCGAGGGGGCAAAAATACTCTATTGCTGATTGTTACAGCTATCTATTTCTTAGGAGCATTTGTTTGATCTTATCACTTGCTCTCAATATATTCGCTTTGCTAGGTGTTAGAATTCTTTTAAGATCCTAACATCATCTTCCTAGTGTTCAGTACTACTGCTATCAGGCTGTACATTTAGGACTTGCTATCTATTTCTGCATTTCACTCTTCGAAATCAGACATCTATATCTACCACTACCTACTTGGCTTTCTATTTTCTTTGACATAATGTGTTCCCAGATCGATCACACATTAGTCAAAGAGGGGCAAATGTAATCATCTAAAAATGGTCATCTAGACTATTAGCCCCCTTCTCAGCATTTTGGCTAAATTAATTTAATCATTTACCTAGACCAAATTGCTAATAATCAATTTATTTGATTATAACCTATAGTTTGACAATGCTATCCTAAGTTCATTATTTGATTAAAAGAACATGTCCCCTTTTAATTAAATAAAAGACCCCATTCTTATAACCCACTTAAAGTGCACACATAAAGTCCTTTTTCTATTTTGCAATTAAAAGAAAAGGCTTTGTGACTTTTGTCTTATATGACAAGTCAACTTATATTCTATTGGTTGATTTGTGTGTGCACATGGATCACTCCTATTTTCGAATTCCACCGTTGATCATCCACCATCTTCATCTTGATCTCCACCGTCCATACATCTTTAAAAGGGAGAGAGCTTTCCCCCTCAATCCATCCATCTTTTGAACATTGTTATGCTGCAGGTTTTCTAACAGGTTTCTTTGGAGCTTTGTGGAGAACTTCTATTTCTTGTCTACATTCTCTCATACCATAGCATCTTAGCTTAGCTTTCATTTTTACATGTAGCTTAATCTCACATAGCTTAATAATGGTATTGTAACACTCTCATACATGTTTTAGCATAGCTGCATTTGACATTCTCATTCTAGCTTAATCTTCATTTTCATTGCATCCTTGAGGAACTCCTTGGGACATTTGCATTCTTGCATCTTGTCTTTGGAACCTCCCATTGCATGGTTTACTAGCAAGAAGAGTATCTCTAAGGCTCATCTGAGAGCCTTTTTATTCTTGAAATATACTCTCTTGCACTCCATGGATAGGGAGCTCTAAGCCGGCATCCAAACATTCCAAACTCATGGAATCGTTTGGATAGAAGGGTTTAGAGTGTGACACTTTCGAGTGTACAGCAGCTGCCCAAACAATGTACAATCCCTATCAGCAAATCCCTCATAGCCATCCATATTCAGTGGCCCCATCCAGTACATACCTACCTCAAGGCACTCCTACATTGGGGGCACCCCAGCCATCACCTATCAATTCAGAATGGGAGCAAATGAAGATAGCTCTGAAAGCCATCCAAGAAGGGAATGATCCAAAGACATTCAGGTTTGAGAATGTGTGTCCTTACCCATTTGACAGAGCCATTACCATGACACCATTTCCCAAACACTTTGAGGTACCCAAATTTGACAAATTCAGAGGAAAAGGAGACCCTGTCACACATATCAAAGAATTTTACATGCACTGCCAGGATGTAGCATACAATGATGTCTTCCTCTTGCGCCTTTTTCCCAAAAGCTTAGCTGGACCAGCTCTTGAATGGTTTTATAGAATCCCCTATGGTACAATTAAAAACTTTGCTGAATTATCTGAGGCATTTGTAGCCAAATATGCCCATCTTGTTGAAACAGAGCTATCAATAGTTGATCTTGTCCACACCAAGCAAAAAGGTGGAGAAAGCCTTGCCGAATACCTACAAAGATGGCAAACCCTTACTACCCACATATCCTGCACCTTGCCAGAACGCCATGTGGTGAAAATGTTTATTGATAATGCCCATCCTAGCTTGGCTCACCACATGACCATGAACTGTTTGCAAACCTACAAAGATATCAAAGAGAAAGGAATGATCCTTGAGCAAGGACTCATTAAAGATGGTGTGGTCAAGCTTTACAAGGAAGCCAACCAAAATCAATCACATTCCAACGAAAAGTCTAGGTATTGGAACAAAAACAAGCACGTTGCAACAGATGGCGTCACTGACACCAGACATGTGAATATTGTTGGTCCTTATCACAACCAGTCCAACCCACCATATCAACCAAAAAATCAACAAGCTATCAACTACCAACAACAGAATAACCAAAGCTATCAAAACCACACTCCAAAACCCAACTTTCAAGGGTCTAGCAATCAAGCTAATGCCATCAATGTAGCTGCAGGACAAAAGCCTAGATTCCAACCTACACCTAGAAACTATACACCCCTTGGTGAGCCATTGGATGTCATTTTTGAGAAATTAGTCAAAGAAAACCTCATCAAATTTCCTCCTACCCAGCAAATTGACCCAAGCCAATCCAAAGCTGCATGGTACAAAGATAATGAGTACTGCAAATTTCATAGGGTAAAAGGTCACACTACCCTCAGATGCATGAAACTGAAAGACTATGTGCAGGACCTCATTGATCGGAAGGAAATCACTGTTGGTGCCCAAACCTCTCCCAATGTAGGCTTACAGATCTATCAAAATGCTTTTCCTCCACACCACAACCAAAATCCTGGAAAAGCACCTATCCAAACCAACAACAACAACACCAACAACCGTCAACCAAACCAACAGCATGGGAAGAACAATGACCACACTTCATCCTATATAGACTATGGTAGCCTTATAGGTTGTATATCCGAGAAAGAGCCTTCCATCAATGTTATCAATATCCAAGGACCAAACAATGAGTGTGCAGTCACCACTCGAAGAGCGCGATTTAACATCGTAGGCCCACCTGTTACACCAACACCATCAGCTCCATCAAAAAGCCAGTACAATATCTTGGAACACCTTGGGAACATGCCAGCCCAAATCTCCATTTTAGACCTTCTTCGCACTAGTCCTGTGTACAAGAACATCCTTGATAGTGCTCTCATAGAATCTCGTGTCCCTTCTGATATCAATGCTACTGATTTTCGTAATCTTGTTGGACACCTCTCATCCTCATGTGCCCTATCGTTCAAATCCACCGACATACCCATGGTCGACCCAGATCACACCCTTCCGCTTCACATAGCCATCATGGTATCCAACTTTGCTGTAAAAAGAGTAATGATAGATAATGGATCAGCCTTGAATATTTGCACCCTAAAATTCATAAAACAAGCTGGGTATACTGAGGCAGATATCATCAGTGAGGTTATCACCATCAAAGCTTATGACAACTTGGAAAGAACCACAGAATGAACTATTTTGCTGCCAATCAAGGTTGGGCCAGTCATCCAAGAGACACTCTGCCATGTTATTGATCTAAACCTACCATTTAACATCCTCCTCGGTCGCCCATGGATTTATGCCATGAAAGCCATTCCATCCACTTACCATCAGTGCATCAAATTTCTGCATCAAGGCACTGAGGTAACCATCCATGCCGATCCAGAACCCTTTGCTTACTGCAATGCGGTTGAAGCTTCATATACAAACCATTGCCCTGGAATTGATATCGGCACATCCATCACCAACTCATCCCACACTTATAATGACCCAGAAACCATCCTTGCCTCTACCCTATCTACCGTGAAGATCAATAACAAAGGTTGTGGAGAGTATAGTCTGTCAGATGCATTTGCTATCGGGGCACTCCCACTTGATCCACATGCCCATGGATGACCGACATATCACAAAGCTAAGGAAATTCCACCTCCTCGATACAAACAGTTTGGCCCAACAACCTTTGTATCCTCAAAAATCCCTCTTCATGAGGAGCTCACTCCAGATATCAACAAATGGTTACATAAGGATGCACCTCAAAGAAATCAAGCACGCCTTGATCACTTCAGCCAAAAGTATCCCCAAGAACATAAGCTCATCACTGACAAATGGAACTATCAAGGTGGTGGTCTAGGACCAGAAGAAAGAGGCATGCAGTGCCCCATCAACGCACGCAAGTGGGAATCGAAGTCAGGTCTTGGCTTTGGCATACCCACAACTGGGGGCACCAATGAGAACGGTCACGCTTTTTCAAACATTCACCGCAACCTTGTTGAAATTGAAGACATTCCTGAGGAATTTGAAAAGAGAGCCTACGATGATATCCTAGACCAAATCTCCCTCAGAGACTTTGTTCTCCAAGAACTATCCATCCACCTCATTGACCTACCACTCGCCCATCCACAACTCATAGATTGGGACCAACCAAGTGTCATACACATCGATGAGTTCACATCAGAGGAGGCACTTCTAAGATTCATGGGAGCTGAAACTCCTCACAAGAAAACAAAGCCAGATTTTGCCTATATCTACAAGCTAGATCCCAAGGGGTATTTTGGAGAAAATCCCCAACCTAGTTCTGATACACCCAAAACTGGAACTAAGGTGAATCTGAGACTAGCTAAGGCAACGAAGAGAACCCCTCAGCAAGAAAATCCAGAGCCACAAGAAGAACATGAGGATTTAGCATTGCCTCCTCAAGATAATCGACCAGAGGTGTCTTCTATTCTAATTGAGGATACTCGAGAAGTCAACATTGGTTCTTCAGAGATCCCCAGACTTGTTCACATTGCTGCATCCCTATCACAAGACCAAGCTGACCTCCTCTTTGAGGTCTTAAGAGAGAATATTGGCCGATTTGCATGGTCATATCAGGACATGCCAGGACTTGATCCAAAGCTTGTAGTTCATCATCTTGCAGTTGATCCAAAGATCAAGCCCGTCAGACAAAAGCTTAGAAAAATGCACCCCAAGGTGGCATTATTGGTCAAAGCTGAATTAGAGAGAATGTTAGCTGCTAAGGTTATCCGACCTATCGACTACTCAGAGTGGATCTCCAACATGGTCCCTGTCACTAAACCTTCCGATGACATCAGAATCTGCACTGATTTTAGAGATCTTAACAAAGCTTGTCCAAAAGATGATTTTCCCTTGCCCAACATAGATATGATTGTAGATCTTACAACTGGACATGAAATTTTGTCCCTCATGGATGGATTTTCTGGGTATAATCAAATCAAGATTGCAGAAGAGGATCAGCATAAGACAGCATTCACTACCCCTTGGGGAACCTTTTGCTACAACATGATGCCTTTTGGCCTAAAGAATGCTAGTGCTACCTATCAAAGAGCTATGACAACCATTTTTCATGATCTCATCCATAGCATTTTGGAGGATTATGTGGATGATATCTTGGTCAAGTCTCATACCTTCATGGATCATCTTGCTGACTTGGAGAAAGTCTTTGATAGGTTAGCCAAATATCATCTCATGCTGAATCCCAAGAAATGTGTCTTTGGGGTCACATCTGGCAAGCTTCTAGGCTTCATAGTTTCTAAACGAGGTATAGAGATCGACCCCAAGAAGGTCAAGGCTATCTTAGACATGCCTCCTCCCCAGACACTGCGACAACTTCGCTCTCTTCAAGGAAAGCTCCAATTTGTTCGGCGCTTCATCTCCCAGCTTGCAGATAAGTGTACACCATTTTCACATTTACTAAAGAAGGATGAGAACTTCAAGTGGGATCCTTTATGTCAGCGCAGCTTCGACCATCTCAAGCAGTATCTCATCAATCCCCCTATCTTGGTTCCACCAATTCCTGGTCGTCCCCTAATTTTGTACATATCAGCAACACCTACTGCTCTAGGGGCACTTCTAGCACAGCTTGATGACTACAAAAGAGAAAGAGCCATCTACTACATTAGTAGAACCCTAGTTGGTTATGAACTCAATTACACTCCTATGGAAAAAGCTTGTTTGGCAGTTGTCTTCTCAACTCAAAAGCTTCGCCATTACATGCTAAGTCATACCATCCAACTAGTCTCCAAGATTGACCCTCTCAAGTATATGCTCTCTAGAACAGCACTTACAGGCCGTTTGGCCAAATGGGTTATGCTCCTTAGTGAATTTGACATCCAGTATGTGGATAGAAAGGCAATCAAAGGGCAAGCTATAGCAGATCACCTAGCTGATGCACCTCTAATAGATGCTTATCCGTTGATCACAGAATTTCCAGATGAGCATATCTGTCTAATTGAAGAACAACCCCCATGGAAACTTTATTTTGATGGCTCATACACATCTCATGGATCAGGGGCAGGAATATTGTTGGTCACACCTCAAGGAGATTACATTCCAAAAGCCTTCAAGCTACAATTCCCTAGCACCAACAATATAGCTGAATATGAGGCCCTCATAGCAGGATTAAAGATAGTTGTAGAATGGAACATTGTTGAGCTACAAATCTTTGGCGATTCTCAGCTCATCATCAAGCAAGCCCTAAATGAATATCAAACCAAAGATGAAAAGCTATTACCCTACAAAGAGCTAGTTGATCAGCTAACCCAACATTTTACAAAGCTTCAGTTTACACAAGTGCCTCGAATACAGAACAAAGCAGCAGATGCTATGGCTACTATAGGCTCGCTCTTGGAAATTCCCCAAGCAGCTACATAGTATGAGTTTTTAGTGGAGCAGCTCCTCACACCTGCCTATGCGAATGAGGATTCAAACCGTGTTTGTATCTTGGTTGGTTCCCAATCCCCTTGGTACCATGAGATTCACGCTTACCTTAACGATGGTATCATATCCCCTCACCTCACACGTACCCAACGCCAGAACCTCATCCAAAAATCATTCCGCTATGTTATCATAGCCAATACCCTATATCGTCGGGGTTATCACGATACTCTCTCTCGATGTTTAGACCAAAATGAGGCCGCGATGGTGTTAAAGGAAGTACACTCTGGACTTTGCGGTGCCCACACGAGTGGTATTGTCCTAGCACGACAAATCCTTAGAGCAGGCTACTATTGGCCTACCATTGAAGAAGACTCCTGTGACTTTGTCAGAAAGTGTCTCCCATGTCAGCAACATGCAAATCTTGTGCACACTCCAGCACAGGATCTACAACCTATTGCACCACCTTGGCCTTTCGCTTGTTGGGGCCTTGATCTAGTTGGAACTATCACACCCCTCTCATCTGATGGACATAAATGGATAATAACAGCTACAGACTATTTCACTAAATGGGTGGAAGCAGTCCCCCTAGTCTCAGCTACAGGAGTTCAAGTCTCCAAGTTCATCTTGTACCACATTGTTTGCCGCTTCGGCATCCCATCCACCATCTTCACTGACCACGGAGGTAACTTTGAAAATCTCAACATGGAAGAATTATGCACTTCCCTCCGCATCCATCACCACTTTTCTAGCCCATATTTCCCACAAGGTAATGGCCAGGCAGAGGCAACTAACAAAACCCTCCTCAAAATTCTAAAGAAAGTTGTCAATGATTCCGGCCGTGATTGGCACCTACAAATAAATCCAGCCCTATGGGCCTATCGAACTTCCTTCCGTACATCCACAGGCACAACTCCATACTCCCTAGTCTATGGTGCCGAAGCAGTACTACCTATAGAGGTTGAACTTCCCTCCTTGCGCATATCTTTGCAAGGGCAAATATCAGATGAAGAA
This sequence comes from Cupressus sempervirens, assembly GCA_028749045.1. NCBI lineage: Eukaryota > Viridiplantae > Streptophyta > Pinopsida > Cupressales > Cupressaceae > Cupressus > Cupressus sempervirens. Next base: position 156,245,533 of record CM053791.1, on the reverse strand, counting down.
TATAGAGTAGCTTGGCTCACCCAGCTAGATCTCTTAGACGAGAAGCGACAACAAGCCTATGATCATCTCACAGTCTATCAAACTCGTCTCAAAAGGAATTTCAACAAGAAGTTGCTTCCACAACACTTTCAGCCAGGTGACATGGTTCTTAAAGAAAACATGAAAGTCCAAGCAGATCGAGAAAAGAAAGGCAAGTTTGAACCTACATGGCTTGGTCCTTATGTTGTCACTGCTTCCTTTGGCTCTGGAGCTTATCAGCTATCTACACCAGAAGGAGAACTCTTGAATGATCCTACTAACATCATTCATCTCAAGAAGTTCTATGCTTGAAGATCCTTGGTATACCAGGCTTTTGAAAAAAAAAAAAAAAAAAAAAAAAAAAACAAGCGTCCAATGGTGAAAACTTGGCAATTCAAGCACCTTGGATAGGTACCTTGGTGAAAACCTGGTAATTCAGGCGCCTTGTGTACTAAAGACTAATCCATTATCTATCACTATCCTATCCCTCATCCATTTACCCACCATCCCATAAGACACACTTGCTTGTTCCCTTGGTGTTCCAACCAAATATCCAAAATCTAATGAAGCTTGTAAATATCTCCTGTACAGCTTGTAAATCTTGTACCAAAGCTTGTATTATACCTTGTAAATCTTGTACCATACCTTGTATATCCAAATCTTGTCCAAATCTTGTACCATACTCCAAATTGTAGATAATCTTGTATCCTAGCTTGTATCCTATAACATGCACCCAAAGAATTCCATTTTCCTTAAGCTTTTTGCAAACCATCTACCTATCCACCTATCACCTATTATAGACATCCCATCCTTCACAAACATTTCCATCTAACAAAAACCAAAACATGAACAAACTTGTACATTTGTAACATATCTTGGTCCATCAGCTTGTACATCCTCTTTAACTTAGTACCATTGTATCTATCCAGCGTTCATGTCAGTTCGTCCTTGATCAGCATCTTGCACCCATCACACATCTTGGTTAGCTATTCCAACGCATCCTTTAGCTAGATTTCCTGTCACCAAAGTGTTATCTTTCTTAGTTCAGCTTGCCAGATGCATCACTCATCCAAATCCACCAGCTTCGGTGCTCTCCAATAGGTCCTTGCAGGATATCGCTTTCCTCATGTCTGATCTTGGTCCGTTAGTGCCTTGTCCTACCCATCTCGTTGGCAAACGGCTCTCTTTTGGATTTTCACTTTCTTTTGATTTGGGATCTTCCCTTTTGGGTCTTGAAGTATCTTTTCCAAGCAATCTCCTTGTTCCCTCCTCAAGGTTGCCACGATCTTCCATATCATGGTATGCTGCGAATGGGGCAATTAGAGCGTAAGGTCTTGATCAGGTCTTTCATTTGTTTTTCTTTTCTGCTTGTGGGTTCTCCAGTGTCGTTTCCACGCTGCTTCCTCTAGAATTCATGTGTGATGCTGGGGCAATCCTTGTGTGTTTGTTTTGAGTTAGTTTGTCAGTCCTTTGGACGGTTGGTGAAAAGGCCTTGATGTTCTTGGTAACCTTGGCAATTAACCAATAGTCCTATAGCAAATCTAGTGCTCAACTACATGGTGGTACTTCTCTTTGAAGTATCCCCCCGCTCAAAAAGCTTCAATGGTTTTCCTTCATCTCCATTATCCCCCATCCATATCCAGCATCCGTCTCTCCTACCCCAGCTGATGCATCAGTATCTCTTTGAATCACTCATCACTCTTAGCTTTATTGATCCACAATCCTAGTCTTAGGGATCCACCAATCCAAATCAACCCACCAAGCCTCATCTTTCGAGATCCACAATCCTAGTCCTAGGGATCTCTGAAACCCATCTTCCGCCAATCTAACTCTTTGAAATCCTGTTGCATCAGCTTTATAATCCCCTCATCCATCTCCCTATCCTGGATTCTTTTTTATAGCACTCCGCTCCTTCATCCTCTACAATCCCTAAGATCTTAAGCTTGCTTCCTCATGTGCCTCTGATTCTCCCTTTATCATTCTCTCATAGTAAGAGTTTGAGCTAACTAAACCTCTTCTCTTAATCCAATTTGAGTCTCCTTGCTCATCCCAGATTCTTGTATTTTTCAAGAAGCCACCAAGCCTCGCTTTCTCTCCCCGCTGCCTTCTTGAGGGGGCATCTCATAGTCCATTCTCTCCCCTTCTGCTCTAGCCTTGGGCATCTTATTTTCCTATCTTTGATGTCATGCCACTTGCGGCATCACATCAAAGAGGGGCAAAATGTAGACACCTAAAAAACCTTTAGAAAATAAATTATTTTTATTTTCTAAAAAAGTCCTGATGACATCATCATTTATTAATTAATTATTTATTTAATTAATTAATTAATTTTTATGCCATTAAATCCCTTTATCTTAATTAAAAATATTTAATTAAGGAATCCCTCCCAAAAATGTTTAAATCTTATTTAAACATTATTTCCTTATTTATTAATTATTTAATTAATAAATTGACCAAAAATCCTAAAATAAATATAAAAAAAAAATTTTGCCCAAAATTTGGCCAATTTCCTTAAGACCAATAACCTCTTCCAAAATCTTCTAATCCTTCTTTAATTTTGATTAAAGGCTAATCCCATCATTTCCTACCCCTAATCCCAACTCAAAATATTTAATTAAAATTAAATATTAATCCTCATGTTTATTAAAAAAGTTTTAATAAATATCTCCTCAACCCAAACCCTTGAAATAAATAAAACTTTATTTATTTCCTAAAAATCTAATTTATCCTCATCCTAAGAAGTTCTAGACTCTTCTAGAAAGTCTTCATCCTCATCCTAGGAAATTCTAGACTATTCTAGAAAGTCTTTATCCTCCTCCAAAATCTAGACTCTTCTAGAAGATGTCTTTAAACCTAATCCTAATCCCCTCCTAACCTTGTCACATTCCCTAAACATGGGTTAAGACTTACTAACCCAAGCCAAAGTTAACAAATATCTCCTCCTTCACCCACCCTCATTAAATGCCATCCACTTGCCTATCCCTAAGCTAATCCTAAACCATCCTAATCCATCCTCTAATCATTTGCACAAGCCTAAGCAAGCTTAAAACCTTCCTAATCAAGTCCAAGTCGAATTTTCTCTCATCACCCTCAAAATATCTCAACCATAAAACTTTATGAAGTCCACTAGGTCATAAATGACTCCTACAAGCCCTTTTATTGCTCTTACAAGTCATTATGAGGGTCTTTATGAAGATTTTATCCCTTGAGCCTCCTTTGTTGACTCATCCTTCCCCTTTTCTCCATCCTCTCACCATGTGACATGTGTCACTCCTTGATTGGTTGTAAGGAAGCACAATCCATGTGCTCTCCTCTCATGCAATCTAAGCCCTCCATGAGCTTTTTCCCATCCTTGCATCTTAGCCCTCAATCCCTCAAGCCTCTTGCCTATAAATTGGATCCTTCCCTTTTGCAAAACAACACAATCCATGAAGTAAAGTTATAATGCTATTTTGAGAGCCAAATCCATTCTAAAGCAATCTATCCACACCAAAAATCCACAATCATCCATTGAAGCCTTTGGAAGCATATTGAGCATACATCCTATCCATTTAGATAAAGCTACTCAACAAGAGAGCTTCTTATTGAGAGAGTCCATTAATGGCTCATATTCTCAATTAAGAGCTCATCTTAGTTTATCTTGAAGTTTATGAATTTTGTTTAGTTTGTAGAAGCTTTATTTAAATTTGGTTTCTATTAGCATACTAACATTGCTCATATACAGTGACAACACAAGCATGGTAAATATGTTTAAGAATCTAGTGTTTCATTTGAGGACTAAGCACATTTCTATTATCATATGTTGAGAGAAAAAGTTGCAAAAAAAGGAAATTAGATTGGAGTATGTGAACACTCAAGAGTAGATTGTAGATATATTCACTAAGCCTCTTCCCAAAGAGACTTTTGAGTATTTGTGAGGTATGCTTGGGGTTATGCCCCTTCCCACATTAGAGTAAGAAGATGTAAGAGTACATCAGTCAAGTGTAACAGAGCACCATTATTTGTCTGGACTGAATGCTAATGCTTCCTGTATGGGGGAGTATCTGTGATGGACAAAGTCATCTAGGACTCTTGTTGATATTGTTTTGAATAGTGGCTTTTGACACTCGAGCTAGTAAGTTGTTATTGAGTTTGATGCAAAGATGTTGGTTGCAGAAACTTTTGACATTAATGTTAATAGGGGAGAAGTTTGGCATGAAAAATGTTATGCTAAAGGGGAGAAGTTTGGCATAAGCACAATATATAGAATAAAAGTTTGACATAGAGCACATTAAGTTATATCAATGGGCGAGTATGATTGATGAAGAGAATTTAAAGATGAACAATCTTTTGTTGGTATTCTTGGAACTAAATGTTTTTCATCTATGTTGCCATCAATGCCAAAGGGGGAGATTTTTGGACGATTGATTGAAAGCATTAATGTAGATGATATTCCTATGGGGAGTATATGATGATATGTTACATTCATGACTGAGTTTTTCATTGATGTCAACATAGCATGTTTGATGTCAACATAGAAAGTTTTATGCGATATCTAATAGAAGAAAAGTGGAAAGATCAAGTTAGTACGGATGGCTAGATGAGAATTGTAACCACCTAAGGTTATGGGAGATACTTCTAAGTATCTAGTATATGCAGTTAACATTAGAAGTAGAAAGGATAAGTCTAGAAGATGTTATGTAAGTTTTGGTGATGTCTATTCTAAGATAGAGTTTACAAAGGCATGTTCTATTAAACTTATTATATCTCTTAACAGAGTTGATATCTTTAGGATTGAGGTTGAGGACATAAAGAAGACATGTTGATGATGACATGGCTAAGCTCACTCATCATAACATTGTGTATACGGATAGTTATTCAAGTTGCAAGGTGGAAGATTAAGGTTATCACTAAGTGTAGCATGTTCTTAATACGATCCTATAATAATTAATTGAGAAGGTCGAATAGCTGACTCAAAGAATTATTTTATGTACTCAGTATAGCAAGGACATTTTCCTTTATCATAGTATCAAATGAATGTAATTTGAATGTGACGATAAGAAATGGAAAGTGTGGAATGCAAAGTTGAGCAGAGCAGTGCAAAAGTGAAGGAAACTTCATTGCCGAGGTTTTGTTGAGTGATCCAAGGTTTGGTATTTGGATTCAAGGTTTATAACTTGGTCTACAAGGTCTAAAAATGATTGTTTTGGTTGATAGGATAGAGGAAAGAGCGAAGGAAAGAAGAAGATAATAGTAAATTACTTGTTTGAGCAGTGAGCTCTTCTTGTAGTTGAAATTGCATGTTTTGGCAATGGGCTCTTCTTGCATACATTAAATTACAACTCCTAACAGGGTTGGAATATCCTAATAGGGACTCATTGTACTAAATTTTGTAGTAGACTTCTAACAGGGTCCATCCTCTAACAAGGAATATTTATATTAGTACATCATCTTGTGGGCATCATTCCCACTGGAGTTTTCCCTCTAATCAAGGGTTTCCCTAGTCAACATATCTAGTGTAATTATCTATGTGCATCTTATTACATTTGTTATTTACTTTGGTTGAATGGTTAAGTTTATTTAATGAAGATAAATGTTTTAATTGTTAGATAACTAATTCACACCCCACCCCTCTCTCAATTATCTTGTTGGAGTATTGATTCTAATTGTCTATGTGTGTGTGCGCTTGTGCGTGCACGCGCACATGAATTTGTGTGTGTGTGTGTGTGTGTGTGTGTACGTGTGTGTGTGTGTGTGCGTGCGTGTGTGTGTGTGTATGTGTGCGTGTGCGTGTGCGTGTGCGTGTGCGTGTGCGTGTGCATGTGCGTGTGCGTGTGCGTGTGCGTGTGCGTGTGCGTGTGCGTGTGCGTGTGCGTGTGCGTGTGCGTGTGCATGTGCGTGTGTGTGTGTGTGTGTGTGTGTGTGTGTGTGTGTGAAGCTTGTATGTGAAGAGAGATGTACAAAGCAAGATGGATCAACAATACACAAGTGTGAGTGATTACAAAGCTAATAGAGAAATCTTGAAGAGATTATGTTGATGTTGTTAAGTGAATCTAAGTAGAAGGCTTAAGTGTTATTGAGAAGAGTGGACTGATTTTTTGAAGGGTCTCCAAGTGAATAAAGATTAGAGATAAAAGTGAAGAAATTATCAGCTAGTCAACACAAGGACAGAATAGAGATCTGAAGTAGCAAAAGTGAGTTGAAATCACACAAATCAAACCTACTATTTTCTTTGTAGTCATTGTAAACATTTTGTATTGAAATCCTTTTAATAGAGGTTGACCTAACAGTCATTTGAAGATTTAATAATCTATGTAAATCCTTTAATTAGGTGGAATTCTAAATGGAATGATCAAAGTCCTCTTACAAGGCCACTCCTAACAAGGTGATTAAATCCTCTACCTAAGTCACATTTAATAGTGTGTTTTGTAACCTTTAACAGGGTTGTTGGCTCCTAATAGAGCTCACTTTGAAAGAGTGAAAAAGAGTGACATGTTGCTGGTGGTTTTTCCCAAATTTGGTTTCCACGTAAAAATCCTAGTTTCAAAACAATGTTGAATGCTTTATGTATGTTTAGATTTAATATAGTTTTCATTATGCAATACAAGTTATGTTTATGAAATTTTTATAGTATAGACTGAGCAACAACAGGGTAAGAAAAATAGAAGTCTTTAATTATTCAAGTGGTACATATTGACCTTGAGTATCTAATTCAACTCCCCCCCCCTCCCCCCCCCCCCCAAGTTATTTTAAATATTTCTAACAATTGGTATCAAAGCTCATTGCTTACATAGAAAAGTTTGAAGGTACATAAAGTGAAATATCATGAATAATAAGAGAGATATACCCAAGCTAAACAAGGAGAACTTTCATGCATGAAAGACCTTGATGAAGATGCATATATCTAGTATTAGTGATGTTATTGTCAATTTTATGGATAATGAATATGGGGAGGTAACAACTACTCCTCTGACTATTAAACAACTAAAACAAGAGGTAGAACAAAACCAAGAAATATTGGAGATTTCCTTAGCCCTAATTTATGTCAAGTTTGATGACCTAAAAGACTGTGACAATAAAAAGATGGTGTGGGGCATATTGAAGACCATATATGGAGGTGATGACAATGTTTTAAGAGAAAAATCAAAAATCCTAAGAGGTAAATGTGATGACATGAGAATGATGAAAGGTGAGAACATAGTACATTAATGCACAAGAGTTAAAGAGGTTGTTAATGTTATTCAAGGTGAAAATAGAGAAATCAAAGATGAAGTAGTGATAAGTAAGCCATTAGAGTATCTGTGATTCAAGAACTAAGATGTAAACTAGGTAACAATTTGACTTTAGAAGGTATAATTGGTAGGCTTACTGCTTTTGAGATATCTAAATTTGATAACTTCACACCTACTACTATTGAATTTGGTTTCAAGTCAGAACTAGTTCTTAGCAAGAAGAAAGGAAAACATGTGAAGGGCGAAAGTGATAGTTCAAATAATGACTTTGATGAAATTTAAGCCCTCATTGCAAAAAGGTTTGGATGAGGAAGAGGTAAATAAGAAGGTAAATAGCCTATTATTTATTTTTCATGCAATAGAGTTTTTCATATTGTTTCTAGATGTCCTAATAGGGATGATAAGGATGAAAGGAAAAAAAGAAAGTACAAAAGAAGAAGAGATGACAAAGACTACAAGAGAAGAAAGAATGACAAAGGTAAGAAATCTTGTCATATCATTGAAGGAAGAACTAATAATGAATCTGAGAGTAATGATGATGAAGTTATTTATGTTGCTATGAAAGAAGAATCTGATGAAGATGAGAAAAATGTATTAATTTATTATGTCAACAAAAGTGATAGATGGATAATTGATAGTGGATGTTCCACTCATATGACTTGTGATAAAGATAAATTTGAAGATATTGGTCTATATAATGGTGGATATGTTAAATTTGGTAATGATATCCCAAGTATTATAAAAGGTAAAGGTACTATTTAGCTAAAGGTATTATTTAGCTAATTGACAATATTTACTAGATTTAAGGACTTTACAATTTGTTGAGTGTTTCACAGCTGAACAAATCAGGTTACAGAGTTGAATTTCACAATAGAAAGGCCAAGATACTTGATGATGATGGTAAGCTAATTGGAACCAATGAGAAGACAAGAGGTAACTTATTCTATCTAGACCTATGAAGTGAGACATGTTTTCTTACACCACAAGAAGATGTTTGGTTATGGCACAAAATATTATATCATGTAAACTTATACAATTTGGTAAATATTAGTAAGATGAAGAAATTAAGAGGGTTTCCTAAACTAAAGAAGCCTAACAATGCTATGTGTAAATAGTGTCAATTGGAAAAGATGACAAAGTCTAGTTTTAAGAGAAAAACATACACTAATATTGATATTTTGGAATTGGTTCATACTAATCTTTGTGGATCCATTAGTATCCAAAGTTACTGTGGAGATCAATCTTTCATTTTATTTGTGGATGTGTATTCTAGAATGATGGTTGTGATGTTTCTTAAAACTAAATCTAATGCTTTTTAATTATTCAAGTGGTATTTAGCCAAAGTTGAAAAAGAAATAGGGAAGAGTCTAAAGTGTTTGAGATCTGACAGATGTGGTGAATTCTTTTCACGAGTTCAATACATTCTATAATGACAAAGGAATCAAAAGATAGATATTAGCACCAAGGACCCCTCCTTAGAATGGAATAGTTTAAATGAGAAATAGATCAATAATGGATTGTGCATAGACATTAATGATGGAGAAGAACACATCACAGAAATATTGGAGAGAAGCTATTGTAGACACCTAAGAACTTTTAGAAAATAAAGTATTTTTATTTTTTGAAAAATTCCTGATGACATCATCATTTATTAATTAATTATTTATTTAATTTATTTATTTATTTTTATGCCATTAAATCCCTTTATCTTAATTAAAAATATTTAATTAAGAAATCCCTCCCAAAAATGTTTAAATCTTATTTAAACATTATTTCCTTATTTATTAATTATTTAATTAATAAATTGACCAAAAAACTCAAAATAAATTAAAAAAATTATTTTTTGCCCAAAACTTGGCCAATTTCCTTAAGACCACTAACCTCTTCCAAAATCTTCTAATCCTTCTTTAATTTTGATTAAAGGCTAATCCCATCATTTCCTACCCCTAATCCCAACTCAAAATATTTAATTAAGATTAAATATTAATCCTCATGTTTATTAAAAAAGTTTTAATAAATATCTCCTCAACCCAAACCCTTGAAATAAATAAAATTTTATTTATTTCCTAAAAATCTAATTTATCCTCATCCTAAGAAGTTCTAGACTCTTCTAGAAAGTCTTCATCCTCATCCTAGGAAATTCTAGACTATTCTAGAAAGTCTTTATCCTCATCCAAAGTCTAGACTCTTCTAGAAGATGTCTTTAAACCTAATCCTAATCCCCTCCTAACCTTGTCACATTCCCTAAACTTGGGTTAAAACTTACTAACCCAAGCCAAAGTTAACAGATATCTCCTCCTTCACCCACCCTCATTAAATGCCATCCACTTGCCTATCCCTAAGCTAATCCTAAACCATCCTAATCCATCCTCTAATAATTTGCAAAAGCCTAAGCAAGCTTAAAACCCTCCTAATCAAACCCAAGTCGAAATTGCTCTCATCTCCCTCAAAATATCTCAACCATAAAACTTTATGAAGTCCACTAGGCCATAAATGACTCTTCCAAGCCCTTTTATTGCTCTTACAAGCCATTATGAGGGTCTTTATGAAGATTTTATCCCTTGAGCCTCCTTTGTTGACTCATCCTTCCCCTTTCCTCCATCCTCTCACCCTATGACATGTGTCACTCCCTGATTGGCTGTAAGGAAGCAAAATCCATGTGCTCTCTTCTCATGCAATCTGAGCCCTCCATGAGCTTTTTTCCATCCTTGCATCTTACCCCTCAATCCCTCAAGCCTCTTGCCTATAAATTGGATCCTTCCCCTTTGCAAAACAACACAATCCATGAAGTAAAGTCATATTTTAAGAAGCCATTTTACATCAAAACCATACACTTACACCCAAATTCCAACTCCATTTGAAGCCCTTTTTGAAGCATAAGCTTGAGCATACATCCTATCTATTTAGACAAAGCTACTCAACAAGAGAGCTTCTCATTGAGAGAGCCCATTAATGGCTCATATTCTCAATTGAGAGCTCATCTTAGTCTATTTTGAAGTTTATGAATTTTGTTTAGTTTGTAGAAGTTTTATTTAAATTTGGTTTCTATTAGCATACTAACATTGCTCATACACATTTTGGCACGCCCGGTGGGACCCCGCATGGGTCATCTTCATTAGCTTTTTTAGTCAAGTTTTGTATGTCATTTGCTAATTTTGGCTAATTTTGTTTGTTTTTGTGATTGGTAGGATTGTATAAATTGGTTTTGTAGGTCCACATGAGCATGAAAAAGACAAAGCAACTCATAATCTATCTCATAGTGTTTGCAGATTTTTCAAGCTTATAGGTGGACAAAGCACTTGGAATTCTTCTTCCTCTTCTTGTCTATATTCTTCTTATTCCATCTACTTCTTCTTCTTCTTCTTGTGAGAGATCTTGGCCATTTTTTTTGAAGGAAGCAAAATCATACACACTTCTTTTTAGTGCTTAAAATGAACCCCCATATCATATTTAAATCCATTAAAACATTAAAAATTTTCAAAAAAGAAAAAATATTTTAACAAGTGAAACTAAACCAACCCAATCATTTGCATCCTTGCAACATCAAGGTTTTAGATGCATTCATGCAAAGTTAGGAACACTTCATTTTTGGGAATTTAAAAAAAACTTCAAGTTTTCATTTCAAAAGGTTCAAAATCAACACTAAGTGCACACTAAAATCTAAATCAAACTCAAAGCATCAATCAAGGATAAAATGAACCTCATTTGCAAATATTTTAAAGTTCTTTTAAAAATCTCATGAAAACTAAGATTCCTAAATGGTTGCCAAAAATTGTCCTAAAAGCTTTGTTATTTGTTCCAAACAAATGTCTTGTTGCGAAATTTTGAATGTTTCTTAGGTTTTTCATGCATCAAAACAATCTAGGAATATCATTTTTGGGCTTAAAATATGCAAGCTAGAACACAAAATCTTGAATGAAAACCAAAGTCCAAAGATTCATTTTCACTTTTGAGTCCAAAACAATCTTGAATGATCTAAGGTTAAAACAAAGCACTTCAAAGTTCTTAAAACAACACACAAAATCTCAATCTTGAATGCTCAAAGGAAAAAACTTGAATGTTTAATCACTTGTCTTTGAATGCATGTTGCTAAACACACTCTTGAATGCCATGGATTAAAATCAAATTTTTCTTGAATGCATGATTAAAACAACAAATCCAATATTGAATGCCATAGATCAAATAATCATCTTTTGGGGCATAAAAAGAATCCACATTTTTGAAATCTTCTAAGTTATAAAAACTAATAAAGACGCTTTGAGTAAGTTTGTAGTTGGACTCACCCTCTTTAATCACCCATCAATTTAACCATTGGTTGCAATCTCAGTGCCATCTATGGGGATGGGTCTACCTAAGAGGGTGTTAAGTGCTCTACAAAGATCAAACTCCACTCACTTGGGTCTTTAGTGGTTTTTCTAAGTTATAAAATTCCTTGAATGCGCATTAATCTTGCTCACACTTAATTTGGGCATAAAAATTGGACAAATCTTGACGTGGAGGGCCTCTGGGCACGCGCTTAGCAATCGAGTTTCACACATCTTTATTTTGGGCTTAAAACAAACTCACACTCAATCTTGAATGCCTAACAATCAATGAACATTACATGGTTTGGATTCAATTTCAATGATGCTTGCATTTCTTATGTTGATGATCTCTTGACTTTCATTATGCTGACAATGCTGTCAAATTGGAATGAACATTGTATGCCATAATCACAAGTGTCTTCAATCATAGCTTACAAAATCTAAATCATCAATTGGACTAAACGTGTGTCTTTTAAAGCCCAAGATCATGTATGTGGTCTTGTTTTACACTTTTTAGGAGGCCTGCTTGGGGATTTCATCACACCTTGGGATGACCTCAACTCCAGCGTTCCAGCGGAGTATAAAAATTGGGAGGTGAATCCAAAGACACCTCTCTTGGAATCAAGATTTTGTCACTCGGGCTAAGCCTCAAGGAACTTTATACCCTTGAGAAGTGAAAGAGGAGAAGTGGGTTACTGCTCCTCTTAGCTGTGTGACATCTTTTTGGTTTCATCTATGGATTTGGGCCTCATGTACCTTGCATATATCGAGGACTCCCTAGCTTAAAAAAAATTCATCCTTGTAGAAAGCTTCCTAGGATGTTGGTGTCTTTGACGTGCTTGCTCCAAAATTTTGTCTGCTTGTTTGTTCATAGCTTTTGAATGAATGTTTGCCAACTTTGGTCAAAATCCCAAAAAAGCAGAAATCTCCCAGCTCAAGGCATACTTAGCGTAGTCACTGCCTCATCAAAAAATCATCCAAGCTCCACCGCTACAACTGAATCTATCTAGTTCCTTGCTTTAGAACAATCCCAAATCCAAAGTCTCTCGAAATCATCCCCCCCAGCCAGCTAGCAACCCAATCCAAAATCACACCCAAGCCTTTACAAAGTTGTTGTCATTCTGCTAGAATTTGCTATCCAATCAATCCGACCAATCCACCAGCCTCACCAAGGTTATCCCTTTGACAAAGCTTTGTCTAGGGTAATATAGCTTTGTCACTTTTTATCCCTCATCACCTTGAGCTAAAGGTTGGGATCCACAAGTGGTCAATCTCATGTCATGCCCATAGGATCATTAGTCTATCCTTAAGTTGACACAATCTCCACCAATCCAGTGCATAGGAAAGCAAAACTCTCACTTTTTGATAGCATGCCCTTGAAGTCTTCCATCCACAGGAAAGCCAAAAATCTCCAGCCAATCCTCCTTAGGTCTGTCATATAGCTTTGACTCTCCCTAGGAAATCCTTCATCAGCCAATCCAAAATCTGTGCTTAATCCAAATCCAACCATGAGCTTCCGTGTTCATCCATATGCAAGACCCCATCCCCATCTGACTCATCATCAAAACATGAAATCCCAAACCTATCATGATGTGTTTGATTGTATTGTCCTTGCTCCCGCCACCTCCTATTCCAATGATGATGAAAATCTTGTTGACTATGATGGGTTTATTGAAAGCCTTAGAAACATTCCCCCAAGCATCCCACAAAATCCACATATTCTTCTAAACTATCTAGTCATGCCATCTGATATCCCAGCTTCTCCTCCATCACCCAATCAAACAAGCTTTCAATCTTCCACCCCCATCACACTAGCTATTCCTATCAATCCACCTCCACCTCTAACACACGAGTCTCCAAGGAATCTCCTAGAGGAAATACAAGAAAAGCTGCCTCCAATAGTTGATAAGCCATGTCATCTAATCCAACCATGTGAAGTAGTCAGTGATGAAGCTTCCCCATCTATAATATCACCTCCATCTCCCATAGCTACCATCCCCATACCATCCATCAAATTGCTTAAAATCCTTCCACTTCCCACAAGCATCAAAATCCCACCACCCATCGAATCACTTCAAATCCCATCCACATCTCCTCCTCCAAGCATTATCCAAATCCCATATAATGAACCTCATGCATCCACTCCCATCCATTCCTGTCAAGATCTTGTCCAAAAGCATGTTGAAATATCCTCCGACAGAACAGCAGATCCCGCCATCCCACTTATTCCCCTACATGATCCACTTTTACCATCCCCTCCATATCTAAATCCTACCATCTTACTTACTCCATCTCAAGATCCCTTTCCCTCAGCCCACCCAACTCAAGATCCTATCCTCCCATCTCCTCTGCTTCATGATCATACATCTCCCATAATCCATGATGATAGATCCATCAAAGAAGAACTAATTATCATATCCGAAGCTCCAACTCCTTCAACCAGTAATGGACTCACATCTTGTGTTCCAAATAATGAACATCATATTGAAAAAAGAAATGAAAATGTATTTCTACATGTTGGTATCCCCGCTATTCCTGCATGGTCCCAAGTCCTTCCATCTCCACCCCAAAGTTCCCATCCATCTTATTCCACATCTATTTTGGGCCCTCATCCTACTCCTTATCTCCAACCCTCCATTTTGGGTCCATATATCCCTTATCTAAATCCCACACCCTTTCCATCCATTTTGGGTCCTTACATACCTAATATGAATCCTTTATCCCCTCCATCTATTTTGGGACCTACACCTTCCCCGTTTCCATCTATTTTGGGCCCATATCCTTCCTTCCCTCCATCCATTTTGGGCAATTATATCCATCCATATCCTATGTTCCAATCTATCCTTCCATCCCCTCAAATCCACCAGCTAGATCATCAAAGACACTCACCCTTGAATCCCTTCCAACCTTTAAACCCTATCACTCCATCAATTATACCTCCATCTCCTCCATGCTCTTGTTCCCATCCCATGGCTAATAGAAGCATATTGGATGCCAAAATACAGAAGCATAAATCCAAAAATCCACAAAAATCCAAGTCTCAACATGTTCCTTCTAAAATACATGTTCAAAACAAGAAACATTTAATCCCAATCAAAGAAAAAGTCAAGAGGCCACAAAAGCCCAAGCTAAAAAAGTCAAAAATCATGTGGATACCCAAGATGCTCATAAAAGAAATGCATCTCAAAGAAAAATCTCAATTGGCATCCATTCATGCTACTCAAAAAGCCTCATCCATCCATCCTTCATCCAAATCCCCATATAAGCATCCTTCATCCCCCCAATCCACTTTTAGTCCATATGCTTCTTATCCTAAATTTCCCATCCTCCATCTTCCAACTCTACTTTTAGTCCTTATCTTTCTCTTCCTCCATTTTCTCCTCAACCTCACTCAAAACCATCTTTCCCACTACTTTATCACCTCTCAAGGTGTGTGCCAATGATGATCTTTCCATTTTCCTCATCCATTTACCCACAAGCCTTATGTCTTTGCATCCATTATCTGTCAAACTCCCACCCACCATTCCACTTGTTCAATCCAATCCTTTTTCATCCATCCTACGAACATCTATGAGCCAAAAATAGCTGAAGAAAGCCAAAATAATTCCAGCTAAGTTGAAAGTCAAAAAATAATAAAGAAAAATAAAGCGTCCACTAGTGAAAACTTGGAAATTCAAGCGCCTTGGACAAGTACCATGATGAAAACTTGGCAAACAAGCATCATGCGTAATCCCACCATCCCTAGCTTAGCCTATCACCCTCATGCTTTTGGTCATCTCTTGACATCCAACTCCATCTTCCAATCTATCCACCTATCGTCCACCCTCCATCTTCCATCTCACACCATCCACTTATCTCCTACAACTTTAGCCAACCATCCCAGCTATCATCCATCTCCCTAGCCCCTTCAGCTTTTTCCATCCTAGCTTCAATCCTATCACATCCATCATAAGACCTCCTTCCGCATGTTATCTTCTGATTGGGGGCACTATATTCCTTGGAGATCTTGTCTTGTCCATCCTCCCTTGTCATTGGTATCTAGCTCTAGGCTATCCTCATGCAAACCCAATGTCATCTCTTTATATCCATCATAATCCTAGCTATCTACCATCCTATCCAGCCATCTCATCCTGCTCCTCTAGCTATCCTTGGTTACAAAATCTCTCATCATCATTGGATGCATCCTGCCAAATCCATATCTTTCGCTATCACCCCACCCTTAGCTTTCGCATCTTGCACAACATCGAACCATCCTACTATCCTATCATCCTGAGCTTTTGCCTGCTTGTAACTATCTTGGTCAGCTTCATCTTGTAAATATCTTGGTCCATCAACTTGTACATCCTCTTTAGCTTAGTACCATTGTATCTATCAAACTTTTGTGTCAGTTCCTCCTTGATCAACATCTTGCACACATCGCACAACCCTTGGTTAGCTATTCCAATGCATCCTTTAGCTAGATTTCTTGTCACCAAAGTGTTATCTTTCTTAGTTCAGCTTGCCAGACGCATCACTCATCCAAATCCACCAGCTTAGGTGCTCTCTGATAGGTCCTTGTAGGATATAGCTTTCCTCATGTCTGATCTTGGTCTGTTAGTACCTCGTCCTACCCATCTCGTTGGCAAATGGTTCTCTTTTGGATTTTCTCTTTCTTTTGATTTGGACTCTTCCTTGTTGGGTCTTGAAATATCTTTTCCAAGCAATCTCCTTGTTCCCTCCTCAAGTTTGCCACGATCTTCCATATCATGGTATACTGCGAATGGGGCAATCAGAGCGTAAGGTCTTGATCATGTCTTTTGCTTGTTTTCTTTTCTGCTTGTGGGTTACCCAGTGTCGTTTCCACACTGCTTCCCCTGGGATTCATGTGTGATACTGGGGCAATCCTTGCGTGTTTGTTTTGAGTCAGTTTGTCAGTCCTCTGGATAGTTGGTGAAAAGGCCTTGATATTCTTGGTAACCTTGGCAATTAACCAACAGTCCTATAGCAAATCTAGTGCTCAACTACATGGTGGTACTTCTCTTTGAAGTATCCCCCCGTTCAAAAAGCTTCAATGGTTTCCCTTCATCTCCATTATCCCCCATCCATATCCAGCATCTGTCTCTCCTACCCTAGCTTATGCATCAGTATCTCTTTGAATCACTCCTCACCTTTAGCTTTAGGGATCTACAATCCTAGTCTTAGGGATCCACCAATCCAAATCAATCCACCAAGCCTCACCTTTCGAGATCCACAATCCTAGTCCTAGGGATCTATGAAACTCATCTTCTGCTAATCTAACTCTTTGAAATCCTGTTGCATCAGCTTTTTAATCCCCTCATCCATCTCCCCATCCTAGATTCCTTTTATAGTGCTCCGCTCCATCATCCTCTGCAATCCCTGAGATCTTAAGCTTGCTTCCTCTTGTGCCTCTGATTCTCCCTTTATCATTCTCCCATAGTGAGAGTTTGAGCTAACTAAACCTCTTCTCTTAAACCAATCTAAGTCTTCTTGCTCATCTCAGATTCTTGTTCTTTTCAAGAAGTCATCGAGCCTCGCTTTCTCTCCCCACCGCATTCTTGAGGGGGCATCTTGTAGTCCATTCTCTCCTCTTCTGCTCTAGCCTTGGGCATCTTATTTTCTTATCTTTGATGCCATGCCACTTGTGGCATCACATCAAAGAGGGGCAAAATGTAGACACCTAAGAACTTTTAGAAAATAAAGTATTTTTAATTTCTGAAAAATTCCTGATGACATCATCATTTATTAATTAATTATTTATTTTATTTATTTATTTATTTTTATGCCATTAAATCCCTTTATCTTAATTAAAAATATTTAATTAAGGAATCCCTCCCAAAAATGTTTAAATCTTATTTAAACATTATTTCCTTATTTATTAATTATTTAATTAATAAATTGACCAAAAAACCCAAAATAAATTTAAAAATTATTTTTTGCCCAAAACTTGGCCAATTTCCTTAAGACCACTAACCTCTTCCAAAATCTTCTAATCCTTCTTTAATTTTGATTAAAGGCTAATCCCATCATTTCCTACCCCTAATCCCAACTCAAAATATTTAATTAAGATTAAATATTAATCCTCATGTTTATTTAAAAAGTTTTAATAAATATCTCCTCAACCCAAACCCTTGAAATAAATAAAACTTTATTTATTTCCTAAAAATCTAATTTATCCTCATCCTAAGAAGTTCTAGACTCTTCTAGAAAGTCTTCATCCTCATCCTAGGAAATTCTAGACTATTCTAGAAAGTCTTTATCCTCATCCAAAGTCTAGACTCTTCTAGAAGATGTCTTTAAACCTAATCCTAATCCCTTCCTAACCTTGTCACATTCCCTAAACATGGGTTAAAACTTACTAACCCGCCAAAGTTAACAAATATCTCCTCCTTCACCCACCCTCATTAAATGCCATCCACTTGCCTATCCCTAAGCTAATCCTAAACCATCCTAATCCATCCTCTAATAATTTGCACAAGCCTAAGCAAGCTTAAAACCCTCCTAATCAAGCCCAAGTCAAAATTGCTCTCATCTTTCTCAAAATATCTCAACCATAAAACTTTATGAAGTCCACTAGGCCATAAATGACTCTTCCAAGCCCTTTTATTGCTCTTACAAGCCATTATGAGGGTCTTTATGAAGATTTCATCCCTTGAGCCTCCTTTGTTGACTCATCCTTCCCCTTTCCTCCATCCTCTCACCCTGTGACATGTGTCACTCCTTGATTGGTTGTAAGGAAGCACAATCCATGTGCTCTCTTCTCATGCAATCTAAGCCCTCCATGAGCTTTTTTCCATCCTTGCATTTTAGCCCTCAATCCCTCAAGCCTCTTGCCTATAAATTGGATCCTTCCCCTTTGCAAAACAACACAATCCATGAAGTAAAGTCATAATGCCATTTTAAGAAGCCATTTTACATCAAAACCATACACTCACACCCAAATTCCAACTCCATTTGAAGCCCTTTTTGAAGCATAAGCTTGAGCATACATCCTATCTATTTAGACAAAGCTACTCAACAAGAGAGCTTCTCATTGAGAGAGCCCATTAATGGCTCATATTCTCAATTGAGAGCTCATCTTAGTCTATTTTGAAGTTTATGAATTTTTTTTAGTTTGTAGAAGCTTTATTTAAATTTGGTTTCTATTAGCATACTAACATTGCTCATATACAGATATTAGTACTATTGTTCATATCCTAAATAGAGTACAAGTCAAGAAAGGTACAAATGCTACACATTTTGAACTATGGTATGGTCATGCTCCTAATGTAAAGTATTTCAAAATCTTTGGTAGTAAATGTTATATCCTGAAAGAAAATAGGAATGGAAAGCTTGATGCAAAAAATGATGAAGGCATATTCCTAGGTTATTCCACTAAAATCAAAGCTTATAAGTGTTTAAATTCTGACACTAACAAAGTTGTAGAAAGTGCAAATGTAAGAGTTGATGAGTTTGCAAAAAAAGGTGACACTTCAAGTAATAAAGAACCTAAAGACTATAGTTCATTCATTTATGTGGATGATGATTCTCCCAGCACTCAAAGTGAATAGATAAGTCAAGTTTTAAGTCCCCATTAGATAGGAAATGATGGAATGCAAATACAAATTGCCAAGTAGAAAAGAGTGGGTGTTGAACAATAGATTGAATATGTCGAGTCACGGATAGGTAATGGTGACCATTTGATAGAAAATTTTGAGCAAGAAAAAACTGAACCTAAACCAGAACAAGGGAGAGAAAATAAACTTGAGATTAATTTTCAAGATGAATCTAGAGAAGATCAAAGAAGGAAAATACCTATGCTAGCAAAATATGTGAGAAGAAATCATAAACCAAAACAAATAATTGGTGATGTGGAATCATTTTTTATGAAAAGAAGAAAACTCAAAGATAATGCATGCCTACTTTGTGAGTTTTAGCCCAATTCAAAAAAGGATGCTTTAGAAAATGAAGATTGGATTCATGTAATGAATGAAAAAATTGACCAGATTGAAAAGAACAATACTTGGACCTTAGTGCCAAGACCTAAAGAAAAAAATATCATTAGGACAAAGTGGGCTTTCATGAACAAGCTCAATGAGAATGGAGAAGTAACAAGAAACAAGGAAAGATTGGTATAAAAGGGTTATGCTTAAGAAGGAGTTGATTATGGAGAAACTTTTGCTCTTGTGGAAAGACTTGAAGGAGTCAAAACTCTTCTTGCATAATTAGCTTACAAAAACTTCAAGGTATATCAAATGGATGTCAAATCTAAATTTTTAAATGGTATACTAGAGGAAGAAGTATATTTTGAATAGCCTAAAGGATTTGTAGACCTAAACAAGAAGAACATGGTATGTAACTGTTCTAAACTTTGGTTGAACAGGGGTGACTTGTGAGTAACTATGTTTGGTGAAAAAATTGTTGGGGTAATAGGTTCAATGAGATCTAGAGTTTTCATGCATTTGATGGTTCTACTAGCTATTCTAGCACTCACCCGTATAGGTGATCATTTTGGCTTCGTGGTTACACTAGTTTTGCATAGTGGCATGAGAAGTGAATAGGACTCCTCTAACTCTTGTGCATTTTCACAATATGAGGATTTTCATTGACCATGATTTGTTAAGAGTAACAAGCTAGGATGTACAAGGTGTTTGGAAATATTAATAGGGTAAGTGCACTCTTGTGAAGTCAGGTAGGAAACAAATGTGTTTCTCTAGACAATTTTGACTTGATATGCGAAATGAAGAAATGAGAGTTGTTGGATTAATAATATCATTCATAGTTTTTCTTGATTCAAAAATAGTTTTGGTCAATTTTAGGATCTCTCGGTCAAGAGAATATCTATGGGAAAAAGGGTATCCAAATCTATCATTCATTTGCAATGTTGAGTACGCAAATAGCCTATGTTATAGATTCTTTCTCAAATGCATAACAAGATTGATTAAATGTGCTATTTCACTATCATACATACTATTTAAATATTCAAATGCATTATTTTATTTGTCATATGTATTTTTTTATAAGGAAAATGCATCATTTAAGGATTCAAATGCACTATTTTGTAGTTATATGCATTATAAAAAAATTCAAAAGTTTCATAGGATTATCCAGATGTGTTGTTTGGAGTGGTAGATGCATTGTTTTAGAGTCTTTCACTGATGTTCTAGTTTTGAACTTGGCTTCTTGTTATCAGTTTATAGTCATGTCTTTTAGAAGGATTGTGATTTGAACTAGAGTTTGTTATAATATTTTTAAAACACATCCAATCACAATAGTAGAGGCCACAATAAAATATAAAATCACACACACCTAGAAAATGGAAGAAAAGGGCTTCCTAACAAGATTATCTAGAGCTGGTGACTAGTGGAACTTAGTTTTTAACCATCAATGTTCAGATTTAGCTCTCTTGTAATAGAGAGCTTCCCACCAATGCTATGGTGATTTAGCACAATCCCTTATAGGACTACTAGAGGAAGGGTATGTTCCAAACATAGGCAGCTTGCATTTTATTGGGAATGCAAGATTGGACGGCGTTGCCTCTCACTGGCCCTACTAAGGCAACTCAGGAGGTAGCCTTTCTACGACTAAGTAATCCTACCTAGTAGAAAGCAGGAAAATGGAAATCATAAATAGGTTCAAGAATTTGATCACTCTAGGAGAGTGAGAGCATATCCCTACTATTCTAACCTCCCAAAAAAAACAAAGAAGTTTTGTTCAATTCCAAGCCCTTAACTATAGTAGACAAAGGGGCTCCTAGTTAAACTATGTATTTGGTCTTTCCCTGTTCGACTATTACTAACCTCCACAGAAGATTTGGTATTCTGATTAACTTTCATGAGTTGAGAGCATAGGAAAACTTTTGATTAGATCAGTGAGGTCAAACATACTACTTAGAGTAGGTTATGGACTTAAAAGAAAATGTCGCAATCTAATTCACGAGGGTTCTGATCTACTTATTGTTTCAGAGCTAACAAAGGCTAGGTGCATTTTTTAGGGTCTTCATTCCTATTTTTCATTTCTAGTAGCCTAAGAGTTCTTGAAAACTTAGATGAGGTCTATAAATAACCAAAAAATTAGATCTAAACATCAGATGTGAAGGTTGATAGCTCAAATTAGATGTATAAAAAATATAGCATATGCTTCACTGAAAGCGGTATATGCACTATAAGAATCTTCAAATGCACTATAAAAATGAGCAAATGTGCTATAAGAACAAGAAAATACACTATAAAAATGCTCTAATGTGTTATAAGAATGATCAAATGTGCTATAAGAATGATCAAATATGCTATAAAAATGAGTGAATGTGCAGCAGAATGATTCAAATGCATTAAAAGACTGGGCAAAAGTGTTAAAACTATGTACAAAAGCATTGTTGCATCAGGAGAATGGCAGATCCAATCTTTGTGAGCTTGGAAACATCTTTGAAAGTTTTCTAATCTCATTATGAAGCTTCTCACCTACTAATAAACTTGCAGAAGATTAGATATGAGAAAAATAATAACAGATCTAAAAGAAAAAAAATTAGATTAGCAAGAAAACTTGAAGAATAGAGATTCTTTAATATGAAGCCCCATGGTGGGTGCAATTTTTTACACAGAATATTTGCATATTCATGAAATCTTAATGCAGAGTGCAAACAAAATGACAACAAACTAGACTAAACCCAAGAAATCATTATCAAAATGCAAACTCTATGAATGTCCCATGTTTCTCTAACTACAACCACTAAGAATGCTCTTAGACCAGCATCTCAATGACATTTCTAGAATGAGAAGTATGCTTAAAATGTAGATCTATTAGTGTGTATGCAAGATCTAAGATGAAAATATAGATAACATGTGAGTAACAACTCTTAGAATACTATCAAAATGAACATACAATGAGCTAAACATGTGTTAAGATGATACTAAATGACATAAAAACAAAGTTAAAATGTTATCAAAACGACATAAACCTACTAGAATAAAAATGCTAATATGCTCAAAGAACAAAGACCTTATTTTTTACTGATCCAAGTAGGAGATAGTTAGGAATATGATCAAAGACCAAAGACCCATTTTTTTACCAATCCAAGAAACTAAAATGTAGAAAGATGTGGTTGGAAAGTTGTCTTTTAGCATAAACATGAGTAGTAAGGCTATAGATTATGAGGGAGATGCAGGGAGGGTGCTGATGATCTACAACAACAAGGTGTTTCAGATTTCTTCTATTTATAACAAAGGTAATGCCCTCCTTTGTAAGGTCTCTCATGTTCATAGTGGTGATTCTTGGTTTATTTTAAATCTATATGCTCCCAATACCAAAAGAGAGAAAAGGATTTTTTGGGCCAAAATCATTAATGTTATTCAAAATTGCAACATAAAAAAAGGGGTTATCATGGGGGATTTCAACTCCCCCCTTACTGATAATGAAAAAGCTGGAGGCGTGGCCCCTGATCAGGAAATTAAATTAGACCTCTCAAATTTTATAAACAATCTAGCTTTTATGGATGTTGATCTTTTCGGGGGTAGTTCCACTTGGTCTAATAGGAGAGTGGGTGGGGATTGCATCTAGGTCCAACTCGACAGAGCCCTAATCTCCCTTGATTGGTTGTAAATCCACTCTTGTAGATTTTCCCTTCTCCATAGAGTTGGTTTAGATCACTCCCCCATTTCATTTTCTTTAAGCCCCCTGATGGTCAAACAAAATTTTCCTTTTTGTTTTGAGAAGACATGGATTTCCCATCTAGATCTAGAAGCCAAGATTTCTTCTTGGAGGAACATTGAGGTGGAAGGTACTGCAATGTTCAAGATTGCCCAAAAATTGAAGAACATGAAAAGGAACATTAAAGTTTGGAATAAGTCAAACTTTGGGCATATTTTCCAAGTGAAGGATGAGAGGCTAGACTAGCTCTGCACTGTCTAGGAAGAGATTTAGTTGGAGGGATATAACGACCTGAATAGGATAGAAGAAAGGTCTATTCTAACTAATTTACATAATATCATAAACAAGGAGGAACACTTTTGGAAGAAAAGATCCAGAGTTAATTGGCTCAAAGAGGGGGACCAAAATACCAAGTTTTTTTCATTTATCCACCCTAAAGCATCGGGCTCATAATAGGATTTCAAGCATCAAATGTGGGTAGACTATGTTTACTAGAGATGATGACATAATGGATGAAGCTATGAATTTCTTCTCCTCTCTTCTTTCAAAGGATCAGTCTCTCTTTGTGACAGATCAACAGGATATCTTAAACATTATTCCTTTGCTATTGCAGGACCACCATAATTCCATGTTGAACTTCTCAACAAGAAATTTATCATGCCCTTTGTTCCCTTCTTGGTGATAAAGCTCATGGCCCAGATGGTTTTCCAACTTTCTTTTTCCAGATATATTGGGAGGTGGTCAAAAGGGATGTTGTGAAGGCAGTGCAAGAATTTTTTGGAGCTAGGAACCTCTTGAAAGAACTCAATGATACTTTTCTGGTGCTTATTCTGAAAGTCCCAAGGGCCGACTCAATGGATTATTTTAGACCCATCAGCCTTTGCAACTCTTTCTATAAAATCATCTCAAAAGTTCTGACTACTAGGCTTCTCAATGTCCTTCATCTGATTATCTCCCCGTAGCAAACTAGTTTTGTTCGAGAGAGATAGATTCTTGACTCTATTATTACGGTCCACGAGGTGATTCACTCTTTGGAAGCTGGGAAGAGAGAAGGATTACTACTTAAATTGGACTTGTCTAAAGCTTATGATAGGGTGGATTGGAATTTCTTGTTGGCTATCCTTTTGGCTTTTGGCTTTGATGCCCAGGTTTGTAAACTTATCCTTTAGCTTATCTCAACCCCATCTTTGTCTATTTTGGTCAATGGTTCCTCCTCAAATTTCTTTTCTCCTTCAAGAGGTCTGAGACAAGGTGACCCTTTATCTCTTGTTCTCTTCATCATTTTGGCAGAGTTCTTGGGGAGGCTAATTCTAAGGAAAACATAGGAAGGGAGCTTGCATGGCCTCAAGCCTTCTTCTGGGCATATACCTCTTTACCCATCAGTAATTTATGGATGATACTATCCTAGGTGGAGATGCCTCAGATCAGGACACTAGATTGCTTAAAGGCTTGCTCAATTCATACACAAGTGGTTCACTCCAAGTTGTTAACTAGGAGAAAAGCTTGGTCTACTTTATCAACACACCTTTGGAGAGACAAAGGAAAATTTCTCATATTCTAGGATGTGGTGTTGGGTCACTTCCTACAAACTATCTTGGTTTGCCTCTGTGGTCCAAACCTCTGAAATCCTTCTAGAATAGAATCATTAATAGATTCAACAAGAAGTTAGCTAGTTAGAAAGGAGCCACCCTCAGTCAAGTAGGCAAATGTAATTTGGTGAAATCTACTCTTCAAAATCTTCCTACTTATGCCCTCAACCTCTTTGGGATTCTAGTCAAGCACACTGATAGAAAGGAGAAGATTCAGAGAGACTTCTTATGGACAAGTGTTGAAGATAATAAGATATATCATCTTGTTTCTTGGTACCATGTCTGTCTCCCTAAATGCTATGGTGGTCTAGGCATTAGAAAAATTAGACATCTCAATAATGCCCTAATGGCCAAGTAGATATGGTGCATTTTTCAGAACTCTAGTGAATGGAGGGATATAATAGTGGAGAAATATTTGAGAAGGCAATCCCTCAATTTTTAGCTTATCTAGGTTGAGATTCCTCAAGGATCTTACATATGGAATGGGATTTTAAAGGAAAAAATTTTGGCCAAGTTTAAGGCAAAATGGAAAGTAGGCAATGGTGAAAACATTTTTTTCTAGCATGACAATTGGCTTTTCCAATGACCTCTTATTGACCACCCCAATTATGGGAGATGGGAAAAAATATGCATAAGAAGATTTGGTCTGAAAGTTAGCAAATATAAAGTTGGTCATGGTTGGCAAGACCTATCCTTAGTCTCACAAGATCTTAAACCTTTGATGATTATCCTGAATTAAATGATCCTTAATAACAAGAGGGATGAGATTATTTGGGGAGATAACTCAAATGGGTAATACTATGTTGCTTTAGGTTACTTCTCAATGTGGGATAGATTGGAGAAACCCATCTAGGCTAAGGCTTGGATTCCTAGTCTTACTCCAAAAATTAACATTTTCTTTTCACTAATTCTCCAAGACAAAGTACTTACCTTGGAAAACTTGGTAAAGAGAGGTCAAATCATCCCTAATAGGTGTAGCCTTTCTAAGAAAGACTTGAAAATGGTTAACCACCTCTTTATTCACTATCCCTTCTCTTCTGAGGGTTGGAATCTTTTGACCAAGGACTATGGGGTTAGTTGGTGCAACTCGGCTAATATCCAAGAGTTCTTTGGACAATGGAATAGTGTGTACATAGGAATAAAGACTCAGATGTTAGGTTCTTGGTCTCTTCTACAATTCTATTGGGGAATATGGAAAAAGCAAAATAATCGTATCTTTAGAGATAGGGAATCCCTTGCTTTTATTAGTGTGGAAAAAATAGAAGGATTAATGAAGGAGAATTTTGCAACTAGAAAGGGAGGTAACATAGAAGAAGGAGGAAATAGCATAGAAAAGAAAAAGGACAAGGATAGGAAAAGATAAGAGGCTAGGTGGCTAATTCCCCCTGAAGACTGGCATAAAGCCAACTTTTATGGGTTGCCAAAGGGAATCTAGGTCTAGCAAGCTATGGAGGAATTATTGAAAATAGTCATGGTGTTGGTGTTGTGGCTTTCTTTTATCCACTTGGGACTTACTCGAACCATTTTGCTAAGGCTAATGTAGCATTTCATATTGTTAAACTAGCCCTAGCTTCTGGGATTGACAACTTTTGGCTGGAAGGATTTAACCAGTCAATCTTTGCCATCTTGGACTATTGCAAATGTGGTGGAGGAGATCAAAACTAACTTGGGAAAATTTAAAAAGATCCATATAAGCCATGCATATAGGAAGGCCAACTCAGGTATGGACTAGTTTGCAAATGAAGTGTTAATAAAAAAAATGCGGTGATAATGTGGCATATCAGCAATAGCTTTCCAAAGGATGTGAAAGAATTAATACTACTGGAACATATCCAGAGAAGTACAAAGACAATCCAAATATAATTATGGAAAGATTTGTAAGATTGCACATCGGACAAGGAGTAAATGAGAATCATGCAAAGTTTTTATTTTTCCATCATATCAAGTATGTGTGGGATCAATTTGCCTACTACCATTTTTTCTGCCATATGTAAAACCTTTTTTGGGTTTTTAAAATAGAAGGAAGCTGAACTTTGTGAGAGAATAGGAAGCAGGTGTAGTTTTCATGAACTAGAGGAAATAATGGTTGGGGAGAGAAGTAGGAAGGAGCTGATGGGGGAGGTAGATAATTGAAGAAATAACCCAAAGGTATGGCATAAACTGGAGAAGGGTGGCATTATGAAATTCATGGAAAAACTCCATGGTTTCGATAATGAGGTCACCAATACAATGGTAAAATTGTGGAAGGATGGCTGAGTTAAAATCAATGGGGTTACACACTAGGTTGATGTGGATTTGATTGCCTAGGTTGCAAAGCTCTCCTTGGAGGGGATAAATTTCTTTAGAGACAAGAAAATGTCGTCCAATGCAATCAAGGACTTTGTGAAGGATGAGAATGAAAAGAATAAACTTGTGAATGTAATACCCCAAAATTGGATCATTGCCATGATACCAATTCTGGTCTATTTTTGATAAATCTTAAAGTCCTATCTCATTAGGAAAATTCTTATTTTGCTACTCGCTACTTGACTTAATTGTCAAATGCAAAAAATCCTAATCCGCATTCATCTGTTGGAATATTCAAATATGGAAAGAATACTGATGAGAGGGGGGGGGGGGGGGGTGGGGGTGAATCAGAAGTATTATACTTTATCTAATAAAACTTTTATCTGAAAGTAAATTGCATGCATGTAAACACATCAAATAAACATGAAACTAATACATGCATCAACAACACATAACACTGGAATTTGGTAACCCAGAAACCCTCCAAAAATAAGAAGGTAAAACTAGGGTAGAGATGATACCCACAAAAATTTACTGCAGTAATATGGTTCAACCACTTCTGATGGTCTGCCCTGTTAAAGGCCTACCCTGTTAAAGGCTTTACACTGTGTCAATAGTGACCTAGTTAGAGGATTTACAAACACTTAACATGAAGTGTCACCCTGTTAAAGGAATTAATCACCTTTTGATAAGGATCTACAAATAGCTGTTAAACCAACCTATCTACATAGGATTTCCTTTCTAATACAATGGTAAGAGAGTATTAGGTATTATAAACCTAATAGTTTGCAATCCTTGATTGTTGAATGCAAGCACTTGTTCTGCTTTCTCTGATCTTGATCCTTTGTGATCTGATAACCCTTGTTCTAAAAGTAGATTTCCTTATACACCCTTGTATATCTGCTCGCATATTTTACAATGAAATTTTATCTTCCTTATAAAGACATTTGAGGATTTAGGGTTAGATATGGATCTATGATCCACATTGAATCTCAATTTCCCGCTCAATACTTCCCTTTTTGCTGATTGGTTGCATGCCTTTCCAATTTTCCAATTGGCTGCATGCAGATTGCATAGGAAATGTAAAAGATTCGTTCTTATCTCTAGATCATTCGAGATTTACCTTATGTCGGCTACAAAAATGGTTTACATCATAGTTTGTGCAAGTACAAACTCTTATGCCAATATCCTAAGTTACTCGGCTCCTAAAGCATTACTGATGCTCGACACATGTTGTTTCTTGGATAGCTTGGCACCTAAACAAAATTGTATCACTCAGCACCTTATGTTACTCAGCACTTGACTAACTTGGCACTTGATATTACTCAGCACTTGAATAACTCGGCACTTGATATTACTCGGCACTTGATATCACTCCGCACTTGAATAACTCGGCACTTGATATCACTCGGCGTGTATAGTGAAAAATGGTTAAGTGTATTGACACTCAGCTGTCAAAATTATTCTTTAAACCAACATCATCATGCTTATTATTTAATTCCTATAGTATTTACTCATATTAGTCACATTACACCTATTGATTAATATTTAATTTAATTATTAAGTATTTATACTTTAATTATATTAAATTATATCCTAAGGCTAATGTACTATGGAATTAAATTTATTTAATTTAATAAATATGCCTATTTTAATTAATTAAATGAAATTATTTAATCAAATGGAGAACTTACTTCTAATTAATTAAATAAATTTATTTAATTAAATGGGAAGTCATTCCTAATTAATTAAATGAAGTTATTTAATTAAAGTGCCTCTAATTAATTAAATAGAATTATTTAATTAAATGAAAAAGGTAATTATGAGAGCATATCTCATTTTATTAAATTAAATATCTCTCCAAAATCTCTCTTTAGTTCAAAAAGGAAATTCCCAGTTCACTGCTGATCAAATTAGAAGTGACCCAGATCACTTGCTTTTACACTGAAGTCTATCTGAGTTGACTGACTCTTACACTCAGATCTGAGCTAGTTAACTCCCTTTGATTTGGGAATCTTCCTTTATGATTGAACTTCATCTTCAATCCTGACTGTTGATTGAAATCAATCTCAATTGTTGATGGATTCCAAGAAAGTCTATTTAAGAGACCCTCATTTCCTCATTACAGAGGTTGAATTTTCATGCTATCGAATTGTTGTCGCATTTTGCACCCACCTTGCTTTAGCATATTCTTACATCTTTTCATTGTTAACTTAATTTTCATTTAGATTTAATCTTGCATACATTTAGATTAATTTACTTTACATGTTCTTAGATTAGAATGCATCTTTCATTCTAAAATACTTTGCACGATCATATAGACTAATTGCATTTCATTTAAATCCTTCATTCTTAGAAGGTCTGGTTCCCTACACCTCAAATCTGAGGACATTAATTAGGCAAATCCTTCTAGATAGAAGGTGACAGGTCGCTTTGTCAAATCTCTTGGATAAACAACTCAATGTTTATTCCAGGATGATTCCGCAGGTAATGACTATGTCGAAGTGTCTGTGAGGTTCAAAGGCCCACAATTCACAGGTACAGTGAAGACTAAGACATATTATGAAACAAAGTCCATTAAAAAGCTTTGGAGGTATGTCTTAAGAGTTATTATCTAATATATATCCCTAGATACTAGATTTGATAGGGTCAAGACTCATCATTTTGTGATTTTAAATCACTTTAGGCATGGAATAAAGATTTCTTTTCCTTTTTATCTTTTAACTTCCATGAGCAAGAGCATTGAGGGTTTTAAAAAGAAACCCAATGCTAAACCTTCCCTTCATGAGGAGTTGCTCCTTCTGGTATATGAGTACTTAAAGACTCAGACTAGGGGCAAATCCATTGGCGAAGCTAGAAATGCTTCTAAGGAAACTAAGAGCTCAAATTTTGAGGAAGTTCAAAGCATAAATTTAGAAGATGACAAAAATCCCCCCTCTAAAAGTAATAAATCTAAGGAAGGGGAAAAATTTTCACCCTCTGCTAGCATTGCTCCCAGTAGAAAAAGCCCTAGGGGTTTAACCCCTAACCCCCCGCCCCCCCTCAAGATTGAGGAAAAAGAGGGGCAGGAGCATAGCATTGAAGAAGAGGATATGAAATCAGAGGAAGAGGTGAAAGGGGAGGACAGTGAGAAGGTTGAGGAGGAAATGGCAGTTACACTAAGGAACCCCAAGAAAAGAAAGGTTGGGAAGGCTTTGCTTCTAGAAGAAATAAAAGACCAGACTCCTTTAATCTTGGGCCCAGTCCCTACCATTCCTTCGCTATAGGGGAAGATAATTTCTCTTGTGGAAGACAGTGGGGAGGTGGTTTTGAAAGATAGGAGGGAAATGATGGAGAAATTTTAACTCTAAAACGGTGAAGATGGGGATAGTTAGAGAGACAATGAACCCCCAGGTGATGGAGGAAAAAGATGGTAAAGTCCATTTTGATGAGCTTCTTGACCTAGCTCTTGTTGCAATCTCTAACAATGTGAGAATATGGGCTCAACCTGCTCAACAACGCTAAAAATAGCATGATAGATAACTTTCACTCTATCAAATAGCTATTTCATGAGATAGAAGATCTCAAGGAGAAAGTGAGCCAAAAGGACGGCCACATGAGAAGCAACGACCAGGGACACCATGTTGACCAAGAGGACTATATCTCAATGGTTGAAAAAAGAGTTCTAAGAATGGAGACTTCTAATCAGAATCTGGCTAACCAAGTGATTACAACTTTGAACACCCTGAATGAAAATATCAATAGTTTGGGTGATTCTCTGAAGGAAGTTGGCTTTGGTGGGGAAAAAGAAGATAAAGATAGTATGGACTATGGGAAAATTTAGGAAGAAAAGAAAGAGACTAGGGGACTGGTGGATGATCAGAACAAGGATCAAGTAGGCGCGAACAACCGGAAGGCCATTGAAGCTGCAGAGACTCTGTAGGTTCTAGACAGGGAGAACTAATAGTTTTAGTTTTCTTTTCTTTTTTGTTACACCCTTATCTAAAGTTACTGGTTTTTACATCCTGGCAGCGAGCCTGTCTTTTCATTTTGGCTTTTTATAAGCAGATGCATACTAGCTAGACTTTAGTTTTTATTTATATTTCTATTATTATGTAAAACAATTGGGTTTCGAGATCCTTGTAAAACCTATTTTACTTAATCAAAAACAATGCTAATATGCTCAATATGACAACTCTGAATATGTCTATAATGCAAATGCCTAAAACTTTGGCACTTTTGCTCTTGAATTCTCCTTCTATTTATAAGATTTTAGAAGGGTTTGGGGTAAGAATCTGGGTTTTGCCTTTAACTGGTGGATAGAGGAGAAATTGAAAATGTCTCATAAGAGACAAGAGGAGGAGCACAAAATTCTTGATTTTGAGGATAAATGTGGATTTCTTTAAAAGACTTGATTTTGAGGATAAATGTGGATTTCTTTTTTAATTCTTTATACAAAAAGAGGATTTTAATTTTGTGAGGATAAATGGATTTATTGATTTAATAAAAGTTCCATTTATTTCAAATGTGTATCTTTTTCCTTCTCCCTTTTGAATTTTTTTTTATGATTTTGAGTTGTTTTTGTCCTCTTTTTAAGTTAATCTAGGCCTTGTTAAGTTGATAGATGATTTAATCAATTGATGACCTAATGTAATCCTTAATTTTAAAGTTTTATGTTTTCCTCTGATTTCCTCCTCAATTTGTGTTGATTGATTGAAATTGCGTAATTCAAGTCTTTGTCAATTTTTGGGTGTCTACAAATAGCACCTAGAGGAAAGGTTGAGTTCTGAAAAGGAAGTTACAATGGACATTTGATTAGATGGATTTTGATAAAGCAAAGTGATTGTTTATATCAAGATAACTAAGTCAAGCTGAGCAAAAGTATAAAATACCATTAGTGTCGAGTAATTTTAGTATCAACCGAGCTACAGTTATTGCTGAGAAAATATAGTATTGACCAAGAATTTGCATCGACCAAGCAAGGCAGTTGATGTTGAGCTAGAAAAAATTATAGAGACTAGGTATTCAATGATGATAGAGTGCCAAAATTTAGAGATTGTTGAGTGATAGTGTGAGAATGAATTCAAGGAAATTGTGAGATCAAGCTGACTCGGTTGATTTATTGGGAGATATAAACCACGTTGAAGATAAGATTGATGAGTTAGATCATTAAATTAAAGGCAAGGATTAGGTAAAGACCTAACAAACAAATTTTAAAGAAGCTTGAGACGAAGATCAAGAAGATGGACAGATACAATGAATCAAGTTGAACTTGATCATAAATCCTAAGATCTATGGTGGATGTAGAAAATGGTAAAGCATGAAATGCCTATTTAAAGAGATAAAGAGCCAAAAAATTGTGTGTGTGTGTGTGTGTGTGTGTGTGTGTATGTGTGTGTGTGTGTGTGTGTGGGTGGGTGGGGGTGTGTGTGTGTGCATGTGAGTGTGTGAAGCTTGTATGTAAAGAGAGACATACATAGCAAGATTGATCAGTAACATACAAGTGTGAGTGATTGCAAAGCTAAGAACAAAAGCATGCAAAGATGATGATGATGTTAAGTGAATCTAAGAAAAATGCTTAAGTGTTATTGAGAAGAGTGGATTGATTGCTTGAAGTGTGTCTAAGCGAATCAAGATCAGAGATGAAAGTGAAGAACTTATCAGCGAGTCAGCACAAGGAGAAAACATAGATCTAAACCAAAAAAAAGTGAGTTGTAATCACACAGATCAAACCTACTATTTTCTTTCTAGTCATTGTAAATAGTTTGTATTGAAATCCTTTTAACAGAGGTTGACCTAACAATCATTTGAAGACTTAATAGTCTATGTAAATCCTTTAACTAGGTGACATTCTAAATGGAATGATCAAGTTCCTCTTACAAGGCCACTCCTAATAGGGGGATTAAATCCTCTAACCAGGTCACATTTAATAGTGTATTTTGTAACTTTTAATAGGGTTTTCTCCTAATAAATTTCACTTTGAAAGAGTGAAAAAGAGTGATATGTCGCTAGTGGTTTTTCCCATATTGGATTTCCATGTAAAATTCCTAGTGTCAAAACTATGATGAATTTTTTATGTATGTTTATATTTTAAAATGTTTTGATTATGCAATACAAGTTATGTTTATGACAGTTTTACAGTATAGACCAAGCAACATTGGGATAAGTAGAACAGTGAAGTGTTTAATTGTTCAAGTGGTACATATTGACCTTGAGTAATTGATTCACCCCTCCCTCTTAATTATTCTAATCATTTCTAACACTTCATTTTAGGGAGGGGTCCTTGGTGCTAACCTCTACCTTTTGATTACTCTATCATTGTAGAATATATTGAATTCATTAGAGATAGATTTACCACTTCTATCAGATCTCGAGCACTTTAGACTCTTAATTGTTTCCTTTTCAACTCTAGCCAAATACAACTTAAACAACTGAAAAAATCAAATTTTTCTTTAAGAAAAATCACAGTTATCATCCTAGAATAGTCATCAACCAATAGATTAAAATATTTATCCTAGTAATAGCTTTGAACACCAATAGTTCCACAAAGATTAGTATGAACCAATTCCAAAATATCATTAGATAAAAATGTCTTTCTCTTGAAACTAGTCTTTGTCATTTTTCCCAATTGACATTGTTTAGACATAACATTATCAAGTTTTGTTAGTTTTGGAAAACCTCTTACTCTATTCATCTTACTAATACTTACCAAATTGTAAAAAATCACATGACATAACCTCTTATGCCATAACCATATATCTTCATATTGTGCAATCAAACATGTCTCATTTGATAAATCTAGATAGAACAAGTTATCTTTTGTTTGATCACCACTTCCAATCAGTTCACTATCAGCATCAAATATCTTTTCCTTTTTGTGATGACATTCAAACCTGTATCCTGATTTGTTCAACTATGAAACAATGAACAAGTTATAGTTAATTCCTTCAACCTAATAAACAGTGTCACACTTGATCTTATTAGTCAATTGTATTGATTCTTTACCTTTCACAATACATGGTGCATCATTACCAAACTTTACACAACTACCTTTGTATGGCCCCATGATTTCAAATTTACTTTTATCACTAGTTATGTGATGTGAAAAACCACTATCAATCATCCATCTATCACCTTTACTCACATATGATGTTCATGTAGTTTTCTCATCTTCATCAGAGTCTTCTGTCATAGCAACATAGACTACTTCTCCATCATTACTTTCAGATTCATTATTAGTTTTTTCTTCAACAATGTAATAAGATTTCTTACCTTTGTCTTTGTGGTCCTTTCTTCTCCTATTGTCTTAGTCCTCTCTTCTTCCTTTTTACTTGCTTTCCCTCTTTTTATCCTTCTCTTCTCTATTAGGACATCTTGCAACAATATGACTAACTTTGTTACATGAAAAATAGATTATAGGAAGTTTACCTTTGTATTTTTCTCTACCTCTTGAAATTCTTAAAGCCATCAGTGCTTCAAGCTCATCAATTCCATCATCAAAAATATCATTGTCACTTTTAACACATTTTCCTTTTCCTTTCTTACTAATAACTAGTTGTTATTTAAAAGAGTATTCAACAGTGGTAGGGGTGAAATTTTTTAATTTTGACATTTTAAAAGAAGTAAGTCTACCAATAACACCTTCTAAAGTTAGGTTGTTACCAAAAGTACATCTCAATTCTTGTATTGCAAAAACCCTTTAATAGCATTAATAGGAAGTAGAGTTCTCTATACCTTGCTAATTATAGTCTCATCATCAATTTTTCCATTTGCTCCTCTTATAGCATTAACAACATCTTTGATTTGATTCTTCCACAATACAAGACAATATTCTCACATTCCATCATTTTCATTTCATCAAACTTAACTCTCAAGATATCTCACTTTTCCTCAACACATTTTTTTCTACTCCATAGATGGTATGCAGTGTCTCCCACATTTCCTTGGTAGTCTTGCAGTATTTTATGTCATCAAACTCGACATATCTTAGGGATGATGTAATCCCCAACGTAGCTGGGTTGTGTTCTTGCTTCTCTTTTAACTATTGAGTTTTCAGAGGAAGAATCATTATCTCAACATATGCATTATCCATAAAATGTATTGCACCATATCCAATTCCTTCCATATGTAGCCTCAACAAACTTTTCCATTCAAGGAAGTTCTCTTTGTTCAACCTTGACACCTCCTTTTTGTACATCTTGATCTTTAGCTTCAATTACCTTTAAAAATTTCTCTACAAGCAACAAATATCTTATACCAATTAGTAGAATGTTTAGAATAACTGAGAGGGGGTTGACTCAGTTATCCAAGGTTCAACTGTACCAATTCAACAAATAAACACTTCAACCACTTCACATCTTAACATCCATTAGCTCAGCCTCTATTGCATATTATCAATAACATCAACCAATAGTCCACTATCCTAATAATAATAGACTTGTAGAATATAATACATTAATGGTAAATAATTACAAGTAACATCCACACAAGTTTGACACTAGGATTTAATGTGGAAACCCAATTTTGGAAAAACCACCAGTAACATGTCACCAATTTTTCACTCTTCTGAATTGAGCTATGTTATTAGATAACCTTATTAAAGGTTATCAAACACACTTTTAAATGTTCTTTTGTTAAGGAACTTAATCACCCTATTACGAGTGGCCTTGTTAGAGTGTTGTAGAACATTCCATTATAATGTCACCTTAATTAAAGGATTTACATACGACTATTAGGTCAACCTTGGTTAAAGGATTTCAATAATGATACAATGGTTAGAAAGTAATAGTAGGTTTTGATCTAGCAAATACAACTCACTTTAAAAATATAGATCACATTTCACATCACATGTTGATTCATTGACTCACCTTCATTATCATCTCTATCTTTGATCTTCTTGGCAACCCTTCAAGCAATCACTCTTCACTACTTCACAACTTGCTCAACCTCCTGCTTAAGTTTACCAATCAATGATATCAACAACAACTCCAACCTTTCTAGGTTACCCATTGTACCTCCTTAAATAGAAAATTTTGATCTTTTTTCACTTAAACACCACCATAGAATGAGAATGAGATGAAAATGAAGGCTAGTTAGTGGATCAACATTTGTGATGAATTGAGATCTATAATTGCAAAGTGAGTTGTACTTAACAAACCAAAACCTCTTGTTACTTTATAACCAATGCATCAATTTGAAATCCTTTTATCAAGGTTGACCCAACATCATATTCAAATCCTTTAATCAATGTGGCATTATAATGGAATGTTTTAAAGTCTTCTAAAAAGCCACTCCTAACAAGGTGATTAAATCCTTTAACAAGGTCACATTCAATAGTGTATTTTGTAACCATTAACAAGGTTGGCTCCTAACATAGCTCACTTCAGAAGAGTGAAAAGTTGGTGACATGTTACTATTGGTTTTTCCCAAATTGGGTTTCCACATTAAATCCTAGTGTAAAACTTGTGTGGATGTTATTTCTAATGGTTTACTATTAATGTTTATATTCTACGAGTCTATTGTATTTAGGATAGTGGACTGCTAGTTCATGTTTTTGAAAGTATACTATAGAGACCAAGCTAATGAAGGATAAGATCTAAATTTGTTTAATTTTTTGTTTTTTTAATTGGTACATCTAGACCTTGGATAGCTAATCTTCACCCCCACCCCCCATCTCAATTATTCTAAACATTCTAACAATTGATATCAGAGCATTGGTGCTTGAAGATAAAAGTTTGAAGGTACTTGAAGCTAAAGATCACAATGTACAAAAAGGAGGTGCCAAGGTTGAACAAAGAAAACTTTCCTACATAGAAAATTTTGATGAGGCTACATCTAGAAGGAATTGGAGAAGCTACAATACATTTTGTGGACAATGCATTAGTGGAGATAACAACATTTCCTTTAACAACTTACTAGCTAATAGAGAAACAAGAACACAACCAAGCTATGTTGGGGATTGCATCAGTTGTAAGCTATGTTGGGTTTGATAACATTAAAAGCTACATGAATTCTAAATAAATGTGGGATACAATGTAGATTGTTTATGGAGGAGACAAGAATATTTTGAGAGAAGATTCAGAGAGCTTGAGAGGTACTTTTGATGAAATAAGAATGACAGAAGGCTAAAATGTAGTCCAATACTATGCAAGAATCAAAGAAGTTGATAATTCTATAAGAGGAACTAATGGAAATATTGACAATGAAACTATAGTCATTAAGGTATTCAGAACTCTACTTCCTATTTATGATCTCAGGGTGTCTACAATACAAGAACTGAGATGTAC
Organism: Cupressus sempervirens; assembly: GCA_028749045.1. Classification (NCBI taxonomy): domain Eukaryota; kingdom Viridiplantae; phylum Streptophyta; class Pinopsida; order Cupressales; family Cupressaceae; genus Cupressus; species Cupressus sempervirens. The sequence continues at coordinate 156,208,238 of CM053791.1, read as the reverse complement.
TCTAGATAATGACCTAACTTTGGAAGGTGTGATTGGTAGGCTTACTACTTCTGAGATGTCAAAATTTGATAATTTCACTCCTACCTCTATTGAATCTCATTTTAAATCATAATTGCTTCTTAGTAAGAAAGGAAAAGGAAAATATGTGAAAAGTGATTGTGATACTTCTGATGATGAACTTGATGAGATTGAAGCATTGATGGCTAGAAGACTTCCAAGAGGCAAAGGGAAATACAAAGGTAAACTTCCTATAATATTTTTTTCATGCAATAAAGTTAATCATATTACTACAAGATGTCTTGATAGAGAAGACAAGGATGATAAGAAAGAAAGCAAGTACAATGGGAGAAGAGATGATCGAGACAACAAGAGAAACAAGGATGACAAAGAAAAAGGTAAGAAATCTCGTTACATTGTTGAAGAAGAAACCAATAATGAATCTAAAAGTAATGATGAAGAAGTACTCTATGTTTCTATGAAAGAAGATTCTGATGAAGATGAGAAAACTGCATTAATCTCTTAGGTGAACAAAAGTGATAGATGGATAATTGATAGTGGTTGTTCAAATCACATGATTGGTGAAAGTTAAAGGATCAATACAACTGACTAATAAGATTGAATATAGCAATTATTATTGGGTTGAAGTTCTTAACTATAATTTTTTAACCATTTCAAAGTTGAACAAATCAAGTTATAGAGTTGAATTCTATCATCGAAAGGCAAAGATATTTAATGTTGATGGTGAAGTAATTGGAAGTGTTGATCAAACAAGAGGTAACTTGTTCTATCTAGATTTATATGGAAAGACATGTTTGTTTGCACAATATGAAGATACTTGGCTATGGCATAAGAGGTCATGTCATGTAAATTTTGACAATTTGGTTAGCATTAGTAAGATAAAAAGAGTTTAAGAGGTTTGTCAAAACTAAAGAAACCTGACAATGTTATGAATAAATAATGTCAATCGGGAAAAATACATAGTCTAGTTTCAAGAGTAAGATATATTCATCTGTTGATATTCTGGAATTGGTTCATACTAACCTATGTGGACCTATTGGATTGTGGAGACAAATATTTCATTCTATTTATTGATAAATACTCTAGAATGAGGATAGTGATATTTCTTAAAGAAAAATATGATGTTTTTTAGTTATTTGAGTGTTATTTGGCCAGAGTTGAAAAGGAGATAGGAAAGAGTTTGAAGTACTTGAGATCTAATAGATGTGGTAAATTTATTTCTAATGAATTTAACATATGCTATAATGATATATGAATCAAAAGATAGATACTAGCACCTAGGACCCCTCCTCAAAATGGAATAGCTAAAAGGAGATATAGATTAGTCATTGACTATGCTAGAACATTGATGATGGAGAAAAATGTGTCACTAAAATATTGGAGAGAAGTTGTAAGTACAATAGATAATACTTTGAACAAAGTGCAAGTCAAGAAAGGTACAAATGTTTCATCTTTTGAATTATGGTATGAATATGCACCTAATGTAAAGTATTTTAAAGTTTTTGGAAGCAAATGTTACATAACTAAGGTTAATAGAAATGGAAAACTTGATGCTAAGAGTGACAAAGGCATATTCCTAGGATATTCCACTAAGGGAAAAGCTTATAAGTGTTTAAACTCTAACACTAACAAAGTTGTGGAAAGTGCAAATGTGAAAGTTGATGAATATGGAGAAAAGAATGAAGTTGAATGTAAGATAGAATATGAGGACTATAGTACATTCATATATCTGAATGAAGGTTCTCTTTGAACCCCGCCTGAACAAGAGAACAAAGTTGTAAGACAACAACAAACTAGGAATGTCAAGTTGCAACAACCAGTTGTCAAGTAATAGACTGTGGGTATTGAGAAACAACTAAATGATGCTGAGTTGGAGAAAGATGGAATAGAATATTAGGAAGACAATACCAAATAAGAAGAAAATGAGCTAGAACTTAAACAAGAGAGAGAAATAAACTTGAAATCATTTTTCAAGATGAATTTGCAGAAGAACAAAGAAGAAAAGAACATGTACTAGAAAAATCTGTGAGAAGACATCATGCACATGACAAAATTATTGGAGATAAATAATCTAGCGTTATGACAAGGAAAAGATGTAGAAGTGATACATGTTTAGTTTGTGAGTTTGAGCCCAAATATATAAAAGATTCTTTGGAGAATGAGGATTGGATACAAGTAGTGAATGAAGAAAGTGAGCAGACTTAAAAAAATAAAACATGGACACTGGTACCTAGACCTAAAGACAAATATCTTATTGGAACAAAGTGTGTATTCAAGAAAAAGTTGAATGAAAAGGGTGATGTCAAAAGGAATAAGGCTAGACTGGTATGCAAAAGATATGCACAAGAAGAAGGTACTGACTATGGAGAAACATTCACCCTTGTAGCAAGACAAAAAAGAGTTAGAACACTACTTGCATATTCTTCTTACAAAGGATTTAAGGTATACCAAATGGATTTCAAATCTACATTTTTGAATGGAATACTTGAAGAAGTATACATAGAGCGATGTGAAGGATTTTTTGATCCCAACAAGAAGAATATGGTGTACAAGTTGCACAAGGCTCCATATGGTTTGAAACAAGCCCCTAGAGTATGGTATGAAAGACTACACAACTATTTGGTGAAGATTGGTTTTACAAGAACAAATGATAACATCAATCTATACTTGAAGATTGATAATAATAATGAGGTACTACTATCTAAAAGTTTTGTTGGTGATATCATATTTGCAAGTAAGAAAGCACTATACAAATAATTTTTTGATGAAATGGAGAAGGAATTTGAAATATCTATGTTTGGTGAGATGAAATTATTTGTTGGATTATAAGTATATCAAATGAAGCAAGGTAATTTAATTACTCAATCCAAATACATCAAGGAGTTATTGAAAAAATTTGGAATTGAAGATTCAAGACCAATTAGTACACTTGTGTCCACTGGACATAAGTTATCAAATAATGATGATTCTACTAATGTGAACCAAATATTATTTAGATCAATCATTGGAAAACTGCAATATGGTGTTCACAGAAGACCTAATATTGCATTAGCATTTGAGATAGTTGCAAGACTTTCTACAAGTCCTAAGGAGAATCACATGATGGAAGTAAATAGGATATTGAGATATCTGAAAGGAACATAAGACTATGGATTATATTACAAGAAGAATGATAAGTTTGAACTAAATGTGTTTACTGATTCAGATTGGGCAGGAAATGTTGATGATAGAAAAAGCACTAGTAGCGGTGCATTCTTTCTAGGAAAGATGCTAATTTCATGGACAAGAATCATAATTGCATTTCTCAATTAACAATTGAAGCTGAATATGTGGTAGTGGTAGTAAATTTTTCAAATATCATATGGATCAAAAAATCATAGAAAGGTATAAAGGAAGATATTACTGATCCATTTGTTATCTATTGTAATAACACTAGTGCTATTAACATATCAAAGAATCCTATAATGCACACAAATACTAAGCATATTGCTATCAAGTATCATTACTTGAGAGGGCTACTTCAAGACAAAGAAGTGAAATTGGAGTATATAAATACTAAGGAGAAAATAGATGATATATTTACTAAAGCTTTAGCTAAGGATGCTCATGAATATCTAAGAGGTAAATTAGGGATGATTCCCCTAAACAAGGCTACTTAAGATGAAATGATATTCTGCATTACATGTGTTTATTGATGAGCCTGTAAAATGTCATATCTATATACATTTGTTATAACACTTTAACCTATAGTTTTAATATATTTTCAAGCCATTTCCATACATTAACTTGGTTTATGAAGCATTAACTATGATAAATGATTTATTAATTAACAATTACATGTGTAGCTAGTTGATGCTAGATTATGATGTTTTATTGTGATAAATGGTTAGCATTGAATAATAATATTCTTGAGTTGGTTAAAATGTTTCTTGTGATTTATTTGAGTCGTTCATGTAGCTGGAAAGAAGGAGAAGCAAGTTGACACTTGTCAATATTCAGCAAGTGCAGGAAATGAAGATAAAGTTAAAAGTCAGTTTCAGAAAAATAATCATATCTCACTCAATTCTTAATAAAATTAAGAATCGCTTATGGTTTTGAAAAGATGAAAACAAGGATCATAAACCCTTTTGAGCATTTGATTTTTTTTGAAACAATTAATGAGCACCATAGATCAGAAGTTGGTTGAGGAAAAAGTGGCACATTTTCAGACAGCATAAAACCACTTTCCGCAAAATGACCATAACTTTCACATTTCTTAATGAAATTTAGATTTTCAAAATGATATAGAAATTTGAAAAGGAGGAGCATAACATGGTAAACTGGTTTGATCTAATTTGCAATAATGAAGGAGAGTCATGCATTTGAGTGGACTGCTGAAAATGTGGAACTAAAATTCAGCACACTTTGTCATTACTTTTGTAATAAGATTCTTCCTTGTTTAAAGGAATGATGGAAAACTTGTTAAATTTTGTTAAGGAGTCAGTAATCTTATATATTAAAAATTTTAATCAAGTATTTGGTAGAGGTAGAGAGGGAGATATAGATGCAGACATATATGAAAAGTTGTAGTTTGTAGTATACAGTTCCTGCAGCCATTACTGTGTAGTTTCTTGTAGCCATTACTGTGTACTTAGATTTATTTTCAGCACTATTATAGTTTATATTTTTCAATGATAGAATAACTTAGAGAGTTTCATGGTGCATATACGTTGCAGACTTGTTTCAAGTATACATCCTCGGGTTGACAATTTAAATGAACCTTCTCTATTGGAAATGTAACTGCTCATTTTGGATGTCTAATCCATGAGTTGTGTTTGTAAACCAAGTTATTGATCTAATTGGGGGGCTGACATTTTTGGCACCATTGTCGGGGACAAGTCAAGCTATGAGAGTGTTTGAATTTTTAGCTGCTCATTGTAGTTTTTCTAGAATCTTAGTTTCTTTTCAAAGCACTTAGGATCATAGAAGTTTTCATGCAACACAATATGGATTTTACATCCATGGAGAATGATGATCCAATATCATTTTTAGCAAGTTTGGAAATCAATGAAGACGTGTTCTCTAGCATAGTAGAGGAATTTTGTTCACATATTGATGAAAAAATGCTAATTTGTGAGGAGGAAAAGGAATGCAAACTTATTTTTCAAAATGAAGAAATCACCATGCACAAGGTTGTTGTTCAAGATGAATGTGATGTCAAATCAGAACTCCTACTTCAAGAAGAGAGTTGCAATAAAGTGAAAATTAGTCCTCTCATGCATAAAAGTAAAGAAGACATTGAAGAAAATAAATTTTGGGATGATTTAGAGGAGTTTTGCTTAACATTAGATGTTAAACCAACATCTTTTGTAGAGAGAAACTCTGAGCCTTATGAAGATGGTGTTGAAATTTCTATGCTTTTATCAAATTAACCAAACAAATTGGTTTTTAAAAATCAAGAAGCAACTCATCTACACAAATCTAGCAAGAAGGGTTCAAAATTTATTCTTTCACGAGGGTGTCCTATTAGACATCTCATTCATATGGAGGAAAAGATGTTATCAAAAGCTATGGTTGCAGCAAAAGAAGAATTTACAATTGAAGACAAAGCAACACATGCAGTTGCACCTAAAGGGGACACATTTCAACTTACTTATATACTTTAGTACAGCAATATAAATTGTCAACATGAAGTTATAAGTGATTTTGTTAATGTCTTTTCAAAAGTCTTGTTGTTTGTTAAGTTTCTACTAATCTTATAGCTATTTCTCATTGTGCATAAGCATGTAAAGCATTGGAAGATTTTGAGAAGAGGAAGATACTTCAAAGAACCAATGAATGGTTTTGTTTGAGCGGGTCATGTAATCTGGTTAGTGTAGGATAGGATAGGTTAGGGTAGGTTTCTCATTTAATAAGTGTTCGTACATAGTGTCTTAGAGTTATTAGTTGTCTAATTTAGTTTGTTTCTGAGTTGTTCCTGTCTTAATGGCTATTTTGGAGGAGCTCATAGTTGATTGGTTGTTCATATTTCAAAATCATTTTTCCAAGGGTGTGAGTGATTCAAGTTTTGACTTGTGGAAGAGATTCTTTGCATATATTTCCAAAAATTCCATGAGTAATTGAGTCTTCATGATGTCAAGAATGCTCTATTCAATGATGGTGTCTAGTTGGTCTTATCTGTAGGCTTAATGTTGTAAGAGTCAGTCCTGCAGCAACTATTGTCTGGTTTTAACAACCAGTCTTGCAACCACTGCTATTTGATTCAATAGACAATCCTGCAGCAACTACTATGTGATCCAAAAGACAACTTTCAGAAAGTATGAAGATAGTACTCATATTAAATATGCAACACTCTTGGAGGGACCTAAATATTTAACAATAAGGGGACCTGTACTTTCAACTATTTGCAAAGTTTGAAGTTTCTCACAACACAAATGGTACTATGTTTATGATTTCTATTTATTCATAATAATTATCATTTTTAGTAATTGATTATCTATGCATTGCATTTTTATTTTCAATTATCATTATTGTAATTATATGCTCCATAAGCAATTTGATGTTACCCCGATCCATACATTCTCATTTGAGGACAAACAACCTTTTAGCTGGGGGGAGAACATGTATACCTAATTTTATTGACATAAAACATAGGAGGATGACTTTTCATGTATAAATTTTATACGACCTTTGAAATTCTTGATGATTGATTAAAGTTGTCACAAGATTCAATGCTGAGAGTTTTCATGACTAACTAATGCCTATCCCTTGCTTGAGGACAAGCAAGATTTCAGTTGGGGGGAAATGATGAGCCTATAAAATGTCATATCTATATCCATTTGTTATAACACTTTAACCTATGGTTTTAATATATTTCCAAGCCATTTCCATACATTAACTTGGTTTATGAAGCATTAACTATGATAAATGATTTATTGATTAACAATTGCATGTGTAGCTAGTTGATGCTAGATTATGATGATTTATTGTGATAAATGGTTAACATTGAATAATAATATTCTTGAGGTGGTTAACATTTTTTTTTGAGTTATTTGAGTCATTCATGCAGCTAGAAAGAAGGAGAAGCAAGTTGACACTTGTCAATATTCAGCAAGTGCAGGAAATGAAGATAAAGTTAAAAGTCAACCTTAGAAAAATAATCATATCTCACTCAATTCTTAATGAAATTAAGAATGGCTTATGGTTTTGAAAATCTGAAAAAAAGGAGCATAAACTATTTTCAGTGTTTGAGTTGGTTCGAAACAATTAATGAGCACCACAGATCAAAAGTTGGTTGAGGAAAAAGTGGCACATTTTCAGACAGCATAAAACCACTTTCAGAAAAATAACCATAACTTTCACATTTCTTAATAAAATTTAGATTTTCAAAATGATCTAGAAAGGTAAAAAGGAGTAGCATAATATGGTAAAGTGGTTTGATCTAATTCACAATAATGAAGGAGACCCATGTGTTTGAATGGACTACTGAAAATGTGGAACTGAAACTCAACACACTTTGTCATTACTTTTGTAATAAGATTCTTCCTTGTTTAGAGGAATGATGGAAAACTTGTTATATTTTTGTTAGGGAGTCAGTAATCTTATATATTAGAAATTGTAATCAAGTATTTGGTAGAGGTAGAGAGGGAGATATAGATGTAGACATATATGAAAAGTTGTAGTTTGTAGTATACAGTTCCTGCAACCATTACTGTGTAGTTTCTTGTAGCCATTACTGTGTACTTAGATTTATTTTCAGCACTTTTATAGTTTATGTTTTGCAATGATAGAATAACTTAGAGAGTTTCATTGTGCATATACTTTACAGACTTGTTTCAAATATACGTCCTCGGGTTGACAATTTAAATGAACCTTCTCTATTAGAAATATAACTTCTCATTTTGGATGTCTAATCCATGAGTTGTGTTTGTAAACCAAGTTATTGATCTAATTGGGAGGCTGACACTTATCAAAATATTTTACAAGTTGATGTAGATAGTCCTACTTTAAGAGTTTCCTGAAGTAGCAGTGGAGAAGAATAATAGAATCTTGTTGTATCATTCATACATAAATAATAGATGAGGAAATTAGAACTAACATGAAGATATCGACATGGAAAAGATGCATAAATTAAAATGTCTTTGGCATTGTTGTCAAAGAGGGCGATATAAAAGTTAGTTACCCATGCAAAAAGAGGGAGAGTTACTATCATAAGATAGTCAAACAAATTTAAACAGGGAGATATTGATAAACAAAGAGGGAAAATATGAAATAAACTGAATAAACATGAAAGGTGTTGTCAGCAATATAGAAGAATCTAATTGATTTTATAATCTGATATGATAAAGGGAGCATATGTGTTGCATATCAAAGCTGCATGATGAGAATCAAAATGAAACTAAAGAAAGAGATTTTTGGACATAGAGATGTGAATCGCAATGAAAATAAGGATAATAATGAAGATCCTATACTATACAAAGAAGGATTTTTCTTGATTCATTACATGTTTTGGATTGCATTGTAAGGAAACTCAGGTGCGGAAACAGCTTCCTACACTAATCTCTTAAGATAAGTATGGTGCAAATCCTATTAAAATATTTTACACTTACAGATTCAATATCATGTGAATAACAATATTTCAGCAAACCAAGCATAAAGAAAATAGACAAAGAAAGAAACACATAACATAAAGATTTGCCGGTGGGGAAAAACTTTTTGATAAAACAACCCCACCCCTCCAGAACCTGCACAATGTATTATCTTCAACACAAGGTTACAATACACTTGCAATGTAAGTTCAACAGTGACAACAGAAGACTCCAGTAGTAACTCATAGTACCAACAATACACTTTCTCGCATACACCTCTTCACAACCCTAAAAATGCTTATAACATGCGCTTCACTTTACGGTTACTCCCAAAGATAACCCTATTAAGGTTTTACCATTCTCCAAGAAAATAGGAACCCTAAAAAAAATTTTGGGGTAGAGTGTACAGTACTCAAATTTATTAGTTGCCACATGTCTTCACCTGTCATTGAATCTTCCTAACATAGCTCTTACATGTCATAGGAATCTGTCATAACCGTTTTTGTTATGATCTCCTTATACACAATTCAAGATGCCGACACATCCACATTATTTTCAAGAAATACATTTTACAAAACAAATAATAGGAATAGGAATTATCCAAGGTTGAGACACCTTATTCCTAACATGCATGGTAACTAGAGGTGTTGTCATCAATGCCAAAGAGGGAAATTGTTGGAAACTACAATTAGAACAATTGTTATGTTGTTATTATTGTCAAACCTTATTGGTGAGATAGTTTTCTATCTAATTTGAGTGTCATATCTATGTGATTGATGAAGAGGACTTGAGAAGTTAGTCATAGAAAAATCACATAGAGGAAAGATTGAGTTATGAAGAAGAAACTATAATAGACATTTGATTAGTTAGACTTTGACAAGATAAAGCGATTGTTTAAATCATGTTACAAGTGGTAAAGGTAATTTTACTAAATCCTTGAAGAAGTGATCAAAGGCTCACCAAATGCATAGGCTTGACCAAGCAATAGAGAAGAAGATTAAGGAACTTGAAGCATATGTTGAGTGATGCTAATATCGACGGAGCCACAGTATGTGTCAAGTAGAAATAGTTTTGACTGAGCATCAGTATTGACTGAGTGATAGTATGTGTGCAAAAAAATTAATTCAGTGGCAACTAAGTAATCCATTAATGACTGAGTGTCAGAACATAGTGTTGGTTGAGGGAAAACATTTTAATAGTTTATGAGAAATCATAATTTCCAGCCAATAGAGTTGATTTCTTGGAATATGGAAAGCACGTTGAAGATAAGGATAGATGACCTAGAACATTTAAATCAAGGGAAACCATGTTTGTGCATTCCTATGCAAGGATTCATGAAGAAATTTCTAGAAAAGAAGAGGATGAATAAGAAGGTGGACAAATTCATTGTATTTGTTGATTTTGATCATAACCCTAAGATCTATGGTGGAGTTTAAGTGGAAAAATATTAGAATTACCTATTTAATGAGGTACAAGGGATAACCTTGAAGAGTGGTTGAAGTTTGGAACATTTTTTGATAATATTGGTTGGTAAACTTGATTAGAAAGCTTAGAAAAGTTGAGAAGAGAAGAAGTGTGATTACACTAAGGGTTGCCAAGTGAATCAGAGACTGAAATGACAATGAAGGCCAATTAGTGGATCAACATTTGAGATGAACTAAGATCTATAATTAAAAAGTGAGTTGTACTTGATAGATTAAAACTTTATGTTACTTTCTAACCATTGTATCAGTTTGAAATCCTTTTATCAAGGTTGACCTAATAGTCATATGTAAATCCCTTAATCAAGGTGGCATTCTAATGGAATGTTCTAAAGTCCTCTAACAAGGTCACTCCTAATAGGCAGACTAAATCCTTTAACAATGTGCTTTGTAACCTTTAACAGGGTTGCCTCCTAAAATACCTCACTTCAGAAGAGTGAAAAGTTGGTGACATGTTACTGGTGGTTTTTCCCAAATTTGGTTTTGACGTTAAATCCTAGTGTCAAACTTGTGTGGATGTTATTTGTGATGATTTTCTATTAATGTTTACATTTTTCAAGTTTGTTATATTTAGGGAAATTGACTACTAGTTGATGTTACTAAAAGTATACTATAGAGACTGACCTAATGAATGATAAGACCTTAAGTTATTTAAGTGTTTGTTCAATTGGTACATCTAAACCTTGGATAACCAATTCATCATGTACCCCCCCCCCCCCCCCCCCTTCTCCCCCCCAGTTATTCTAAACATTCTAACAAGTGAAAGGAAAATCTTGTCCAAGATGCATGCCAAACTAACACATGACACATACACACACACGTAACTTCCACACAAAATTCTTTTTCAATTGTAATTAAATGGATCCTTAACAAAAAAAATAAACCCCATGGAAAAGAGAAGGTTAATTCATAGAATTCCTACCATACATTAAATTATTTCCAATCATCTAAAATTTAAGACAATAAGGATAAAGTGTGTCAGAAACAACAATTTTTTTACTCTTTTAAAATCATAAGATTTCATCTTTCCTACTCATTTCTTTTGTATTTTTTTTAATTCATTTTGATTCATAAAGAACCCAATCTATTCGAATCATTTTTCCACAATGAACTCTCCCCAAACATTCTATAGTCCCAGCCTTTTTAGTGCATGCATAATGGCCAACATTTCTTGTCATAATCAAAATATCTCTTCTCTAAATTACTTAATTTTATGCTCTCAAATTTGAATGGATTTCCTCTTTAATTTAGGATAGTCTTTATACCTTCTCTAGGTGCATCATATTCAATCACTTGAATGGTACAAAAAATTAGGAATTGCAAGCATTGGAAATGATCTCCTTGATTCTTTAAGATTGTGAAATGTGAGCATTGAGAAGTATTTTACAAAATCATATAATAAAAATAAATCCTAAGGAATATTTTCAAATGTGTTACATTCATTGTTAGTTGCCAATCAATTATTATTTGTGTCTTTTTGTTGGTCTACTTGAAAAACCATGGAACTTATGGCATGTCTCAAGTAAATTGCTTAAATCAATTAGTATTATTGTTATCAGGATCAACTGTGTAGTTGTTTTAGTCAAACTCATCAAGCCATGTTTCATGAGTCATGATTCACAAGAACCTAACTCTCATGGGTACGAATGGAAAGTAGTGAATGGGATAGAAAACTAATTGGACTCAACCTTGGAGGAAACCCCAAAGTTAAGCATGCTCGAGTTGAAGTAGTACTAGGATGGGTGATCTCTTAGAAAGGTGTTATGAAATATCCCTATCAGCATTACCTAGATTTAATAAGTGCTAAGTGTTCCATTCATTCTCATGAAACTTGGGTTCTTGTCAATCGTTACTCACGAAACATGAGTAAATAAGCTTTACTTGAAAACTACACAATTGAATCCTAATAATAGTATCACAGTTTGACTTGTTGTGGAAAATATATCCTACTTATTTAATTTAATTTAATCCAAACTCAAATTTTCATAGCTTGGCATAAAAACATTGATGTGATAAAACACCCAAAATAATTTCCAAATAATCCTTTTTTTTTCCATCCTTTGATTACTCAAACCAATTAGGGTTTTTGTCCACAACCCTTCTTGTTTAATGGGTTTTCATTCATTGAAGTAGTCATCTTCTAATATGAGAAAGAGAGAATAATGAACCACACCTTCCATAATACCTAAATATGATATTTATATATATCAACAAATATTTGGAAACCCAAAGTACAACACATAATTGACAAGAATGATTGTTGAGTTCCTAGTTTTTTAGTTGCCACAAAATTCCCTCTTTATTAAACCCTCCTTCATGACCACATAACGACGCAACTTCAAACACCTCAAAGTGGGCCTTATGAGCATTTAATTTGATATTTAATTGTCCTTTTGGCTTTGAAACTGAATAGAAAATAATAAATTTTAAGTGAAATTTCTTCCTATTCTTAGCTAATTAACCCACACATTAATTGCAAAAATTAATTTTAGATAAATGGGACATGACACTAAACATATTTTTTCAACATTAAAAATTATATTTATGAGAAATAATTGCATACACATTGAGCAATTGCATGTTGGGTTATGAATACATTTACATGTTTGTCTCTTGAATGTCATGCATCACTACAAGTTGTAATAAATATTATTTGACTTTTAAAATATTGATTTGATTTGATTTTTTGGGTATGGTGCATGCTAATTATGGCATTTATCATATGCATTAGTTCATATGAAGGTGCAACAAGAGGGTGATCTTAATAGTCAAACACATTGTTCAACATTTCAAACTATATTGATGATAAAATATTATGAAAATGGAAGATTGATTTTTGGCATATCAATTGATTTTTTCATAGTATTTTATCTATCATGGCAGATATTAATAAATAAGTTAGTAAGAGGGTTCTAAAGAAAATGCTACCCAACCAATACAAGAGAAAAGTGAGAGATAAATATAATGTTGTGAGCAGTCAACCTCATTCAATGATATTTAAGAGAGTAAAGGGAAAAATATTTGTTAGTTATTCTAATCTACATATATACAAAAAAATCCAATAGAAAATATTTTTGATATAAAAGAAGCCAAAACTAGGGGGCTAGCCCAAAACAACAGTGGTGTAACTACCAGCAAGAAACCAGTACAAAGCCAAACAACCCTTAATGCTTTACATCAAAAATAGCAATAAAGTAAGGTACTAGATTTCATGTTCTTAAAACTAACAAAGTTGAACAGATTAACAAAAGGCATGTAACTAGTTAGTGCATCGTACCACCCACAACCCAAACCCAAGTTCCACCAAAAAACCAAAACCATCTAAACTAGATAGAAAGAAACTACCAACAGATAACCAAAAAACACCAAGCTCTAGAAAGACCACTAACTAGCATCTTTCTTCTTGCCTTTCCTAGCTAGTAGAACCTTAGCCCAATCCTCTACAAGCAAATTGTATAGCAGTTTTGAATCATCTTTTCCCAAGACTTCCACCTCCTTCTCATAAGCCACCAGCTGGAGGGTGGTCATCATTGCATGTGTCACCTTTAGGGAAAATTTGCAGAAGAGGATGAACCCCTCCTCAAATGCTTGGCACCAGTCCTTCAACTTCTAGATGTCTTTGGGAGTAACAGCCACCTCCTCCATTGTACCAATCTTTAGTTCTTTGATGCAATTCGTCGGGGACTTCCTCTTATCCTGCACATCTAAATTGTTAATGGAGGCCCTTAAGATTTCCAATCTATCAAGCATAGTAGGGGAATAAATACTATAAGGGGAGGCTTTGTTAGCCTTAGTGTTTATCTGGTTAGCAGTAGATAATAGGTTGCAAGTGGTAGAAATATGGGTGGGGTCTTGGGAAGGGTCCTTGGTAAGGTTTTCTACCTCAAAATCCCAAGTACCATCCACCGTGTCATCCCATTTCTCCTCCACTTTAATATCAATATCCTCCTTTAATTTCTTCTTATCATCCCCTGAGGTTTTAGCACTCTCCTCTAAACCTTCCTCCTCCTCTTCCTAAGAGCATCTAGCCATTTTTTTAAATATACCCTTAGTCATAGCAAGCCTACCTAATCTTCTTATGTTCTTGTAGCACTCATCATCTAAGTCCCCAATCTCAACTTCCACCCTCTTTTTAATTTTAACTTTTTAATTGGCAGCTGACTCCAAAACCAAGGTTTTTTTTTCCTACTCTTGACAAGGGTTTCGCTTGGGGATGGTTGTGGAGTAGGGTCATAGCTACCACCTACAAACTCAAGATGGAGTGGGGCACCATTAGGGAGGAAATTATCAATGGCTATGACTCTGGGAGGGAAAAGGGCCAAGTGGAACTAAAATAAATAGAACATGAGCCCTTGGTACAAAATGGTAAAATTAGCCCGTTTCTTCTTTTTCTTCTTGACATCCATAATAGTCTCTTCAAGGGCATGCACCATAAAAAAGGGAATGTAGACTAACTCCCTATTATGAAAGTGATTAAGCAAAGGGAAATGGTAAAAATAATACACACCATATCTACCTTCTAGGGTAAGATACTTCATTGTGACCAGGCACACGTTGTCCTAGGGCTCTAGTAACTTATCCCTCTGAAAACCACAATGATACCTGTCCAGGGCTTCATCACATTTGAAAAACCTAGATAGACTAGCTTCATCTGTCACCTTCATGATCTTCTGCTACTTCCTGCTAGTTATGTCAAGGCCCATCGGTATAGCTATGGTCCCCTCATTCACCTAGAAGGTGATACCATTGATAGTGACCCTTCTATCCTTCCAGTTGTTGATGAATTGTTGAGAACAATTCTGGTTGTAGCTAGTTAAGGCCTGCATGTATGGGACAAATTCCCTTTCTTCAACATTATCTAGGTTGCCTGCCTTTTGGAGAAATCCTCCAACTTCATGGACTCCAATCTGTTAAGGTCCCCACCCACGAGAACTTTCTCGTCAACAATATCACTTTCTACAAGCTTGGTAATTTTCATTTGCAAGAAAGACTCCACCCAGGAAATCACAAAAATAGAGCTAAAATGGTGTGTCTGATAGTTAAAATGGCTTTTGCCTTACTCTTCATTGGGATAAGATATCTAGACTATTCAAGCCATCTTAAAACATCATTATAGAGAGTGTAAATGATCCAATCATACCTTAATGGTCTGATAATCATAGTAATGATGACATTTTTTGTAATCATCCCATTTCACTAAAAAATGATGGCTCTTTTTTTAAAATCAAGTTTATTAATTTCCCTCCTTTTTTTGTTCCTTTGCATGATGCAATCCACATTATTGATCCTTACTAAATGTCTTGTCATATTTAAGCTGATCATAACCATCATTTTATTAGGAAAGTCACCAAAAAGGAAAGTTCTCCAAATTTGGGTAATCATCCAACATACTCTAGAGGGTCATTTCCCTACTTGTAAGAAAATTTATATCATTGGATAGCATTTTAGTACTCGTCGAGATTTTTAGGCTATCCAATTCAAATCCCAAGCCTATCATAGCATCTGCCATCGCATTGCCTTCCCTGAAAGTGTGTTGTAACTCATATTGATCAAGGGTCATTAGAAATTTCCAAATGTCCCCCATTATGCCATGTAACACCCAACCTAATTGAGCAGGCCCTTGGATAGAGTTAATGATGAGTTTAGAGTCACCTTCTATGGTTAATTTCCTAACCTTCATCTCCACGACAAATTTAAGGCCCCAAAGTAAGGCAGTGGCCTCTGCCACATTATTAGATCCCTATCCTAGATTCCCTAAGTAGGCTAACAACACTTCTTGCCTAGCTTTTCATACACACCTCCACTAGCCACCAAACCTTTTCTCACTACCCCATCAAAATTGAGCTTGACCATAGACATTGTTGGAGGGATCCACTAAGTATTTTTTCTTGCTAAATTTTTTGAGTTGTCAAAGTGCTAGAAGTTGGGGAGAATGTTCCAATTTTTAGCAATCTCCCCATCCTTCATGCTCGGGAGTTCTTGTGGGACTTTATACTTGGCCACCATAACATTCTTTGTAACCAACTTCCTTAATATCTCTCCCACAACCTCCTCCCCCCTTTCTTCTATTGATCTCAAATTGGTTTTGACAAGTTAGTGTCAACACTAAGCCATTTACTCAGTTCATGTCGAGCACAACATGTAAATATTAGACCATGCTAAGTTGTAAAAAGTGTCAAGCCACTCATGTGCTAAGTCACTCAGGTGCCAAGCAAATAGACTATGTCAAGCGATTCAGGAGCCAAGTAAATAGTGGATGCCAAGTAATGTAGGTGCCAAGTCACATAATACAGAATAGTGCATGTCGAGCATCAAAGACTTCATATGCCAAGTGATACAATTTTGACATTTTTTTTGTAATGGCACAAACAACTATGTAAACCAACTATGCAATTACATGCAACCAACTAGAAAACGGGAAGGTTTAAGCAGAAAAATGGATGAATCTCAGCTATATATTCATACCTAACCCTAAGACACCTAAGTCTTATTAAGGAGGATGAAGCCTTAAACTCTTTATGGGTGATTGATTGAATTGAAGGAGCAAACAAGATAGTTTGTAGAGCATTCAAAGTGACTTAGAAGTAAGAGTGAATTGCAAAATTAGTTAGAGAAGAGCAGAGGATAGAGCAAAGGATACAGCATTGGGAGATCTGATCATGAAGGATCAATTAAACATTATGTAGAGGTGATCTATTATTAGGCAAGCAAGTGCCAATCACACACTCTATGCTAAGACATTTTAACAGGTGATTATAGTTAAATCTCTTAAGCAGAGTAGTCCTAACAAGCTATATGAAATCCTTTAACAGGGTGCTTACTTAGTTGTAAGATTGAATTCCTCTAACAAGGCACACTTCTAACAAGGTGTTGAAATCCTCTAACAAGGTGATACCTAACAGTCTTTGTAAGCCTTTAACAGAGAAAACCTTTCACAGGGTAGATTATGTTTCATGGTCAAATCATTGTAACCTTCATTGGATACACTTTATTACTATAGTAGTGAAGATTTGTGGGTGTCATCCCCACCACATTTTTACCTTCTCACTTGGAGGGTTTCTAGGTAATCATATCTAGTGTTATGTGTGTGAATGCTTACATGGTTATATGTTCAAATGCATATGCTTTACATGTAATGCTAGCTTACTTGTTAATGCATGTGGTGAATGAATGGTGAAAGTTTTATGGGTCCAAGTTTAAACTATTGATTCACACCAAACCTACCGCCACCCCTCCCCCCCCCCCCCTCCCTTGCCCTCTTAAAAGTTTATTCTTTTCACTTTTAATTCCAACAATTGGTATCAGAGCCTAGTTCTTTGAAAGAGAAGCTTTGAGGAAAGATCTTGAAATGGAAGTCTACAAGTTGGGAAAAATTATTGAAAACTAAAATATTAAAATACATCTCATATTACATCAACTAAATGAGGCAAGAGAGGAACTAAAGAAATCCTTGAAGAGAAGGAAAGAGAATGCTATTGTGGAGAATGACACACTATACAAAGAGATAGACACTACCAAGCTATTTGTAGATGGTGACTCTAATGAATTTGATGTAGCAGCTGCAGATCTAATGGAAAAGAATAGAATCTAAGCTAAGGAAATCAGAAATCTCAATCTAGAGCAAGAATTACAAGCCATACTACTATGTGAGGTGACTAAACAAAAGAAGAAAGCTATAGAAGATAAAGCCATGATTGTAGTGTCTGCCCCTAGGTCGCATTTTTTTTATCATTGCCGAACTCTTTTAGGTCAATTATATGTTGATTATTAGTGACATTATTTTGAGATTATCAAATATTGTTTTAGATTCAGTTGATATATGATGAGATTACTTGGTACTTTATATTTCATGTATGTATGATGATTATTATAGTGTTTGCAGTTATTAATGATGATTAGTTAGATTATTTATTATCATATGTGTTTTCTTATGGATACTTACCCCATACTTTCTTGTGTATGGTGTGTGTGTTTGTTTTCTTTCTGTATGGCGTTTCTGATGTGGTTAAGGAAAGGAGTCGTAGTCACCTGCTAGTCGAGATCTACACGATGCACCACTTCCTACCATTGCCTGTTTAGCTTAGTATATATTGTGCTTGTACATGCATGGATTTTATGCAGGTTGCAGGTACCGAGTATCGACTTCCCTAAATTGCCAGGATGAGCGTACCCTATCACATTATCTCAATGGTAACAAAGGGGAGATAAATTCTCAAGTCCAAATCCTAACCCTCTAAGCCATTTGTCCTAATTGGAAATTAGGACAAGTATTTGAGTTGAGTACTCTTCAAATGCGTCGGATGACGTAATTCATGATATTAACCCTTTTGGTTTGATTTTGTATGTGTTTTGCTATAATGGGTTTTTCGTATTTTATTTTATGAGTCTTGGGTGTATTTTCAATTAATTAAGCCTAATTAAAAGATTTAATTAATGGTTTAAGTTAAAGAAAAATTAATATGATATTTTAATATTTATTTTATTTAATTAATTGGGAAATTAATTAAATTTGGAGATGAAAGTTATAAGTTTAAATTTGGAATGTGATAATATTTATTTAATTTAATAATAATATATTTAGAGTTCATTTTTAAATAAATGTTAAATAATATTATTAATATTTAAGTTAGTAAATATTTTATCAATTAAGTTTCAAAAATAAATTTAAAAGTGGTAAAGATATTAAAATTATTAAAAGATTCTAGATTGTATGATGCATGCATGTGATTAAAATATATTAAGATAAAACAAGTGGATTTATTAAAGTGAGTGCATGAGATTTAAAATTAATAAATTAATAAAAATAAATAAAGTGAATATTAAATAAATTAATGTGCATTATATTTATTCACATAGGAGTATGCGAGCTCTTGGGAGTTGTCATGTTGACAACACAAGAGTTTGCACTCTAATTATGCACGTGTTGTCTACACTTAGGAGTTAGCACATTATTTGAGCACATGGTGTCTACAACATTCTAGACACCTCATCATCTTTATCTTCTTATCATGGAAGTTATGTGCTTAGTTGTCATGCTTATCTCTTAGTTCTTTCTAGACACATTCTAGATGCATCTTAGAGGGCTTTAAATAGAGGCTCTCCTAGTGTGTTTGGACAAGCTACATGCATTTGAGAAGCTCATATGCTTCTACATGCTCATATGCGTCTACAAGCACTTCTAGTCACTTGGGGGTTTCGATTGGTTTGATTCTTGGAAGAATGGCGAATGTTGGAGAAGGAAGGGATTTTTCTATGGACTTCTGAGGCATAGCAAATTAGCATCAGTATCCAGGTGCACTCGTGATTTTCACATATTCCATTTGCACTCTTTCTCTTCCTATCTTCATCGTGTCTGTTATATGTGTTTGAATATACTCCATGAATGAATCTTCAATCTTGAAATTGGAATCTAGATATGTATGTTAATTTTTATTTGGTTGCAAAGAAACGTTAGGAAACCCTAGTTTTATTTATGAAGGAAATTCATCACAAACTGCCCTGTCGCTGCCCCTTACATAGACCCAAACTCAGACATTCATAACTTTTTATCTAGACCAAATCTATTCGATCACTCCAATATTTGGCACAACTTGGCCCTCTCCAACATATTTCAAATTTGGCTCGATCCAACGGTTCATTAGGGAGATATAGCCCCCGTATTGAGGCTATTTTATTCAATGACAGTCATTCCTCCATTTTCCATAACCAGGAGTTCTTTGTGCTTAAACTTCACAAAAATAATCTATCAAAGCATGAAATGAATTAAAAACTAAACCAACATAGATCTAAGACATTTATACTCAATATTTTATCCAAATAAGAAGTCTTTTCAATACAAAAAAGCAGATTGTGCCCTTATGGCAGCAAGCTAGGACTTTGCAGAGAATTTAATTTGGTATTGTATGAAACTTTGATAGCCCTAAATCATTATGCATTTTATTAATATTCCCAAATTATTTTCAAGAGTTTTATCCCAACTTTAAATCTGCAAACCACTCTTAAATCCCATAAACCCTCTACGAGCCTTCTAGGCTTCATTTTGCCAATTTTTGGCAATTTACATTTTTAGGCACTTCAAGTGCATTTGACACCATATAATGGCTCTACTTTCCATATTAAAATAAATTGGACCTTTGAAGGTCTTTAAATAACACATCTACCTTAGAATCCCGAAGTGAACCTTAGGTACACTAACTCCCAAAATGCCATTAAGGCTACATCATTGGTCCTTTTACAAAGTGATCAATCAAAAATTTAAAACATAAACAAAACATTATTAAGTGACCATTGTGGACTTATTACAATCAAATGACCCTTCAAGGTCATGTTCATTCTTTGATCCCCTTAGGATCTATTTAGTTACCCTAGTTCCTCTAGGCCTTTTGTCCTTGGCCCTAGTGCTCCTACACCAGTTAATAGTAGAAGAAGTGTAATTAATTATTAGTCAATTTAAGTAAATGGATTTTTTAATGAGGGAAAATTAAAATAAAAGAGATATTAATAAGTGGAATTAAATAATTGAATTATTAATAAGATTGATTTTACTTAAAATCAATGAGGATTATTTTAAATAAATGATTGTCCTTGAAGTGTTTAAAGGAAATTGTAAACTAATTATTAGAAAGTTGATAAGTATTATTCTAATTTTTTAAATAATGTGAATGATTTTATCTAAAAGTCAATGGGAACTAGTTCAATGATTTAAATAAGTAAATAATTATCTTATAATTATTTTAGAAATTGTTTTAAAATAATGGAGGGATAATTCTATGTTTTATTCGAAAAGATAAATGGGTTGACTTGGAGATTAAACGGAGAATCTTACACACTTGAAATGTACTTGAAAATGAAAACTAAAACCTAATTTTTGTTTTAGCCATTTGATTGCGAAAGAAAACTAAAATATGTGTTTGTATCTTGTTCTTTATGCTATCCATGTTTGGGGTTTGGGTGGTCCTAGAGTGTTGACCAGTCAGGATGTTTACTAGAGGCTTGGGAGTTATACGAATGTGATGGCATGTTGATGTTATTTGGTCTCGATCTTTTTAAAACCCAACCATGGTAATATGATGGTATGCTCTATGAGATGTTTGTATTTATTGCTTGTTATTGCTTTTCAGTCTTCATGTGTGAAGCTGAGATGTATGTGTATGAGACACTTGAACTAATAATTTTTGAGTCATCGATCAGTTATCCTTGGATTACTTTTTAGTCGCCTTGATGGGACTGAAGTGTTGATTTATTTCTTGATGATGTCATGTTGTGACATGTTTTGACTTGACCATTTTGGAGTCTTCGATCAATATTATTTGCTTGATATGCCTTTTTGGTTGCTTGTTGAGAACCAATAGATTTTTTTATTATCATTGATACCTTCAGTTGCCAATAGAGAACTATTGTGGTCATGATTATTAATGGATGCTTTTCAGTTGCTCATGGAGATTTGATACTTTTATTGTGGATTATCTTTTGGTATTTTTCCAGTCACTTGTATAGGACTGTGGTGATTTTGAGATTTATGATTTCATGAGCTTAGGGTAGGTTATCTACTTATAGTGTCGGGAAGTGGCTTGCAATGGGGGCCGAGGCCCTAAGTGGCTGCCAGGGTAACTCATTGTAAGTTGTTTTAATAAGTGAAAACATTTACACTAAATGGAGATTAAATAAACCTAATAAGATAATTGTTTGTTCTCGCCCATGCCTCAAGTGCTAGTACAGACTAGGATGGGAGTAGAGAGAATGCTTGGTTGCGACCTTGCATTCCGTAGTATGCCTCATCTGTACGAGAGGATACTAGTGTCCACATAGGGATCACTAGGGGTCCGAGGTCTATTGAGAGACTTCCAGGGTAACTCATGACA
The DNA here is from genome assembly GCA_028749045.1 of Cupressus sempervirens. NCBI lineage: Eukaryota > Viridiplantae > Streptophyta > Pinopsida > Cupressales > Cupressaceae > Cupressus > Cupressus sempervirens. The sequence continues at coordinate 156,186,311 of CM053791.1, read as the reverse complement.
CTTTCTCACTTGCACAGTAGGTTTCCTACATGTCTTTGTGTGCCTCTGGGATTAGATGTCGATTTGTGTTGGAACCTTTGAGCTAGTATACTTCTAGGATTCCTGGACTTAGAGAGTACTTGTGTTATGTGATTTTTTATCTTGCTTTATGTGATTTGATATCATGTTTGGGACTTGAGACTATCTCCTCAGCGCGGTGGGAGTGGACCATTTAGGTTCCACGCGATCGGGTGCTAGTACATTTTCACTCTTACCATTTGAGATCCGTCCGAGAGACCATGGCTAGAGTATTCTTTGATGGCATTTACTTTCATTCAATTCTTGGATCTTATGATGGATTTCATTTACTGGTATGTTTCTTTGTATTGATGATTAGCATGTGATAGATGATGTTCTCTAATTTGTAGGATCATCTTATGCTTATTCTTGCATGTTAGATTTATTTCTGCATATGTTGTAGTATGTTTTAGGAGTGACATTCCTACTATGATAATACCGATGATCTCTTCGGTGACTTGGGATGTTACGCACGGGGGATGGCTAGGGCCCACGATGGTCTAATGATGCTATTGACGGTTGGGAGGAACCATGCACTTAGATTAGTTGTGTTTTATGATGTATGGATATCTTTTATGATGGATGTTTATATCTTCTATGATGATGTATCATGTATGGAATTTGGTTTCATTTACTTTATTGCACTTGTATCATGGATTCAATGAGAACGATGTATCTTTATTTTTACATATGTATATTCTTTTAAGCTTTTTCTACCCTATGACATGTACGATGGATGATTGAGCATTCTGAATTTAATTGCCAAGATGCATTCGGAACAAATATATATTATGGACATTGGACTTTCTATTTATTCTTTCATGTGGATGTGGTAGTTGTTAGACTTAGTATTAATTAGATCAAATGTGACTCAACGTCTTGGGATCCTTAAGGAATGTAACCTGTTATGTTTTTAGTTGTATGTATGTTACTACTTCCGCTACTATGTGTTTGATATGAATGGTTTATCTTTTATGTTTAAAAAAAAAAAAAAATTGTTTGGAAAACTTAGTAAAAATTTAGGTTAATTCTTTTGGATCCCTTGGCGGGGTGTTACAATGATTGAAGAAGACAAAAGAATTACGGCCAATAGATTGGAAGAGAAGTCAACAAAGTTAACTAAGATCTCCAACATGCAATTGGATGCTCTAAGTCAAATGATGAATGTCAACTATGAATTGAATGTGAAGGACATTGAGATAACTACATTGAAGTTGCAGAATGAACAATTGCAAAGTGACCTAAGGAGAGAAAATGAATTCACTAAAAGTTTCAATAAGCCAAATGAAGCCATCAAATACTTTGAGCAATTACTAAGATCCCCTAGACCTAATAATGATACATCAGAATTAGGCTACACAAGCACTGAAGAAAGAGAATCATCCAAAGTTGCTGAAGAAAGGAACATCAAAGGTAAGAACTCCAAACCTACTTGTCATAATTGTGATAAGAAAGGACATACCGCTAATATGTGCAGGAGCAAGAATACAAATCAGAATGTCAAGCCTAAGAACATGACTCATTGTCATAAGTGCACCAAGAAAGGCCATCAGGAACATGAATGTAGAACTAGGACCATGCATAAACAAAGATTTGAAGGTTATTGCTACAACTATCAAAAGTATGGACATAGAGCCCTTGAATGCAAATCCAAATCCATTTGGTCATCAAACAAGCCAACAAAGGTAAGAAACAATAATAACTTTTATAATTGGGATTATAATACAAGATATAACTATCATTATTGTCAAGAATATGGACATGTTCCTAAGAATTGCATTAGGACACACTCAATGGTGACTACAAAAGGTGGTTGAGTTAAACCACATGTTTCAACTATTTGAAGATTGGTCACATCAGTAAATATCGTCCAACTATGTCAAAGGCACCAAGTTGTGAATTTGATAAAGGTAAAGGCAAGGCAGATGTTGAACACATTAGAGATGAGATGAACAAAACATGGAAAAAGAAAGATGTTTGTAGCACATCAAATGGAGAAGGGATCACTTCACCCAATGGGTTAGGTGATCACACCTCATCAAATTAGGCAAACAAGAGGTATGTGGGACTGATATTTAAAGGTTATATCATACATCAGTTCCAAAAGAGATAGTACTGAAAAGAATAAATTAGCATGAATAAAGATGCAAGATGTTGTTAGAAATTCAAGACAAATCTTTAATTTTATTTTTTCATGTTGTTGTCAAGTATGAAAAGTTTTTTGTATGTGTCGAGTGGAATGTTAGTTGATGCCGAGCTACTAGACTATCTAGTTTGATGTCGAGCTCATAATAGCTACCGAGTGGTGGAAATATCAATGGATGCCTAATGAACCCTAAATTGGTTATTGCCAAGCTTATAGCTATGTAAACACTTAGGATTAAATGCAAGGTTTTCAAAGGGAATATGATCGATTTGAGCTCATTTTTCAACATTTTAAAATCAAGAAAGAGCGAGAAGAGCCAGTAGAGACCTCAAATTTGTTAGAAGTGATTATAGAAGACTTTTGTAGAGATTCATAACTAGATCGATAGATTTCCAAGGTATTTATTAGAAGTCAAGCTACGCAGTTTTAATTTTCATAAACCCTAGTTTGAAAAGACGGCATCTAATTCAAAAAATATTGAAGGGAAATAAGTTTTAAATGTTTGGCTAGTTAATAATGAAGTAAAGAAACTTGTATTTAAGGCCATTCCTGACATAGCCTATAAACAAGACCCTTCTAGGGCATTGTCAATGATCCCGCCAAATGTGATAATGGTACAAGATGTGAGGAAGTGCTACAATTGCAAGATAGGAATAATAGGAGACATGGAGATAAGAGGTGTGTATAATAGATTGTGTGAAAATGGTGTTTTGAAGGAGGAATTCAAAATCATTGAGAAAAAGGGCTTAACATAAGCCCTAGATTTTCCAAATGTATTTAAGACTGAGTGGATAAGAATCGTGCTAAGCCAAATTCATGATGGTTCCTTGTGGCTAGAAGGAGGACCAATCAAAATAACCAAGAGAATAATTCATATGGTTACTGGTTACCCAACCCTAGATCGGCCAAAGACACTCATGAGTGATTCCAAGGAAGTAATTGAGAAGAATATTGGAGTAGTCTAGAATAAGAGAGGTATGACCATAGATACCATCATTGATCCATTGCTAAACTTTGTTGTAAGGGTAATCTCACACAAATTCTATCAATCTAGTAGATTGAATAGTGTAACCTGCATAGCTATGGATCTTGGTTATAAAATTGTCAAGAAAGATCATGCATATGATATAGTAGAACTTTAACTACAAAAACATATGGAGAACCTTGGAGCTATAAGGAAAACCATGAATGCACAGTGCAAGTTTGGCTCTATGCTAGTTTGTGTATTATTTTATGTACAAAATACATTCCACTCCTTTGGTACAGTAGGATAGAAGACAATCAAATCAATTGTAGTGCAGATTAATGAGTACATTGAGCAATTAGGAGAAACTATGAAACTATAATAACTAGTTACTTTGAAGATTTTAAGAAATCAATGAAGTTGAGACTCAGGATTCTAGTTTCCTTAGTGGAGAAACATTATAATGATGTATGTTTTTTTGTTTATGTTGACTACACATTTGTGCAAGCTACCACACCAAGGGTAACATGGTTAAGACCCTTAGGCTATGAGGTAAATGGAGATGAAGCCTCAATAGCCATAATAGCCCTACTTGTAGAGGAAGTAGATAAGACTACTAAAGTCTTTGGAAATCATGAGATGGTGAAATCAAAGATTGCCATGGAATTGAAAACTGCCTCCACAATAAAGAAGAAAGATAAGCTGGTTAAGAAGCTAAAAAGAAAAATTTGGAGAGGGTGCAAAAGAGGAAGAAGAAGAAGAGGATGAAGAGGAAGAACAAGCACAAGCACAAGAACCTCTAGGTCTGACTCAAGGCATGGGAGAAGATAAGGAAGAAGAAGAGACTACAAGTGTCGAGGGAGAAGAAGCCAAAGAAGCACCTACCACTACCGAGTCAAAGAAAAGAAAGGCAAAGGGATAGCCAATGACAAAGGAAAAGAAAGTTGTAAAACCTAGTCAAGCCAAGCCTATTGCCCCTACCACCAAAGCCAACACATGTGCAAATACTCAAAAGGCCAAGGAAAAGTCAAAGCAGATAGAGCAAGGAGGGCAGGAATAGAAAAAACAAAGCAGAAAATATGTGGCATAGCCAGATTCTGATGAAGAGAAGAAAGAATCAGATGAAAATAGCCAATTTAAAGTGGTAAGTCATAATTCTCTATTTAATCTTGAGAACTTATGTGAAAATGTCAAGAGCAATGTTGATTTATCTAGTTTTAGACATATTGATTTTGATCAATTGGGAAAAGAAGAGAAAAACCAAGTGGAAGAGGCATTATATGCCATGATGTCAAAATTTAAAAACACTCCACTAGAATTTGCCAACTCAATACTAAAAGGTTTATATGATATTGTTGAGCGAAAATGGCATTATTGTGTGAATTTGGAAAAATAGATCAGGGAAACAACATTAGCCCAAGTAATGCCAAAATTGACAAAGGGACAAATTGCTAAGGTTGTTGAGAGATATGCAATTAGGTTCACACCTAAATATAGAGCCTTCGTCATTCTTCAAAATAACATTGAAGATGTGATAAAGAAATCAACTCAAATATAGAAACTTATCTATGGGTTGACCACTGTAAAACAAGGAGAAGTTGACCCTTCAGAGGGTAAACAAGATGATAAGGATGATGGCAATGATGATGAAAAGGAAGATGATGATAAAGATAACACAGTTGGGGAAGAAATAGAAAAGCAAAATGATGACAAGGCAACAACTGAGTAGCAGCAAGATGAATAGAGTGTGCAGGACACACAAGTGCCAAGTGTCACTCCTTCCCATGACATAACCAAGACCAATGAAACCATATTTGTTAAGGATGTGTTAGTAACTAATATGGTCACAGTTTTAAAACTTGTAATTCATGTTTTTGAACCACTTTGAACCTCAGTTCAAAGTAGTTTGAAGTGGTTCAATTGTTCGGTTGCCCCATCCTGGCTCAAAATTGTCAAGTTCAATGATTCAAAGTAGAGGTATAAGGATCATTTAATCCAGGTTTAGAGGACTTCACAAGAAGTTTCACAGTTTTAAAACTCTTAGTTTTAGATGTTGAACCTCTTCGAACCACTTCGAACCGAAGTTCAAAATAGTTCAAAGCGGTTCGACAGTTCAAATGCTTTTGGAAATGCAGATTGGTCAATTTGAAAAGGTTTAGAATTCAATCCCTATTCATGATTCAGTTTCGGATGTTGAACCTCTTTGAACCACTTCGAACTAAAGTTCGAAGTAGTTCAAAGTAGTTCAAAATGGTTTAATGGTTCAAATAACCCATCCTGCAAGTTCAATATAAATGAAGTTCAGACTCATTGGTTTAAGGTGGCATAGCAAGGAAGTTTAGATCATAATTATCAGAGCTTAGCAACTTCAGCATTGCCACACTTCATTGTTTGGGTTCAAAATGTAGAAGGGCTAACTCATGGAGATTTAGGTCCAGGCTCAAATTGCTAGATTCAATGGTTCAATTGACCTGTCTTGCAGATTCAATAGAAACAAATTTTAGATTCTTAGTTCAAAATGCATATTGGTTAGTTCAGAAAGATTTAGATATCAGTTTGGGGGTTTGGTAGTCTCAATATTATAGACGACTTCTGTGGTCTCCAAATGCAATAGTCAGCTTCATTCAATATTTTGAATTCAATCGACACAACGTGGCTTACTAACTAACAATATCAATTTCAAGTGTCCAACCCTAGAGTTCATATGCTGGGAATTCAAAGGGCATATAATCTGTACAGATTATAGAGAAGGAACCTGCTGATTGAGAATAGTTTCAAATTCATTTCCAAGGAGGAAGAATGAGGTCCCATGGTCCAAAATGATGAAATGTATGTAAATGCAGCCTATACTCGAGCTTGATGTAAAGGATGTATCAGACATAACATGGATGCACTAAAGTATTAACTTAGTCAAGAAGTGTTATTGAAACCCGTAGTCTCTCTTTCTCACAACAAGATATAGCAAGCCCGAGGAAACCACAAATGTAGCTATGATGGGATACCCGATGCCTTTTAAACACTCATGGGTGCCCCATGAAACATGAGTAACAATTAAAATAGGGTGGCAAAGATATTAATGATAGGTTCACAAGCAATTGGCAATATCCAAAGGTGTAGTATCATGATATAAGCTTCCTATGATTAGGAAGTGAATTGCATGGCAGGGGCACTTAGAATCGGGTCAAGAGATAAGTCACCTTGCAATAAAGTAAATGAAATGGAGGATGTTGCAGGCTCAGCAATAAAGCCGTGTGTCAATTATGAAGAAGCCACCTAAATAAACAATTGTAGAAAATGCAAACACACAAGACCTGAGAAAACAAAATCAGATTCTACATTTCTATTGCATTATAATACAAAGGTCATACATATGATCTGTAGATTTATAAAGACAAGCAACTGATTTCCCCAATATTGGTGCACGCTGCATAATTGATGTAGGATCTGGTCAAGTTTATCTTTCTCAAGTTCTATCATTTGAATATCAATTCTGCGTAATGGCTTTGGATGCTTCTCTTCACCATGCAACTGTTACAAATGAATGGGCAAAATGAATTAAAAAAAACCACCAAAGCATTTGTGTCATTGTTGTGAAGAAAGAGAGAGGACCTCCTTGTGTTTCTGAATGATTGAGGCAATGTTGTTGGTAAACATATTATCTTTGTGTTGAGGAGGAAATTTCATCATGTTGCATTCATATCCGATAACAGATCCACGAATTTGAAGTTATAACATTCTAACATTCATGTTATACTGTGCCTGCTTTAAAACTGAGCTTCTTGGTTTTATATGAACCCAGGGAATATGTATAGATAGGGAGACATTTTCAAGATGGTGGATCAATGATCAGTAGCTGGGAAGTGTAATTCAGCAAGTCGGATTTTCTGACAGTCATATAGACCCTCAAACAGCGACCTGTAACTTTTGACTGAGACATTATTTTTAAAATCACCTTGGTGAGGATGTGGAAAACTAGTATTGTGACAACATATCAAAAATTCAGCAAGATCCAACGGTGCGATAATTAGTTATGCCCCCAGAAAACAGGCCTATTTTTACTACCAGAATTACGTCAAATCCGCCCAGCATCTTGAATAGTCTGTTTAAAATTAGATCTTTCACATGACAGGTGGCATACGCAAACTCACTCACACAATGTCGGTATATGACAGGTGTCAATTAAGAGGAATGGACAATGTTTAAACATTGTAAACTTTTATATCAACCTTTAACATCTATCATAGAAAAGGTGGTATTGGAAAATAATAACACATGGAGATTATTATTATTACTTGAGCACAATGAAACATAAGCTACGGGGCACTTACCTTTATGAAATTTATTTTCTTTTTCAAACTGGAAAAGTGACACCTGTTCTTGCATGTTATAATGCTTCCCAAGAATTAGTTATAAAAACAGAATAGTCTCCGACAGCAGAGAAGAGATAAAAAAAAAGGCAACAGCAAGAAAAAGGGGGTTCCAGTTTTTCTGAGTTTTGCTGGGAGACTTTGAGCAGTAATAGGATTGGGAGAACTATGAATACAGTTAAAGAGGGTTCCAATTCTTTTTCCTCTTCTTCCAGATTGGAGACTGTGTGTTTCAGGCAGGAGGAGAGGAAGTTTTTGACAGGATAGTTTCATCTTCTTGAGGGGCCAAACGAGTGCAAAGCACGAGCATAGTTCTTTTCTTTTTAGAACTGTGTGTCTGAGATTGGGTAAAAGTATTTGATGCTTGATGTAATATGATAGGAAGAATTTCTATTTTCATTGAATATTAGTTGGATTGTAACCTGTGAAAGAAGCTTTGTGGTCTACACTGTCAGAGAAGAGAGGCTGGAGGTGAAATGCATTTAACTTTGGCTATAATGTGTTTTTCCTTCCACTGAATTCGTACTTTGAGGCATTTTCAGTTTTCTCTGAACATTATAGTTCAATGTCATTGTTCTTTTGTCATGTTAAAGGCTCTAATTTCAATCCTTTCGGGAAGATGAAATAGTTAGTTTTATTCTTATTACATGATGCAACATTCAACAAATGAACTTTGTGGCATTTGTTGTTCTCTAGTTTCTTTTCGTGCTTTAGTATAGATTTTCACATCTACGCTGTACTTACGGGTGGATGTTTGATATCCTTTTATGCTTTCTGGTAAAAGCATTTACATTTGATTCATTGAATACCTTGTACGGGGAGCTGTACCCGATAAAAATTCAGAGGATGGTTATTAACCCATGATAACCTATCCAACTGTTGGTGTTAGCTTGTTTTGTCATTTGGGCATCTAGGGTCATATTTGCATGTTTCTTTAAAGCAGGACAATCTGTTCACTAATAGGATGTTTCTAATGCATCAACTTAGAACATCAATCCAAATTATGTGGCAATCCAGTTTTGGTCAATGTAGAAGAATTACAGAAGGCAGTGACTGAAGTCAAAGGGGAGAAGGTGAATCCACAAGAACCACCTTCAATCATCCATTCAATGACCATTGTACAACCTTTAATTCAAACAATAGTAGACACATCTACCAAGGTTGATACAAGTGTTGCAATTGAAAAGAAGGCAGGAGAGAAAGATACTACTACAGGTCAATAGCAAGAAACGGGATAGATAGATTCATTTGTACCTACAGCGCAGGAACAAGGTGCTAGCCAAGTCATAGTAATAAACTAGGGCAAGCCTGAAGAGAGTGAGCAAACACCTAAGGTGAAGGAACAATGGCCATTCAAGCACTGGTAGCCTTACCAGTATCTAGCACTCCTTCTACACAAGATCTTCAGAAGCCAGGCATAGAAACCATTCCATTGCAAATTTCAGTGCCAAGCCCCAACTCATCAAAGGTAGAAAAGGTAATTCACTATGGAGACATAAGCCTTGATGAAGAAATTGTTATTCCAAAGTATGACTATGACATTGGAGAAAATAGGTATTTTACAACAAGCCTTAGAGAGGAAAAAGCATCAAGAAATGCTAAGGAGAGAATACAGGCAGAAGCAAGCACTTCAAGATATCAAGGACATCCTTTTAGATGCATTTAGTCTGCCAACTCCTGAAGAGACCAAGCCACTCATAGAAAAACTGACTAATATAGTGGAAAAGGTTGCTAATGAAGACCTTGATAGAAATGCAAAACTCTTATAATGGTCTGAAAAGAAGTTTTAGGGCAAGGTAAATGAAAAAATATCCAATGAGATAGCACTACAACAAGTTGCATTGGCAACAAAGGTTGAGGATGTGAAGAAGGTACTTGAGAATATATTCTCACTGTACACAAAACTATGCAATCCTACACTCTTCACCCAAGAGACCAAAAGTCACATTCTAAGTCTGGAAAGTCAAATATCTACATCAGGTGCAAGACTACCATCAAATCCAACTTGGAGCGAGAAGCATTTCTGAACATTGCTTCAGACATAGAGTCAGTTAGTTGTCTTAATAGTAGATGAGGCTAATATTAGAGCCAAACTAACAAGTATTCAGGCTACCCTCACCCCTCATATGGAGATAATGCACAAGGAGCTAGGCTATGCCGAGACTTTATACTTTAGATGGTCTAATGCACCTTGTTGCCTAGCTTGCAATCCAAATTAAGTCATTGGATGTTTCATGTGACAATTGGGATGCAACTCTAAGGATAATAATGGATGTCCACAAATCATTTTTGGACAAACACACCATAGGTGTATAACCCATTTGACATAAGTGTCAAAAAGGGGGAGATATAATATAGGTGGAGATATAATAAAGGGGGAAATAAAGACAAAAGAGAGATAGAGAATATGAAGATAGAAAATACAAGGGATATTTTTTAAAAAGGAAGTCATATACAAAGGGGGAGCATAGTAGCAAAGTTATAATATTGGGGTGATATGCATTTTTGGAGAGAAAGGAGCAAACAGATACAGATATTAGCTAAGACAGAGCATATCAAATGAAAGAGTGTCAGATATAGCGCATTAAAGTCAAAGGGACCACAAATTTTGGATACAAATCAAACACATTAACTTAGAGGGAGTCATCAAATTTTGGGATATACAAGTTAATGCAAAATTTTGAAATTTTGAAGTCTTTTATATATGCAGAGTCATGGATATGTTATGCTCAAGGGATTAAGGTTGATCATGAATATTCAAGTGTTTTTGACCCTCATGTCAAAGGGGGAGATTGTTGATCTTGGATTGGTTTTGATAAGTGAGTGTCAACACACTTAAGCCATTTACTCAGTTCATGCCAAACTAGTAATACATGTCAAGCACAACATGTAAATATTAGACCATGTTGAGTTGCAATGAGTGTCGAGTCACTCAAGTGCCAAGCAGATAGACCATGCTGAGTGATTCAAGAGATGAGTAAATAGTGGATGTCAAGTAATGCAAGTGTCGAGTCACAAAATATAGAATAGTGCATGTCGAGCATCAGAGACTTCATATGCCAAGTGACATAGTTTTGACATATTTGTTTTTAATGGCACAAACAACTATGTAAACCATTTTTGAGCTAGCTTAAGATCATATTTTGATATTATGGAGCTAAGGACGAATCTATATTTGGATTCCCTATTACATGCAACCAATTAGAAAATAAGAAGGTTTAAGCGAAAAAATGGATGAATCTCAACCGTAGATTCGTACCTAACCCTAAGCCACCTAAGTCTTCTTAAGGAGGCCGAAGCCCTAAACTCTTTATGGGTGAGTGTCGAATTGGATGAGCAAACAAGATAGTTTGTAGAGCATTCAAGGTGACTTAGAAGTAACAGTGAATTGCACAACCAGTTAGAGAAGAATTGAGGATAGAGCAAAGGATACAATATTGGGAGATCTGATCATGAAGGATCAATTAAACATTATGTAGAGGTGATCTATTATCAAGCAAGCAAGTGCCAATCATAGAATCTATGTTGAGACATTTTCACAGGTGATTTTTGTTAAATCTCTTAAGCAAATTAGTCCTAATAGGCTATATGAAATCCTTTAACAAGGTGCTTACTTAGTAGTAAGATTGAAGTCCCCTAAAAAGGCACACTTCTAATAGGGTGTTGAAATCCTCTAACAAGGTGAGACCTAACAATCTTTGTAAGCCTTATATAGGGAAAATCTTTCACAAGGTAGATCATGTTTCATGGTCAAATTATTGTAACCTTCATTGGATACACTTTATTATTGCAGTAGTGAAGATTTCTGGATGTCATCCTCACCCCAGTTTTACCTTCTCACTTGGAGGGTTTCTGGGTAATCATATTTGGTGTTATGTGTGTGAATGCTTACATGGTTATATGTTTTAGATGCATATGCTTTACATGTTATTTCAGCTTACTTTTTAATGCATGTGGTGAATGAATGGTGAAAGTTTTATGGGTCCAAGTTTAAACTATTGATTCACCCCCCCTACAAAAGATTACTCTTTTCACTTGTAATTCCAACATCTTCATCCCTAAAATCCCTATTATTCCTCTCCTTCCAGACACCCCAATAGACATGTCTGGGGAGGATATTCCAAAGGATTCTGAGACGAGGGTGGTACAAAGGGAAGTTCCAATTGTCCACAAATTGTTCCATTCCTCTATTCATGACCCATTTCAATAGGAATTTGCTCCAAATGTAGGACCATACCCTTAAATTTTAGGGGTATTACAGGAAAAGGTGCACTATGCTTTCCTCTTTCTCCTTGCAGAAATAGCATCGGTTCATAATCAGTATGCCTTTGCTCCTTAGATTGTTAGTTGTTAAGATCCTACCATGCATGACCATCCACCAAAAGAAATTGACTTTTGGCAGCAAGTGACTATTCCAGATCTTTGTCCAGCTGATGGGGTTTAGATCCTTTTCAAATTTAAGGTGATAGGTAGAATTAACCAAGAATTGACCATTAGTCCTCCTATCCCAAACCACCTTATTAGGATGAGCATGCAAGGGGAATTTGTGGTAGTTTATTAGTTCCTCCAATTCTTTAACCAAGTGGTCCTCTCTGTTAAGAATATTAGCAGTGGATAGGCATTTCCATTTCCTTTGGACATCAATATAGTCAGCCATCTTCTCTCCCACTATTCTTTTTAAAGGTTCCTATAGGCCACTGTACTTATTGTAGATTAGTGATTTTCATCCCAGCCAGTTGTCCTCCCAGAATCTTATTCTTTTACCATTTCCCACCAACCATTTCACCCCTTTCCTCAAAAGGGACCTATTCTTAAGGATGTTATTCCAAACCTTAGAGCCACTTAGGAGGTCATTATTGAGGAGATTATATCTGAAATGGGTGTTGGCTAGGTATTTAGCCCTCATGATTCTCCCCCACCCACTCTTGTTTTCCAACAATCTCCACCCCATTTTGATGAGCAGGGCTTTATTCAGATCAACAATTCTTCTTATTCCTAACTCCCCACCCCCAACCACTCACCAACCAACCCCCCCCTTTGGGTTTACAAATAGTCTCCCAATTAACAAGGTTTGACTTGTTTCTCTCCTTCGTACCAAACCATAGAAAGTTCCTTTGCAGATCCAATAGCAAATGCTAGAATTTAATAATGGATGAAAAATATATTGATACAATTAATTTTTAATATCAAAAAGTGCAAAAGGAGTTCATTTTTAAAATGGTATAAGAACCAATAAATAAATTAAGTAAATAAAATTTAAAAATAAATAAATTGGTGAAGATATTGACAACACATTGACATGGCATCAAATAATAGTGATGTTAAGAGTTCAAACATTTGACCAACGTAAAAACTAGAGGGATGTTGATTTTATTGCTAAGTGAAATCGACATGAGTTGTATTGAGACGCAATATCTATCAAGTTCAAAATTTATTCACAAACATATAATGATGTTTTTCGATATTAAAAAATAAAAAATATAGTATTGACCCTTTAACACTAATATTTGAAGGTCGTTCAAACAAAGCATAATCTCAAAATTAACAACCCACTAACAATTGATCAACAATGTTAAAAAATAAAATTTTCTAAAATAAAAATAAATACTTTGATAACCTACTATTGCTAGGTGCTAATAACTGATAGTAGAATTGTGTTATTTTTAAAGAGTACACAAACATTTAATAAGAACTAAAATATCTTTAAACAATAATAGAAATAATTGAATTATATAGATATTAGAGAGTACAATTTTAGCTACCTACTTTGACCAGTCATTATGGAACGACCACCCCCACTAAGGGGTCATACAATAATGGATGTGGCTATCCTTCCTATTAATTGCACCATTGACTAAATTTCAAAAAAATGAAAATACAATGAAGTTTTTTGAAATTTTCAGCATTTGATCTTCATGATCTGTATATTTTGTGATCGAAAACAACAACAAAAATTTGAAAATTTTGCTATGTTTTTGTGAATCTAAAAATGAATCATGTTCGACATTTTTTTGTCTTTAGTGCATTTTGTCTGGAGATTAGCCAGCGCCTTCAATAACCACATAAGTAGTAGAAAATTAGAAAGAAGTAAATTAATACTATTGAAGCTTGAATCTAACATATAATATGATAGATCGAGAGCACAAATCTATATCAAAAGTCATCATTTAGCTATTATACTCATAATAGAAAAATCCAATGATTCAAGATGCTTTTCTTGAAAAAAATGTTTTATTGTAATTGTTTTCATTAATATTTCTAAACCATCCAAAAACAAAAGCTGACTTAATCAAATTAAGAATTTGGAACCAAGAGAAATAAAATAATATATTATTATTATTATTATGTGGACCCATGATATCTTTCGCTCATAATTTCCCTCATAATATCCCTCAACCTTAGACAATCTAAAATGTCAAATATGATTATATTGTAAAATGTTATGTAAGAAGAGATCTCCGACACTACAATCCACCTGCCTCTCTCAACAAACTTTAATGACAGAGAGACTTTTGCCGTCTACTAAAATCACAAGTACAATTTGCTCCTCTTCAATTATTGTGTCGTTACAACTAAAAAAAATTATTGGCCTTGTCAAATAATCGCCAGGCCTCGACCACACAGAAAAAAGGACGGTCTGCAAGAGTTTTATATTTTAATTTTTCTTCTTGTCGTCATCATTTGGACGGCAATTAAATGTGTTGCTATCAAGATAGGCAGACAAATCAATAAAGTTTTTGGAAAACAATGTAAAAGTCTATCCTTATTTTTGTTTTGTATTTTTAATATTGATTAGTTTTCAGTTCAAATCAATAAATTATTTAGAAAAACAAAGAAAACATTGATCTGATGTTATAGGATATGATGTCTAAATAGTGTGTTTATGTCTATATAGGTGTTAAAATATTATCAGCTCTGCAAATGTTTCAACTGCATTTCGATAATTAAAAAAAGTCTCTACATCGCCAATCAATGTCGCCAACTTTTATATCAATTTCTACGGTAAGATTTAGTATATAATCATATTAAATAATGATTAAGTGTGAACAGATCTGTATATTACACCTGAATTATAATTAGCTGCCAACAATAAGTCTCTTCAAGTATATTTATTGGAATATTCTCTTTTCAAGAATATTTGAGGGCAAACTTTTCAGAATTTTTAACTGAAATTTGATGGAAATTTTCTTAGTGTAGCCGATCTATTTCCTGTTTTGTAATCAGATTCTTAAAGTAAAAGTTCTTTAAATTTTGATATAACTTATTAAATAGAGATTTCTAATAAATTAATCAAATATACAAAACAAGAAAAATATTAGCATGGCATTATAATGTTTTTTTTTTTTCTCTCTTTGGGCTTAGTCAATGGAAGTCGAGTCCAATCTTTAGTAAGGAAGGAAAATAGCTCCTTCGTCATCTAAGTCTTCCTTTTTCTTTTTTCTTTGTGCAGTAGGCTTAGGGTAGTAGTAAAGGAATACATAACCCTTAATGCATGGATGACCAATATGATGTACTTCACATCTATGGTGTCCACCTCCATCCTAATTTTGGTGATTGCATCAACATTAGCCGCATGGCCATCATAGACAATACACCCTTCTGCCTGCTCCCAATAGCAACATCATTGTAGTCCATCTTTTTCTTTTTACCTTTATCAAGGATGGGGGAGGAAACAGACATAGGGAGGCATTGTTATTCTTCGACTCGGTCTTGTAGGTAGGAGTCGCCAATATCCTTATTGAAGCTAACTGAGACATGGGTGGAGTTCTTGGTGTCTTTCTTCCTAAAGTCACTTTCCTCTTTCTCAATGTCATCTTGGTCCTCACCCACAAACTTTTTCATATAGGCTTTTTCTCCCATTCTGGGCATGGGCTTATTACAATTCTATGTAGGCATGAGCTTATTACAATTCTATGGACCTGTGAGGTTTTGTGACAAGAGACATAAACTTCAAATTTATAACATTCATAATCTAAGACATAACATCATGAAAATATATCTTTATATGGTTTATGGGATTATTTGTTTGAATTCCAAAATGTCATTATATTTGACTATGCTATTTCAAAAAATGCAATGGTTTACTATTGTTCATAAATCCTAACAATAAAAATTGAAGACCTTATATTAATTATTTTATTTTGTTAAAATCAACATGGTAAGAATAATTCTCTACAGTGCAAATATTTTGAACATAGAAGATCATATATGGTTTATTCATTGGACAAGTTAGCTTAACTTACATTGTTACAATAATTACCTAAATTGTAGAGCATTTTCAAAATCTCAAAATTATCATTTGTTTCACATTATACTTTATGTCTTCACCTCAAAAAAAATTACACTCATGTCATAACAAATAAAGATAGGATCATGGATTATATGTAATAGTAATTTACTAAAACACTTATTTAATCATAGCTAAGTTCCCCATTACACTTGAAGAGACAATCAAGTAATAAACAGTCTACAACACATTACCTATCAACACATGAAGTGGATTTCATCAAAATATTTAGCATGTTCCTTTGTTTACCAAAGTTGAAATCTCAAATCCTAATCACCTTTTACCATTTATATAATATTTAACATTCTTGATGTTGTCATGTAATTCATTGATGTGAAAGAGAATAACATGGAGACATTTTTCTATCAACTACAAAGTCACACGACTTCATCAAGAAATATTTGAACCACATAGGACCAAGATCATTCATTAATTAGGGCCATATAAAAGAAATCACTTAAAGAGAAATTAAGGTAATCAATTTAAGAGACTTCTAATACAGATGACATGTCATCAAAACCCAATAACATTGACCAAAGATTTCAAAATTTTATAATGTATAAGGCACATCTCCTACATGATAAGCATATACATCAAAAATAGAGTTACTTCCCAAAGTACAGTAATTATGACACTTTTAGTGCATCAATATAACATAATGACATAAGCTCGCTAACTAAAATTGGAGATGCAATAAGTCCCTAAAAAAAATTAGTAGATCTAAAATCAATTGTATTAGACAAGCTAATAATTTCCTTGTGTGAATTGACAACAAAAGAGAAGGGATGGGTCCTACTGAATCAACCTTATATAGAGTAAGGTTTCATAATATAAACAAGGGATCTTTATCATTGATCAAAATCCATTTTATAATTATTTTAACATGATATATTATAGATTTTCTAACATAATTTAATATAGGTGTTCTAAATATAGTCAATTTACATCATCACCTCTCAAATCATTTTTTTAAGTAAAAGTTCTTTAGATTAAGGTATATATTTATAGTAAATAATGATGATGAACTTTCAACAAATCAAAAAATGATGCAAAATAAACATAACATTCACATAGATAATAAATAGTTTGTTCAATTTAATTTATTTGATATAGGAATATGATATTATTTTTTATGAGTATTTAAGAAAAATATCTCTACAATTTTTTCAATAATATTTGATAGATTATTTCTAGGTATATTCAATTCATATCATCATTTTCTAAATTGATTTCTAATGTAAACCTTATATTTGGCTTCAAAATATATTAATATTAAGGCAACAACCTACAACATTACGATAAGTCATGTCCCTCTCATCTAAGAGGTCTTAGATTCAAGTCTACTCAAACTTAAGAAATAATAATAAATCAATCTCAATAAATAATAATGTCATTCTACAACTTTCTCACTCCCCCTCTCAATTTGAATTTTGAACTGCCATAGCCCTAGAGAGCCTAGGCAAGCTTGATACCTTGATGTGCCCAGACCTGCACATGGTGTTGGATCTTCGCAGAGAAGATTCCCTTACGTTGTTTTTAGTGTTGGTTCAGGCATGCACCTCTAAACCCCCCTTATCGGGTTCTAGAGTTGACTCTACTTGTATTGATATTGGGTCCACCGAGTCTATCCCCCCCATCCCCAAGATGGATTTGGAAGAATGTCCTAGTGGGGGAACAGGTAGGAAGCACCAAGCTTGAAGCTCCCAAGGTCACCTGCGGAGCTACAGGACCAGAAATCACTTTCCCAAAATAGTGTTGTGGACAATGCTATTGCCTCACTCAAACATTGTATTGTGGGTAGGTTTATATCCTTCAGGCCTTCAATTGAGATGACAAGGAAATGGGTCATCTAGAAATGGAAGGTGAAGGGAAGAATTAGTGTTTCAGCAATGTCCAACGGTCTCTTCTGCTTATGTTTCACTTATGTGGAGGACTTGGCATTCGTACTATCTAGAATCTAGTACTATGGTAAACACTGTCTGGCACTAGCGAAATGGCACCCTAGTTTCGATGTCACTCAGGAGCTTCAAATTCTAGCCCCAGTTTGGGTCCACCTACTTGGATTACTGCTAGAGTTCTAGGATAAAAAGATCCTAAGATACATTGGAAACACTTTTAGACATTTTGTCACTGCTGATCACCTTCTTAAATCTAGACTTTTTTTTGCTAGATTATTTGTGAATATCATTAATCAGACTCTCCTGACTATGGTCACATTGTCCACTAAATGGGGGAAAAGGGTCTAGTTGATAGAATATGAGAATATAGGATTGTATTCCCAAAATTGTGGTTGCTTTGGACATGTGTTGTCAGCTTGCTCTTCTAGTTCTATGAAGGACGAATAGAAGGTGGATTGGCTAGGCATTGTTGTGGACTCTATCTTGGTCAGGGGACCTTCATCCTCCCCTAAGATAGTAGAAGTTGAAATTATGGAAGATTTTCCTCGTAGTAAGAAAGTTGAGGAGGACAAGAGGGAAGGCAACGTGAAAGAGATTGTTAAAATGCCTGAGGTTACGATGGTGGAAGCTAAGGAAGGAGTAAATATGGAGGAATGCCCATTTAGGAGAGATTGATGACCTTTTGAAATCCCCAGTAGTGGGAGAAGTTAATGCCAACCGAGCACTGGAGGAGGGTGAAATTGATCCCATTGAGATGGCCACCCAAGGTCTAATACCTTATGGTAAGGATCATTCAGGAGGCCAAGTGATTTCAGGAGTGATACCGCTAGTGTCCTCAAGCTCAACCGCTAGGAGACAGACCACGATGTTGGTAACACCTGTAAGAACCCAATACCAGATATGGGGGTAGGGGGAGTTCTAAAATGGAGAAACTTGATAAGTTGAGCCAATGGAAGATGTTTACCCCGAAGAGGCTAAAATTGGGGTCTCTGGAGGAGGTTGTGACTAAAGCCATGAGAAGCTTTGAAGACGCTGGGGGAAGTTTGGCCTTCTTGGCCCCATCCTCCCCTCAAATGAGTGTTATAGGAGAATGGGAGTATCCCAAGAGGAAAACTAGTGGAGACAAGAAACCAGATGTGGGGGTGACAACTATCGAAGGCCACCCAAACAACAAAACAACTAGGACTAAACAGGAAGCAAGGGAAGTGGACAGTGGAAGACAACGGCAAAAAATGAAATTCCTCTTGTGGAATGTTAGGGGGCTGAAATGCCCAGAAACAATATGCTCTTAGACAATATATTTTGGGGGAAAAGATTGATTGTATCCTCATCTAGGCAACAAAAATGACAGACCAAAATTTTACTAAGGTGGCTGAGAAGCTCTAGCCTAGGGCAACTTTCTTGCATTCAAAAGATGATAGGGCCTCGGGGGCCTTGCAATCATGTGGAACCCCAATGTCCTGACGTGTAGGGAAGTCCTTAAGAGAAGAACTTTACGGTTTCTAAGTTTAGAAATGATAGAATGGTGTGGAATCTGGTAAACAGTTATGCCCCAAATACAAGGGTGGGAAGAGGTGAACTATGGGACAAGATTGGAAGAAAGATGGAAGTTCTGAAGAATAAGAGTCTTATGTGTATGGGAAACTTTAACACCCCCTTATACCCCTCAGAAAAGCTTGGGGGGATAAACAACTTCTCAAAAAGTATGCAGGACCTCTTGGAGTTCATAAACACTAACGACCTCTTGGATGTGAACCTATAGGGCAATCCTTTTACTTGGTCCAAAAATAGGAAGAGTTAGGACTTGATTCAAGTTAGGTTGGATTGGCTAATTGTCTCGGGAGACTAGCCCCACATCATCCCCTCCTCCTTGGTGAATCTCTCAAGGACTATTTTAGACCACTCCCCAATCTTTTTCAACTAGGTGAATGACCTGTTGAGTGGACCTAAACCCTTTAGGTATGAAATTATGTGGCAATCTCACCTAAACTTCAAAAGTAAAGTGGAAGAATGGTGGAGTATAAGAGTGGATGGGATGGTTATGTTTCACCTGATGTAGAAATTGGATAATGTAAGAAAGAATGCCAAGGAATGGGCTAAAAGATCCTTTAGGGATGTGTTTAAAATAAAGTGAGATGTTGAGGAGGAGCTCAAATGGCTATAAATTGTCATGGCAGTAGGGGATGACACTGAAGCAACCACGTTGGAGGAAGAGACCTATAGGAGGAAGTGGAAGGAAACTAATCTCAAGGAGGAGATTTTCTGAAAGCAAAGGTCTTGTATTGCTTGGTTGACTAAAGGAGACACAAACACCTCTTTTTTCCATAGGTCTACTTTGAAACATAAAAAATGCAACACTATCACCTCCTTGGCAGAGGTTGGTGGAAGGACTTTGTCAGAGCAAGAGGACATGGGTAGGCATGTTGTAGACTTCTTCACAAATGCTTATAAAAAAGAAGATAGAAGGTGCAACAACATAATAAGGAGAAGTATGCTCAATAATATCCGAAAAGTATTGAGGATGGAGGAAAATGATAAGTTAAAGGAGAAAGTATCAAAAGAGGAAGTGAAGAATGTTGTTTTCTCTATGAAAGCCTTTAAGAACCCAGGCCCAAATGGTTTCCTGACACCCTTCTTCCAACATTTTTGGGAAGTGATAAAAAATGAGCTAATTTGGGCCACTAGAGACATCATTAGAACTGGGAAATTGCTAAAAAGGATCAATAAAACCTTCTTAGTTATGGTGCCTAAAATTCAATCCCCAAAAAATTTAAGTGATTTTAGATCGATCAACCTATACAACACCATTTATAAAGTGTTTTCTAAGGTGTTAGTCAATGGGATTAAACCCTTCCTAGATAAATTTATTGGGAGCCCCCAGAAGGGGTTCGTCTTGAGTTGACAAATTTTGGATGTTACAATTTCCACCCATGAGATCATCCACTCCATGGAGAAAAGTAAAAATTCAGGCATGACTCTAAAATTGGACATATCTAAAGCTTATGATAGAGTCAATTGGACCATCCTTTATGAAGTTCTAGAACAAGTTGGGTTCAAAAGGAATATTGTGAACATAACAAAAACTATGGTGGAAACCACTCAGTTTGACGTTCTACTCAATGGGACTCCCTAGGGAAACTTTGAGGTGGGTAGAGGTTTAAGATAGGGGGACCCTCTTTCCTCCTACCTCTTTATCATGGTGGCCGACGTGTTAGGGAGAGTGGTCTACAGATTGGTTGTGTTGGGTGACTTAAAAGGTATTCGACTAGCTACCACACTGACACCTAAGGTTATTCAGCAATTTATGGATGATACCTTCCTCTTCAGTGAGTCCTCAATATAGGAAGCTAAAGCTTGGAGGAACCTCCTCTCCAACTATGAGAATTTCTCAAGTCAGCAAATAACTCTAGCTAAAAGAAAGATATATATTTTTAACACCCCTGAGGTTTTGCAGGTGAAGATCAAAAATTATCCTTGGTTGTCAATCAGAGAACCTCGTAGGCACATATCTCGAGCTCCCCCTAACCATGAAAGAGGTCTCAACCAACTATTGGAACATTGTCCTGGAGAGATTGCAAAATAAGCTTGTTGGGTGGAAGGGCAAGTTGCCTAACAATGCGGGTAAACTGCAACTCCTAGATGCAGCATCTACTTTCTCTCATCAGCCAGCACATGGTGGCAAACTTGAAAGAGAAAAAAGGAACTTCCTTTGGTTTGGCATGGAAGAGAAGAATAAATGGAGTCTTGTGAATTGGGAGACTGTGTGCAAACCAAAGGATAAAGGGGGGTTGGGTATAAAAACAATGGCTAATATGAATAGTGCTCTACTCACAAAATTGGGCTGGAGACTAGTGGAAAATGAAACTAGTTGGGGAAGAATTATGAAGGCTAAATACCTTACCAAAACTCACTTTAGATATAATCTCCTCAACAATGATCTGCCTAGTGGGTCTAAGATCTGGAATAGCATCCTCAAAAATAGGGCCCTTTTGAGAAAAGGCATGAGATGGCTGGTTGGGAATGGAAAAAGAATTAGATTGTAGGAGGATAACTGGATAGGGGGGAAACCTCTCAATTACAGTAAATTTAGTGGCTTGTAGGAACCTCTAAAAAGAATGGTGGGGACAAGGGTGGTGGACTATATTAATGATCATGGGAAATAGAAAGAATTATCCACTATGGATATAACAAATAGTAAGGAATCCCTAATCAAAGAGTTGGAGGATCTAATCTACAACTATCTTCTTCCTATGCATGATCAGATGGATGAGGTGGTGTGGGATAGATGGACAAATGGTTGGTTCTTGGTCAATTCTACCTACCATCTCATCTTTGAAAATAATTAGATTGTGATAAGATGGAGAAAGATATGGATTAGTCAGTTACTATCAAAAGTAGACTTCTTTTGGTGGACGGTGATGCATGGAAGAATCCTCACAACTGATAACCTTCAAAGGCCCAATATACCAATCACCAACAGATGTTATCTATGCAAGAAGGTACAGGAATGCATAACCCACCTCTTTCTGGATTTCCCCTCTACCCTGAAGGTTTGGTCCCACATCTAGAAAAAAATCCCAATTGATTAGGCTATGAATAGAGGAATGGAGAAATTCATGGAGAACTAGAGCTACCCATTCTACCATCCCTGCCTCATAACCCTTTGGGTTCTCCTCCCTCCACATGTTTGTTGGGTCATTTGGAAGGAGAGAAATAACAAGGTCTTCCGTTAGGAAGAGAGGGGTGAGGAGATTTTGGGAGAGATTTTGGGCAAACTCATAACTAAGAATTTTATTGCTACTAAAGTCAGATTGCCACAGGAACCCATGAGTAGAAATGAGGTGAACATTGCTGAGAGATAGAATATTCTTCCCAATTTCCATAATTTTGTCAACTCAAAGGTGGTTTCTAGAAGAAATACATGTTGGAACCCCTCATTGGCCCTATAGTCAAACTAAATTTTGATGGGGCTGCACATAAGGGGCTTGAGGCAATAGGTGGTGTGCTATAGGAAAAAAAGGCAATGTGTTGGTTGCTAACTTGAGAAGTTTGGGTCAAGGAACCAACAATGTGGGGTAAGCCACCACCTTACTATGGGGGCTAAAAATTGTGGCAAAAATGATGGTTAGAAGACTTTACATTGAGGGGGACTCTAAACTCATTATTGATTTGGTTCAAGGTTGGGTTCAACCTGGTTGGACACTGAGGCACATCCTAGGGGACATATGTCATTATATTATGAACGTTATGATTTATAGCACACTTACAGGGAAGGCAATGTAGTGGCTGACACCTTAGCTAGGGGTGGTTTTGATTTAGTGAACATTAAAAGTTTATAGGGAAAAGACCTCGCTAATTAGGTTAGATGACTCTCCAACTTTGTAAAATGGACATTTTTGTGGGATTGATATTATTATGATAGCTAGGGTTTCCATAATGTTGACAAGATGGCTTGCAAAGGGAAATAATATTGATTGCATCATGAAAAGGCATGGTAAAGGTGAATTAATAAACAATATGAGCTTTAAAATTAAGGCCATTATTGTTTGGTGTTATGGCATGCTTAAGGGTAAAGTTCTCTTTAATACTAGGGCTAGATCATTATGGTATTACGTGCAAAATCCTCACACTCCTCGTAATGATACCACTAACTGGCATGTACATTGTATTCACAGGCTCATGAAGAACCAAAAACAAAAGCTTTTATCCACTATTCGTTCTATTTTTATGCCTACCTTAGCGATTTTCTGGGTGCAAATGAAAATTATTGAGATTATGGAAGGAAATTTGGTTGAGGAGAAAGCTTCCATGGGTGGGGACCTAAATAGATTGGGGCCCACAAATTTGGAGGACTTCTCAACTTCTCACTTGGATTATGCTTAAGGAAGGAGGGTATTTCCCCTACATGTTGGCCATGGCGGGGTATGATGACCTAGAAGGATAGGTGGGTGACCATTAATGGCATTCCTTTTCAAGTGAATGAAGAATCTATTGCTATGGTGAATGGTTTAGAGATGAAGGAAACGAAATGGCAGAAAATCACAAAGGTGGCAAATAAGGTGAGCATGTTCAGTTTCTTCAAAGAGAATGAGGTGCCTGATCGATACCGAGGAGGATTTAGAAGAGAAAAACTTTTGGAGCCCTGGGATGATGTCTATTTGATGATAATGAAGTATTTGATGCTAGAGAGTAGGCATGGTGTGTATTACTTTTATCATTTCCCTCTACTTAACCATTTTCACAATAGGGAATTTGTTATTATTCCTTTCTTCATGTTGCATGCCCTTGAGGACACTATCATTGATGTTAGAGAAAAGAAGAAAAAAGAGGCCAATTTCACCATTCTCCACCAAGGGCTCATGTTCCACCTCTTCTAATTTCACCTAGCCCTCTACCCTCCTCATGTGATTGCCATCAATAAAATCTCCCCCTTTGGGGGGGGCCTGCATTTGGAATTTACAAAAGGTATCCAAGGCCCCACTCCTTAGCCCTCTCCTAGCCAAACCCCTACTAAGGGAAGGAAAAAGAAAATTTTAACCCTTGAGTTGGAGCCCAATAAAATAATTAAAATGGATAAGAGGGTGGAGGTTGAAATTGGTGACTCTAATGAGGAAATTATTGCGAGTAAAAGGTCGAGAAGAATTGCTAAGACCAGGGGTTGATACAAACAAATGGCCATTCGCTCTCAAGATGAGGAGGAGGATGATACCAACTCTCAGGAGAATGATAAGAATTTGGGAGATGGTATGGATAAGGGGAAAGATGAGATAGATAAAGATGTAGAGAAATGGAATGGTACCTGAGACTTTGAGGTAGACAATACTAATAAGGACCCCTCCCCCAACTCCACACATGTCTTTGCCACCATCACCCTACCTTTCATTGTCAACCAGGAGCAACCTAATACCACCAATGCCTCCCTTGACACTATTTCCTCCCCAATTGGTAAAGAGGGCTAAGAGAACCTGAAAGGCCATGCTAACATTTTTGATGTGTAGGTGAAGCGAAATCCCTTGGAGAATAGTAGCAGGACCCTAAAGTTGGAAAACACAGAGAATGAACCTATTACCTACAAGGAACACAAGGAGTTGATCAATAGGTGCATGGCACTAGAAGAGGGTTTCAACCTTTTCTCTAAGTTCACTCTCAAAGTGACGCACGCAGCGGCTACCACTCTTCAGCTATTGGCAAATAACTCAGAGGAGGAGAACCTTGGAAAGGAGGAGATGAAGCTTCTTTATAGCTTCCTCGTGACTGACTGGTTCAAGGTTCTCATGGCTAGGAAGGGAAAAAAGAAAGAGGCTAGTTAATGGCTTTCTGGTTTTTGTTATTTCTTTTTTGGTACTCTTCTGGTCTCTCCCCATCTACTGTTGATGGTTTTGTTTTTTATTCTAAACTTGTTTATAGTTTGTAGGTGGTACAATGCGATGACCACCTACATGCAATTTGTTAACTTGGTAAACTCTACGGATTTTTTAAGTAGGAATACTAGTAACTCTATATTTTGGTATATTGTTTATGATCTTTTTGATATGAACCATTACGGAGACTATTTGGTTGTGTGTTGGTTGCTAGTTGGTTTTGTGTTGGTTGCTAACAGATTTTTGATCATTGTTCGACCACTATTGTAAAGGGCCAGCCCCCTAGTTTTTGGCTACTTTTTTTATCAAAAATAATTAATCTCTTCTCTAAACCACTATGTGTGCGTGTACATATATGTATATGTATATGTATGTATAAATATGTATATATATATATATGCGTGTGTATATATATACATATATATACATACATGTATATATACATATATATGTATATATATGTATATATATATACATATATATACATATATATGTATATATACATGTATGTATATATGATATATGTGTGTGTATATATATGATATATGTGTGTGTGTGTGTGTATATATATATATATGTGTGTGTGTGTGTGTGTATGTATGTATATGTACATATATGTGCATATACATATAGATAAATATATTGATATATGTACCTATATGTACATATATCTATATCTGCATTATAGATATATGTACATATAGGTACATATATCTATATATGTATCTATATGTATATGCACATATATACATATACATACATATACATATATATACATACATATACATATATATACATATACATATATTACATATATATGTATGTATATGTATGTATATGTATATATATACATATACATATATTACATATATATGTATGTATATGTATGTATATGTAATATATATATATATATATATATATGTATATGTATATATGTATATGTATATATATATATATGTATATGTATATATGTATATATATGTATATGTATATATGTATATATATGTATATGTATATATGTATATATATGTATATGTATATATGTATATATATATGTATATGTATACATATATATGTATGTATATACATATATATATATACATATATATATGTATATATATATATATGTATATGTATATATATATGTATATGTATATATGTATACATGTATATATATATGTATATGTATATATGTATATATATATATATATGTATACATATATACATATACATATGTATATATATATGTATATATATATATATATATATATGTATATATATATATGTATATATATATGTATATATTATATATATGTATACATATATATATACATATATATATATGTATACATATATACATACATATATATATATACATATACATATATGTATACATATATATATATACATATATATATATACATATGTATATGTATATATATATATACATATATATATGTATATATGTATACATATATATATGTATACATATATGTATACATATATATATATGTATACATATATACATATATATATATATATGTATACATATATACATATACATATGTATATATATATATATATATGTATATATATATATACTTACACATATTCATATATATAGATAGATATATACATACATATGTATACATATATAAAAGCTATACATGTCAAATAAAATATTTACATAGCACCACAATATGATTGAGGAATAAGAATATCTTCAAGTAAATGTATATGGATGTGGAAAATAAAATAATACCTATAAATAAATGTAAGAGATGATGAATTAGAATACACAATTAAATCTGAAATAAATTGTTGAGTAAATAATAGACATGCATTTGGATAAACTTGAGAGATATTATGACTTACCATCTAATTGATATGATTTGGCTTTAATTATTGTGAGATTGAGACATAAATTTAAATCTATAGTACTTGAGATCAAACTCATAGGATCATTGAAACATGTATTTTTATGTTTACAATAATATATTTTTTGAATTTGTTCTTAATTTCATGTTGTCATTAAGTTGTGAATGATGGGGAGGGATCTATTTTACAGTTTGAGCTTTTAGAAAAAAGTGGGAGGCAAGTAAATGCAATGGGGTTTCTTCTAGTGGTGACAATATAGATAGGGTAAACATTTAGATAATTCTGAGAATACATCCTGGAGACATTGAAAATTGTTTCAAGTTATTAGAAACATTTTATTGATTATTTCTCTAAATTAATTATATTAATTTAAT
Organism: Cupressus sempervirens; assembly: GCA_028749045.1. Lineage (NCBI taxonomy): Eukaryota > Viridiplantae > Streptophyta > Pinopsida > Cupressales > Cupressaceae > Cupressus > Cupressus sempervirens. The sequence goes on along the minus strand of CM053791.1, from coordinate 156,158,979 downwards.
CAAGTCCATTAAGTTCTTATAATTTAATTTCAAATTTCAAATTTATATCTATCACGTTAATTGCTAAATTATTTTTATTATTTAACTATCTATTTTTCGTCTAAAATCAATAAAGGAATTTTTATTATATAATTAACTATTCTTGCACAATAATCACATAACATTATAAGCTCAATCATGTCACACAAACAATATAAAGGGAAGCATACAATTGATAAAATCTATAGCTATAACCATAGAAAAAACCATCCAACTATTTGAGATCAATTTTGAATTCAAGTTTACTAGGTGCAAGACCACAGGGAAACATCTTATACAACATAAAAGGTAGTGACTCATCTCCATACATATTTTCATCTATTGGTGTCCATATTACCAAGAGTATGGTTCTAAGTAGAAGTTAGTGAAGGTATAAAGTGTATTAAATGTCAGAGGGTATCTCATGTTCCCTTACAATCTAGAGGTGACAAAGAAGAAATGAAATAGATTGCCTCCTTGTGTTCCCTTGGAGGGTTGGCTATTTTGAAGAAAAGCATTGTGTGATGCAAGGGTGTAAATAAATTAAGGATTTTATGATATGTTTGTAGCCTTATGATTCCAAGAAAATTTTCAAGGTGTTGGTTATAAGACTTTGAGGTATGAATGAAGGGAATGAAATGATATCCCTTCATTCCATTACCAAATTTAAGACATAGGTGTATTATATTGTGAGATTCCAAGGTAATTAAAATGAAATAGGGGATGTACACCCTAAATTCCCTTGAGTACATTGGTCATTTCAAAGTTCAAGTTGATGGTTTGTGTGATAAAATGGTATAAGAAATAGGTGGCTATCATGTTTCCCCTCATGAGTTGTGGATCACATTTTTGAAATGTCAGTAAGAAGGGACTCTGAGTTATGAAAGGAGAAAATTAAATACATGCCCCATGTTGCTTTTTTTATGAGGATAATTCTCAAGTGAAAAATATAAGATCCCAAGATGTATAAAGGTTAAATGAGACATATGCCCCATGTTCCCTCATTAGTTTGAAGAAAAGGTTACAAAGCATTATGAGATGTTGAGGTGTCACATTCCCTCAAGTTTGTGGATGATTTCAAGGTGCCAGACAAGGGGTTAAATGATTTAAAAGAATAAAAGAATGAAGATCACCATCTATCCCCTCTCCATATTAATATGAGTTCATAGTGATTGGGGATTGGGATACAATGTGGTTAAAGAGAAAAAACTACCCCATATTACTTCACTTATAATGGAAAACTTTATAAGAATAGCATGGATTTATGGGGATAAAGTATCAAAGGGAGAGGTATATGCCCTATATTTACTTGTGAAAATCAACGTTTGTTATGTTTATATTATGAGATCTCTATGTGAGAATGTTATGACAAGTAGGTGTGGCCTTGAGGTGAAAGCTATCCTAACGCAAAAAATGACATGGGTTATGCATTGTTATATATGCATGTATCATGTCTCACCATACACATGATATAGAGAGAAAACAAAAATGAAACAGTGATGTTAACGATAGTCACGTTTTAAGTGGGCGTAAATTTTACAAAAATTGTACTGCAATGATAAACTTTTTCAGTAGGAGATTTATTTTTTAAATTATGTACGGAGACAAAATCGGATGACTCATGTCCACTATAACTCTAAAATATTTTAATGCAAAAGAAAAATATCTGAAACAAATGGCAAAAAATGGTGGAAAGAGATATTTTCCTAGATCATTCAATAAGTTTGTGGATTTGGCCTTTGGCTACGGACCTAGGGTTTACAAATGCTTCACATGGACACTACCATGGCAACCAATTTCTATTATGACATTTTTGCTCGACCTATTTCAACACACGCAGTTTCTCTTCTAATGAATTTATTTGTAGATCTTGTAATCAAATAGTCCTTGAGATTTTGTTTCTTAGAAGTATTAAATATCTCACATCCTTTGCTTATGAATCCAAATTTTGCATGTATGTCTACTATGACATTTTTTATTATTTTTGAAAAAAATATCAAAAGATTTTTTACAAATCTATTTTAAGTACATTGTTCCATCATCTCATGGCATCTCAGACAAGCAAATCACATGTCTTAAATAGCCTTCCAAACTCTGAAGCTCCATTTAACTTGTCACAAAGCTTCCAATATTCTTGAGATTCTTCCATATCGCTAGCCCAACAATTAAACTACCAAACTAGTTCTCGATATTTTTTTTATTCTTCTTCTAGCATTCAAATTATGGATTCTTTTGTTAGGGTGAAAAATCTCTTCAGCAGTTGAGGGGAAGTGTAGACTAAATCTTCATTATTCTTATCCTTAAATCTATTTAATATTTAGGTGCATGAGAAAGAATTTTTTTTCTCCTTACAAAAGGTAGTATATCAATATTAAGAAAAAATCATAGATTTTTCTCAATATATTGTCATTGTATTCTTTAATTTTAAATATGATTCTTCGTTATTTTGAAGAGTTGTAGTTTATTTGTTTTGACATTGCTAGTACATTAAAAACTATGAAAAAATAAGAATGGTTGCTCAATGGTAAAAATTTGAACCATTGGGCAACAAATCAAATTTGAAAAGTAATGTTTTTAATGATATTAATTTGAACAATTGCTAACAGTAACCAAATTTGTAAAGTAATGAATCATAGTTTAGAAACACAAATGAGAATGATATGGATTTAAAATATTGGGAACAATTGGTAACATTAACCAAATTTGTAAAGTAATGAATCATAGTTTAGAAACACAATTGAGAATGATATGGATTTAAAACATTAGAAACACAATTGAAACTAATCAAATTTTAAAAACATTAACAAATACACAAAAAAAATTAAAAATATTAGCAACAATCAAATATATAAAATAATGATATCAATATGAAAATATTAAAAAGAATCAAATTTAAAAAGTGATGATTTCAATCTAAAACATTATTAACATAATTGGGAATAATGATATGAAATATACTAATATTAATTTGAAATATTGGCAATACAATCTAGAAAATATGAAATTTTAAAAAACATTGGTAACATAATTGAGAATAATATAATATGACAGGTGATTAAAATAAATCTAAAAGATTGGAATCACAGCTAAGAAAATAAGAAAATTTGAAGAGCAATGACAATAGTCTGAATTTGTTAAGTAATGATGTCAATTGGAAGCATTAGCAACACAATGGGGAGTAATCAAATAAAAAAACTAATGATATCAATATGAAATATTGGTAATACAATTGAAAATAATCAATTATGAACTATTGAAGGCTAATTATAATAATCATGTAACTAATAACACTATCAATATTAAACATTGGCAATACAAATTGGAAAATATTAAATCTAAAATTAATGATATCAATATGAAAGTGAAACATTAGTAACACAATTAAAAATAATCAATTGTGAAAAACTTAGATAACACCTAAGTTTAGACCTATCACAATGGGTTAACACATCAAGTATGTGGCAATTATTCTTCATATTATCCCTATTTCTCTATTGTGCAAGAGGTCAATTTGCTAGCCTACAAAATGGTCAAACCTTTCACTATTTCCATGGGTTCCCATTTTGTCCCTAGAAAAATATCAAAACTAGTTAGGATCTTTCATGTGGTAGGGTTAACATTGCATATTATCCCTTATCTCCCCGTATCTCCATCTCCCACACCTTCAGAGTCAATTGCAATGCATTTAGTACAATAGTCCTTGTTAAGAGGACAAATCCTTATTTTTAGACCTTGAACCCTTGCAAAATAGGGACAAGGTGACACATTGTCCCACTAGTGAAGATAACATGATGTGTTGTCCCACTGGTGAAGATAAAATTGAGACATTAATATAATGCTTCTAGATGTTTATGGCTTTACGATGCAATGTACCTACATAGACAAATAATGGTTGTTACACAATCAACAAAAAAATTGTGAGATGGGATAACATGCAAGGTTAACCCTACCACATGGAAGAGCCTAACTAGTTTCGTCATTTTATTAGGAGCATAAAGGGGACCTAGTGAAATAGAGAAAATGGATAACACAAGATGTTAACCACCAATTGTGCATGTTAACCCACCTATGACATATAAGGAAAAAAGCTTTGTAAGGAAAAAAGCTTTGTGAAATAGTGAAAAACTTCACTATTTTGCACAGGCAAGGAATGAAGCTTCGTGAAATAGGAAAATTTTGCTATTTCGTAAAGGGCATGAAAGTGGCACTACAAAATAGTGAAAATGGATAACATGACATGTTAACCACCAATTGTGAATGTTAACCCACCTATGACATATAAGGAAGGAAGCTTTTTGAAATAGTGAAACTTCACTATTTCACAAAGGCAAGGAAGGAAGCTTCATAAAATAGCAAAATTTCACTATTTCACAAAGGGCATGAAAATGGCACTGCGAAATAGAAAAAATGGATAGTATGACATGTTAACCACAATTGTGCATGTTAAACCACCTATGAAATATGAGGAAGCAAGCTTTGTGAAAGAAAAGGAAGGAATCTTCACAAAATAGTAAAATTTTGCTATTTCACAAAGGGCATGAAAGTGGTACTATGAAATAGCGAAAATGGATAACATGACATGTTAACCACCAATTGTGCATGTTAACCCATATATGACATATAAATAAGGAAGTTTTGTGAAATATCAAAACTTCACTATTTCACAAAGGCAAGGAAGCTTCATGAAATAGTAGAATTTTGCTATTTTGTAAAGGGCATGAAAGTGGCACTACTAAATAGCGAAAATGGATAACATGAAATTTTAACCACCAATAGTACATGTTAACCCACCTATGACATATAAGGAGGGAAACTTTGAGAAAAGGAAAGGAAGGAAGCTTAACGAAATAGCAAAATTTTACAATTCGTAAAAGGCATGAAAGTGGCACTGTGAAATAGCAAAAACTAACAACACAACATGTTAACCGGCAATTATGTGTGTTAAGCCACCTACGACATATAAGGAAGGAAGAGGTAATGAAGGAAGCTTTTTGAAATTCTATTATTTTGCAAAGGGCATGAAAGTGGCACTAAGAAATAGTGAAATTTGACAACTTAACATGTTAACTACCCATTGCGTGTGTTAACCCACTTATGACATATAAGGAAGGAAGCTTTGCAAAATAGTGAAACTTCGCTATTTTGCAAAGGCAAGGAAGGAAGCTTTGCAAAATAGCAAAAATTTTCTATTTTGAAAAGGGGATGAAAGTGGTGTTGCAAAATAGCAACAACAAACAACACAACATGTTAATAGAAAATTGTGTGTGTTAACCTACCTATGACATATAATAGCCCATTGAAAATATCTTAGATCAGTTACTATGATGGGCCGAATGGGGTTTAAAATTGCCACCAAGTACTTGTTTCAAGAGTGGAGAAGGACATAGTGCCTTTGAATGTAAATTCTCTGGAAAATCTAAAGGTAGTAGCAAAAATGCTATAGTTTAAGGTGAATCTATGAGTCCTCTAAGTGGTCCTAAGGATGGAGAAAACTTGATGGTAAGGAAAACTTTTTGTAGTGAAAGAGTTGATGAAGAACCTATCCTAAGGAGAATTCTTGACTCCTAGACCTAGTTGATGTTTAATCTTTCCATCTTCTTGTTCACCACCACATGATGATCTACCAAGACTCTATTGATTAGAGTTAATTACACAATCAAAAAAAGAAATTGTGAGATGGGATAACATGCAATGTTAACCTTGCCACAGGGAAGAACCTAACTAATTTTTCCATTTTGCTACAAGAAAAAATGGGATAACATGAAATGCTTTCCTAATGCCATGTGGTACAAACTTGTTGGTTGGCACATTTCCCAATGCATGGTGGAAGAGGCAAAATTGATTTCATAATTTTGTGGGTCACCAAAAATTACCCTTGTGAAATGGAAAAAATGGGGATAACACACAATTTTACTCATCGCCACGTGGCACAAGTCCATTTTTCATAAGCCAATGTTGTAATTTCACAGAGGCAAGGAAAGAAACTCTCTAAAATAGTGAAATACACTATTTTGGAAAGGAAAGAAAGGAAGCCTTCCAAAATAGTGAATTTTGCTATTTTGAAAAGGGCATGACAATTACTTTCCAAAATAGTGAAAACGGTTAACACAAAATGTTAACCCCTAACAAATTGTGTGCTAACCCACAACAAAGAATCCAGCCCAATGAAGATTTCTCAAATCAGTTATTAGGAATGGGCTAAGTGGGGGGCAAAAATGATCAACAATAAATTTTGGAGATCATTCTCATAACAAAGGCAATGACCATCCTATGGCTTTCAAATACAAAGGCTTGATGGCTTTGTGTTACCATTGAGAATTATTTATGTGTTATCTTGAATTGGTGAATTATTTATATGCTATCTTGAATTATCAAATTATTTATATTCCCTAAGCCTTGTGCCATAAATATTGAACCCTAAACCCTATCATCAAGTGCATTTGGAAGTAAAAGATAAGAATATATTAATATGCAAAATTTATTGATAAGTTTATGTTGATCTCTCTCTCTCTCTCTCTCTCTCTCTCTCTCTCTCTCTCTCTCTCTCTCTCTCTCTCTCTCTGTGTGTTCCCCTTGATTAATTTTATCATCCATTGCTATGAATGTAATCCTTTCTATATGCAAGCTATCCATTTTCATATATTACACACAAGAAATCCATCTATGAGAGATATAGAGATATAACTATAAAACTCTCTCTCTCTCTCTCTCTCTCTCTCTCTCTCTCTCTCTCTCTCTCTCTCTCTCTCTCTCTCTCTCTCTCTCTCTCTCTCTCTCTCTCGCTCTCTCTCTCTCTCTCTCTCTAAACCATAAAACCTAAAACTATAAACCATTAACCATAAATCCTTTCTCTTTTTGTCTTTTCCCCCTCTAATCCCCCTTTCCCCCCACTATTTTCTTCTCTCCCCTATCCTCTTACTCAGTTTCTATTCTTATCTCTCTCTCTTTCCCCTTCTCTCTTTTTCCTCGTCTCACTTTTTCCCTATCTCCCTTTTCTTCCTCTTCCCCACCTCTCTCCTACTTTCTCTCTCTCCATCAATTGTAGCTTGATCTTATCACACACACCTCTTTCTTTATATCCATTATTTATTCTAATAAATATGGTACAATTGGTTGAGAGAGAAATTAAAGTGGTAGGGAGGTCAAGGAAAGAGTGAGTGAGGGGAAGAGATTGATAGTGGTGGACTCATGTAGACACAAAGCCATCAAGTCTTTATATTAGAAATCCATAGGATGGTTATTGCAATCGGGTCTGTCTATTAGAAGACATTCAAAAACTTAAGCACATAAATCATCATCTATAAGTCATATTTTTATTATCTCCCCTATCTCCATGCAAATTTGATTACTCAACCCAAAAAATAAAAACATAAATATATTCAAGAACTCATTAATAATTCATCATTTATGTATTATGAATATCATGACCACTCTACTAATTAATATCGAGCTTTTAATTATAAAACACAAATGTTCATTGATTATGATAGCATTTACATAATATTATGTGATGTCCTTTCTTGTATGGAATAGATAGGAGTTTGTGCCTATATTGAGTACATGGTATAGGAGAGTTCTACTTTAGGTAGGGATAGTTGTTATATCATTTCACTTTGTGTGTGAGATCCATCTTTAGTGAAAATATCCCATTATCATCATCATATGACACATACTTCATTATATAATGGAGGATGACTGACTCTTGGTGGTCATCGTAATTATATATCATAAGAGAGGCATATAGAGAGAAGAGAAAAGAGAGAAATGATTTAAAGTTTAGGGTTTGTGACTATATGGTTTAAGGCTTAGAGAGAGAGGGAGGGCATAAAAGAAAGTGAGGAAAGGAAGAAAGGGATAATGGATTTAGAATTTAGGGATTATCATTAACTAAGAGTTTGGAATTAGGTTTTATATTTTTTAGATTACAAAAGAGAGAGAGATAGGTAGAGGGGATGAAGAGGGAGAGAGTGAGACAAGGGGAGATAGATCTGAAGAGGGAAAGAGTAAGGGAGGTTAAAATAGAGAGGTCCCTATGATGCTTTATTTCTTCCCTCCACTTTCAAGCCTCTCTCTGTCCCCCTTGCTTCCTTTCATCATCCATTTCTATGAATGCAATCCTTTCTATATTAGTAACCATGTTGTTATGTCAAATTACAAATTGTATCTAGAGATAAAGATAGACAATGAGATACAAATGTAGATAAATATATTAGG